>JAFIDM010000003.1:21374930-21494026 GCA_023159025.1 Thereuonema tuberculata | reverse complement strand
TGAGACCAATGTTCATCTGACATCTCAAGACAAGCCTGTTTCACGCTAATTAGGCGATCATCAGTTGAGAGTATGTAGTTTGAATTGGAAATATTTAAACGTTTTATGTCTATGCCTAAGTCAAATTAGAACAATTTAAAACTCTGAGTTATCCGAAGAAACCCACAACGGACTGGAAGTCGTATATTCTCCGACGATCTCAACGTTAATTTGCTAAATAAATAAAGTTTGTTTTTTGAATGCTGTATATGTAAAGGTTCCGGAGGGAAGCGACAGTACCCGGCTAGCATTAAATATTTAAATTAAAATAAAATAAAATATTTACTTAATTACTCATTTGATTGTCTTGTCTTGAACAGTTCCTTCTGTTCCTTTTAAATAATGCCTTTTTGCCTACTAGTTGTAGGTAAAGGCTTTGGGTTAGCGTCTAGCGACGCACCCTTTAATATTAGAAAAATATATATTTTCTATTGATTTCGTTAAAAGATTTTCCTTCCTTTCATCGACTTTGGCCGACTATGGACCACGGGCTAGCCGTACGTGACAACGTCAGGGTGAGGCTAGGAAATTCCAGAGGGGGGACGAGATTCACATCCCGTCCAGAAAGAACCCTGAGATAGTAAGTCCCAGGGTAGAAACAGACGAAACACAGAAGAAGAAAGAAACAGCCATGCCAACAATGGGATTCGAACCCGGGTTCCGACACATCGGCCACACTGCAGACCGCCGTCTAGACCGCTCGGCCATGCGGGAACGGCTGTTAAAAGATTTTATTAAATTGCAATTGCTTTAATGCAGCAATGAAATCGTTTTTCCTGAAACCAACTGTTATTCTTGACTTTGAAAACAAAATTTGGAAATACCAAAACAAACAACAGAAAATTTATTATTATTTTTTTATATTTCTCGTATGAGTCTTTCCATTGGGAAAAACTGTTCCAAACGTTTAATTATCTATGGAACAACATGTTTCGCAGCTATTTTACTGCATTTACTTTGAAAAGTAGGCTGTCCACATTTGTATAATTTATAAATTAAAAAAAAAAAACAGAAAAAACCCCCCAAAGATCAATTACCGATTTTTTTATTAAGTGTTTTACTGAAAATGAGAAGATCACTATTCCTCTGTCTTTTCATTTGTCTATTTAGTTGGTTGTTATGCTCATGATGCTACAACAGCTGACTGATTTCTATCAATTTAATATACAGTCCAATTAAAAGTATAGATCCATTCAATGGCGCATCCCCGCAGGGTGCTACCCTCATCCGTGCACTAACAGAGCAGGGGGAGAACTTGCCTCAACTGCTGCTGGATAATGTTGTGCAAAGCATTATATGTCGTGTGGAATGTTGCGTCGCCCTCCACAGTGGACATATCATTGTCAAAGGTGCCTGCTATCGTTCATATGCATTTTTCCGTTTCTCCATACAGAGCATCAAATGAACACTTTTGTCCTTTCATCTGTTTCACAATCTTCTGTATTTTCCAGAATCAATGAAAGATCTTTAGTCTAATGTCCGAACAATGTGGCAACAATATTGTATCCTGCTGGTCCTCCACCTCCTCGTAATGTTACGATACATCGCAATTTGTGATCTGTCCTTAGCAATTGTCCAGCTATGTAAATTACAATGAAAGCTTGTATTATGTTTTCAAATGTCACTATTCTTATATTTATCTTCGAGAAATGGCGTTGATCATGTTGTCCCAATTTCTTAAGATGAATCCTACATGAGTGGCTCGGAAGTGGCAATGAAAAACCCCTGCCAGATATCGTCCAATCATCAGTCAGGAAACGGGATAAAAGATATCATAGTATTCTATGAAACACTGGAACCACATCGTACTGTAACAGAATAGAGAGAAAACAAAATAAAACACAAACAAACACAGTCAAGGAGTAAATAAAAGCCAAATAATAACCGAACTGAATCAAAACATTCTTCAGTTACAGGAGAAAAATAAAAAATTAAATGGAAGGGAAATAAAAGTTATGTTGAAATGAATGAAAACATGACTTAGAGAAGAAAAATACTTAGTATTTAGAATATCGGCAACATTTGTTATCTTGCTATTTAATGATTTACTTTGGTTCATATCCATGATTTCAGTTCGTATAATCCCGAATAAAGTATTTGTAACATATGAGGGGCGTTTCAAAAAGAAACGTGCCGGAAGCCGAGGAACAGAAACCAGTACAGGTATGTCAGAAGTATTGGCCCTGGCTGTTGAGGCACTTGTCCCACTGCGATACAAGGCGATGAATAGCTGTCTCGTAAAATTCCCGGGGTTGCGTTTTGAATTTCAAAAAAACCAGTTCACAACGTCGTCGTCTGACATGCAGTGAAGCCTATGTGAAGCCTATGCAGTGAAGCCTATGTGAAGCCTATGCAGTGAAGCCTATGCAGTGAAGAGACATGCAGTGTTCACCGTACACTTGTGACATTCTTCGATGAATGTCCGTTCCCCCCACTCCTTCTGCTGTCAGAAAACGAACAACACCTCTTTGCTCTTCTTTAGACGCCTCCATTGCACTGTTTCGCTGCTTACAACGTGAATGACCTTGTTGGACGATTCACGCATGCTTCTGCTAGCTTTTAGTCACGTGATTTGCACCCGTGACCCTCTTGCGGCGGGCTGTGAACTTCGCACTCACTCGTGTCGGAACCAATCTTGGTTACACAAGCAACGATATTATCCTTCTGTCACCGGTTTGCCGACTACATACTCCGGCTCGTTTCTTTTTGAATGCCCCTTATACATATCTTTCTTTGTAATTTTCTTTTATTCGATCTAATACCGAATCTGCAGCGATAAGATAATATTGTCTTCTGGTGATGTCGGTATTCAAAATAAATACTAAATATATAAATACACAAGGTGTTCATAATTAAAGTTCCCATTTTGAAAGGTTATAACTGGAGAACCCTAGCAGAGGAACGACTTCAAATTTCACACGAGAATGCCCGTGGCGATGGATTTTTGTTTGGCACAAAACAAAAACAAAAAATTACTTACGAATTGGCGCTAGGGCGATATATATATGGCACTGCTGTAGTGAATACACAATTTATGTTACACAAGAACATGTTGGATATGGTTTCCCCCGGTATCGGCAGATAAATAGAATATTAGAAAGAAAAATAATTACTTTATTACTCCATTACATAGAATTCTGAAGATTATCTATATATTTGATTGTTAATTTTCGAAACAAAGAACCAGGACAATAAAGTGATTTTAATGTAAAAAAAATAAATAAATAAGGGATTGTGTAATAAAAATAGCAAAATTTAATTCATTTTTGGGGAAAATGATCTCATATACATTCATATTGTAAATTTATTATATTCAAGTATAAATAATTTTCAGATCAACGTTTGATTTTCTTGCCGGTTTTTTTTTAATAATTATTGAATTTTGTCAAATAAATTTTACAATTCGTTTTGATTCAATTTAGAAGTTTTTCCCCGTCATCAAGTTTCCGTGACCTGATTTCAACTGAAACTTTCACCAGCTGTGACAAATTGTTTGTGTCTAAAAGGAAGTCATGCATTGTTATGTTTTGTAAATATTATTCATTATTATTATTATTATTATTGATATCTGAGTGAATTCACCAACAGATGTTAATTTTTGCAAGGAGCGCTGCAACAAAGAATCAGGAAGTTTTTCCGGTCATCAAGTCTTCATGACCTGACTTGAACTGAAAGTTTCAATAGCCCGCTACGACAAATTGTATAAATCGAAAAGTAAGTTATGCATTAATATAATTTATAAAAATTTCTATAGCCTTTTTGCCCGTTTCCAATAACCTCTCACTGATCTTTGTCTTCCAAAAACTATAATCAGTTAAATTCGCGATCATGATATTTCTTTTTGACACCAATCAGAATTGAAAGCTAGTTCTGTGATCTGAATTTACAAAAGCGGAGGTGCATAAGCAGTGTAAACCAATGGTTGTTTGATTACAGTAAAATCGTTTCCCGTGCAAAGATTATTTGAAATTCACATGTGAAGGAACTTTGGCTTCCTCTGGCTAACGTTTCTAAAAGTTATGTCTAATGAATTCGTTAAGATATATTACAAAATGTATTGTAAATTATCTTTAATAAAATGGGTCTTACATTTGTTATCTCCAGATTCTCGACAAAGATTTCGTAAAATATATTATATTCGATAGATAAAAACTATAATTTCTTTCTTCAAAAGAAGAATAGCTAAAACGTGTTACCACTGTCCGAGGTGTTGGATGGCTACCCCTACCGGAGGTAAGAGCAAAAGGCGCTTGGGAACCACGCCTTCCTACACAAGATGTTGCCCCAGTGCAATTTTAACTTTTAAATTTCATCCAATAAAATCAGTATTTTAATTTTAAAATTTATATGTGTATTTTAATTTGTCAATAATGCAGAAACATGATATATAATTTGTTACTTTTAATTTATGAACAAAAAAATAACGTTGGGTCAACTGTATAATTCGTAAGTTAGACCGACTGTGGCTTGCCGATGTTGGCCCATTGTTGGCGTTCGACTGGCAGAACGACCAACCATTCCCCACCACGGCCAACGATTTCCCAACGTAGGGCCAACGATTTGTCTTACATGGGTTCTGATGGATGATCGACGCTACTTCATTGTATCGGTGAACGTAGTTTGTTTGGGAAAGAAGGGAACAGTCTGATATTATATGGTCGAATGTCTTATGTTCTGTGTTGCATCTCAGCTATTCCTGCACCTGTTGTCGTGTGTGTTTCCGTCCTGTAGAATGTGTTTCTTGTAGTTGCAAGTGGGGATGACTTTGTCCTGTATCGTCATCGTGAACCTTTATAACTGAACAACTCACCACTCGTCAGTCTTCTGTTCGCGCTGCCATGTCGACATGAGACTAGCTGAGTTCGTGGCGATATCTGTCGTGGAGTTCCTTACGAGCCCCTGATTTACGCAGCTCTGAGTGTGGACGTCGGGGGTGGTGACGGTTGGAACATAATGAAAAACGAAATCACTGGTTTGCATAAAAAGAAAAATCTAAAGAATCTTTTTTTGTTGTTTTTTTTTTTCACCTCTGATTTAGATACACTAATCCGATATATATAGTTATACTAAAGTCTATAGCGTAAAGTTTGAAATAAATATCCGTATTCTTCGTAACCTCATTTAAGGCCATAATATTTAATCCATTTTGTAAAGAGAACTATAATGCTGAGCGTTTTTTTTTTTTTTAAAAAAAACCTTTTCGAGATGATGGCACCTCTCTGAAGTTGCCCCTCCCTGCCCAGTCACAAATTAAAAAAATCGGGCAACTTAATTCGTTTGTGAAGGGTTTGTTCCGGAATGTTCCGAAAATAAACTCTTTTGTTCGGGAAAATTAATATCCAAAAAACTTCAATTAAAGTTGTGGGGGCCTAATTTTACACTAGTCCTCCCTCCAAGTAAGAAAACAGAAAAAAGATCAATGGGGATCGTTTGTA
Organism: Thereuonema tuberculata; assembly: GCA_023159025.1. Classification (NCBI taxonomy): domain Eukaryota; kingdom Metazoa; phylum Arthropoda; class Chilopoda; order Scutigeromorpha; family Scutigeridae; genus Thereuonema; species Thereuonema tuberculata. The sequence continues at coordinate 21,488,552 of JAFIDM010000003.1, read as the reverse complement.
ATGAGTTTCATTCGGAAAATTCTGGAAAAAAAATCGTTTATTCCAGATATTTAATACCAAAAAAAATCCAATTAAAGTTGGGAGGGCTAACTTCACGCTAGCACCCCAACATAGAAAATAACCAAATGGACAAAGGGGTTCGTTTGTGATGGTATTTATTGAAAATAAAAATCATATATTACGGAAAATTAATACCCAAAAAATGCAATTAAAGTTGTGGAAGACTGCACATCCCCTTTAAGTTATAAATTGACAAAACGAACTAAAGTTGTTTACTATAAATAATGCGAATTAAATCCAAATCAAACTTCCTATTATATGCGGATCTAATTCCTTACTAGGCCCAAATTTGAAATCTTTGAAACAATCGAACCTATATATCATTTGTGTTGTGTTGTTCCAGAAAGAAAATCTTTTTTTTCTAAATAAATATAATTTAAAATGAAATGAAAGCATCAGGAGGCTTGTGCCAGAAGCTAAAAAAACAAACAAAGAGAAAATGATAATAATATTTAATTATTTATTTTGTTTTTATGATGTGTATATGTCGAAAATAAGATCATCTGCTGTAATTAAGTAATACTAAAAACAATGATTTTGAAATTTCATCAATGATTTTAGAAGTAATAGGGGAGAGTGAGCATTGAATTAAATCTTCATTTTTTCTAACCTAAACTGCAAAAAACGAAGGTTTAATAAGAAATTAGGCTAGAAAAATTTGAAGTATTCTGAAACTTGATTCTGTATGGGCTTATCAGAGACATAGCTTTAGTGAAACTGGGATGTCCTTTTTTTTTTAGTGACTTATAATATTGAATATATAACTTACTACCCTTAAAACAATAATTAGAAACGTGTACGTTTTCAATTATTATTTAACACCAACTGGAAGTATTTCTCTATGGTGAAAATTTGAATCAAATATATAATTTAATTAGCATCTTAAAAACTATTCAGTATTTTGGCAATTAAATGAGATTCTTGAGATTCTGTGAGTTTCTTGAAAGTCTTTATTTCAATCTGGGTTTTGAGAAGTTCTAATTTAACAGAAGAAAATAAAAAAAATCATAACTACAGATTCATCTTTCTTTTTGTCTTAAAAAAATAAACAAAATAAGAAAAAAATAGTCCACACATCGTAATTGTAATTGGTTTCTTTATTTTTAACTTTAAATAAATAAAAAATAATCAATTGATATTCTATAAAATGCTGTCTACTTTCTGTTTTATGGTAAGTTTGGACGTTTTTATTATTAAAACTAATAATTTTAAAATTAAAAAGGTTGGGAAAAATGAAACTACAAAACCTTCACTTATGTTTTAAAAAAATTCAGTATTTCAATATTAAAAAAATTTCAATACTAAAATTATTGATTCGAAATTTCGAATTAGAAATAAAAGGCGAGAGTGAGCATTGAATTTAATCTTCATTTTGTTCTAACCTAAACAGGAAAAAACAAAAAAGTTTAATAAGAAATTAGGCTAGAAAAATTTGAAGGATTCTGAAACTTGATTCTGTACGGGCTTATCACAGACATAGCTTAAGTAAAACTGGGATGTTCTTTTTTTTAATAACTTGTAATAGTGAATATATAACTGCTACTCTTAAAATAATAATTGAAAACTTAATTTTAAAAAATGTGGTGGGTTTTAATATTTTATTTGGATATAATTGTATTTTAATGTAAAAAACATTCAAACAAAAAGGACTGAAACTTCCCTAAGATGATCAGCAAACTGCATCGAAAATCAAAGGATCCGAAAGCAATCTTTTGAAATTCATTATATATTTGATTTAAGTGAACTAACCATTAACATTTTTAAAGACGCCATATGATATCTCCATCTTTTTTTTTTCCAATGTTATAATTCCTGACTGGTACTCAAATTTAAATCTTGTTCCTGAGAAGCTTAGCTTCTGTTACTTTTGTGCCATTGTTACGGTCTTTTTAATTTTCCTTATTTTATTTTTCTTCTCCTACTTTCTATGTCACAATTCTGTGTGATTATGTCACTTAGTTAAGGCAAAGTGACCTTTGCCTTGTTTACTTTTTTCGCACGATCCGCCATGTTTTTTTATCTCTTCTCTCTGTTTTCTAATTAATCGTGAAATGGCAGGTTTTCCACATTAAAACTTTTTATTTAGTATTTTTTTTTATATATTCTTGAACCCTACCACCTTATGTAACCTTTATAATTATTATCTATTAATGATGATATAGATTATTATATGTAATTTTTCTTTTATTTGGAACGAAATTTTGTGCTGTGAAAAGGTGCAGCCATTTTGTTTTTATACGGGGATTATAGTGATGTCATTTGGGGTTTCAAGTCACTTCTTATTTCTAGATGGGTCATTGGTAAAATGTTGTTTACGTCACCATCCCTATGAGATGTATTCTTGAAACTTCAGAGTGACTCTCACGATGTAACTCGAACGAGACACACGTATTTATCTTCCGTCTTGGAAAGGCGGGGGGGAGGAGCTGTTAGGAGAAAAACAGCTTTGTTTTTCTTTTCTACCTATACACGATTAATGGCAAGACTTGTATCTCATCCTGTGGTGCGAATATCTCTGGATACTTTTGAAATTTGTGCTTCTTGATGTAGCTTTTTGGATATCTGTCAGATATTAAGAAAAGCAATATACCCTTAGGATGGCTCAGTTACAGTGATTAGCCATTGTTATTAAAGAACGTTCGTATAGTGCAAAAGAATGTGCTGTGCGCTATTTGCGTTTACGCGGATACTTTGACATGAACAGCGAATTTTGTCAGAGTTATCCAACATTCTGTGCCAATGTAAACAGGACAGAGCGTCGAACTGTGAGTATATTTTCTTTGGCGAAATTAAGTCCGGGAGTGAACTCTTCAGACATACTCTATGGTCAGAAAGTCTGTTTCATAAACAATTTTCGATCAGACTCTGCTTATAAAGTGACTCAAACTATTTGTGAGAATATGTCTTAAGTTTATACTTTTGTTAAATTGCATTGATAAGATTATTGTGAATTACTATTTGATAATTACCAACTTGAATAATTTCGATTTAATTTGTAATCTGTTGGAATTGCCGAATTTATGAACAAAGCATTGTGTGTTATTATTATATATATATATTTTTTTTATTGATATGTAATTTCTATTGCATTAGTCTTGATTTGTTGTGTGTGATTGTATTATATTAAGCTCATTTCAAATACACTTTGTTGTTTGATATACCTGAGTTGTTTATCTTTTCTTTACTTCTCCTTTGGAGTTATATTTAACTGATTTTGGCTGTGGAATTAAATTGGGCCCAGCGGTTCCATAAGCTAAGTTTTATTTTCATCACCTATCTTTATGGGTGTAGGCTTCCGATTGCGTTAATAATATACTCTGTTTTCTATATTCTCTCTGAGATACAGGGTGATCCGTAATACCATTAACAGTCGCACAAAGGTCTTTATTTTTATATAAGATATATGTAATATAGAACAAAATTACAAAGTTTTTAAATACATTTAAAAGTAGTTTTAAAATATCGTAGAAATTTTATTTGTGGGTTTGTTCACTTTTTAAAACAAAATTAGCTTATTTTTCATTGAGTGATAATTGTATGCGTTTGATTGTCTCTTAAGATAAATCTTTTAGGCTAAATGTCTGGAAAAGTTGTTATCCGATCTTCAACAAGATTTCTCCGTTTAAATAATTTATCTAAATCTTATGTTATTTCTAAATGTGATTATGTATGCAGACCCATCTTCGCTCCTTTTCAAAACACTGAAACGTAACTAACTTAAGAACACTGCATTGCCCAACAACGAACTGGGTATTTGACAGTTTTGGTAATTAATGGCCACTCATAGGCCATTCGGAACCCCCTTCTCCTTCTGGGAAGAAAAAAAGAAAAGAAAGAATATATGTTCAAGTGTATTTAAGTAAATTATCAAATTGAAAGAGCCTACTCTTGCCGTAGATTTTAGTATTAAGATCATTTCATATTCAAGGTTTCATTTAAAGAAAGCAAAATCATTTATAAAAAGTTAATGTAATCGACCACCCTTTAACAAAATCGGACCCCCCCCCTTCTGCAAAATCTCAAATTAATCTAATTCGAATAATAGGCCTACATTCTTTATTGTGTATATAAATATAAATTTCGACCGTTTTTAATAATGAATTTAATTTACTTTTAATTATTATTTATCCTCAAACAAACCTGCTATAATTATATATTTACGACATAATTCTCAGTTTAATTATAAAATTATACATGAGTTCTTTAAATAGGAGAATAGAGTAGGGGAGACCTAGGGGTAGAGTGGACCTTTGACTTTAGTAATTGGTGTAGACGCAAGAATGTGCTAAAAATCGGATAGAAGGTTGGTGCCATTGTGGCGCTGCACCACAAAAGCGTCAGTGAATTCGGCTTATTGGTGACAGTGAGGAGATCGATTGTTTTGTTTTTGTTCAGGTAAATAAATGTTTAGTGTTGTTTTTACTTTAATATTGCTGTTCAGCGATGCATTGAATAACACAACCGTAATATGCATATTAAAGGCGGCAATCTAAAGATCATTTTAAGCTATAGTATGAATTGAATACTTAAAGTAGTCGATAGTTACAACTGAAGGAAACGCCAAAATGGCGATGGGGCAGAGTGGACCGAACGACACGGGGCACATTGGACCAGTGATCCACTCTGCCCCGCTGTTTTTACAATAAAATATTTTGGCACTTTACATTATATTTTTTTTCTATATTATATATTTATTAGGCCTATTATATTATATTGTATTATATTATTACATATTATATTTCTTTACATATATTTTTTATGTAGGCTATTATATATTGTATGTAGCCTATATTATTAAAGGTTATTACCCCTTTAGTAATTCCTCTCAGCAAGTACCATAATAGGGGAAGGCATCTTAATCTTCGAAAATAGCCAATTTACACATTTAACTGTTATTAAATTCTAATTAAAAACTATACAAACTGTCACGTTGTGGAATTGGCAACATGACACAATTAAAATCTTGGTCTCTGAGGGAATATATTTTGATTTTTAATAATTGTATTGTTGTAATTATGTATTTGAATTTTTATATTTGGTAAAGTCTTGTATATTATTATTGTGATATTTCATGGTTAAATATTATTTTGATGGTTTAACCTTATTCAGAAAACAATTTGTGCGAAAGAAAAAGAAAAACTTCGAAAAAACAGTTGTGCGTTGTTTGAGTGATCACGTGGTTTTATCTGTTTCATTTTCCCATGGGAACAAAAAGAGAAAAGTTAAGTACACTCTGGCGGGAAAAATCAGATCAGTTGATGAATCTAAAACACACGGGCAAAAAAGTACACCCTATCATTCTAAACATTTCAGGAGAGTGAGCGTATTCTAAAACAGACACAATTACATCCCTAAGTGAACTAACACAATTTTCAGTAAGTGAAACTCTAAATTAAATATAAATTCTATACACACTTTGTTACATTAGAAAGCATTAAAAAATGGCATAAATAACAATATAATCCTAATAGAGAACAAAAAAAGGTCAACGGCAATACTGACGGATACGCCAGTAAAAAAAGCTCTGCAAGAAGAGCAACGAAAATCTAAAGAAAGAAAAGAAAGAGTAGCAACGAAAAACATGACTCTGCCAACAGTCTCTAAAAACAACATAAACAAAAAACAAAAACAAATAAAAGCAAAGGAAAAGGGATAAAGAAGAAACAATTACAAATGATTAATGATGATGAAGAATCTGTGCGCCTCTCCTGTTTGAAGAACTTTAAAAAAAGCAAACCATGGCAGGAGTGGATTCAATGTACGCAGTGCAAGAGATGGGCCCATAGTTCCTGCGTAGCCAGTGATATTCGGGGTTTATTTTACGAATGTCTCAACTGCAAAGAAGATTTCTATAGTGAAAGTGATTAATTTATTCAATGTAAACCTATTTGATATTATTCATTTACGACTTTCAACTGCATTATAATTATTTTAAATTTTCAATATAAACTAATATGCCATTTAGGATATCATGAAATAAAGTTTAACTTAACATAGACTACCTATACCTTAGGTAGTCTATGTTAAGTTAAACTTTATTTCATGATATCCTAAATGGCATTTTATTTTATATTCAATAAAAATCTTACTTTAAATGTTGTTATTCTTACCCGGAACAACGTGCCCCATGGGGTGGTTCAGCCTGCCCCGTGGTCGAGGCAGATTGGACCACTCTACCATTTTTGCTTTGCGAATTAATACCAATTTTATTTATGAATGTAATGAAATGAAATCAAGTATTTACATTCTTGAATATTTCCCGATTCTGACAAAAATAAATGCAATGGAAAATCTCTTAACAAAAAAAAAAAAAAAAAATTCAACAAAAAAAAGTGGACCGCTCTGCCCCGGTCTCCCCTATATTTTTATTCATTTTCAGTTTCTCAACGAGTATTTTTTTTTTAAAAAATAATAAAATTCTTATAACAAATTGTTCACTTTTTCGTTGCAGACAATTAATTTTCGAGCACTGAAACACAGTTAAGTTGAAGTTATTTAAACATGAATGGCTGGCACATGAATTTTCTCACTAATTTTTCATGTGAGTTTTTTTATTGTTCAGTTTTTCTTTTAAGGCACCACTGGGCTTCTGATGATTATTTAAACCTTATTGAAGGGACTGAAAATTTCAAAAGCATAATCGTTTATTTAGAACTGAATTGCATAAAAAAATAAAGTTCCAAGAATGAATAAAAATTAATTGCTTTACTGAAGGGAGATTATCGCACACTTTTATTAATTTTGTTTTTAAAAATATGTTATAAAAATGTTAAATCGACACCAATAATAAATGTAATTCAGCAGAATCTGTAATAATTTATACAATGCTCTATAATCTGTTAAGATTAACTCCATGAAAAGCTTTAAAAAAATACTCAAAACAAAACTTTGCATTAACTTTTAGATATTTATTATATAACTGAATTTGTATTTATTCACTGCAGATTCTAATAAAAAAACATAATTGCCAATTGCATCGTCAGAACCACAACTTTGAACTTTGTAGAGAAATTTAATCACAATAGTTTGTTATAGTTAATTCTTATAGTTATCTATAAATAAATATTTTTTCCGAGATGAATTGTAGTCAATTTCTAAAATCTATTGTTAGATTTCGAAGTTTCAACTGCTTTTCAAAGTTGTCTTTAATTAATTGAATTAAGCCTTTCTTAGTTAAAATTGTTCATTAATTGTGTAATCTTTCATTTAGATTCCCTTACCCATTGACATTTTCATTTGAAAATATCTTAAATTTACTTTTTTCATTTTATTTCATTTTACCTGAATTTTTACGCTGTTAATGGTAGCGAAAGAAATCTAGACAGACACAACTTTTCGGTATCCGAAATTTCACTCCTTTTGTCCTGTTATATGGAATACTTTTTAACTGAAAATAATGTTTAAATGTATTAGAAAAATATATATTTTCTATTGATTTCGTTAAAAGATTTTATTAAATTGCAATTGCGTTATTGCAGCAATGAAATCGTTTTTCCTGAAACCAGCTGTTATTCGTGAATTTGAAAACAAAATTAGGAAATATCAAAACAACAAACAGAACATTTAAATTTTTTCTTATATTTCACTTATGAGTCTTTCTATTGGGTAATACTGATTTTAATTAAAATGCAGAATGCATAAAAAATTAAAGTTCCAAGAATGAATAAAAATTAATTGCTTTACTTAAGGGAGATAATTATTTTCGCACACTTACATTAATTTTCTTTTTAAAAATATGTTTTGAAAATGTTAACGCTACAATGTAAAAAAATTTTGATTGTTATTCCACCTGGTTCATTGTGCAAATACATGCGTCAGGATGTCACCTGAGCCTCACCACCTGCTTCATTGTCCTACATAAGCGTGAGCATGTTACCTGAGGCTCAGTCTCCAATTTTGAGAAGTATTAGTTTCACAAAATCGAGTTTCACAACTTTATTCAAGAAACGACAGAAGATGAACGGACAGAAGTTGATGGTTTTCATCTGCTTTATCGCAGCCATGGCTCTTGTGAAGGAAACCACTGGTAAGTTTTCAATTTAGAATTAAAACTGATTAAATTCACTTTATTATCCTTCATTTCTAATTTTTATTGTTACAAGAAAGCGATTTATAAAACAGTTAAGTACAGGAGAAATCAAATCGGTCTCGAGATTCCATTTAGTAATAGGTATAGTAAATGTTAATACGATTCCAATGATACAGATTCCTTTAACAACAAATTTAACGTACGAAAATTATAATAACATTACAATAAAAACATATACGCAATTAAGTAAGATTAAGTGAGCTGTTTTTAGTATTCTTGGTACAGGGAATCCAAGACTGGTTTCGTTACTGTCATAATATGGATTCGTCCAGCTCACGATTTATATATTGTTGTTTGTAATATAGTGGGTTGTTATTTTTTTTACTTTTTGTTTTCTTTGCCTTTTGAGATCACTGAGCTGTAGATACTGGGCGAATCCAGCTGATGATAGTTATGAAACAGAAACAGTTCTCCTGAATTCCCTGTCTCAAAAATACTAAATATATCTCAGTTATTCCTTATTTATGAGAGTGTATGTTTTTATTATGATGTTATTAACAGATTACTTTTTCCTCATAAATCTATACTACTATGATAAAGCAGAAGAGTTTGTGTGCTTGAATGAGCTAATCTCAGGAACTACCAGTACGATTTGAAAAATTCTTTTTGCATTACATAGCCCGATTACTGAGGAAGGTTTTAGGCTGTATAACATCACGCTACGACCGATAGGAGCGTAGCAGTAAAAATTGCCAATCTGGCAATCTGAGATTCAAAAAAGAGATCGAATACATTATTAATAGGGAGAAGGGAAAGAAACATAAGTCAAGCAACAATATAAATTAAGTTACAATTATATGTATAATAACAAGGACATGGTATGATGTAATGAAATTAATACAATAAAATATTCATTACTTGAATATAGATAATAAATTTAATTAAGTAATTAAAAATATTTAAATAAAGGTTTAAATTCACAAATAATAGATTGAAAAAAATCAGGCGGAAAATCATTATGATTTAAATAACATCGAGTATATTGAAAAGGTTCAAAAATGCGATTAAAGAAACTATTTCAATAAAACAAAAACAAAACAAATTAAAAAAAAAAATACAATTTTATAGCTCCTTTTTTATTGTTTTTTGATTCATGTTTCCTTCCCCTTTCCCCTATCAATAATGAATGTCTTTAGTCTCTTTTTGAATACAATTAATTCAAGAATTATACTGTCACAAAAAACAGCAAATAAAATAGTTATGGACATTTTATTTTATTAAATAAGTAATAATCGGGGATGGATGAGAACCGAACATTACCGAGAAGGGCCTTCTATTTTAATTTCCAGATGGTATTTATAGTTAATGAGTTGCACTTAGTTATGTAATCATAATGTGTATGAAACAGATTTGCATAATCACAATTTAACGCGAGTGAAACCGCGGGGCACAGCTAGTGTAATATAAGTTAACTTGATTAAGATCTTGGTTAAGATCTGAAGTTCATTTAACTCTTGGCAGATAAACCTAATTTTGTAAGATTAATAAACAGGAGGAAATCATAGTTCAAATAAAATAAATATATATTTCTTCTTCTTAAAGGACTTTAAGTAAAACATAAATTACTCGTAGCATTGATTATAACAGTTCACTATCTTCTTAAGTCCAAAAGTCTAAGAAGGCCTAATCACGGAAAAGACTTTCATATTCGCATTCGTACTTCTTTTATCTGGAAACTGACTTCCGCGTTGATATAAATGTAAAGTCACTTACCTGAATTTCGGGAATGTGTGAAGTGAAATTTCCCAGTGAAATTACTGCACGTCACGGTATTCCAATATCGAACGTCTCTCACTTGAAACTCAGGCAACATTCGCTGGAATAGATGATCCAATATACTTAATGGATACAATGCAATTGCTGAAGTCTACATTATACTGTTCATGAAATCATGAATCCTTTTATGATTTCCGTAATGCATTTCTTTTGATAATGTACTTATTCCGAATGTAATTCATAACACAAAAACACCGCACACAGCATAATTTAGTATTTAACATTACTTTATTAAATACTTAGCGAATTTTCGGGAAAGATTTACGTTTTGCCTTTATCAAGTGAAAAATTTGAATTTTTTATTTTACAACTTTCTATGATTTTTCTCATCTTTAAATCAGTTTCTTTAAAGAAAATTTTGATATTACTACTCATAATATACCCCTTTTTTAAAGAATGGTCCGCAATGTCCGAAGCATCCAAATTTCTGTTCTTTAAAGACCTAGCGTGTTCCAGAACACGTTCAAAGTCCCCTTAGTCTCTTCAATATAGAAATCACCACATCTTTTACAATCAATCCTTTTTAACACTCCAATTTCATGTAGTGTGTCATTATAACTTATTTTATTGCATAACAATTTTTTTATTTAATTCTTATAATTAAAAGCTATATTTATATTAAATGATTTACAAAGAGTTTTCAAACACATGCTATTTTCATTAAGATATGGAACAAAAACTATATTTCCAATCTTTTCCATTTCTTTTATTTTAAAAGTGTTATAATACCTTATTTGGTCATTAATAAACTTATCTGTGTAATCATTTTTCTTTAAAATGTTAGTCATTTCTTTTATTTTTTCCAAATAGGTTTCTTCCTTTCTCGTTTTTTTGTCTACGCTTCTCATAAAATTTTCTATATATTCTTTTTAATATTAATTCTATGTCCAGATCAAAAGTTCACACATGGTCACTCTGGTAATCCTTTCTATTATGTTCCATCTTAATTTTATTATTATTATTATCAACTCGACATCTAAGAAATTTAATACTTTGTTTTCTTCAATCTCTTTTTTAAACTTTAAATCTTTATTCCTTTTATTTAAATTATTAAAGATGAGAAAAATCATAGAAAGTTGTACAATAAAAAATTCTAAAGAAAGTAATTTTAATAGGTACGAGGGGGCTAACGTAGACTCTGCTACTATGGCGATTCTGCTATAGGCTACGTTCAGCTGCGAAGGCATCACGGGGCCCAAAAAAAGGCATTTATATATACAGTAGAGCCCCTATTATCCGCGTGTGCTGCGAAAAATTTTTTTAATTACGAACCTCATAAAAAACAATTTTAATTCAAGCCAACAACAGGGAAAGTACAATAGGCCCTACAGTGCGAAGGTCGAAAATTACTGACAGATTTCTTGTGCATCGTAATCCTATAGGCCTTCTCGGAAATTGTGAACGAGTGGCAGGCTCTTACTCTGAAGAAAGATTTCTGCTGTACTGTACATATTTTAAAAGTTTTGCATAATATATTTTTTATATAATAAAACGTAGTTTTTATGCTGAAATATTTTTTTTCGTGTTTTACACCTCATTTTTAGTCTTTTTTCGGGTTATCCGCGATTTTTACTATCCGCGGTACCCTTGCCATCAAAACTCGCGGATAATCGGTACTCTACTGTACTTCTAAATTTTATAATAATAAAATACGTATAATATACACTGAGTATTTTATTATAATATAATACGTATAATATATACTGAGTATACTGTAAATACTACATAACTTTTTTCGCCATAAAATCTTTCATTACGTCATCAAAATTGACCGATTTCGTGGACCACGGGAACTTATAAAGCGCACCCGGGGTCTGCGAATACGCTGAACTGCCTTGGTATCGGCTACTGCCGTAGCTACGTAATGTGAAGGCTACTGTATGCCTGAGTCACGCAAATCACAAGCAAAAGCAAATGTACATTTTCATAATTCAAAAGTAAATCGTTTCAAAATTAATAAGCAAAATAAGAGAAATAAAAAAAATTCTTTTGAAAAAAAAATAAGTCAGCATTAACAAAACACGGCAAAAAGGAAAAGTTTTTTCTAAATTATTGGTATTGGTCACATTATTATTGTTACTTTCCGCACGTTAATAACCTTCATAATTTAAAAGTTATTTTTCAAATAAATTTAAAAAGAAAATATAATTTTAAATCTTTTCTATATAAAACTATTCTCTAATTGACCGAAAATATAAATGGTGGACTCTACGAAACAGCAACGTTCAATCTTATTTTTTGTTTTGTTTATCATTGAGTATTTTTAAGCTTTTTTAACGTATTTTATAACAGACAGAAAAAATACTAATAAATGTTTGAGTATTTATTTCATTTTAAAACTATACTAAAAATAATTTCATCCACATCAGAGAACAATTTAAATAATTCCGAATAATGCATTGGCAGTCACCAATAAGTCCATCGTGAGAAATAATTTTAATAAATAAGAAAGTAAGAAATATTATTTAATAGCATGCACATTTAAAATAAATATAAGTTATTTTGTAATATATTAAAGTGACAGACAAAGTGTGTTATGAATTACATTAGGAATAATGAAAAGGAAAGGAATTGAAAGAAGAATTTAGAACTAATGTACTTTATTACTTTTTCCTTAAGTAATTGGCAAACATAATTTCATATAATTTAATATAATGCAGATACATGTTTCGGATGTTATTTATATCCATTTTCATATCTGACGAATACAAATTTAAATCTGGATACAATAAACAATTAATGGATATCATATGTTTCCAATAAGTTAAAAACATGCACATTTTATAATAATTGAATATTCAACAAATTTGTTGCATCAGGAATCTCACAATATTAATTAATTGTTTCCTATATTTTTGAATTAACAAGCCTCTTTTATTTTCAATCTGTAGACTAATACTTCTGGTAAAAATCCCAATAAAGATTTAAAAAAGTCTAAAATTACCAAAGGTAATCGTCATTTAAAAACATATGTCCAGGACATTTCAATCTGCATGCAGATTATTTTCAACTGTGTGTTGGTTTGGAAGGGCTGTGTTTAAATAGCCTTTGATGACGTGATTAGATAGTTCGCTATTGATTGTGGGAGAATTGGCGATATGCCAAGACTCACGTAAGGTAAGGGAGAAGACAGTTTTGGCTTGCTCTATTATCTGAATGTGTTCAAAGCCAGGGGTATGGCTAGTTTTTTGTTTATGCTGATATAGAATTGATTTAAATTTGTCTTTATTGTTGTAATTGGTTAAGTGCTGTTTCTGTCTTTTATTTAGTGATTGTGTTGTATAACCAATGTATTTTTTATTGCAATAGAGGCATGGAATGCCATAAACCACATTATTTTTATTCTAGATGTCTTTTTTATTGTTGGATGTGCGGTAAACCAGTTTATTGTTAGCTTTGTTTATAAATCGAATGTTGTATTTCCTGAGCAGTAGTTTTAGACTATGATTAAGGTTATGCACATATGGTATGACCGCATAATTATGCTTTTGTTGGGTTTCTCTAGAGATTGTGGTTTTTTGATATTTAGCTTTCTTGTAATATTTAGAAATGAAACTGGTAGGGTAGTTAGAGAAAATGAAGGTTTGATAAAGGTGTTCAATTTCCTTATTGAGTAATTCCTTAGTGGATGATATTTTAAATACCCTATTAAAGTAATTAAAAAGGATACTAACCTTGATATGATTGGGGATATTGGAATAATAGTCTATTATTTTATTAGCATGGGTTGGTTTTCTGTATACCGCGAATTGTAATTTATTATTGCTTCTGATGATGAGACAATCAAGAAAAGGTAATGTGCAATTTTCTTCTTTTTCTATTTCAAATTGAATAGAGGAGTGCATACCATTTACGATTTTCAGGATATCGCCAATGGTATCTTTGTTTACCACTGCAAAAATATCATCAGCATATCTGTGATATGAATGATGTTATTTTGAAGTATTTCGAGATATTGTTTTTCGACGTATTTCATTACATAGTCAGCCATTAGAGCAGATGCTGCTATGCCCATGAATACGCCTTTTTTAAGCTTGTATATTTGATTTTGGTATTGAAAGTATTGATTATTTAAGAGTAGATCAATGAGTTCAATGAAAGTATTGATGTCAATACGGTGATGATCAATGAGAGCCTGTTGGTCAATTAAGTTGGTTATGGCTTCGTTTATTAATGTGTGTTCTAGGGATCCGTATAAAATTAATGACATCCAAAGAAATTAATCTGTGTTCATTCTTTATAGTGTTTTTCTGCTGTGTGAGTTTATTTATGAAATCAAGGGAATATTTTATATTGTGGTTGGGAACATTTTGGGCGAGACAGCTATTTAATATACATGAAATGTATTTTGAAATAGCCACAATGGGTGCATTGTTACAATTAATAATGGGCCTTCCTGGAAAAATGTCATCTATTTTAGGTTTATGTGTTTTTGGTTTCATACTGATAGTTGAAAAATTACTATGTTTTATAAGGAGTTTCTGTTGGGTAGCGTGATCAATTAATTTTTTGCTATGCATAGTCTTTTTAACATCATTAAATTTGGATTCCATCGTACTGATAGCCAGTTTTTTTAATTTTTTTGGATATCATCCCCTATTTGATTAATATAATGCATCGTCATACGGGAATATTGTTCCTCAGTTTGAAAAACTATTTTTTTGGCCTTTATCGGCCGCAGCTACGATTATATCCTTCATGCTCTTTAGTTCTTTATAGGCCAATTGCTTATTCGGAGTAAGATTACTTTCTTGTTGGATAGGTTTATAATTTAGAATTTTTTTAACTTCACTTCTAATTCTAAATTTTGTATTTTGTGGGATATCATGCATGTTCACAAGAGATGATTCTATTCCATCTTGTCCAATTTTGGGATGTTGGAGTAGGTTCTGTTAAATTTCAGGCCTTTTTCAAGAACGGATATTTGCTTTTCATCCACTGTGCGATTGGTGAGGTTGATAATATTGCTAGGGCTTTGCCTGTTGTTATTTTCATTATCAAATCTCCGGTTGTAAAGTTGATAAAGTTTTTTGAGATGGGTCAGGGATTGATTCCTTTGGGCTATAAGGCTGATATCGGAGGTATATTCAATTAAATTAATGAAGTGCTCCTTTCGCATGAGAGGCTGCAGTTTATTGGAGAGGATTTTAATGCTACTTAAGGATTTGCGATACTTTCCAATGTTGATCTTTAATCTTTCATTTAGAAATTTTCGGGTTGCCTCCATTGCTATATCTTGGCCTCGTTGGGTGTCAGTGAAGTTTTTTATGTTCAAGGATGCGGGGATCATTTTTAGTTTATGCAAGTCCTATTAAAATTAATGTGCGATTTGGTAGCATTTAAAGTTCTATTAGGTTTGATAAATTGATTAATATAGTTGATGGTATCCTTAACGTATAAGGCTCTATAATATGCGAAATGAAATTTGCACTTGCCTAGCTGCGTAGTGGTTGTCATGAGGTTGATCTGGTGTTCCTTGCCGTTGCGGGAGTATTCTTTGTGGATGGCCTTGTTGTAAATTAGCTGCGTCGTGGCGTGGTATTGCGTTTGAAGAAAAATAAAGCACTTGGGTTATTGGAAACACAGGATTAAAACGGTTGCTACCTTTGTTGCTCCGTAGTAATAAATAAAGTGGGATAGTATTGAATAATCCTTCTGGTAAAAATCCCAATAAAGATTTAAAAAAGTCTAAAATTACCAAAGGTAATTGTCGTCTTTTAAAAACATATGTAAAGGACGTTTCAATCTGCATGCAGATTATTTTCAAATTGTGAGTTGGTTTGGAGGGGTGGTGTTTATATAGGCTCTGATGACGTGATTGGATAGTTCGCTATTGATTGATTGATTGCTGTAGACTAATAGTTAGCATCTTTTATTAAAATTTTAACTTCTTTCAAATTAGATGTATGGAGTAGGATTCTACATTAAATGATCTTGCATTGCAAATGACATCAATTTACTCTATTTCATCCTTTTAAGGGAGTATACATTTTTGTTCATATGAATCATTACTTGCAAATGTAGCGATTTATGATCTGGTCCTTAAAACTGAGCAAAACAAAAGCCTAAAATCGCTTTCTCGACGTTTTTCTCAAATACGGTTACAGATATTGTAAAAGACATAGGAATAATGTTGTTCTTTATTAAATTAAATTTATTTTGGTGTAAAAGTTTACCATTTTGGTCAAATAGAAGCGGAGATAGAGCATTTTTAATAATTTTGGTAGTGCCACAGCTTCACTTCCGGTTTAGCACTTCCGGAAATTTATTTTGGGGTGGCACTATATCAGAAATCACAGAGAACATTCAAATGAAGGTTCCTACAAAGTTTCATGCTTTCATCAGAAAGCGAACGATCAACATATTTTTTTTAGGAGGGGGGGGCTTAACAGTGTAATTAAAAGTTTTAGCAAAAGATGCTAACTGTTACTCTACAAATTGAAAATAAAAGAGACTTTGTTAATTGAAAAATATAGGAAACAATTAATTAATATTGTGAGATTCCTGATGTAACAAATTTGTTGAATATTCAATTATTATAAAAATGTGCATGTTTTTAACTGTATTGGAAATGTATGATATCTATTAATTGTTTATTGTATCCAGATTTAAATTTGTGTTCGCCATGTTTGAAAATGCATGTAAATCACATCCGAAACATATATTTGGATTATAATAAATTATATGAAATTATGTTTATAACCCATCTTTGAATTATTTTTGGATTAAACAGAACAATGGGTTTCTTTAGTTATATGAAACATTCAATAAGAGTATGGATTTGTTTATTTTCGCCATCTTCTTCCTAGTTACATATCCACACTTCATGACGTCTTGTTTTCGCAACACATTATTCTTGTAGCGCGTCTGCAATAGCATACAATACTTCTTTTATAGTTCACGCGTGCACATCATGTTGTTTATTTTCTTCCATCCACATTTTTTATTCATTCTGAATTAACTATTTCTCTCTTAATTATTTTGCTCTTAAAAAACATTAAAAAATTATCAATGTAGATAAATAAGTAAGCCAAAAATAACACTACTTATTTATCATATATCCTCACTTTAGTTTATTTTTAATAAAATAAAATTTCAATATAATTTTTTAATGTTTGAAGATACAATAGTTAAAAGAAGACAATTTTCACTCTGTTATTTAGTTTTTGAATTCATTGTCTTTCTGTAACCATTACTCGATAATGAAAACATTACAATAATAATGCCTTAAAATTAGAAAGATATCATATAAAACTTGTGACAATTTATGAAGCTCATATTAAGTAAAACTTCTTTTATCTACAAATTATTAAACTTCTATTAAAAATTTAGGAACAGTATTTTAACTCTGGAAGACTAAGTAAATTCTAAGCAAATTCAAGTTTTGTTTAGCCTTACATCACTGTCTGACGATTTTTATGTTTATAAATAAGAAAGTTAAATAACTTTACATTAGAAGATAGATGCCCTTAAAAGCAAAAAAAAAAATAAAAATAGAAGGACCATTAACAGGGTCCTAATTATTGACCTACTACTAATTGACCTTCCACCTCTGAGTTCAGGGGATCGGTTTTCAAATGACTTTCATAGTGATGAACGATCCGCGCTGTTTTCTCGAGTTTTCTCGATTATTATCAAAAAACTTGCCCTTGGTAGATCGCCGTTTGTGGCACCAACCGAACATGGAATCAAATTTTTCACCTCTGTCTCATTAATCGCGAAATACAATGCACAAGCTCTCATCTCCGCCAGTCGCACTGGTTCCTTTCCGAAAACTTCAGATAGCACCAATATGTATTCCTACTGCAAGGAAGTATCTGATTCTTGAACCACAGCCTATCGCAGACACTGCAAACTTAACCGAATGGATTGTTCAAAAATTGGCTCGTAAAGTGACTGTCTGCACCATGATATACGGAGAATCTATCCAGCCGCGGCTGTTCAAATGTCGACATTGATGGGGTCCAATATTTTGCTGAATCGTTGGTCCGGACCCGTTGTTATTGATGTTAGACGACTCGTTGACATTCACCAAGAATGAATTTAGCGTTACTTGTAGCGTAGCACGCACACCGGAAGGGCCCGGAGTCGGAGACGACGCGCGCTTACGATTTACATCGCGGGCGCTTCTACTGGGGCCTCCCTGGGTGTTGTCTCGGTCACCCAATTCCCGTGTTTTCTTATTTTCTCGATACCTCCGTTGTTTTTCAGCATTAGTTAAGGGTGGGTTACGATCTTGAATCCGTTTTCGACATTTATCTTTACACTTTATGCGCGGCATAGTGTCAAATGTTAAATTCAATCAACTTCTGTTCCAAAACTTGTGGTCGGAAATTGTTGGTCTATACATCAAAAAATAGTATGTTTCATCCCCTTTTTAATGGTATTTAACTTATGTCCGTAGCACTTACAGTTTTTAAGAAATTCAAAAGTTTTTGAGAAATCGGTAAAGAAATTTCGCTAATAAAAAGCTGAACTTAAGTGTCGCGCCACCGATGATGTAATCGCCGCGAGTTGAAATTTCCGCTGTTATTATGATCGGGCAACCTTAGCCGTTCAATCGACACATGCGTAACGTTCGAGAGCGCGATGAATACTAAGGGATACGCGTTTTCGCGGAACAAATTTTGGTAACGCTCAACTTTCATTGCATAGCTTGCCACTATTTTTCGTTCGTGTAAAACATGAAATTTGATTCCATATCAAAAATGTGTAACCGTAATCATAAATGAAATACCTAACCTACTTGAAAATGGACAATTCCCATTTCTAATGAAAATTGCAAAGGTAATACCGGTATTGAAAAAAGAGAAACCTAAATGATGTAATAACTACCGCCCAGGTTCAGTACTCTTGTTTTTTTGCAAAAAACTTCAAAGAATGTGTAATGGGACCTCGACTAGAGAGGTTCGAGATAGTTTCAAGTCGAAAAGGGAAAACTTATAGACCCTATTATTTCCTAACTTATTGAAAACTTACTGACACTATTATTTTCTAACTTATTACTCACAGCATGACAGCACTTAACAATAGATTAAAGGCTATTGGATTATTTATTGATTTATCCAAAGCATTTTATACCAAAGATCAGAAAAATCTTACTTTACAAATTATACCGTTATGAGGAGTTGCATTGGTATCACTAGAATTTTACTTAAGTAATCAGTATCAGAAATTAAAGATGTTTTACGTGTGTTTTACGTTAATATGAAATGACTGGGTTCTCGCCACCACACACAAAATCTAATTAAATACATAAATATGAATATAATGAAATGCAAATGCGAGCGCTTTCGAGATGATCTACATCTCGTTCTCAAGCGGAGAGATGAATAACATATTTCGAAAATAAGAATGAGGTCCAACGGACGTTTGAGCTGGACGGAACCATTTGGGATTTAGGAATATTGGCAGTAGACTCTACTGTCTGGGGCTAAGAAGGGGAGCGGTGAGAACATCGGAGAGAGGGAACGAAATGAAGGAAAAACAGTAAAACTCAGTTATGAAAACCAAGATGAGGAAAAGTTGGGGATAAAGGGGAAAAATAAAAAGATGACAAAGTGGCAAATACTTTGAAATGCAAGTACAGAATTAAAGTAATGAAAGGGAACAAGGTGCTTCCGGGGTTGGAACTATTTGTGGAATCCGTATTGGGGAATAGTGAAAACCGATAAGTTATCGTTGTAGCACAGCTTATCAGTGATAATAAAAAGGTTTCTTTGCATTTGCGTTTGAAATGGTTTTCCTCCCGACAAATGAATGTGGGATTGTGCCCTTCCAGCTGTTTCACCATGCAACTGGATCTTCAGACCTGTTACTTAATCCTCCCCGTTAAATGAATTAGAAAAAGGCAATTTTGTTTGTTTGTTTATTCTGTGCTGGGCTTCAAATACAAGTTCAATGAATTTCATCAGCATGTTTTCCTTTTTTATTGAGCTTAATTGCAGCCGTGTTTCTTTGTGTTTTTGTAACTTATTTCTATTCTCCTACGAGTTGTAGGGAATGTTTCTGTTATTGCCTCTCGGCTTTACAGGAATTTTGTTTATTGCCTTTTTGCCTTTGGGAGGTCACTGCCAGATTGGTTGGTGACTTTCCCATAGGTTTGCGCCTTTTCTGATTCTTTATCGAGGGAGGCGGGTTGGGTCTGAAGATCCAGTTGCATGGTGAAACAGCTGTTACCTAATCCTCCCCGTTAAATGAATCAGAAAAAAGGGAATTTTGTTTGTTTGTTTATTCTGTGCTGGGCTTCAAATACAAATTCAATATATACAATATATGTTTTACTTTATTTTTCTGAATTAAAGTACTTGTAATTAAAAACCAAAATTAATGAGAATACATACTATGTTTTTTTATAATAAAGAAAAACTAAAATTCAGTTAGTGAAGTATTACATTTAAAACTCTTAGATAAAAACTTAAAATAAAAGCAAAACTGAAATAATTTTAAATACAAACAGTAAATGAGTACCATCACAACATGATAAGGAAACAAATTAAAAAATTAATTAAAAAATTAAAAACCAAAGTTAACGAGAAGATTATTTATTTACTTCTAATCCTTAATTGGTTTTCTGTCTAATATTCGTAACAAACGGGAAAAAACTTACATTAAGCTATCATAAAGATAGAAGGTAAAAAAATAAAAAAAATTAAAAAAAAAAGAGAAAAAACAAAAAAGAAAGTAAAAAAATAAAAATAAAAACAGAAAAAAACACAAAAAAGGAAGTAAAAAAATACAAAAAAAAATACATAAGACTTGCTTGGAAATCGAACTCCGGACCCATTTCATTTGAAATCCAGTGAATTAACCATTACTCCACGCTCACATTTATCTTCTAATGATAGCAATGAGTTAATAAGCCAATACTTGAAAATCGACAAAAATAACGCTGAATATCTCGAAATATATACATTTTGAAGTACTTCATGTGTACTTCCATCTCACAAAAGGGCATTCGGATTTGAAAGTACAGGCCGTGTCGACTCCTTGCAAATGATATAGTTTCAAGAATTGCTGTCTTATCGTTATATCATGGAAATTTGAACTCGCTTCTTAGCTAAGGAATTTTATTTTGGAGATCTAAGAAAACATCTTTATCCACTTTTCGAATTCAGAAAAAAGTTTTTAGAATCATTTAGAAATTACCTAGAAGATTATCTTGACATTTTTAATTCCCTTGAAATCCTTACTTTTTTAAGCGTAACTTATATATTGATGGTCAATATTCTTCACAGCTTGAAACAGACATGTCTTCCAATACAATAAAATACCATAGCCACGGTATATGGATAACGTGAATTATTAATATTATATCTAAGTAAAACTAACAGAGAAATTATAATGTGAATATGTGCATGTATACATGCAATTTCTATTTGAATGCGTTTTGGTTTAGTGGATAATCATTATAAGATAACAATAAAGTTCAAGACTTTATTTCAATTAAGTTCTTCCGTGAAGATATAAGGAGAATAATCAATTTACTTTTATTACGAGGTCCATAATCCATAGATAGATAGTCTCGTAGATACTATGATATCCGTTTCGAAAAATTGCCCGGAACGTCTGCGTACTTCTTCGGAATTACGCGTACGAACCTCGTATTATCTGCATGATGTGAATCCGCTCGGAATTCCCAAACCTAACAATAGACAGATAATAAACTTTAACTTTAATGTTCATGCACAGCCATTTTGTTTACATTCATTTGGCTTGCTTTGCAGTTACCGAGGTACTCACTAACATCTATTTTCGTTTCACCCGTCCTTTTGTTGCTCGCGTTTACACATAAGATACCAAATAATCTGGTTCACTGCTACATGGACATCAATAGCATTGTTAAACTTCGATGCACAATTTTCACTAGAGAATTATTCATTTCTTTTTTATCTTTTATGCACTTTGGAAATTTACATGAAATTTATCTAGAATATATTTGCTAAGCCAAAAATGTCAGTATGTACCTAAAATAAATCTCAATAACTACTAATGACAGTATATTCTAGTTTTATGGAATATATCCTACATCAAACGTAAATCAATGATAAAGACATCATCTTTTAAAAGACAGGATGACAATTGTCATCATCATTTACTAATTGTCAGGAATTGTTATCTTTACATTTTTTTTCTTTGATTTTTTTCCGTTAACGGAAATCCCAGAATCTAATTTCAATAGTTAATCCATTAATAATTAAATCATACGACAAAGTATCATTTCAGCAAGGAGCAAAAACCTGTGATCAAAAAACAATCATCCTTATGTTATTAAATAAAAATCAAACTGATTTGTTTTTAAACAATATAAGTTATTTTCACAAATGACAGATATTGCTTTCTCCATAAGTTAGAGAACGGGAACATATAGTAATCATGCAAGAGATATGCAAATACAAAATAATTTGTTCCTAATATAATACTCTATTAAAACTGAAATATAAAACGAGACTTTAATTATTCTAAATTTCCACAGCCAGATTTGAATGGAATTTCATAGTTTTTCCTCCCTAATTTAATTTAACTGATTTTTTTTATGAATTGTATTGTGTATCATTAAGAATCGTGTGGGCGTGATTTTATTCGAAAAATAATTAACCTATCTACATCAAACTTCATATTTAAGTGTAGGTTTATTGCGGTAAAATTTAGATCTGAGTACATTTTTGTATTTATCGTCCATGTATAGGGGCAAAATATGTGTTCTTAAGTAGTTCAATGCGTAAATAATACATTCTCTACTTACAGTTATACACGTTTGGTTAGATTCTGATATTTAGAAATCCAACTGAACGGCCACCATCAAACATGGCGACAAAACACTATCCTTTAAAAATACAAAGAAAATGTATTTGAATGTATGAGATTTCATATTTTCTTCTTCTTTCTCGGGCGGGCAAGTGTTCATGATCACCCGACCTCAACTTTGCCCTGTTAGTTAGGAAATGACGGTAACTTTACCTTCTGCGATCCTAAAGGTTACGTAGGCTATTTAAAACTAATTCATATAAATTTATTTTTAAGAGAGTTACATTTTGATATTAAACTTGCATGTTCATTTAGTTCAGACCGAAGAAACAGAGGAGAGGGGCAGAGAAGAGTACAGGGAAGCATCGAAGGAAGGTGGGAAACTGATTCAAGTGTTGATAATTTAGGTTGGGAAATTACTTGGTGTGGTGAAGTGATTCTTTAGTTTTCTCTTGAGCTGAGCCAGGCTACGACAGTTCCTAATATCTTGGGGAACTTTATTCCAAAGACTGGGAGCTGTGTAGCTTATTGCTCTTCTTTCGTAGTTGGAGCTGGTTTTAGGTATTAGTAGGGCCGGAGTAGTTCTTGTGCTATAAGAGTGAGAGAATTAAGTGGTTTCTAAAGTTACAGTTGAGCAGAGATTCTTATGTAATAGTTTATGAGTGAGTAGGGTTAACTGTATTTTGTAGATTGATAGAAGGGGATAATTTTGTATTTTGTCCAAAGGGAGTGGGTAGAGTAGTGTCTTAGTTTCTTATCCACAAATCTTAGAAAATATTTTTGCACCTTAAGAATCAAATTTTCATAGAGGGGAGTCCCAAACTGTAACACCATAACAGAGATTGGAATGGATTAGTGACCAGTACAGATTCTGAACTACCTGAGTTGGTAGAAAACCCAGTTTCCTAATGATACCGAGGTTCTTAGAGATTTTGTAAGCAATTTGTCATGAATGTAAAATCCACGATAGGTCTTGAGTGAGGGTGATGCCTAAGTATTTAAAAGAGTGCACCTCCTGCAAAGCTGATCTATTATAAGTAACAGAGAAGTTTTCGTTGTTAATTATTTTATTCTTTTGATGAAAAAACATGTAGAGAGTTTTGGTTGTAATTAAAGTTAGGCCTTTTGATGATAGCGAGGTTTCAATATGAAGAAATGATTAACAATGATTTCTTCATATATAAATAAATAATCTTCATGTTGAACTCATTTCATCATAATTTTTAATTTTTAATATCCCATAATATTTCGTTCTTTCTAAATCGAAAGAACTTCATCAGATGGTTAGGGATGTTTTAGCCCTATTCCCATTTACAAGAATTCATTACAAAATGATAGTAGTGGTATATGATAAGGTAATATATTATTTTGGTTGTTACCAATTCATAGTAATATAACAAAGGAGATCTTAAAATAATACAAGAATAGTGATACATTCTTAACAATATAATGCTATACAGTTATTGTGTGGAATTATTACTGAAACAATTATAAGAACTAGTTGCGACCCGTGAAATATTCACGGAAGTAAAACAAATTCCACATTTTTGAAAAACACAAGATTGAAAAAGATATTCTAAGCTAATTTTTTTAGAAGCCATGACTTCCATAACAGCCCAATGTAATTTGAATATCGACTTATTTGTTAAAATAATATTAGAATATTGTTAAAATAAAAAAATAAAAAAAAATTGATTTACCCCTTTCATAGTAGCCAGCGCTGCGGTTTCTCATTCATAATGGCAACCTGCTGCCCTAAAAGAATAGGCTCGCCGAAATTGAGGCAATATTAACGGAAGTAAAACAAATGCCACATTTTTGAAATATCCTGAAATTTTTGAAAACACAAGATTGAAAAAGATGTTCTAAGCTCGTTTTTTAAAAGCCATGACTTCCGCAACAGCCCACATATAATTTGAATGACTAAGCAAAATTTTGTTAAAATAAAAGAAAATAAATAATTGATTTACCAATATCAACAATAACAATAACAATAACGAATGTGCTACAGCCAATACCAATAATCCTGTCTGGGCAACAATGACGGCACGTGTTCCCATACTTCGTTGAGTAGTGAGCGAGCGGCTACACAGCTGAAATTATGTAAAAACCGAGGTTTTTCAAACTTTGATAAATTTTGATGCATGAACTTCATGCATTTCAGTGTAAACTTCATTTATGTGGGAAAGAAAATCTCAATACGCTGATAATAATTGTGTAATCCCGCTCCGTCGCGGTAAAGTGGGACGAATATTAGAGACGCCATGTTTAAACATGGGCGTGACGTCACGCCTGACGTGTTCCAACGCTGCACTGTGATTGGTTATTTCTCCGACTCTGCTTACAAAATTTACAAATTTACAAATATCCGGACAATTTTTGCCTATTAATAGGATGATTTCTTTACATTTTTAATGCTTTTTTTGAATTTATTAAATGTATAATTGCTAACTTTTAAAAATTTTTGCCGTTTTTGAATAAAGAAAAATTTTTAAAAGTTATCAAAATAATGTATCACCTTATCATATATCACTACTATCATTTTGTAATGAATTCTTGTAAAAGGGAATAGGGCTAAACGTATCCCCTAGCCATCTGATGAAGTTCTTTTGATTTAAAAAGAACGAAATATTATGAGATATTAAAAGTTGTTATGATGAAATGAGTTCAACATGAAGAAGTGATTGTTGGACAGATTGTTTAAGTTTGTTAATGTTTTTATTGTGTTCCATCATCTGCGCAGAAGATACACTTATCAGAGGGTGAAGTAAGAATAAGATCGTTAACGTATAGATTAAATGGCAGAGGAGATAAGATGGATCCTTGGGGTAATCCTCTAAATGTTAAATACTACGAAGAAGAGTGTCTCTGTACAGTGAGTTGGCATTGGCGTTCCGTGAGATAGGAAGAGACCCATTCTAGTGGTGGACCTCTTATGCCTAAGTATTTTAATTTACTTTTTAACATTTTGATGTCAATTGAATCAAAGTCATTTTTGAGGTCTAGGAAAAGACTTAAGACTTTTTATTGATTTATTTTATATTAAGTAGAAACTGTAATTGAAAAATTTAAATATCATGTTGATATAAGTAGATGAAAATTAAAATAATAAGGAAAGTAAAAATAAAATTTAAGAATTCGGCAATAGGTTATTCGCCTGTTTATCAAAAACATGGTTTCTTGAAGGTGATAAGAAATCTGACCTGCCCAATGAATATTAAATGGCCGCGGTATTTTGACCGTGCGAAGGTAGCATAATGGTTACATTAAGGTAGCATAATGTTCATTTATGGTTACCTAAGGCTCATGTTGAAGCTCCAATTGCGGGTTCAATAGTTTTAGCAGGAATTTTGCTAAAAATGGGACGATACGGTTTACTTCGAATAAATCAAATTATTTTAAGAAAATTTATTAGAACAAGATGAATTTTTATTGGTTTAAGTTTGGTAGGGGGTATTTATGTAAGATTAATATGTTTACGACAGTGGGATATTAAATCTTTAATTACTTATTCTTCTGTAGCTCATATAGGAATAGTGTTAGGAGGAATTATGACATGTTCAGTTTGGGGGTTTGTAGGTTTATAATAGTGGCTCATGGATTATGTTCGTCTGGAATATTCTGTCTTTCAAATATTATTTATGAGCAATTGGAAAGATGGAGTTTAATTGTAAGTAAGGGATTAATAACTATTTTTTTCCTAATTTGTCTTTGTGATTTTTTTTATTGTGTGTGAGAAATATAGCTGCACCTCCAAGCATAAATTTGTTAGGAGAAATTTGTTTATTAAGAAGAATGATCTTTTGATGTAAAATAACTTTTTGGGGATTAATTTTTTTATCTTTTTTTAGTGCTGCATATAGATTATATATTTTTTCGTTAACTCAGCTTGGTAGGGTTATAGTATTTTATGGATTTAAGGGAATTAAAATTCGTGAATATTTATTATTGTTTTTTCATTGGATTCCTTTAAATATTTTAGTTTTAAAAATTGATTTTTTGAAGCCATGCTTTTTGTAATGTATGTAATAACATACTAATATATATAATGTATATATAACTTCATCTTTAACATTAAGTGTAGGAAATTATTTTGAGAAATTTAAATTAGGATTTTTTTTAAATCCTTTAGGAGAAGGACTCCAGAAATAATCCTCTTAAGAGAAAATTCCTTGTGTAACTTAACCAAAATAGCAAAAAAGGGTGGTAAATGTATCAATTCGCTTGCTTGCACGTTAACTATTCTAAAAAAAAAATTTTGAAATTTTTAATCAATACCTGCAACCATGTTTCTCAAACAATGCAAAAGGATTACTTTTTCATTGGAAGTAAGGTAAAATAACCCCATTATTTAAAACAATGGGAAAAAGTCTTTAATAGATAAATATTTATTTGAACTTCTGAAAAACTGCTAAATATAATATATCAATCTAATTTTGTATTTTGAAAAGTTTTAATTGACTTTTGTCACCTTTTAGTAAATAAAAAAAAAATCTTTAAGAAAAATGTTTATTGATCAGACTAAATATATATTCTTAGGAAATTGTACGTTTAAAAATGTTTCCTTATCAATTTTGTGCTCATGATTCTTAAATTTGTTTTAATCGAAACAGAGCCTGAGAACAGTTGTCACAAAAATAAAAGTAATCATTTATACCAGCACATATATCGTTAGCCCATCGGCAACTTTGGCACATTATACAACTTCCCCTTCGGCAGACTTTTGTTTTTTTATTTTCTTACTTTTAGTTATTGAGGGGTCATTGTCTCCATCATGAATTCCTAATACTTTCCCCGTACGTCTTTTGAGTCTTGCACTGGCTGATTAGCTCTGGCTGAGGAGAGCCTAACAAGCTTGAAACGGCCGTCCCAGAGTATCAGCTCGACTCAAAAAGGCCTTGTTATTTGAATTATTGATTTTCATTTGCCCATTAGAGGGTTTGGTATTTATTTGTTTAAATTTTTTTTTCCTTTTGTGGTAAAATACCTTTTGTGGTAGCCTGAATGCTGCCCAGGAATTTGAATTCCACATTTTTTTCTTGTTTTTTATTTTCTTACTTTTAGTTATTGAGGGATCATTGTCTCCATGACGAATTCCTAATACTTCCCCTCGTACGCCTTTTGAGTATTGCACTGGATGATTAGCTCTGACTGAGGAGTGCCTAACAAGCTCGAAACGGCCGTCCCAGAGTATCAGCTCGACTCAAAAAGGCTGAATTTCAAACAGGCCGCTTTATTTTTATTTGAATTATTGCTTTTCATTTGCCCATTAGAGGTTTTTTTTATTTATTTTGTTTAATTTTTATATTTCCTTTTGTGGTCAAATACCTTTTGTGGTAGCCTGAGTGCTGCCTAAGGATTTTAATTCCACTTTTTGTTCTTGTTTTTTATTTTCTTACTTTTAGTTATTGAGGGGTCACTGTCTCCAGCATGAATTCCTAATACTTTCCCTCGTACTTTGAGTATTGCATTGGCTGATTAGCTCTGGCTGAGGAGAGCCTAACATGCTCGAAACGGCCGTCCCAGAGTATCAGCTCGACTCAAAAAGGCATTGTTATTTGATATAAAAAGCATGTTTGTGAAATAAAATTTTGTTGTTCTTGAAGTAAGAAAATTTAAGCAATTTCAATTTTGTTTAATTACATGAATTATATAAAAGAAAGATATTCTAATAATTCAATTTTATACTGGTTCTGATATCTGAGAACTTAAATCAGAAACAACATTTAAAAATTAAGAAGCTTATATAGTGGTTTGAATGCAGACTTTTCTGTTTTCTTTCTTTCACAGGAAAGTTTCGAATTACCAGAGAAACACTCTTTACAATCAATGTTATTTATTTTATGATATTTTGCTATAAAGGAAGCCAAAAGAGTCATATACGCATTAGACATTTTATCAACTATATAAAAATCGATTTTTTTTGACAAAGCATAAAATATCGAATTGGATTATAAATTTAATTAATAATTCTTAGATGTGATATAAGAAAAGAAATGAAATTGAAGAATGAATTGAAGTTTTTCTTTTCATTGTCTTTTTGCTTTTCACAGGACCCTTTTTCTCTTGGTATAGAAATGATGCTTTTTATCTGAAATCCATTAAGCTTTCTTCTAGATCATTTAAGACATTTTTGGATATTTTACGATTAGAATCGATTTATAAGCCTTTTCATGAAATAGAAAAAAAAATCCCATTGGAATTAAAGAAAAATGAAATTGCATTAAAACTTTGTTATACTTTCTTTCAATATAACTATAAACTTAAATTTTTTGATTTCTAGCAGATTAAAAGTTATAATTAAATTTATAATTTTCAGGAAACTAACAGGATTTTTAAATAATCTTAAAGATAAATTTTAAATTTCTTTTTCAGGTAACAAACTGGAGGTAAGTATTAAGTGAGAATTATTTTTAATTTCTAATCAAATTATTATTTTAAAATGTTTGAGCAACGACTTTGGTGTAACACTTAAAAAATATTGTATTATGCTTGAGCTTTTTACATTATCAGGAATTTAAAAACAAACAAACAAAGGAAACAGGTTGAAATGAAAGTTTTAAATGCTTTAAGAAAGTCACAGATATTCAAGTTTTCAAAAGGAAGCTTTTTTTTTTTATTGAAATATTCTTTCAAATAAATATAAAATTAAAATAGAAATAAGCTCTTTATAAAACTGAATTTTACGAAAAGTAGAGTAAAAATAAATTTTTTCAATAATAGAAAGTTTCTTGAAGGTTAAGTCATGTATTTTAGTTAATCAACCATTACTTTTTAATTATTCAAATGTGTTTGGATAATTGCAGCGTTTAAAAAATATTGTATTATGTTTGAGCTTTTTACATTATCAGGAAATTAAAAACAAAGAAACAAAAGAAACAGGTTGAAAGGAAAGTTTTAAATGCTTTAAGAAAGAACTAGTTGTTGCAGATCAATTCCTTCATGGCAACATATTACTACATTGATTTGATTTTTTAGACAGTCTGATAACAAACAGAAATTGAACATTCTGATACCAAAACAATATTACACGTTATATTGTAAATGGTATACAAAATGTTACTCATTATGAAATCTTTAATATTAGAAAATGAGAGCATTAGAGCTTAAGTTGCTTATCAAGGCACCAGGCAATAGACATGCTTCCGAGCTTTCAAAGCTACGGAAAAGAGAATTGAGTATTGTTATTGGTCTATTTACAGGTCAATACTGTCGACTTAAAAACTATGGCTGATTACTCTGTTTGTAGGAGTTGTCATTGTGAGGAAGAAACTTTCTCACCCATGCCATGTAACTGTGAGTATTTCACAGCCCGTAGATATAGGTTGTTTTTTACTTGGAACAAAAGAATTATTTTTACGGTATCTTTAAGTAAACTATTGGCGTATGCCATATCTTTTAGGGGATTAAGATTGGGGCAATACAATAGTGCATAGGTCGCGGTTAGATTATTAATCACCTATCTTCCACAATACATTACAACTCAAAGTAACCAAGCAAATATTGTAAATTATGTAAATATATTTTCTACACTTTTGTTATCATGTGCAGTTTTTATTTGAGTTAAAATTTTGTTTTATGTTACTATTTTTGTTGATTAGTCAAAAAAGACACTATTTTTTAAATCACAATTTCACATTATAAAAAAGTCTGAAAAACATTTACCTATTATACATTCCAGAAAAGAAAAATTAATCAGAAATAGTAGTAATCAAAAATTGCGTAGATTGTATTGAATTTCTGAGGATTTTCCAGAGAAACAATAATTTAGAAGGGTTTCACGTTAGAAAGAAACCTAGAAGATGCTGTAAGGATTGATTTTCATTCCTGAAGCTTCTCATATGTTTTAAGGTGTTGTTACACATTTGAACAATTAAATTTTGAAGTTGTTTGATATATCTACAAAGTATTCTTTACTGTCGCATTATTGATGTCTGAAATATCCAACTAGATGTTCAACTAGACATTCATTAATTCATTGATTTCTTTCTGAATTAGAGTGCTGCTTAGCTCGGTGCTGTTATGGGATAGAGGTCAAGGTTTCTAGTTATTGTGTCCTAGTTTTTTGTCAGTTTCTCGAAAACAACTGTCATATACTTTTCCGAGAAAGGATTGTTTTTACTACTTAATTTTTATTAGATATCGCTACACATTAGATATGAAAACTAGGAATGGACTAAAGAGGTCCACTATATAACAGTGATAGGATTGTGATTTTATTTCCAGTCTAGAAGTCTTTTTGGTGAAGAATGATTCTCTTGACCGCTAACAAATGCATTGATGAAATCCTGAGCATTATAGTCTCTTTCGTGCGATATTTTATGACAAGACTTTAGCTAACTGATGGCAATGCTCACTCTTATATTTCCTCGTTGTGTTATGAGGGAACTCGGTATTTGCCATTCCAGTCAGCATTCAACTCAGTTTTGAATTTCATTGAACATATTGAATGCATTTTGGAAGCCAAGTGCTCCAGACACACTGGACAAATTTCAAGGATTCTTTCAGCAGAATGAGTGAACATAACACAGCATATCCGAAGTGTTAAATTAAGTTACAGGCGAAATATTAATTTGGTTATTCTTCTCCAAAAATGATTTTGAAATAACCTATTTTTCAAAAGTACTTTGAATTCGATTACACTAACGGACGATTCCATGTGAAATCAACGAATTAAAAGTTGAACAAGTTTAAATCTAACATTTTTTTTTTTTTTTGCCAATGCTCCGGCACTTAGAAGTGAATCTATTGGCCTCAACAAGCGGCGAGAAATGTAAGCATTTATCCGTCGTAACGTTACCCAGGATACTCCATAGGAGGCAGCTCACGCTATACCCGCAGAAACGGACGAAACACAGAAGGAGAAAGAAACATCCATGCCGACGCCGGGATTCGAACCCAGGTTCCAACACATCGGCCTCACGGCAGACCGCCGTCTAGACCCCTCGGTAATGCCGGCTTATATCTATCAATTTAAATGATTTCCGCACTAAGAAACGAAAAAAATTATATTAAGAATAGATAAAAGTTATACAATCATGAAATAATAAAAAAATGAAATTATTTTTTACTCACTCGGTTTTTTGGTCTATAGACGTCTAAAACCTGAAAAAAAAAATGCTGCATTCTCAAGCCTAGTGCACACTGCTAGACATGTTGCGTGAATTGTCTATAGACCGTCTGCGACGGGTCTCGAGAAACGGTCTATAGACCGTCTAGAGACACCGTTCTTTGTCTCGTCTAGCGTCCACACTACAATGTGAATTTCTCAGTCTCATCTTCGCAGTCCACCATGGAGGACGTTGTTTTGTGTGGAATGAGTTCCTGCTTAGTGCTAATTACAAGTGAAAGAACGCGAAAACGTAAACGTTGGTGGACGCGCGAAGTGCTCGCAGAAGGACCTAGGTTCGGTAATGAATTATTATATAAATTAAGACTGGAAGACGCCATGGGTTTTCGGAATTTCACCCGGCTGACGCCTACTGATTTTGAACATTTGCTTCTGATGGTTGGAGGGATAATAATGAAGCAAGATACACAATTTAGAGAAACCATCCCAGCTTCTCTTCGAGGCGTGTCTCGCCTCTAGACGCCAAGTGACGTCCACACTGTCAAAATGTTGCGCAACATGTCTCACGTTGCATGCTGTCTCCCATTTCGGTAGGGAGACTTTAGACATGCGATTTTTGGTCTCGCAACAGGTCTGTAGACGGGGATTGGTCTATAGACATGTCTACGTAGACAACCTGAGACACGTCTCTCGACCAAAATCGCGCAACATGTCTAGCAGTGTGTACTAGGGTTTAGACCCAATAATAGTTACAAACTTGGACATAATCTTATTTTAAAACTCTTAATTTTGAGTTTTCATTTCAGTGGACTAATCACTTACCAGGATTTTAAAGCTTAAAATTATTAAAACCTTGGAAAAGATTTGGACCTTAAAAATCTGAAACAGTAAATTCTTTTAAAATCTGGAAAAAAAATTCTTTCTGTCTTTGTGATGAACATATGGTATAAGTTTCATCAGAACATAATAGAATTTTGTGAATGGAATTTTTCGTTTCATTCCTCCTGAGAGCTCGGTATTGAAAATTTGATCAAATGGCATCTTTTTGATTTGGATAAATAACGCATGTCACACATAATTTCATGTTTCGAATTAAAACGGTTTCGAAGATAGGCATACCCGTCTGGAATGTTTGTTCCTCTCCCCTCATATTTCCCTTAGGATCCGATATCGAAAATTCGATCAAATAGCATCTTTCCGATTTCGACAAAGAACGCAAATGTGAAATTTCATGTTTCTAACTAAATTGGTTTCAGAGATATTCCCCACACACTTTTGCATTCCTTCGGCCGATAGTTTATTTTTGCAACTACAACCTAAGGAAGAATACTGTCAAATTTCAGTTTCCCAGTTACATGGTACAAAGAGATTTAGTGATGGGTCAGTGAGTCAGTCGATGGCTTTCTCATTATACATATATAAATACATATAGTGTGGCTGAGAAGTTCTCGTACCCCTTAATTGGCAATTACATAGTAAAAAAATATTTACACACGAAGTTCCAATGCTTGTGTGTTCGCCATCATGCTATACAGAGAATCTTATACTCCGCCACGTCCTACTTGACAGATTTGTAAGCATGTTCGGTGTGATGGTTCGAAATGCGTCTACAGCTGCGTTACGCAATTCTTTATTTGTAGCACTACGACATTCAGACATGTATTCCTTGATGATTTCCCCACAATGAGTTAGATGTCGTGGTGGCCATTTCCATGGAGCTGGCGGTGCTGGAGTACGACCAATCCAGCGTCCTGGAAAATGTTGAAGAAGAAACCAGAGTACAATAAGAACAAAGTAAGCAGGTGCGCCGCCCTGTTGTAGCCATACGCGTTCCATGATACCTACGTTTTCAAGCTGTGGAATTAATCACGTTTTTGACATGTGAAAATAAGTTTCGCCATTAACATTATCATCAACAAATATTATGGTCCAAACAAATGAGGTGATGTCATCGCAGCCCATATCATTATGTGAGGTGGATTTCTCTCCAATTCCAGTGAGTAATGGGGTTTTTTTTTTCTCCCAAAAGATAATATTTCTGTTGCGTGAACAGCGATAAATCGCACATTCATCTAAAAACAGCACTTTTGCAAGGAACACTCAATTGTGCTAATAAAGCACAGAATGCTGTTACGCGTTGATCCCGGTCTTCATCCAATAACTCGTTGACGAACGTCAGACGAAACGGTCTGACTTTGAGTTCTTCATGTGATCCTGTATTGTTGTCCTCGGCACACAAAGTTCACGTTCACGTGTCGAATTCACAGCAGATTGTTGAATCGAAGCAGCGATTACGGCACTTGTTTCTAATCCTGTCTTCTTTCTTCCACTCCGCGGCTTATTTTTAACATTATCTAAAGCAAAAGCACGTTCCTCCCAATTGATCATTGTCGCTTTACGAAGACAGGCCTTATTAAATCTTTCCTGCTTCCATTATTTGTCTCATTGTCTTCCCCGTGTGTTGTCATTCGCGCACCACATACTTACCACTAACCGCTTCTCAATAGCGTAACTATTATTGCTGATGTCTGCAGTGGTTGAAACACTGCAATCTGATTGACTTCAATACTTATACCCTTTCTCGAACTCAATATAATAATACCAACCAATAATACCTCTTGCATTCCAATACGAACATCTGCATTCTAATGTCAACAATTGAAGTAATATTCAATAATAAATACAATAGGGGGCACGGGAACTTCCTGGTCACACTGTATAGTAGCTGAAAATGCCGTTCTTCATAAGGATTTACTTAAAAGAAAGATAACAAAGAAAGATTCCCACCCAAAAAAATATTTTCATAATTTCAGACATAACATTTTATAAAACAAAAAAGCAGGCAAGTAGTTTGAAGTAGTTTGCCCCCCCCCCCATTTACACCACTTAAGATCCGAATATCGGAAATTTGTCGAATACATATATTTTAGATTTTGACAAAAAAAGATTTCGTGTTCACTAAGAAGAGGATGCGGAAGAGAATAATATTTTTTTAAAAAAAGTTTTAGTTCCCATTTTCGCACCAGGTGGATATGGGACACTAATTTAGAAATTTTAACCTTTCAACCCCGTAGGAATGGTTAAGCTATCGGGATTTTTCTAAGTACAACCTGAGGAAGAATTCTGCCAAATTTCAGTTTTTGGGCAGAAAGTTTTTTTTTGAAAGTTAGTGATGAATCATTGCCAATAGCAACTAGCGATTTAGCTTTAATCTTTGTAACCTTTATGGAGGGTTGAATCAGTTAAGATGGCACAAATTGAATTGAACGTTATTGACCGCCGTACGAGCGTCATGTGGTGGAACAGACGCGAGCAGTCAGTCGTTGTTATATTCATATGTTGTAATAGTGATAAAGAATATTTGTTAATAGTGAAAGTGAATTGTTATTGAAAAGGCTATATAAATGGACTTCCCGAAGATGGATTCTCTCGAAGTTATCTAAAAATCTATAAAGAACAGGAACTTACTATTAAGCGTCGAAATGTTGGCCATGAGATAAGGATAGAAAACTGGCTTCAAAACATCGCTGAAAGAATGTGCACTGAAAGGTCGCCTTAATTGTTCGCAGCCAGCCCGCTTCTCAACTAATATACGACGAGTGAAAGATATCCCCCTAATCTGGTGACATCATAAGGAACTATAAGCAAATGGATTCCCAAAAACCTGCAAACGGAGAGACTGCACAAAGCGTGAGATTATAAGCTGACAGAACGATTGATAAACGCCCGAAAACTATATGAATATTATCTTGAAGTGAAAAATGAAAATTTATTCTGACCTTAGATGAAGCTTGGGTGTACCTAAACGATATCAATAAACCTCATGCAATATATTATCACTCCAAAGCAGATAAAGGACGCTCTGAGTGTCCGAGAATGCAAGGAAAAGTTTTTTCAAGGTTTTGGCTGGTTACTGTTTATGTGGAAAGTTAATATTCCTGGAAAACTGAAGGTAAATACAGCGTATTTCGAAAGATATGTGATGAATCGCATATACGCAGAAGACATCTCCAGGCTATACGGAAACGACACGGGAAAAGGTCCATCGCGTCGAGTCACACTTTGCAAACATCAATGGGGTTTAAATCAAAAAACTTCTGTTATTGGAAAAAACATCTTTGTCTTCTTCAATATTTCTCTTTTTTGAGCAAAAGGCTTCAGAAGAAGACTTCCTGAAGGATTACAGTTGAGGAAAAGACCTCTTTCTTCCTTCTTATTAACGTTAAGAATATATATAAAGTTTTTTACGTGTTCCAATAATATTGATTAAAAGTTCAGCCTGCACACAAACAGCATAAAAGTCTAAAAATTAAAAATTTAAAACATTAAAAATTTAAAAAAGAAGTTCCATAGCTTTCACCAACACTTGGACGTGGCTTCTTCAGTGGAGATGATTCGAGAGACAGTCGGCTCCTCTATTTAAGCCGTGAAGGACCAATGAGAAAGGGCGATCTTTCATTGGTGACTGCAAACTTCAATGGCAGCAGGCCTGGACAGAAGAGACATCTGGCGGTGATCACTGGCCGTTGGATAGACTGTAAACACAAAACAAATAGATCTGTTTACAAAAAGATGAGTAGCACTGCACCTGTTGGAGCCGAGAAGCACCAAATTAATAAGAAAAGAAAAGGAAAAGGGAAAATAGGAAACTAGAACGAAGGAAATGGAAAAGAAAGAGAAAAACAAGCAAATAAAAATAAAAATAAATAAAAGGAATAAAATAAACCAATAAAAAATCAATAAAAATAAAACATGATGAGAGGGAAAGAAAAATGATAAAAAGAAAATTAAATTTCCAATTTTTTAATCTCTCATCCTTCATTCTTCTTTCTTCTTTTTTTCTTCGTTAGAGAATATTGTTTGATATTCTTAATGGAAAGGCCATCATTATAGCAGCCATCCGTAATCGAGATGAGGACCGATTCTTTACACTTTCTTTGGAAATGGTTCGCCGTACAGTCAAGAATCACTGGTTTATGAAATTCTTTGCAATGGTTGGTGTTACTGGCATGACGGACAGTAGCATAAGACGTATCCATTCTGACTCTAGCCCAAACGTGTTCATCAACCCTATTCTCCAAGGCCCGACGAGTTTCTTATGCTACTGTCCGTTCTATGCATAGTTCTAAGATCAATTTCGAAATATAGTTATGCAAAATTCACAATCTCTTGTTATGAAACGACTTTCCCAGATAGTTCATTGATAGGAATTTTAAAAGGGCTATTAAAAAATGTTATGTCAATGATATGCCCAAATCATTAGGAAATATCAAATGTTTGTTTCAATAGATTACCTTTCCGATCTCTTTCCAGTTTTAAAGAAAATATGTCAAAAGCAAAATATATAAATTCTATCTCTGCATTGTTAGCTGTAAGAAATGAAACTCAATATATAGGTAAAGGTGTTGTTTATGCTCTTCCGTGCAAGGATAACCCATGCTTTTATTTGGGCGAGACCCGTAGATCCCTTCCAGACCGGATAACGGAACACCGCAGGGCTTTTGATGCACATAATTTAATGAGTACTTAACTGTTTTACATTCTTTCCAATCTCATCACTATATTGATTACGAAAATTCATTGGTTACAGCTAGATGTAAACAACCCTTCAAAAGAAAATGGAATGTTACTGCTTCCTTACCTGTATTAATGCTTACAATGATCATGAGGGCGAACCAGTCTTCGGACTGAAGCACCAAGTAACGAATTGCAAAATGTAATGATTTATTTAACTATGTTGCCTTTATGATCCCATGACGAAACTTAAACCCCATCTGTATCAAATACAACCCCCCCCCCAAAAAAAAAAAAATTTTTTTTCTCAGATTTTAAAAAAAAAATTGTTTTTGAGAATTTCTAGGTCAGTTTTTCTTGACTTTGAAAATTTTAAGTTAAAAATTCTTGGCAAATGAAATAGCCCATAAAGCTAGGCGAACACGGAGCGATTTTATGGCAATATGATTGGGACAAGTTGGCCCAATTTGATTGCGGACAACTTTATCAAGCGCGAACACGTAGTTTCTCCTGAACCAATATTGCCCTGAAGTTTTATGGTTACGGCGCTTCTCACTAGGGAGAGCTAAAGAGAGAGCGTGTTTTCGTACAGAATTGCTATAGTATTAAACGCCGTCCCTCTGTAGAAATCAATTACGATTCTTTCATTATCAATTGACAAAATGTTGTTGTTGGAATTATCTGTTTTAGGCCGACCCATTTTGCTGATTTTAAGCCTTGTTTCTCAAAGAAAATGGCCGGCATGAGTGACTGAATTTCCGATGTTCAAAGTACCACCTCCTTCGACGTCAGCATTGTCACGTGATGTCATCCGTTCATTTGATTCGCTTTCGTACCACCAATATTTTGAGCCAACTAATATTGGGCCAATATTGTTCCTTTGGTACCGACAATAAAATTGGGGCAATATTGTTCAGGTTGGGGCAATCAAATTGGGGCAAACGGCTGCCAGCAATCAAATTGGGCCTGATTGTCTCAAAATATCGCCTCGTGTTCGGCCAGTATTAGTCAATTAACAGAGCTTTAAAATGAGACGAGATTTAAAATGCCGAGATCTTTATCATTAATAGGGTCTGAAAAATCGCTTGAAAGTATTTTTTTTTTTGAGATTTTGTTTTCATTTTTTTAGGAGGTTGTAGCTAAAAACCCGAGTTAGTAAAAATTTGAAAATAATATATTTTTGAATCATTTCATGACAGTATCGAAAAAGTTTAATATCAAACCAAATTAAAGATACCGATAGGCCTTGCCGATTATAATGTCAAACCTCTCTTCCTCAAGAAATTTATCCATATTAGCATACTGACTATATCAGAAATTGATAATAATAGGTCTTACCTCAGAGACTTCAATTCGTGATAGGGAGGGATGTGAGATGTACTTTTACAGTACATTTAGTTTAGTACATTTAGTATGAGCAAAATATCTGGAGTTTAAATAAATTGTTTTTAATATTTCCGTTAATGTGTTGAAATTTCTATATCTCAATCAAACATAACTTTGGTTTAATAAGATTGTCTTTCAAACTATAAAGGTGAAATTGAAGATCAAGTAACATTAAATGCTTACAAAAGTTTTAGTATGATAAAGAGATGTTTATATACATGTCTTTTACTTTTTTTACTGTTAAGGGAATTATTACAAGTTTCTTTATAGGTAAGCGTGCATCAACAAACTCAAAACATTCAAATTAATGTATAAGAGACCATAACACACAAGTCTTATTAAACAAAAATATACTTCTTTCACATAATATGTTTGGAGAATTTCTCGTCTTCAGATGTATATATAACTAAAAACATAAAGTAACCAGAACTACATCATAAATTACAAAGAATATTCTTAATAATAACATCAAGTTAAACAGTATCATTTTAAATCATATAACAATGCATTCCGGATTGACACTTCTGTGTTATAACATCTAAGCGTATTAATTATTAACGATTCGTAAAATTTTCTTAGGTAACAATCCTTTTCTGTAGCAAGAATTATTGAATTGTCATGCATAATTTTATGCCCTGTTTGTTGATTATGAATTGCCGTTAAATATTGCTTATTACCACCTTTCACTGCCGTCTCGTGCTCCTTCATACGCTTGGAGACCCTTCTTTTCGTCTCTCCC
This sequence comes from Thereuonema tuberculata, assembly GCA_023159025.1. Classification (NCBI taxonomy): domain Eukaryota; kingdom Metazoa; phylum Arthropoda; class Chilopoda; order Scutigeromorpha; family Scutigeridae; genus Thereuonema; species Thereuonema tuberculata. Next base: position 21,449,171 of record JAFIDM010000003.1, on the reverse strand, counting down.
ACGTAGATACACTTATTCCCACTCCCTTTACACCTAATACCATATACAACTCCTGTTTTATCCTTTTTGTTAATTGTTGGGTTTTTTCTCCTTATTAGTAAATTATCCAAAGTGTTGTTGGCTCGATGTGCTGTTTTAATTTTTGCTGTACCTAGAAAGGATTTAGCTTATTATTCAATCTATCATCAAAGGGGATGGATACATATTTACAATCATCCTTAATATTATTGCCAATCTTTGTGCCTCTTTCTCATTTCAATAATCTAGTAATTAATCTGTTGACAAATTTTATGGGATAATCATTATTAATGAATATGCTTCTAATATAATCCTGTTCCTGACATAATAATACCCCATTGCTACATATTTTCTACGCTCTTTTAATAGCCAATTTTAATGAATTTGTTTTATATTTCATGGGACTAGCAGCTAGAAAATTAATCATTATGTTGGCGTTGGTTTGTTTTCTGTAAACAGTGGTATCAAATGTGTCTATATTTCTGGTAACCAATACATCTAGAAAAGCCAGAGCATTATTAATTTCTGTCTCCATGGTAAACTGTATATTACTGTTAAATTGATTAAAAATTTTGAGGATCTTATTAACATTGTTTTTATTATTAATTACTATGAATATATCGTCAACATAACGGCACATCAAACTGATATTAGTGTTTACTGTGTCTAATTTCCAAATATTTAATTCCAAATAATGCATCACCATCTCAGCAATTATGGCTGACGATGGGAGGCCCATAAATACACCTTTAGTTTGTCTATATACCTTATTTTCAAATGTGAACCATTGCAAATCAAAGAGTACATCAATCAGCCTATTTAGATCAACATGATCTTTTATATATTTAATGGCATCTAAATTGTAAATGCACCTAATAGCTTTCTTAATCAATTGAACTGGTAGAGCGGTATATAAACCGGTACATCAAAAGATACCAAATACATATCTTTATCAAATTTAACCATCTTAAGCTTGTCTAAAAATTCAGAGTTATTGCTCACACAAAACTGGGATTTATAATTAATTTTCTTTAAGTCTTTCACGAGACGGCAGTGAAAGGTCGTAATAAGCAATATTTAACGGCAATTCATAATCAACAAACAGGGCATAAAATTATGCATGACAATCCAATAATTCTTATTACAGAAAAGGATTGTTACCTAAGAAAATTTTACGAATCGTTAATAATTAATACGCATAGATGTTATAACACAGAAGTGTCAATCTGGAATGCATTGTTATATGATTTAAAATGATACTATTTAAACTTGATGTTATTATTAAGAATATTCTTTGTAATTTATGATGTAGTTCTGGTTACTTCATGTTTTTAGTTATGCACACATCTGAAGACGAGAAATTCTCGAAACATTTTATGTGAAAGAAGTATATTTTTGTTTAATAAGACTTGTGTGTTATGGTCTCTTATATATTACAGTCTACACACAATGTATTACTATAATTCAAATTAATGCTTGTCTATTTTTCTTTTTAATTCATGTTCAGAATTATTCAGTTATTATTTTTGTTAGATTTTTATTTGTTGTAATATTTGCAACTATTTGGATAGATTGCTTTCACTTAAAGTTTGAAATAAGGTTATTTAGTAGAAACAAATACTTTAAGTTAAATGTAATTGTAGAAACCTTCTGTTTAATATAATTTAAGTTCGTCTATTCGCCACCAGACGGTACTTTGTGTAAAACCCTTTCCTGTAGATAAAGTAAAAAGCAAATGAATATAGTAAGCAAACGTGGCTGTTTTATTCGAATTAGAATAACGATTTAAGGTATCCGAAATTACTTTACCAAAGTATTCTGTTACATAATCTGTTTACCAATTTAATTGGGCATTCATTATATTGTAAGATTTTATTAAAATCTTCAATTTTGCCAAACCCTTTACTTCAAGAATTAGTAATTGTCGAAAGGTTACTGCAAATTACTGCTTTTTAGGCTTCTGAAAGACGCCTTATATCCCCGGTTTGTCTGTCTGTGGACACATACCCCACAATGCTTCGCAACGGCTTCTGTTAGCTCAGTTGTAGGTGGCCTGTTAGCTCAGTTGGTTAGAGCGTCGTGCTAATAACGCCAAGGTCATGGGTTCGATCCCCTCATCAACTTCAGTTTTTTTTTTTTTAAGTCACTAGTAATGAGTTAAGTTTCCTGTTTTCCAGAAACATAATGCTCAGATGAACTAAAAAATTATTATTTCTTAAGCGTGATTCAAGTTGATAACGCACTGATTTCTTGCGATACAGTAGCGGCAGATAATTCAGAAACAACGTGACCTTTATTACATTTAGATATGTCCTGAAAATTCATATTACCACCAGTTACAATAAAGGTTACTTATCACGTCAGATTTCGTTGTATGCAATTAGTTCCTTTAAAACAAATGAATTTCAATTATGAAAATAAAAATACTGATTAAAAATGACATCGATAAAAGCAAAAAATACAATAAATAAAAGACAGAAATTTCAAAAACATTTGTTTCAAGCGATTTACGTAAGCTTCGAACTTAGGGCATCTAAATGCTTAAATCTAAAAATTCAATGAATTTTAAGAAACTTCTAATAAACTGCTTTTTAAGTTTTCTTTTTAAATTAAATAATATTAGATGTATATTTTATAAATTAAAAAAAAAACCACCTGTCAAACAGACTAAATTACTAAACACAGACACTTATGTAGTAGAAACGTGAATGAAATAAAACGAAATATCTATTCATAAGAATGGTTCAAATTTTCGGCAAAAAGACATTTAGAATTGTGATAACTTCTATGATTTTTAATACATAACTATTTTTCTTAATAATTATAAATTTCTAGACGTCACTAGTTCAGAGCTCTATGGACTTTAAAGTTTGACATAATAATTAGAGGTGATGATTTTTTTTCAATTAAGAACTTACCATTGGAATTCAGAAATTTGGCCACAAAATTGGGACTATTTTCAGAATCCGGAACAACCTGTTAGCAGGTTAGAATGATGGTTGTATTTTAATGTTCAAAGAATACAAAAACAACGGGTGGGCATAAAATAACATGAGGTTTTCAGAGTTTTCAGAGAGGAATATATTAGACGATTTTAGTAATATAGGTTGTTACTTTTCAGTCAAAGTCAGTTCAGTTTTGACAGATAAGTCAAAAAAGCAATATGGAGAGAGTTGAAGTTCCCATGGCCTAATGGGTAAGATGTCTGACTTCGGATCAGAAGGTTGCAGGTTCGATTCCTGTCGCGGATGTTTCATTGAGAAAATTCTTTCTATTTTTCATTCTCACAGAAAACTGCGCCGGACAGCCAGACACAGAGACAGACAGACAGAGAAATAAAAGATTTTAGTAATATAGATTATTAGGAATTCAGTGTATGAACAAGCTTTGAGTTAAGAATGGCGATTATTCGATATAAGTAGGGGTAGGAAAGACAGCATGGGATCTCAAACAAACTCGCGCGAGCATTTTCTAGACCACCCCGGCGCAGTCTATTCTAAAGTAAAGGTGACTCAGAAGTCGTTGCAAAGCACTGTGATTGGTTTACTAATCACTGTCCCCTACCTTGTTTAGTAGAAAAATTATGCATGGAACTTTAGTTTATCATCATATTACTTTGATAAGAGTTTCTATAATATTCAAATTCACTCGATATTATTAATCAATATTTTAAATGTCTCCTCTCCATATTCTTCTGAGTGTTTAAGCTATAATTAAATTCATTATCCTCCTTATTGAAAAATATTTAATATTATAAATATAATACTTATCTAAGGCGAATTTTCGAGAGTGATAAGCACTGTCTTTTTCAAACATAAAAGTAATAACAATTTGTAAATGGAAAACCTCATGGTTTACATTTTTGATTAGGAAACATTGTTATAATTAACATCATATAACATTATTTTCTTTCAATACAAGTTCAACGTGCGGAACTTAGGTTTGTATCACAATAATTTCTTGTGCATGTATGTTCCTTATTGTGATGTAAACATTATTTTATTATAATTAAATAAAATAATCATTTTATTCTTTAACAAAAATTTGTTATTACGATACCTTCTATAGCTTAAAAAATTACAAAGATATGGAAATATAATAAATTAATACCAAATTAAATACCAAATTAAAATCGTTAATAAATATTTTAATATAATAATTCTTTAAATATAACTATTTTCTTACTTAACATATCTTTATTTACCAATTCCTTTACCCAGTGAGTTATTAAATTTTCAATCTCCACACCTTCATATCTGTTAATATTTTTTCCTTTTGTGTTTCTTATGTAAATACTTTCTATGGTCTTTCTGGTTATTGTATTTTTTTCTATTCTTATTATTTTTACTTCTTCTTTCATTCTCTATGAGCTTTGCCGTGGCAATGTTCCGCCACTAGTAATATATAAAATTGATTGTGATATTTGTGGAATATTTTATCTCTGGGAGAGTAAAAGATCGTTAATGGAGCGAATATTAGAGCATTCTAACAATATAAAGAATGACAGAACATTTTTAAATCCAAAAAATTAATACTACAATTTGTTTCTTCTTCCATTTTAAATTTAATATTTGCATCAATTTTATTTAATGACTCAAGAAAACCCTTTCCAAATTATCAAAATGTCGTCTGCATACCTCTTATACGTATTTAAAATCTACTTTCTTCCAAGGAAAGATATGTTTTATTTCGAAATCATTAAACAATGTGTCACAAAACATACCAGAAATTGGGCTTCCTATTGGGAAGCCTGCAGTTCATGTATATCAGACGTTATTGAAGTAAAAGAAACAGTTAAGACATATTAATCTTAGAAATTCAACTACCTGCATATTAGCTTCCTTCTTTCGTAATGGATTGGTTCTTTTTACATATATCTTCAATTATATTTAAAATCTTATCGACAGGAATGGAAGTTTATGTATTGACAACATATAATGAGTATAATCTGAATTTCCCATTATTAGTAGAGTTAAAATTCTTCAATCTACTAATACTACGGGAGTGTTTTTTAGTGTTTTTTACTACGGGATTTTCATCAAACTTAGGTAGTTTCTTTAAGAAAATATTTAAATATTTGGCCAAATTCTGCAATGGTGAGCCAAATGAATTAATAACCGGTATTTCTCTTGGGTATTTCTTATATAATTTCGGACGTGATTCAAATGAAGGTTCATTAGACATATTACTAGTTATTTCATCATATGTTTTATAGATATAACCTTATCACTTTTTAGTTTTTGTATCGGCCTTTTTACTTTAGTTATATAATCTTAGTTATATAATCCTGATGGTCCACAACAACTATAATTAACTTATTACTTTGTCTGCTTGTAACAATGTAAGGTCTTCGTTCTTCTGAACATTCTTTAATATGCTGATCTGTTTCTTTGAAATATTTTGGAACGAAAGATTGCTGTAAATACAGTAAAACCCCGTTATTACGCTCGTCAAGGAACCATGAACTACAAGCGTAATAACCAGGATAGCGCTATAGACGGGAAATGATTTATGAGATGGGGAAACATTTAGACACCATTTTACAGTAAAGATACTGGATTCTGCAATAGATATAGTGCAAATGTGAGCGTATTTCCTATTAAAAAAATCTTTGATTGTGGTTTGCCGTGTGTGTGTGCTACTGTTATGAATTATGACATTTTCATTGCGGTTCAAGTAACTATTAACATCAATTGATACACCACTAGGAGCAAGACTAATATATTTCCGGAGCAGATTTAGTGCACTGCCCGCTATTTCACGCGCCTTTTCTTGAATGATTGGGTCACTTAATGGAACTGATGCATCACGGGTGAATCCATTCAATTAGAATTTCCTCGGCATCTTAATATTTTCCACACTTTACTTTTTTACGTTTGGAACCACCCTTTGCTGCATTGGTAATGCCATTCTTATTTTTTATTATTCATCTCAGACTAGATGAGGGAATTCCTAGAGATTCTGCAAAATCCTTCTGACTTAGTATAGAATTCTCGTCATACTTATGGAGAATTCCCAATTTTTCACTTATAGAAAGGGATTTCCGCTTCGAAATTTTGCACTAACTTACTGTATCACAAACCCGCACTTCAAAGAGTTCAAAGATTCCCTCCTACCAGGGAAAGAAAAGAATCTTTACAGTGTTACATTTCTTTTCGATACAAAATTTCCGATATAAAAAAAGCGCTACAAGCGGGATTTGAAGCGTTATAAGAGGGTAAAAGTATACAAATTTACATAGAAAATTCCAGGGACCGAATGAAAGGAGCATAAAGAACGGGATAGTGCTATAAGCGGGAGCGTAATAACGGGGTTTTACTGTATTATTCATAAGCTTGGCAACATGGGACTTATTGTTCATATGTTTACTACATTTTTCAAAGTCGGTAAACATATTCACAAAGCGTTTTTTATCTGATATTTGAAATTTTAGGCCTTTGCTTTTTATGTTTAACTCCTCTAAAGGATCTGTGGCTTGCATAATTATTCTTTCTTTAGTTTTGTATTCCTGTAGATAAAGTAAAAAGCAAATAAATATAAATAAAAAACATGTCTGTTTTATTCGAATTAGAATTAACGATTTAATGTATTCTAGAGTCATGGGATATTTATAAAATAATATTATAATTTCTGTTATTTCAGTTCTACTCATAATTATTTTTTTATTTTTTGTCGAGTTTTGGATTACTTCTTTTATAGTAATTCACATTCTAAAATTTATGATCCATATTTATGTATTTAGTAAAACTACATATATGATCTGTTTTTACTTCAAATTTTAGAAAAGAGTAAGTATAAATTTTGAATTATCATAAATCATTATTCAACGTATTCTTGATTGAACATTCTTTTTTTTAGCAATAATTTATATTGATGTTGATGAATATTTGATTTAATTAAATATATAATTACTTATATTAATGCAAGTAATTTTTATTCAAGCATCTAAATTTTATAATACCGATATATTAAAGAGATTTTCTTGAATAATTTTTCCTAATTATTTCCAAATCTCTTTCTGACTGATAAAATTAAAACTAGAAAGATAAAGACTAGCTACTAACTTATCTTGATATGAAACTGTTTTGTTGCCTAACATTCGAATACAAATAAACATAAATAACTGAATAAGAAAAGAGAAAAACAGTAATTAAGATAAAACTAGAAAATAAAGTTAATGCGCAAAATAAAGATGGAAAAGATATTGAAAGATTAGTTTTAAATAAAAATTAATAACAGTACAATTATTATTTAATAAAAAATAAATAAACAAGTGTTAATCAAATATTAAATACAGAATGCCAAATGAAAAAACACTACGTTCAGACCGACCGAAAGATTTGTTCTAAATGATGTCCAAATCGCACGATCGTAGTTTTCATCTTTATTTCGATCATTGATACAGTGATTGAAGTTCTTTGATCTTGTGATTTGCTTCTATGATCATTTTCATCATCAGTTTCATCATTGAACAGAAAGGAAACTCTTGAAAGAGCTTTGGCAATGATGAGGAGTAAGAAACTAAGCATATCAGGTTTGGAATACCATGTAGAGCATACGTCCATGAAGACTGTGTGGGACTTGCAAAAAAGAAGATGCTTTCGTATATCTTCAATGTGCAAAGTCTAACTGAATTCTTTTGTTCTAAGCTTTGTCTCAACTGAGTTGGACAGAAACCTTTACACTTATTTTTTTTCTATTCTAGTTTTAATAGAAACTAGAACATTTTAGATATTGACATGTAATTTTTATCTTTGGTACTAAATAAAATATATGTCTGTCTTCAGTGTACTTGTATTCGCAAAAATACTCATTTTGTAAACATCATATACACAAGTGGCGAAACCTAACTAAATCCACTAACTTCGCCAGTTGATACCTTCCAGAATTTTTAAATATTTGAACAAATGACTGTACCAATGTATTTGAAAAAAAATTGTTAGTTGCTGTTGGACAGAAACTTTTCAGAATAAATATTTAAATTTCAAAAAAACATATCCCCAAAAAGTTTCTTCAAGTGGCGAACTTACTTTCGCAACTTCATAAATAAATATACTGTATATATAATCGAACAGGCAAAACTTAAAGCAAGGCCTTTGAGTTTCGCAAAGCAAAGATTTCAATCAATCTTTTGCAATTGAAAATTTAGAACAGAACTAAACATATAAAGCCGGACAGTGAAATGAAATTTGAAAATGCCAATACAAAGATCAAATTACTGTTTCTATGGTGATAAAACCAATTTATCAACCACGTCATCAGCGGCAAATTTTAAAAACAATTTTGAAAACAGAAACGCAATATTAAAAGACTTTGCTCCTTTTAAAATTAAAAATTAAAAACACGACTAAAGTATCTAAAATTTAAAAATTACTATAATAATAAATAAGCAATAAAAATGGGCCGTTTACTTTATTATTTATTAAATACTTAATATTAAAAAATTAAAATTACAAATTTTTTTAACTAAAATTATGAAATTTAAATTAAAAAGAGCAAAATCTGTAATTTGAGTTAAAGTATAATAAAAAGCATAAAGTAAAATAAGTAAATATCTTAATAAGAAGTAACAGTGATTTGATCTTTGTATTGGCATTTTCAAATTTCATATCACTGTCTGGCTCTCTCTCTCTCTATATATATATGTATATATTCAAAATGAGGTTTTAATGAATTTAAAAAAAAATCAGTTAGTTTTTTTTCAGATAAAATCAGTTATAAGACTCAAACTGAAACTATTTCATTTTCTTTTTATTACGAGATTCTATTCCCTAAGTGAATATTTTCATAATTTTTCATTATCTCGCTGCTCTATTTTCCGATAAAATAGAAACTTGAGGTTTTGGAAAGAAATATTCTTTTGATTTATATTATTAAAATTGAAGAGCTCCAATCACAAACGAATGAAATTATAAATTGTCAGAATCTGGAAAATTGATAGAAATTTATTGAAAACTGAATGTGAGAGCAGTTTGCTATAGATCATCAAGCAAAAAAAAAAGAATCCTTACTCTACACTGGCTCAGAAGCTGCTAATGCAATAAGTATGATATCTTTTTGTAATAAAGATTTTGAATCTAAAAGTTTCGTTGACTTGTAGGTTAAAGAAATAGTTAACACACCATCCATCATTCTTTTTTAAACCAGATGTTAAATATTCTGTTTTCATTTTATTTTATAATAACAATTTTAATTTTTAGTTTGAAAAATTATTCATAACATGTACAGAAAATTTCCAACTTAAAATTTTCTTTTAAGTAAATTAAGTAATATTCATGAAATTTTGTAAACTACAATTAAGGCTAAACAATAAAATCATAAAGTTTCAAAACCTAAAACTTTTTATATTTTCTTTGCTTGCAATTTAATTGAGTAGTTTGCGTTAATCGTCTTATGTAATGCCTTCTTTGGAATACTTACCTTTATAAGAAACCTTTACAGGAAAAAGGATTACAGTTCAAAATTTAAATAATTTACATATTTTTTGGTGTAAAGAATTCAATCGAGTACCTAAAGTAAATAGAAATGCCTTTTTTAAATAATGGATTTATTTTCTTTTACTGGAATTGAAATTTGTATTTTAAAAAATTATTATTATTATTTTATTTATTTTTTTATTATTTTATTACTTTATTATTACTTTATTTCTTTCTTTATTTTTATTATTTACTTACTTTATTATTATTATTACTTTATTTCCCACTGAAAAATACGAACAGGACGTAAGTGCAATATAAAACATTTCAAATTTTAGTTCATAAAAGTAGTTTTTAAATTTAAATAAGATTAATGTGAGAATCATTTCCTTAATATTTAATTTCACCATTATTTCAACTGGTAACTTCTAGATGGCAGTAACGTATCATTAAGTAAAACACGGTACATTGAAAAATTTCAATAGCAAAATAGTTGTTAAATAGCATCAAAGGCAATTAATTATTTAAAACTTCTTCCACTCTTGTTTAAAGATATCTGCATGTAGTAGAATCAAATTTGCTGAATTGAGGTTATTTGACTTTTTAAAGCTTTTGTAAATATTTATTAAATTAGTTTAACTGAATGCTTTGTTAAGTAGCAATTCAGTCAGAAACTTCTGCTTAACTATTATTTAAAAAACTTCATTTATTAATATTCACTTAACCGGAATTAAGGTTAAACTCTCCAGGTTCGGTTGTCATTGTTGAAAGACAATGAGGAAAACCTTCTAAATTTTGACAATGTGTCGTTTTATCACTGGTCTCTTCTTTGTAGAAGGAGTACCTTAAATTGAGGTATAGGAAAAAAAGATTCTTTTGATTTATGTTAAATTTTGGACCAATACTTGACCGTTGTTTCCTGTAGATCATTATGCAAACAAGAACTAGTGCTCTACACTGGCACAAGAGATGCTAATTATATTATATAAAAGCGTTATTCTGTCTGTCATTGTCCTCAGACTTTACGTTTTTCCAATTTTATGACCAAACTATAAGAGATAGATTGGTCAAGCAAACGGATAAAATATAGAGCTTTTTAAGATAAAGAAAATGCTACAAAAGTCTTTAGCAAAAAGTTTTTGGTTTCCAAGATGGCGCCTTTTAAAGGGTCAAATTTTGACCTTTACTCTATTTAAGCGAAAAGTATAAAAGTTGGAAGAGAACATTATATTGAGAAAATGTTTTTGAAAGTATTTAAGTAGGTATTTGAAAGTTCTATCGAACGGTATGTCAGTCATTAACAAACGTTTCTGCGTTTGGAAATACATGCAAAAATGAAGTGTTTTTGCGACAACCCCCCCCCCCTGTGTGAGTGCTAACGCGCAATACAACTGAGTTAAGCGGAGAAACCCACAATGAGCTGGGAAGTCGTATATTATCCGATCTCCATATTAATTTGCTAAATAGTTTTTTTTTTTTTAATGCTATATATGCAAGGGTTCCGGAGCGAAGCGACGGTACCCGTCTAGTCTAATAATAACTTTTAAATTAATGTAAAACTATGGCAGAGTTTCAGATTAAAGAATAGTTGGCGTACCATTTATCTTTCTTAAATATTTGTTTAAACCCAATGTTAAATCCTCATTTAAATTTTTTGATTTTATTTCCTAATAACAATTAAATTTTCAATTTGAAAAAAAATCTCTCTTGAAGGCTACATTATGATTTCATTAACCTCCATTTCATATGCTCCTTTTTTTTTCAGGTAAATTAAAAAAAAATCCATGGAATTTTGTAAACTACAATTAAAACTAAACAATGAAATCATAAAGTTTCAAAATCTAAAACTTTTATATTTTCTTTGCTTGCAATTTAATCGAGTACATAAAGAATAAAGAAACAAGATGTTTCTCAATTTTAGATTTGTTTTATGTAGAAAATACAATACAATCCGGGTTTTGTTTCCGGAAGAATAAAGGCGGGAGGCGTCGGGATGACCACCAGTCCTCAACTTAGTCTCTTTGGCCACTGCACGCCGGCAGTTTATATCCCGTGATCCTAAGGGCTATATAGGCCTGTAGTTAGACACTTTAACTAATTGAAGCTCATACATTCTTAAATGAAACGTCTATCAGATGTGGTCGCCCAGTTTCTTCTTCCCTGCACTGACGCTCATTGAGCATTAAAGAATGGTTGATCTATCTTAACACTCAGCAGAGCAAGCCGATTAAAGGATGTGCAGCCCATTAGCAGAATTATTCTTTAGAAACCAATAGTTTGCCTTAATGGTGTACTTGGCCTTCTTTGGCTTACTTACCTTTATAAGAAACCCTTATAGCAAAAAGCGATATAGTAAAAAACTTAAAGAAATTACATTTTTTTTGGTTAAGAATTGAATCGAGTACAGAAAGTAAATAGAAATGCCTTTTTCAATTGTACATTTGTTTTCTTTTTCTGCTATCGAAATTTATATTTTAAAAAAATTATTTCTTTATTTCCCACTGAAAAATACGAACAGCAAGTAAGTTCCATATAAAACTTTTCAAATTTTAGTTCGTAACAGTTGTTTTTAAATTAGATTAATGTGAGATTCAAAAATTTCAATAGAAAAACAGTTGTTTAAAAGTGTCAAAGGCAATTAATTATTTCAAACTTCTTCCAGTCTTGTTTCAAGATATCTTCATATCAAAATTAGCTTTAAAGTGGAAATGATTTGCTGAATTGAGATTATTTGACTTTTTAAAACTTTTGTAAATATTTATTAAATTAGTTTAACTGAATGCTTAGATAGATACTTATTCAGTCAGAAACTTCTGCTTAACTATTTCTCACAAAACTTCATTTATTAAAATGAAATATTCACTTAACCGGAATTATGGTTACACTCTCCCGATTTGGTTGAACGGTAGAGCGAAGACAATTAGGAAAACTATCTAAATTTTGACAATGTGTCGATTTATTGCTTCTCTCTCTTTCGTAGAAGGAGTACCTTAAATTGAGGTTTTGAATAGAAAGATTCCTTTGATTTATATTTAATTTTGAACAAATAGTTAAAATTGAAGAGTTAAGAGTCACAGAATGAAATTATAAATTGTCAGAATCTTCAACATTAATAGAAATTTCATGAAAGCTGAATGTGACTGTAGTTTCCTGTGGATCATTATGCAAACAAGTACTAGTGCTCTACACTGGCGCAAGAGCTGCTAATGTAATAAATAAAATAATTTTAAAAAATTAAAATTAATTTAAAAGTGTGGCTGAATTTCAGATTAAATAATAGCTAGCATTCCATTCATCTTTCATGATTTCAATGATTTGAATTTTTTGATTTTATTTCTTAACAATTACATTTTCATAAAAGAAGTTTAACGTGCCGAAATAATTTTAAAATAGAAATCAATCCCAGGCACAAAGCTAAAGTTAGGATTCGCACTTTGAGTTGTCATCGGGAAGAGACTGGGACGGACCGTTTCGTCCTCATTAGGACTCCTCAGCCAGCCAAACTCCTCCGATGACAACCCAGAAAGTACGCGAGGTGTTAGTATCCCGGTTCTTGCACCCGAGAATGGGACCTCCCACCGAAGAAATCCTAACCAAAAATTAAACGAGATATAAAATACAAAACTCAAAGTGCGAATCCTAACTTTAGCTTTGTGCCTGGGATTGATATCTATTTTTAAAATTATTTCGGCACGTTAAACTTCTTTTATTTATAAGCATATGGCTTTTTTACTTAATTTATGCCGCCGTTAAATTCCTTTTGTGCCTGCCGGAGTGCAGGACAGGGAATTTTTGTATTTTATATCTCGTTTAATTTTTGGTTAGGATTTCTTCGGTGGGAGGTCCCATTCTCGGGTGCGAGAACCGGGATACTAACACCTCGCGCACTTTCTGGGTTGTCATCGGAGGAGTTTGGCTGGCTGAGGAGTCCTAATGAGGACGAAACGGTCCGTCCCAGTCTCTTCCCGATGACAACTCAAAGTGCGAATCCTAACTTTAGCTTTGTGCCTGGGATTGATTTCTATTTTAAAATTACATTTTCAGTTTGAAAAAGTCTAGCTCTTAAAGGCTACATTATAATTTCATTAACCTCCACTGCTATGTTTCTATGTTTTAGGTAAATTGAATAAATTACATGAAATTTTGTAAACTACAATTAAGCGTAATAATTAAATCATAAAGTTCAAAACCTAGAATGTTTATATTTCCGTTGTTAGCAATTAAATGGAGTACATTAAGAATATAGAAATGACATGTTTCTCAATTTTAGATTTGTTTTCATATATTTGAGTCGAAATCTATATTTTCAAATAATTATTTCTTTATTTTTGCATTGAAATCAAGTACGTAAGTTCATACGAAACATTTTCAATTTTAGTTCTAATTTTAATTTCTATGTAATTTTTTTCTAATTTAAAAATAACATTAATGTGCGAACCTTTGCCGTAATATTTAACTTCAACATTCCTTCAAAAGAATGGTGCAAGAAAGTCACCATTTAAAATCTAGTAAAATACGTTGGAAAACTTCGACAGATTACAGAAAAATAGTCTCTAAAAGAAATCTAAGGACATTAATTATATTGAAATATCATCCTCTCTTGTTTCAAGATATCTTCATATCAAAGTTAGCTTTATGATAGGAAAAATACATTAAATTCAAGTTATTTCTCACTTTAAAGACTTTTGTAAAATACTGATTAAAATAATATTAACTGAGTGCTTTGCTAAATCTTAATTCAGTCTGCTTAACTATTATTTAAATAACTTCAATTTCTGAAATTAAATATTTGCTTAATAGCAATAAGTAGTTATACTCTCAGTTTTGGTTGATGTGTTGAGTTAAACAAGTTAGAAAAATTCGGAAATCTTAATTTTGACGAATCCTTTAACCAATTGAAACAATCATATTGCTTTTCATGGAGAACCCATTTATGAAATTTCAATGAGTTTAGTCACAGATCAACAGGCATTGAGAATTTATTCTTTTATTTTCGAATGAAAACAAGGCCGTAAGTTCATTTAAAATTTTCTCAATTTCGGTTCCTATGAATAGTTTTCTAATTCAAATAAGATTAATGTGCGGACCTTTGCCTTAATATTTAACTTCTCTATTACATCAAAAGGTTGTTTCTAGATCGCACGAAGCTATTAAATTTACGTGAAATACATTGAAAACAGATTACAGAAAATTATTGTCTAAATAGCATCTAAGGAAATTAATTTTTTCCAAGTATCTTTTCTCTTGTGTCAAGATAACTTAATACCTAAATTAGCTTATAAGTTAAAAAAATATGTTGAATTCAGGTTATTTTACTTTTAATTTAAGACTTTTGTAAATATTAAAATTATTTAATAACTCAGTGCTAAATCAGTCATAATCGTTACTTGAAAACTTCATTCAATAAAATTATATAGTTAAAAAATTAGAATAAGCTGAGAATATTTTAAATTTCAACAACCTCCTTAACCACTTGAAAAAAATAATATTTTCTTTGGAGATTTTCTTAAAGAACCCAATTATCCAATTTAAATAAATAACGAAAATTCCGTTTAACAAATTTCAAAGAATTTAGTTAAAAGTAACAGGTATTGAGAATTTATAAAAGAAAACATGCAAGGTTTCTCCATTCGTTAATTATTCATTTATTGAGTTTCAAACTTAAAGTAAAATTAGAAAAAGAAAAATAATTAATCAATGAAATATAGAAAAATTAAATAGAAAAAAAGTTTCCTTTAATATGTGAATTAAAAACGGAAACGATATAAGACTAAAAAAGAATTTTTTTTATTCTTTAATGAAGAGATTCTTTTCTCTAAGTCGATATTTTGATAATTCATTGTTATTTCGCTGCTCTCTTTTTTGATAAAGCAGCAGCTTAGGAATTGAGGTTGTTGAAAGAAAGATTACTTAGCAAAATATTTAACTCCTAATCTATATATTTTGTTTTTGTTATATTTTGACTATATTTCGACCGGACCATTGCCGGTCTTCAACAATTCCGTGTTTTGAATATCAAAGAATTTTAAAATTTAAACAATATTACCATTTGCTAAATGATGTGCATGCTACCAGAATAGTACATCTCCTCATCAAGATATTCTAAAATAGTAATTGTTTTTTTTAAATAACAATTTATCAAGTATTGAATCATTATTTTTCATTCTTAATAACAATTTGTCAACGAACAGGATGTAAGTTCCATATAAAACTTTTCTATAAAACATGTTCTACAACACGTTCAAGCATCGTCCTTTTTGTTTCACCTAAGTAAAAAATCGCCACATGTTTTACATTGAACTTTGTATATAGTTCATTGGTATATGACACCAATTTCATTTTGACTTTCATTACTAATAATTTTTTCGAATAAAAGATTTTATTTTTATAAATAAAACCTAGGTTTATATTATATGATTTTTTTAAGTATAAACTATTTTGATGTTAAGATATGAGACATAAATTCTAGTATTTTCATAATTTACAATTTCTTTTGTTTTAAAAGTGTTATTATTTTTCATTCTTAATAACAATTTGTCAACGAACAGCTGGTAAGTTCCATACAAAACGTTTCAAATTTTAGTTCGTAAAAGTAGTTTTTAAATTTAAATAAGATTAAATGAGAGAATCATTTCCTTAATCTTCCAGTAAACTCTTCCTTTAAATTTGTAGGGCAATATATTTACAGAAACTCCACGTATCTCATTACACTATTTAAAATAGATTTATTAAAAATACTGCAAATTCCGAATTTTCGAGAAGCATAAATCATCTTCTCTTTTGCAAGCATAATAACATGATTGGAATAATAACAAAAACAAAAATGGTTGGAAGCTTAAACAAATTCTAAAAACTCGTGAATCAAATAATTTTGTTGTTCTTACAAAAATACATCAATAAGAAATCATTTAATTATTAAAAACAATAAAAACAAAATAATAGCATAACAAATAGAAAAATTCTCAATAATAAAAAACGAAGGAGTTCATGTTGGCACTGTCATCTTAATGAGACTTAATAAAAACAGAAAGTGAAAAGTTTTCTGATATTGCGAAATGAAAATTGTATTTATTTTTCATTTATTTTGAATTAGTGAACGATATTCAAATCTAATGTGAAATCAAAAAGGATAAGAAAGTCAACTTGTGTTTTTTATTAAGATTTATGGTTTGTGCTTTGCCATTTGAAAAGATAACGTGAGATGCAATCAGACGAACTACTTGTTTGAGAAAAATTGTTTATGATTGTAGAACTTAACTAACTATTATTACTTGAATTATTATTGTTATGTGCTTGAATATAATCTTATAATATTTAAAGGCGAATAATTAAATAATTCTGAATAATTATGACGTCACCAATTAATGCTATAAAAGTGAAGGCGCAGCCTTGTTCTGTGCAGTGCGTGTAAAAGTAAAATTGAAGTGAGTCGTGACAATTAATGTTCCCTTCGAGACCACCGCCACATGTCACAGTGGAACGGTCCGACCAACGTCATTCGCCAGCTCGAGGAAGCATAACACATCATGGGAGAGAGGCACCGAATGGAAAAGTCCGCACGAATGGAGCGCAATTTGAATGGATGGATATGAATTCCAAAATACAGGAAAGTGCAACAGGACCGCTATCACCGAGTATTAAGTGTGAACTTCAAACTGTGAGTAGAATTTACTTTACTATTAGTGCGAAGAGCGAATCAAGGAAACAGTGTAGAGATTCAATTAATTTGATAGGCCAGTTCATTAGCGCAAGAGGGAACAACGTGTTAAACAGAGAAGTGAATTTGATATTAATTATTACAGCGTAGTTAAAACAGAGAAGTGAATTTGAACTAAATTATTTTCGAGCAGCGTAATTGCAATAATTGAAGTATATTATTATTGTGAAAGTAAGGAATTAAACTAATTTCAGTGCATCGATATTATTTAGATATTCAGTCAAATATTTTGCATATTGAAGAAAGTGCATTTAATATATATTGAAGAGAAATATATATTATTTAATATAGGAAATATTTTAGTGATATCAGTGCTTCGTCATTATTCAACTACTAGAATAAGAGTAACTATTAGTGCTTCAATTTATTATTATTATTCAAGTGAAGAATTACATTTGTCGAATTGACAAAGTTATTATTATTTGCTGTGCGAATTATCGGGACGATAATTCGATATCATAAGGTGCTACGGAAAGAGCCTAATTATTGCAGGAAGATTTCATTCTTAGAGAACTTTGCAATTACTGACTTGCAGAACTTTATTGATTCATTAATTATAATTACTCTTGTTTCAATACAAGGACATTTACTATATTTTGGAATCATATTTCTACTATTTTATATTTCAATAAAATTATTGAAATATACTCAAGTGTCTGCGTGTGTGTTTATTATTAAAAAAGAAATATTACCTCTGCTACATATAATTATAGATCGTCCACAATGATCATTGCATTAACAATAGATATTGAATGACTGAAGAATATCACAGCGCATGGAAGAATATTGTTTCGAATAATAAGGAAGTGTGGAAGTTCCGTGCATGTTTTGTTTCTTTAGACAATGTTAAGAAAAACATTCCGTTTTAATCCGTATAGATGAAAAGAGGTAATTTTTTTTCTTTGTGCTATTCCATAATATGATAACGGAATGGGTGTTAGGATCATACTTCCAGAAATGAATGACTATAAGGAATATCGATCCTAATGGAACACAGCATCAGAAGAAGGATAATGTACCCACTCTTCTTCAGAATGGAAATGAAGAATCCAATAGGAGGCCCGTCCGGAAGGAGAGCAATTGTACGTACTTGTACGAAACTTCAAGCGAAGGGATTCGTGTTGTTCCTTATTGTAAATTCTACTAGTTGTCGACGATACTGTAAGTAGAAACTTAATTTATTATATTCGATAGAATCATCGATTTGAACCAGAGAATTTCTGTGAAGAATTAAAGGATTGCATTCGCTAAATCGAATTAAATATATTGCTTTTGTTAAAGAAACATTACGAGATATTATTCAGCTATAATGAGTATCCCCAGTTTATCATAGTGAATGACTCTATAAATCATCGAAAGAATGAGATGAAATAATAAATAAGATACTCTTGGGATATTAGTGATCGGCATTAATCTTATAGTGTTAGAACTTTTCATTGTGTGATATAGCAACATGAAGGACTCACTCGAATAATTAAAGAAGAAATCCTATCATTGAACTTTAGATAGAATTATTCGAAAGCCTAGTTTAATGTATTAATATACTTGTGCTAAAGTATTGTGTAAGAGAAACATTCGAATACCGAGATATGAACTTTTCAGTCAACTTCAAGATAGGACTATTCATAAAGTGTTGAAACTCTAATTAACTTCAACTATTAAAAGACGATGTTGAATATTTTTTTTTTAGTTAATGCTATCTATATTCTTGCGACTAAAGACATTCAATAAGATTCACAAATATCGTTATTGATTTTTTATCTAAAATTGAAACATAAAAAATAAGACTATTTCGAGATATGGATAATCTATCCAGAGGATTCATTTGTGTGTTTTTTTGAGAAGATTTTCAAATAGATTAAACGATAGTTATATTAGTGAAGTTTGATCTGCTTAAGAGATACAGTCGATAATTAATACAACTCTTTCAAAAAGCACAAAAATGGCAATAATCGAAGTTTTTAATTATTGAGAATTTTTCTATTTGTTATGCTATTATTTTGTTTTTATTGTTTTTAATAATTAAATGATTTCTTATTTATGTATTTTTCATTTTAACAACAAAATTTTTCATTTTTTTAATTTTAACAACAAAATTATTTGATTCACGAGTTCTTAGAATTTGTTTAAGCTTCTTACCATTTTTGTTTTTGTTGTGTTTATTCCAATCATGTTATTATGCTTGAAAAAGAGAAGACGATTTCAACTTCGTAATTTGCAGAATTTTTAATAAATCATTTCCTTAATATTTAGTTTCACCGTTACTTCAACTGATAACTTCTAGATGGCTGTAACTTAACTTTAAAATAAAATAGATTGAAAAATTTCAAAGGAAATATAGTTTTTAAACAGCATCAAAGGCAATTAATTATTCAAACTTCTTCCACTCTTGTTTCAAGATATCTTAATATCAAAATTAGCTTTATAGTAGAAACAAATTTGCTGAATTCAGGTTATTTGACTTTTAAGACTTTTGTAAAAAAACTTTTTATGCTAGTTTAATTGAATGCTCTGTTAGGTGCTAATTCAGTCAAAAACTTCTGCTTAACTATTATTTAAAAAATTCATTTATTAAAATTAAATATTCACTTAATCGGAATTAAGGTTACACTCTCAAGGTTCGGTTGAACGGTAGAGCGAAGACAATTAGGAAAAGAATCTTCTAAATTTTGATGAGTCGTTTTATCGCGAATCTGTTTTTCGTAGAAGGAGGACCTTAAATTGAGGTTTTGAAAAGAAAGATTCCTTTGATTTATGAAAAATTTTGGACCAATATTTAAAATTAAAGAGCTAGAGTCAAAGAATGATATTATAAATTGTCAGAATCTTCAACATTAATAGAAATTTCATGAAAACTGAATGTGGCTGTAGTTGCCTGTGGATCATTAAAAAAAGAGAACTAGTGCTCTACACTTGCTCAAGAGCTGTTAATATAATAAAAAAAATAATTTTAAAAATTTAAATCTAATGTAAAAGTGTGGTTGAGTTTAAGGATAAAGAATTGTTGGCATTCTATTCATATTTCTTAAATATATTTTTTAACCAAATGTTACAGCCTCATTTGAATTTTTTTTTATTTTATTTCATAATAACAATTTAATTTTCAGTTTTGAAAAAGTCTCTTAAAGGCTCCATTATAATTTTGGTAAAAGTCTAGTTTACGGTACCGGGTGTTGGTGTTGTTTTTTTCTCGTCGTCAAACATGGCCGTCTTCAGACCGGGAAAAATTGTTCCGTAAGTTACCAACAGATAAATCCTGGAGCTGAGCAGACCCCACTTATCCTAACCTACAGCTAATCAGAATAAACATTTCGTACTTCGGACCTCATTCGGATTTGTTGCAAAGGCTAATTTATCGGACTAAACAGTTAGGTTCTTTGGACCTCAAAATTTAAGGTCATGTATCATTGCACAAGAAACATCCTATTGGCTAGTACCGTATTCTAGACTCAAGCCATAATTTCATTAACCTCCATTGCTATGTTACTTATACAAGGCAAGAAAGGCAAGAAAGGCAAGTGCACCAATCTAGGGCATGTTAAGGACTGATTAATATGATTAGCTGGACCGATCATTGCTGGACCGATTTTCTTCAAATTCAAATTCTCATCTTTTTTAATTCACTAACGCTATATTTCATCCAGAAAATTTCTGGACTACCGCAAGCTTTTTTTTTTTTGGAAATTAATAATACATAGATTCCTAAAGATTATTTAAAGAATGAATAGCTTCAAATAATTACCCTTTGATTAATGGGGATACGGAAAATTTCTTTATTTATTTGTTATAATTTTGGTCTTTTAACCAAAAAAATTAGCGTTATTAGGACCAATGTCTCCATGTAATGCCAGCTCTTAATTTTTTTCTTGTTTTCATACTTGTATATTTATCTCAGAGGTATTCTAAATTGAACTTAAGAAAACAAACCATTTAAAGAAAGTATCGTTTGTTAAAAAACTATAAAGACAACATTAAAACTAAACGTTGAAAAATAGCTCATACCGCCTAAAACAAACGTCTAAGTATCAATAAATCCAATCTGGTCGCACATCTTTCTGATTCGCTGCACTGACGCTCACTGAGCATCAAACAATGGTTGATGTATCTTAACACTCAGCAGAGCAAGCCGATCAGGGATGCGCAGCCAATTAGATGAATTTTTGTTTAGAAACCAATAGTTGGCCTTAAAGTTCTACATGGCCTTATTTGGCATTCTTATAAGAAACCTATATAAGTAAATCATAAAGTTCAAAATTTATACTATTTATATTCAATTGTAGGTTTGTTTTCTTAACCTTCACTCGAAATTTATATTTTCAAAAATTATTTCTTTATTTCCCACTGAAAAATACGAACAGGTGGTAAGTTCCGTATAAAACTTTTCAAATTTTAGTTAGTGAAAGTAGTTTTTAAATTTAAATAAGGTTAATGTGAGAATCATTTCTTTAATATTTAATTTCACCATTACTTCAACTGATAACTTCTAGATGGCAGTAACTTAACATTAAAGTAAAAATACTTTGAAAAATTTCAATAGAAAAATAGTTGTTAAATAGCATATTAATTATATCCAAATATCTTCTCTTTTCAATCTCCGCATTGAATTAATAATAAACAATTGAGACCACGGTTTTACAAAGTGACATCCTAGAACTTCTGTTTCACGCTTTTTTTTTTGCTTTGAGGCGCCACTGCGATTTCGATGATTTTTTTGTTTTTGTTTCAAGACATCTTTAATTTAAAAATTCGGTTAATAATAGAAAAAATATGTTGAGTTTAGGTGAATTGAATTTTTAAGACTTTTGTAAAATACTTAGTATACTTAGATTACCCACCCTCAACTTTGTCCCTTTCGTAGTGAACGCCAGGAGCCTTATATCCCGCGACCCCAAGGGCTACATAGATATGAGTTGGACACTTTAACTTAACTAATTGAAAAATAGCTCATTCAGTCTTAAATCAAACCTCTAAGTATCAGCAAATCAGATGTAGTCGCACAGTTTTTTTCTTCTCTGCACTGACCCTCAATGAGAATCAAACAATGTTTGATGTATCTTAACACTGAGCAGAGCAAACCGATCAAGGAAGAGCATTCCATTAGCAGAATTATTCTCTAGAAACAAATAGTTTGCCTTAATGGTCTACATGGCCTTATTTGACATACTTACCTTTGTAAGAAACCTTTATAGGAAACAAGTCATATCGTTCAAAAGATAAAGAATTAAAATTTTTTTGGTGTTAAGAATTCAATCAAGTACAGAAAATGAATTGAAATATCTTTTTCAATTGTACATTTGTGTTCTTATATTTGACTCAAAATTTATATTTTGAACAATTATTTCTTTATTTTCCACTTAAAAATACGAACAGTCCATAAGTTCATATAAAACTTTGCAAATTGTAGTTCTTAAGAATAATTTCTTCTTCTAAATAAGACTTTGTGAGAATCTTTGCCTTAGTATTTATCTTCACCATTTATGCAACTGGAAACTTCTAGATGGCAGCAAATTAATATTCAAGTAAAAATACATTGAAAAATTTCAATAGAAAAATAGTTGTTAAATAGCATCAAAGGCAATTAATTATTTCAAACTTCTTCCACTCTTGTTTCAAGATATCTTCATATCAAAATTAGTAGAAACAAATTTCCTGAATTCAGGTCCTTTGTATTTTAAATTTTTTTATAAATATTTATTAAATTAGTTTGACTGAATGCTGTACAATGTGCTAAGTCAGTCAGAATCTTACGCTTACCTATTATTTTAGAAACTTCATTTATTAAAATTTAATATTCTCTTAATAACAGTAATTGAAGTGATACTGTCCAGTTTCGGTTGAATTGTAGAGTTAAAATAGCTAAAAAAAAATTACAGAATCTTCTAAACTTCAACGACTCTTTAACTACGTGAATAAAATCATGTTGTTTATTTATGAATTGTTTTTTTTTTTTAATTAAAAAAAATCAAATCAAATTTAAAAATTTTAAAATCAAATTTAAAAAAGGTACGAAAGTTTCGTGTATCGTACTAGACTGAATTTAATTACAAAGTAAAAGGAATTGAGAATTTTTAAAAGAAATCATACAAGTTCTCTCTATTTGTTAATTATTCACTATTAAAGTAAAAACAAAAGCTATATAAGATGAAAAATCAAAGTTTTTTAATTTTCTTTTTATCAAGAGTTTCTATTCCCTTGATAAGAGAATAGAAGTCGGTATTTTGATCATTCTTAGTTACAATGCTGCTCTCTTCCTCAACGAAGCAGCGACTTAGAAATTGAGGTTTTGGAAAGAAAAAATCCTTTGATTTATGGTAAAATAATGGCACAATCGTTAAATTTGAAGACCTCGAAGCAACAGACTGAAATTATAAATTGTCCGAATCTGGAATATAAATAGAAATTTAATAAAAAAAGGTTGTGAACGCAGTTGGTTGTGGATCATCAAGCAAAAACAAACCAGTGCACAAACGAACCAGTTCTAGACTCTAGTTCAAGAGCTGCCAATGTAATAAATAAATTATTTAAAAACTGTTTGAAACCTATTTAGCATCGAAACATTTGGATGCGTTTCAGGTTCAAGAATAGTTGACAATCCATTCACCTTTCTTTGATATTTTTTCAAATCTCCTTTTCAGTTTTATGATTTTATTTTCTAATAATAAAGTTAATGTTGAGTTTGAAAAAATATTCACAAATGCTACAGAAAATTACATTAACTTCCATTGATATGTTATTTTTGTTTTATGTAAATGAATAAATTACACGAATTTTCCTAACTACAATAAGCGAAAACTTAACTCTTAAAATTCAAATCTTTATATTTCTCATATTTGGAATTGAATCGACTACAGAAAAAATGTAGAAATGACATGTTTCTCTATTTTAGATTTGTATTTTTTATTATTGGCTCCAAAATCTACGTTTTGAATAATTTTTTCTGTTTCCAATAAAAACAAGCCTGTTAGTTCTTTGACACTTTTTTAATTTCAGTTCTTAAGAATAGATATCTAATTGAAATAACATTAATGTGTGGACCTTTGCTTTAATATTTTACTTCACCTTTACCCTAGATGGCAAGAAACTACCTTTTAAAATCAAATAAAATATATTGAAAAACTTCGATAGATTAGAGAAAAATAGTCTCTAAATAGTATCTAAGAAAAATAATTATTTCCAAATATCTTCCTCGCTTGTTTCAAGATATCTTCATATCAAAATTAGCTTAATAATAGAAAAAATACATTAAATTTAGGTTATTTGGCTTTCAAGACTTTTGTAAATTACTTAACAAGGTACATACTTGATTAACGTCTGCTGCGAGGAAATATTATAACACAAAAGCTTGCACAGTTATAAAAGATAAAATTCATACTGACGTTACCGGACGAATGCGAAAAGTGGTGTAGGAATAAGATTTTAATGTGTCACAAGCTATGAAAGAACCCTGGCGGCAATAATAGAACAACCAAGAACCTTGATGGTGATCAAAGAAATGCAGTAAAGTAAACATACAGATTAAAACATAATATGAAAAAAGTAATTGTAAATATCACCAGATCATTTTTGGAATCCACAATTGTATTCTGTATAGAGTGTTTGGTGTTACAACAGCTTGATGAAGAAGCAATCAAGATTGACTCTACATTTTCAAAAAAACTTTAGCAAGCATCTTCGGACTTTTCAAATTAATAGTATGACCTGCTTGAAATCCATGAGAACAGTGGCGTAGCAACGCCTTGGGGGACCTGGGGCATGAGTTTCATTATTAAGCAAAAACCAAATTTCCTATTTAACATAGGGAATTTCCTATTTAACAACCAAAAAAAAAGGAAATAAGCTAGCTGGTGGGGCCCCTCCCAGGCGAGGGCCCGGGGCGGACCGCCCTGCCCCCCCTAGCTACGCCACTGCATGAGAAGCAATATTGTAAGTGTAAATGTAAAGAGTTAATCTTGATTTCTTTTTCATTAAGCTGTTGTAATTCCACAGTCTCTACATAGAATATTTATCATCATGGATTCCAAAATTGATATAGAATCAACTTTAATTTGTAATTAACTTTATCTATCATTGTTTTAATGTCTATGTTTACTTTACTGCATTTCTTTGATCACCACCAGGGTTCTCGGTTTTTCTATTAAGGCTGCCAGGTTCTGGCAAATTCAAAAGAGAATCAATCAAATTTCAATGATTTGAGTAACAAAGTAAAAGCCACTGAGAATTTATAAAAGAAAATATGCAAGTTTTCTTCATTCGTTAATTCTTCATTATTCAGTTTGAAACTTCAAGTAAAATTAGAAAAAGCCAAATAATTTATCAATGAAATGGCGAAAAATCTAAAAGTAAAAAAAAAGTCTTTCTTTTTTTAATATGTGAACTAAAAACAAAAATAGTATAAGAATGAAAATCGAAATATTTTCATTTTCTTTTTAAACTAGTCAGCTACCCGTCGCTTCTCTCCGGAAGCCTCCGCATATGTAACGGAAAACAAATTTTTATTTATTAAAAAAACACACACACACACACAAATTATATCAAGTAAACTAAAATTAAAATTTTTTAAAAGTTTTGTTTAATTTAATTTCTGATGTTTATATTCTGTCAATCCACGACTGCTATTAGAACCAGCGTGTGAATCATATATCTATGATATATTTTTATTTTTCATGGAGATTAAAATGTAGTCCTCGTGGTCTAATGGCTAAGATGTCTAACTTCGGAGCAGATGGTTGCATGTTCGATTACCGTAGTGAATTTGTAGAAATTATTTCTATTTTCACAAATTACAACAATTGCACCAGACAGACAGAGAAATAAAAGCTTTTAGTAATATAGATATACTTTTCAGTGGTTTTTGAGTTACAAAGAACATTGGTTTTTAGGTTACAAATAGTGATTTTTCAGTATTCTATCTTACAGAAATAGTGCTTCTTTCTTTCTTGGATCTCTTTCCTCATTACAACCTTTACCCGTCTGCAAATTAATTGATATAGATATTTGAAGAAGAGATATGTTGAGATGGATGTTTGGTAATATAGATGATGAATGAAGATCGTAGCTTCTATACGAAATTCTTGGCGACGAATTGATTGTGATTATTCTTTCGAGTTAAGACAACCAAATTCTGTTGACTTGTGACTCAAAGGCACAACATTGTGCGTGAGTGAAGACAACGTTCTCCAAGTAGCTGACAATTTTATTTAGAGTCTGTCCTTGAGCTTTATTGATAAACATCGTGTAAGAAAGCCTGATCGGAAATTGCTTTCTTGTGAAAGTGAATGGAAGTAGATTATCGTTTGGTTTCATAGACATCCTATGAATGAAAACAAAATCTCCTTTGTGAGTTCCTGTTATAATTTCGGCTTCTATGACATCATTATCGAATGAACGGCATTTAAGTTGAGTTCCGCAGCAGTATCCAAACTTGGGATTGATTTTTTGCAACAACATTATTGGAGATCCAATCTTCAATGAAAAACGATGTTGAGGAATACCGCTGAGATTCAATGAGTTCAGATATTCAGGCAGATAGAGATGTTCGTGTTGTGGATTATCAGAAGTATCAATCTTATTCTCACTTAAATACTCTCTAGTCTCACCTTGTATTCTTTGAACTTATCACTCGATTGATGTTATCGACAATCTCGTTCTTTGGTAAGTTCTTAACTTTGACGTGATGCCAGGTATTTGAGTTACAAATAGTATTCTTCAGTAATCTATCTCATAAAAAGGGTGCTTCTTTCTGTCTTGACTCTGTTTCTTTACTCCAACATCTGCTGTGTACACACGCTTATTTTTCAATATCACATAGAATTTGATAAGGAAGAATACTTAAAATATTGCAACATTTCGGCAATTATAGTTCTAATGGTCAGTTTCGAATTACAAATAAACTGACGAATGGGAAATAAATAAACAATCATGAGATTCAAAAAAAACGTTGAATATTCCATATTGATGGGGGGAGGGGAAGGAGAGATAAGTCAAAAAGCAATATAAAGAGAGTTGTAATCCCCATGGCCTAATGAATGAGACGTCTGACTTCGGATCAGAAGGTTCAAGGTTCGATTCCTGTCGCGGATGTTTCATTGTAAACATTATTTCTATTTTCCATTCTCAAGGAAAATTTTACAGACAGACAGACAGAGAAAAAAAGGTTTTAGTAATATACTGTATATTATTACTTTTCAGTAGTTTTTGAGTTACAACAGTGTTTTTTCAGTATTCTAGCTAATGAAAGTACTGCTTCTTTCATTTTTGACTCTCATTTTTATAGTAATTGCCACTTTTCAGTGACGTTTGAGTTACAAATATTGATGGTTTGTGAGCTGCAAATAGTGATTTTTTTCGGTATTCCACCTCAAAAAAAGAGTGCTACTTTCTTTCTTGACTCTGTTTTCTTTACTCCAACATCTGCCGTGTACACGCACATATTTTTCAATATCACAAAGAATTTGGTTAAGTAAGAATATTTAAAATATTGCAACGTTTCGGCAATTATAGTTCTAATTGTCAGTTTCGAATTAAAAATAAACTGACGGATGGGAAATAAACAAACAATCTTGAAATTCAAAAAAAAGGATGAATACATTCCTTATTGATGGGGGAGGGGGAAGGACAGATAAGTCCAAAAACAATATGAAAAGAGTTGTAGTCCCCATGGCCTAATGGATAAAGCATCTGACTTCAGATCAGAAGGTTGCAGGTTCGATTCCTGTCGCGGATGTTTCATTGTAAAAATTATTTCTATTTTCCATTCTCACAGAAAATTGCGCCGGACAGACACACAGACAGATAGACAGACAGACAGAGAAATAAAAAGATTTTAGTAATATAGATTAGAAACTGAGATGTGGAGAAAAACATTCCTTTGATTTTTTGATTCCTTTGATTCTTATTGATTTATTGTTAAATATTGGACCAAAAGTTAAAATTGAAGAGCTCGAGGCAAAGCTCTGAAATGGTAGAATGTAGAACACAAAAAACTGAATGTAAACTCAGTTGGTTGTAGATCATCAACAGAAATAGAACCACTATTTATTGGTTTAAGAGCTAATGTACTAAATAAAAATATTTTGAAATATTATGAAACTATTCATCATTCACAAATTGAAGGGTATGGAGGAAAACAATGGTAACCCACATTAGGTGTAAACTGAGATATTCAGTGTTTAAAATGTAAAAAAATAAATCATACAAAAGTTATTGATATTTATTAGCAATAAAACTTCTATTTACTTTTCATACATTTCAGTATATAAATCAATAGAAAAAGTTACGAACTTCAAATTATTAATGCAGGATTGTTTATGTTTTCTTTGGAATGGGATTTTATTAGGATCCTGCAGTGTGGTATACCATTATTTTCTTGCATCTAGCTGTGTTATCACATCTCGTCAGCAGAAAAATGGTAACCCGAATATTCGAGTATACATACTATTCTAAACTTAATCTAAAATAATTGCATAGTAGAACTGAATAACTGAACATTATTAAATACATATTAACTGTATTTGGCATTAATATCTCATGAAAACTAGTATTTATACAAAGAAAACTTAAATGTTGGTTGGCTGCACAAATATAATGGGAACCAACATTCAAAAGCATGAAGACACAAACTGTACTTCTCTCTGACTTATTGGAATCAATATTCGAATTATCTTTGTTTCCCGTGTTTTAACTGAAATCTGGATTATTAATATCATCATCAAACACATCAGAATCACTCGAATCGTCACATAATTCACTTACAACAGTATAACTATCAACACTTTCCATGCTACCACCAGCCGTTGACGCCATCTTGAATTTGTGGGTTACCATTTGTGGCCACCTGGTATCATTTAACTGAACTTTGTGTAACTACGAGCTTATTAATGGGTTACCATTGTGTTTCTGTATTTGGCTTGAAAAAACCAAAATTATGGGTTACCATTGTTTTTCCCCATACCCTTCAAATATGACCGAGTTACCTGTTATAAAATAGTTATAAAATAGTTGACACTTTGAATTTTCGGTAATGTTTTTTAAATCAAGGCTTGAAATTTGATGATTTCCTTTCGTAATAATTATTTTAATTTTTAGTTTGATGTCATTTATAAACTCTCATTAATATTCATACATATGTTATATTTTTATCAGATAACTCTTGCATACGCCACCAAAAACGGCACATTGCACCAAAAAGGGCATAGTGGACACTAATTTAATCCAGTGAAAAATAGATCATACAGCTGTAAATGAAAAGTCTAAGGAGCAGGAAATCAGATCTGGTCGCATAGCTTTTTTCTTCTCTGCACTGACGCTCACTGACAATCTAACAATGATTGATGTATATTAACATTTAGCTGCGCAAGCCGATCAAGGATGTACAACCCAGTAGCGGAATTATTCTTTAGAAAACAATAGTTGGCTTTAATGGTCTACATGACCTTCTATGGCATATTTTATTTATAATTTATATATATTTAAGTTTATATTTACTTATAATTATTCATTTCTCAGTAACAAGTATTGAGTAAGAGGTTGCAGAATAGTTTACACTCCATTCATGTTCCTTTGAAATATTTTAAAATCAGATCTTAAATACTAATGTCAATTTTATGTGTTTATTTGGTAGTAAAAATTTTAATTTTCCATCAAAAAAAATTTAATATAAATAATTTTTATTTTAAAACTTTAATTTAATTTAAAAAATTTGAAAAATCATTAATAGGCTAAGTGCTGAATTATATTTTCATTAACTTCAATTGATATGTTACTTTGTTTAGATAAATAAAGTTCTAAATGTAAAATCTTTATATAGTTGGTTGTTTGCAATTGAAACTATTATATAAAGAATATAGGGACCGTGCACAGATGGCCGATTTCGACTACAGCGCCATTGGCGGCTGTTGCAGTCCCAACTGTTGGGACGCGGCAGCCATATTTCCTTTGCGAAAATATAGCTCGTTGTTACGCTGCGACTTCTACAAATCTATTTCAAAGTAATTTATAGCCGAATCGATTCTCAAGAATGGTACTTGTTTTCGTTAATATACTTTGGGAAAAATAGTTGGTAAATAACTTGGACTAAGTGGGTGCATTGACCTTTCTTTTCCAATGAAGTGCTTACAGCATAATTTTGAATTTTTAGTTGGTTCCCAAGTGGAATCATTTCGCCTATAAAACAATTTGAAAGAGATATATTAGTAATTATATATTTTGGTAATTATAAAATTTTGTTTCTATAAAGATATAATAAACAAAAGTTAGATTATTTACAGATATTAAAAATAAAAAGTTCAAATGTTCTTGCAGGACAAGAATAAAAGTGAACATTTTCTGTATTTTTATAAGTACTATTACATCCAACAATGCAGCAATTAAGGTTGCATTTGCCCATTATTGAAATTTGTTGAAACCATGGGCATGCGATCCTTCGTAAGCAAGTTATTGCTAGAAGCTCTCCTGACAATATTTCCAATTTCTGCCGCCACTGGCAGCACCAGTCACATGCACGGTCCCTATAGAAATGGCATGTTTCTCAATTTTAGACTTGTTTTCATATATTTCACTCTGAATCTATGTTTTCAATAATTATTTCTTTATTTTTGCACTGAAAAGAGTGAAAAGGGTGATAAGGATGTAAGTTAACATTTTCAATTTTAGTTTTAATTTTAGTTTTTAATTAATTGTTTTCAAATCTAAAAATAAACTTAATGTGATCAACAGAGTAACAGGCATTGAGAATCTATAAAAGAAAACACGCAAGTTTTCTCTATTCGTTAATTATTCATTATTCAGTTTCAAACTTGAATTAAAATGAAAAAAAGCCAAATTTATTAATTAATGTAATATAGAAAAATAAAAAAAAAATCATTCGTTTGTTATAATCTGTGAAGTAAAAAATGATTTTCAATTTTAGATTTCTGTTTTTATATTTCAATCGAAATCTAGATTTTGAAAAATTATTTCCTTTATTTTAGAATGAAATCAACATCGTAAGTACATTTCAAATTTTCTCAGTTTCAGTTCCTAAGCATAGTTTTCTAATTCAAATAAGATTAATCTGCAGACCTTTGCCTTAATATTTAATTTCACAAATACATCAAAAGGTTGTTTCTAGATCGCAGAAAGCTATTAAATTTAAGTGAAATACATTGAAAAACAGATTACAGAAAAATATTCTCTAAATAGCATCTAAGGAAATTAATTTTTTCCAAATATCTTTTCTCTTGTTTCAAGATATCTTAATATCAAACTTAGCTTAAAAGTTGTAAAAACATGTTGAATTCAGGTTATTTGACTTTTAATTTAGGACTTTTGTAAACATTAAAATTATTTAATAACTCAGTGCTAAATCAGACATAATCGTTACTCGAAAACTTCATTCAATAAAATTATATAGTTAAAAAATTAGAATAAGCAGAGAATACTTGAAAAAAATATTTTCTTTGGAGATTTTCTTGAAGAATCCAATTATAAAATTTAAATAAATAACGAAAATTCCATTTAACAAATTTCAAAGAAAATTTAGTTAAAAGTAACAGGTATTGAGAATTTATAACAGAAAACATGCAAGGTTTCTCCATTCGTTAATTATTCATTTACTAAGTTCAAACTTAAAGTAAAATTAGAAAAAGCAAAATAATTAATCAATGAAATATAGAAACATTAAATAGGAAAAAAAGTTTCTTTTAATATGTGAATTAAAACGAAAACGATACAAGACTAAAAAGGAATTTTCTTCTTTTATGAAGAGATTTCCTTCTCTAAGTCGATATTTTAATAATTCGTTATTATTTCGCTGCTCTCTTTTTTTGATAAAGCAGCAGCTTAGGAACTGAGGTTGTTGAAAGAAAGATTCCTTTCCTAAACATTTCATTCCTAAACTATATATTTTGTTTTTTGTAATCTTCATTATTTGACTATATTTCGATCGGACCATTACCGGTCTTCAGCGGGTCTTTACAAAATTCCGTGTTTTCAATATCAAAGAATTTAAATTTAAATAAGGTTAATGTGCAAAAAGCAAAGATTTAAAATTCAAAAGAGAATCAATCAAATTTTAATGAATTGAGTAACAAAGTGAAAACCACTGAGAATTTATAAAAGAAAATATGCAAGTTTTCTCCATTTGTTAATTCTTCATTATTCAGTTTGAAACTTCAAATAAAATTAGAAAAAAGTAAAATAATTTATCAATGAAATTTGGAAAAATTTAAAAGAAAAAAAAAGTAGTCTTTCGTATTTTTAATTTGTGAACTAAAAACAAAAATGGTATAAGAATGAAAATTGAAATATTTTCATTTTCTTTTTAACTTAGAAACTGAGATGTGGAGAGAAACATTCCTTTGATTTTTTGTTAAATATTGGACCAAAAGTTAGAATTGAAGAACTCGAGGCAAAGCTCTGAAATGGTAGAATCTAGAAGACAAAAAACTGAATGTAAACTCAGTTGGTTGTAGATCATCAACAGAAATAGAACCACTATGTATTGGTTTAAGAGCTAATGTATTAAATAAAAATATTTTGAAATATTGTGAAAACTATTCATCATTCACAAATATGACGGAGTTACCTCTTAT
The DNA here is from genome assembly GCA_023159025.1 of Thereuonema tuberculata. Classification (NCBI taxonomy): domain Eukaryota; kingdom Metazoa; phylum Arthropoda; class Chilopoda; order Scutigeromorpha; family Scutigeridae; genus Thereuonema; species Thereuonema tuberculata. Next base: position 21,416,451 of record JAFIDM010000003.1, on the reverse strand, counting down.
AAAATAGTTGACACTGAATTTTCTGTAATATTTTTTAAATCAAGGCTTGAAATTTTATGATTTCCTTTCGTAATAACAATTTTAATTTTCAGTTTGAAGTCATTCATAACTGCTTCGGAAAGCTTCATTAACATTCGTACATATGTTATATTTTTGTCAGATAAGTCTTGCATACGCCACCAAAAAGGGCACGTTGTTCTATAGTGGGACACTAATTTAATCCAGTCAAAAATAGATCATACAGCTGTAAATGAAAAGTCTAAGTAGCAGGAAATCAGATCTGGTCGCATAGCTTTTTTCTTCTCTGCACTGACAATCACTGACAATCTAACAATGATTGATGTATATTAACATTTAGCTGCGCAAGCCGATCAAGGATGTACAACCCACTAGCGCAATTATTCTTTAGAAAACAATAGTTGCCTTTAATGGTCTACATAACCTTCTATGGCATATTTTTTTTTATAATTTGTATATATTTAAATTTATATTTACTTATAGTTATTCATTACTCGGTAACAAGTATTGAGGAAGAGGTTACAGAATAGTTTACACTCCATTTATATTCCTTTGATATTTTTTTAAAATCAGATCTTAAATAGTAATTTCAATTTTATGTTTTTATTTGGTAGTAAAAATTTTAATTTTCCATTAAAAAAAACTAATTTAAATTAGTTTTAATTTAAAATTTTCATCTAAATAAATTTTAATTTAAAATTTTATAATTATAATTTAAAAAATTTGAATAATCATTAATAAGTGCTGAATTATATAACTTCAATTACTTTGTTTAGGTAAATAAAGTTCTAAATTTAAAATCTTTATATAGTTGTTTGTTTGCAATTGAAACTATTACATAAAGAATATAGAAATGACATTTTTCTCAATTTTAGATTTGTTTTCATATATTTCACTCTGAATCTATGTTTTCAATAATTATTTATTTATTTTTGCACTGAAAAGGTTGAAAAGGATGAAATGGGAGTAAGTTAACATTGTCAATTTTAGTTTTAATTTTAGTTTTTACTGAATTGTTTTCACATTTAAAAATAACATTAATGTGCGATCATTTGCCGTAATGTTTAACTTCACCATTCCTTCAAAAGAATGGTGCAAGAAGCAACCATTTAAAATCAAGTAAAATACATCGGAAAACTTCGACAGATTACAGAAAAATAGTCTCTAAAAAGACTAAGATCGTAAGTTCATATGAAACCTTTTTTACTTTAATATCCTAAGAATAGTTTTCTATTTTAAAGAAGGTGAATGTGTGAAACTTTGTTCTAATATTTAACTTCACCATTACTTTAAATGGTAGCTTCTACATGGCAAAAAGCTTCCTTTTAAATACAAGTAAAATAATAATTCCAGAAGCTTCGATAGATTATAAAAATAGAGTCTCTAAATGGCATCTAAGGAAATTTACTATTTCCAAATATCTTCCTCTCTTCTTTAAAGATATCTTCATATGAAAATTAACTTAATGATACAAAAAAATTTGTTGAATTCAGGTTATTTGACTTTTTAAGTCTTTTGTAAAATACTTATTATGCTGGTTTAATTGAATGCTTTGTTAAGTGCTAATTCATTCAGTAACTTATGATTAACTATTACTTCTTCTTCATTTTCTTTTTATCACGAGATTCTACTCCCTAAGTGAACATTTTTATAATTTTTCATTATCTCGCTGTTCTGTTTCCCGATGAAGTAGAAACTTGAGGTTTTGCAAAAAAAGATCCTTTTGATTTATAGTAAATATTGGACCAATAGTTAAAATTGAAGAGCTCCAATCACAAACGAATGAAATTATAAATTGTCAGAATCTGGAAAATTGATAGAAATTTATTGAAAACTGAATGTGAGAGCAGTTTGCTATAGATCATCAAGCAAAAAAAGAATCCGTACTCAACACTGGCTCAGAAGCTGCTAATGCAATAAATATAATATTTTTTTGTAATAACGATTTTGAATCTATAAGTTTGGTTGACTTGTAGGTTAAAGAAATAGTTGACACACCATTCATCTTTTTTTTGTTTAAACCAGATGTTGATTTCTCTTTTCATTTTATTTTATAATAACAATTTTAATTTTTAGTTTGAAAAATCATTCATGAGATATACAGAAAATGTCCAACTTAAATTGATATGTAATTTTTTCTTTAAGTAAATGAAGTAATTTTTTTATGAAATTTTGGAAACTACAATTAAGACTAAACAATGAAATCATTGGCTTTGTTTACCGGGGATTAGAGGCGGGAGGGCGACGGGATGACCACCCATCCTTAAATTAGTCCCTTTGACCACTGAACGCTGGGAGCTTTACATCCCGCGACCTCAAGGGCTACATCGACCTGTAGTTAGACAATAAGGGCTCGGGCGCACTATCAATTTTTTGTTGAAAACCACAAGAGTTGTAAAAGAGGGTTCTTATGCCCTCCAGCAGTATCATTGTTGGTATCTCTGGTTTCCCCAGAGATGTTTTAGTCAGTCTAGAGGATAGGTCAGTGTTCCACTTTCTAGACTAACAAAAAAAATCAGGGAAAGGACCGCAGAAAACAATGATACATTATCATCCCGTGTGTGTTCCTACTCGAGGGCGCGAGAAACTTCTTTTACAACTTTTGTGGTTTTCAACTAAAAATTGGTAGTGTGCCCGAGCCCTCAAACTTAACTAATTGAAGTTTTGTTTTAAATCAAAAGTCTAAGTATCAGCAAATCCGATGTGGTCGCACAGTTTCTTCTTCACTGCACTAACGCTCACTGAGAATTAAACAATGGTTGATGTATCTTAACACTCAGCAGAGCAAGCAGATTAAGGATGTGCTGCCCAGTAGAAGAATTTTTCCTTAGATATCAATAGTTTGCCTTAATGGTATACATGGCCTTATTTGGGATACTTACCTTTATAAGAAACTCTTATAGGAAAAAGTGATACAGTTCAAAACTTAAAGAATTTAAATTTTTTTGGTGTTAAGAATTCAATCGAGTACATAAAGTAAATAGAAATGTCGTTTATAAATAGTAGATTTATTTTCTTTTACTGAAATCGAAATGTATATTTAAAAAAAATATTTATTTATTTCCCACTGAAAAATACGAACAGGTGGTAAGTTCCATATAAAACTTTTCAAATTTTAGTTCGTAAAAGTAATTTTAAATTTAAATAAGGTTAATGTGAGAATCATTTCCTTAATATTTAATTTCACCATTGCTTCAACTGGTATCTTCTAGATGGCAGTAACTTATCATTTAAGTAAAATACGGTACATTGAAAAATTTCAATAGCAAAATAGCTGTTAAATAGCATCAACGGCAATTAATTAGTTCAAACTTCTTCCACTCTTGTTTCAGGATATCTTCATAGGAAAATTAGCTTTATAGTAGAAACAATTCGCTGAAATCAGATTGTTGATTATTTTGCAAATATTTTATTAAACTAGTTTAACTGAATTTAAGTAGTAATTCAGTCAGAAACTTCTGCTTAACTATTATTTAAAAAACTTCATTTACTAAAATTTAATATTCACTTAACCGGAATTAAGATTACACTCTCCAGGTTCGGCTGAACGTTAGAGCAAAGACAAAACTTTCAAAATTTTGACAATGTGTCATTTTATCGCTGGTCTCTTTTTAGTATTAGGGGCACCTGAAATTGAGGTTTTGGAATGAAAGATTCCTAATTTTAGGACCAATAGTTAAAAATTGAAGAGTCAAAGAATGAAATTATAAGTTGTCAGAATCTGGAACATTAATAGAAATTTCATGAAAGCTGAATAGAATATGAGCTTTGTTTCATTATTATAATTACATTATAATTTCATTAACCTCCTCTGATATACTCCTTTTTTAAGGTAAATTAAGTAAATTCCATGAAATTTTGTAAACTACAATTAAGGCTAAATAATGAAATCATAAAGTTCAAAACCTAAAATGTTTATATTTCCGTTGTTAGCAATTAAATGGAGTACATTAAGATTATAGAAATGACATGTTTCTCAATTTTAGATTTGTTTTCATATATTTGAGTCGAAATCTATATTTTCAAATAATTATTTCTTTTTTTATGCATTGAAATCAAGTATGTAAGTTCATATGAAACAATTTTAATTTCATTGCTAATTTTAATTTCGAATTAATTATTTTCTAATTTAAAAATTAAATTAATGTGCGAATCTTTGCCGTAATGTTTAACTTCAGCATTCCCCTTCAAAAGAATGGTGCAAAAAGTCACCATTTATAATCAAGTAAAATACTTTGGAAAACTTCGACAGATTACAGAAAAATAGTCTCTAAAAAAAATCTAAGGACATTAATTATATTGAAATATCATCCTCTCTTGTTTCAAGATGTCTTCATATCAAAGTTAGCTTTATGGTAGGAAAAATACATTAAATTCAAGTTATTTCTCATTTACAGACTTTTGTAAAATACTGATTAAAATAATATTAACTGAGTGCTTTGCTATATCTTAATTCAGTCTGCTTAACTATTATTTAAATAACTTCAATTTCTGAAATTAAATATTCGCTTAATAGCAATAAGTAGTTAAACTTTTAGTTTTTGTTAACCTGCAGAGTTCAAACAATTAGAAAAATTAGGTAATCTTAAATTCAACGACTCCTTTAACCAATTGAAACAATCATATTTCTTTTCTTGGAACCCATTTATCAAATTTCAATGACCTTTAGTCACAGAGTAACAGGCATTGAGAATTTATAAAAGAAAACACGCAAGTTTTCTCTATTCGTTAATTATTCATTATTCAGTTTCAAACTTCAAGTAAAATTTTAAAAAAGCAAAATTTATTAATCAATGTAATTTAGAAAAATCAAAAAAAACAAATCATTCGTTTCTTATAATCTGTGAAGTAAAAAATGATTTTCAATTTTAGGATTTCTGTTTTTATATTTCAATCAAAATCTAGATTTTGAAAAATTATTCTTTTATTTTCGAATGGAAACAAGGCCGTAAGTTCATTTAAAATTTTCTCAATTTCAGTTCCTAAGAATAGTTTTCTAATTCAAATAAGATTAATGTGCGGATCTTTGCCTTAATATTTAATTTCACTATTACATCAAAAGGTTGTTTCTAGATCGCAGGAAGCTATTAAATTTAAGTGAAATACATTGAAAAACAGATTACAGAAAAATATTCTCTAAATAGCATCTAAGTAAATTAATTTTTTCCAAATATCTTTTCTCTTGTTTCAAGATATCTTAATATCAAAATTAGATTAAAAGTTGTAAAAATATGTTGAATTCAGGTTATTTGACTTTTAATTTAAGACTTTTGTAAATATTAAAATTATTTAATAACTCAGTGCTAAATCAGTCTTAATCGTCACTTCAAAACTTCATTCAATAAAATTATATAGTTAAAAAATTAGAATAAGCACAGAATCTTTTAAATTTCAACAACCTACTTAACCACTTGAAAAGATTGAAGATTTTCTTGAAGAACCCAATTATCAAATTTAAATAATATTTAATTAAATAATTTAAATAATTCCATTTATACAAATTTCAAAGAAAATTTAGTCAAAAGTAACAGGCAATGAGAATTTATAAAAGAAAATATGCAAGGCTTTCTCTATTCGTTAATTATTCATTTATTAAGTTTCAAACTTAAAGTAAAATTAGAAAAAGCAAAATCATTAATCAATGAAATATAGAAAAATTAAATAGAAAAAAAGTTTCTTTTAATATATGAATTAAAACGAAAACGATATAAGACTAAAAAAGAATTTTTTTTATTCTTTTATGAAGAGATTCTTTTCTCTAAGTCGATATTTTGATAATTCGTTGTTATTTCGCTGCTCTCTTTTTTTGATAAAGCAGCAGCTTAGAAATTGAGGTTGTTGAAAGAAAGATTCCTTAGCAAAATATTTAACTCCTAAACTACTTATTTTGTTTTTTTATAATCTTCTTTATTTGACAACGGACATTTCGACGGGACTGTTGCCGGTCTTCAACGGATCTCTACAAAAATCCGTGTTTTGAATATCAAAGAATTTTAAAATTTAAACAATATTACCATTTGCTAAATGATGTGCATGCTATCAGAATAGTACATCTCATCACTAAGATATTCTTAAGAATAATTGTTTTTTTAAATTAACAATTTATCAAGTATTGAATCATTATTTTTCATTCTTAATAACAATTTGTCAACGAACAGCATGTAAGTTCCTTATAAAACTTCTCAAATTTTAGTTCGTAAAAGTAGTTTTTAAATTTAAATAAGGTTAATGTGAGAATCATTTCCTTAATCTTCCAGTAAACTCTTCCTTTAAATTTGTAGGGCAATATATTTACAAAAACTCCACGTACCTTATTACAGTATTTAAAATAGATTTATTAAAAATACTGCAAATTGCGAATTTTCAAGAAGTTTAAATCGTCTTCTCTCTTTTAAGCATAATAACATGATTGGAATAAATACAACAAAACAAAAATGGCTAGAAGCTTAAACAAATTCTAAAAACTCGTGAATCAAATAATTTTGTTATTGTTACAAAAATACATCAATCGTTTAATTATTAAAAACAATAAAAACAAAATAATAGCATAACAAATAGAAAAATTCTCAATAATTAAAAACGTCGATTGTTGGCATTTTTTGTGCTATCTGTTTTATTAAGTCTCTCATTAACATGACAGTGGAAGGGTCAACATGAACTCCTTCGTATCTCTTGAAATTTTTCTCTTTAGTGTTTTTTATAAAACTACTTTTTAAAATTTTTCTTAGTTTTAAATTATATTCTTTATATAATACTTTCACATTACTATCCATGATATGCCCTTTTTCCAAACAGTGGTAGGCAATGTCTGAGAAGTCCAAATCTTATTCTTCAGGTCCTACCACGTTCTACAACACTTTCGGTTAACGTTCTTTTTGTTTCACCTATGTAAAAATTTGCCACAAGTTTTACAATCAACTTTGTATATAACAATCATTTCATTTTCACTTTAATTATTATTATTTTCTTGCATAAAAAATTTTTGATCTTATTTTTATAAATAAAACTTAGGTTTATATTATATGACTTACACATTTTTTTTAAGTATAGACTGTTTTGATTAAGATATGGGACCTAAACTCTAGTATTTTCATGATTTCCAATTCCATTTATTTTAAAAGTGTTTTAATTTCGAATTTGGTTGTCAATGAAAATCTTGCAGTAACCATTTCCTTTTATAAGGTTGGGCATTATTTGTATTTTTTTCTTGATATGAGTCATAATATATTGCTGGTACCTCTGTCTATTCTTTTTATAAAATTTTGCATAATATTTTTTTTGATAATAGAACTGTTGCCTGATTTATAATTCAACATGTGGTCACTTTGGTATTCTTTTATATAGTGTTCAATTTTTATTTTTTTATTATCTTAAATTAATTTGAGGTACAAAAACTTTAATTCATTATTAGTTTCTAATTCTCTTTTGAAAATACTTTAGTGAAAGAATTTAAAAACAAATAAAATTTTTAATACTTCAGATATGTAGACGACACTTCGATTATTTGGTTCGGCACTTTAACACAATTCGATATTTTTTATGATAACGAAAACAAAAAAAGCAAAGATTTAAAATTCAAAAGATATTTAGAAACTACTGTCATCTAAATGAGACACTTTATAAAAAGAGATAGTACAAAAATGGCAACAATCGACGTTTTTAATTATTGAGAATTTTTTATTTGTTATGCTATTATTTGTTTTTATTGTTTTTAATAATTAAATGATTTCTTATTGATGTATTTTTGTAACAACAACAAAATTATTTGATTCACGTGTTTTTTAGAATTTGTTTAAGCTTCTAAACATTTTTGTTTTTGTTGTATTTATTCAAGTCATGTTATTATGCTTGAAAAAGAGAAGATGATTTAAACTTCTCGAAAACTCGCAATTTGCAGTATTTTTAAAAAAAATCATTTCCTTAATATTTAATTTCACCATTACTTCAACTGGTAACTTCTAGATGACAGTAACTTAACTTTAAAATAAAGTACATTGAAAAATTTCAATAGAAAATAGTTTATAAACTACATAATTATTTCTTTATTTTTGCATTGAAATCAAGTATGTAAGTTCATAGGAAACATTTTTCATTTCCGTTCTAATTTTAATTTCTAATTAATTTTTTTCTAATTTAAAAAGAACATTATTGTGGTTACCTTTGCCGTATTGTTTAACTTCACCATCCTTCAAAAGAATGGTGCAAGAAGCCACCATTTAAAATCAATTAAAATATGTTGGAAAACAGTTTTAATTTTAGTTCTTGAGAATAGCTTTCAAATTTTGTGATTTGATTTCATAATAACAGTTTCGAAAAGTCATTCTTTAATGCTGTAGAAAGCTTCATTGATATTTTTCTTTTCATTACGTAAAGTAAATGAATTACATGAAAGGTCGTAAAGAAAGGCAAGTGCGCCAAACTAGGGCATGCTAAGGACTGATTAATATGATTAGCTGGTAATCATTGCTGGACCGATTTTCTTCAAATTCAACATAATTACAAATTCTCATCTTTTTTAATTCACTAATGCTATATTTCATCCAGAAAATTTCTGGACTTCCGCAGGCTTTTTTTTTTTTTTGGTAATTAATAATACATAGATTCCTAAAAATTATTTAAAGTATGAATAGCTTCAAATAATTACCCATTGATTAATGGGGATACGGAAAATTTCTTTATTTATTTTTTATAATTTTGGTCTTTTAACCAAAAAAATTAGCGTTATTAGCACCCAGGTTTTCACATAAGGCCAGCTCTTAAGTTTTTTCTTTTTTTCATACTTGTATCTTTATCTCAGAGGTGGTCTAACTTGAACTTAAGGAAACAAACCATTGAAAGAAAATATCGTTTGTTAAAAAACTATAAAGAAAACATTAAAACTAAATGTAGAAAAATAGCTCATACAGCCTAAAACAAACGTCTAAGTAATAACAAATCCAATCTGGTCGCACATCTTTCTGATTCGCTGCACTGACGCTCACTGAGCATCAAACAATGGTTGACGTATCTTAACACTCAGCAGAGCAAGCCGATCAGGGATGTGCTGCCAATAAGATGAATTATTGTTTAGAAACCAATAGTTGGCCTTAAAGTTTTACATGGCATTATTTGGCATACTTACCTTATAAGAAACCTATATAAGTAATTTTTAAGTTTAAAAATTTATACTATTTATATTCAATTGTAGATTTGTTTTCTTAACCTTGATTCGAAATTTATATTTTCAAAAATTATTTCTTTATATCCCACTGAAAAATACGAACAGCTGGTAAGTTCCATATAAAACTTTTCAAATTTTAGATCGTAAAAGCAGTTTTAAATTTAAATAAGGTTAATGTGAGAATTATTTCCTTAATATTTTAATTTCACTATTACTTCTACTGATAACTTCTAGATGGCAGTAACTTAACATTAAGTGAAAATACTTTGATAAATTTCAATAGAAAAATAGTTGTTAAATAGCATATTAATTATCTTCAATTTCCAAATTAGCTTAATAATAGAAAAAAATATGTTGAAGTGTGGTGAATTGAATTTTTTAAGACTTTTCTAAAATACCTAGTATACTTAGATTACTTTGGAATACTGTACAATCCGGGTTTATTTCCCGGAGGTTAAAGGCGGGAGAGCGTCGGGATGACCACCCGCCTTGAACTTAGTCCTTTGGCCACTGAACGCCGGGAGCCTTACATCCAGCGACCCCAAGGGCTACGTAGACCTGTAGTTGAACACTTTAACTTAACTAATGGAAAAATAGCTCATACAGTCTTAAATCCAACCTCTAAGTATCAGCAAATCAGATGTAATCACTCAGTTTCTTCTTCCCTGCACTGACGCTCAATGTGAATCAAACAACGGTTGATGTATCTTAACACTCAGCAGAGCAAGTCGATCAAGGAAGAGCATCCCATTAGCAGAATTATTCTCTAGAAACAAATAGTTTGCCTTAATGGTCTACATGGCCTTATTTGGCCTACTTACCTTTGTAAGAAACCCTTATAGGAAACAAGTCCAAAAGATAAAGAATTTATATTTTTTTGGTGTTAATAATTCAATCGAGTACAGAAAATAAACAGAAATGCCTTTTTTCAATTGTAGATTTATTTGCTGTTATGGAATCGAAATTTATATTTTAAAAAATTATTTCTTTATTTTCCACTGAAAAATGCGAACAGCAAGTAAGTTCATTTAAAACTTTCCATATTGTAGTTCTTAAGAATAGTTTCTTCTTCAAAATAAGACTTTGTGAGAATCTTTGCCTTAGTATTTATCTTCACCATTTCTGCAACTGGAAACTTCTAGATGCACAAATTAATATTCAAGTAAAAATACATTGAAAAATATCAATTTCAAATTAGAAAAAACAAATTTCCTGAATTCAGGTAATTTGTCTTTTACAATTTTTTATAAATATTTATTAAATTAGTTTGACTGAATGCTGTACAATGTGCTAATTCAGTCAGAATCTTATGCTTACCTATTATTTTAGAAACTTCATTTATTAAAAATTAATATTCTCTTAATAACAGTAATTGAAGTGATACTGTCCAGGTTCGGTTGTACAGTAGAGTTAAAATAGTTAAAAAAAATCACAGAATCTTCTAAACTTCAACGACTCTTTAACTACGTGAATAAAATCATGTTGTTTATCTTTGAGAACCAAATTATCAAATTTAAAAAAGATACGAAAGTTTCGTATATCGTACTTTACTGAATTTAATTACAAAGGAAAAGGCATTAAGAATTTTTAAAAGAAAGCATGCAAGTTCTCTCTATTCGTTAATTATTCATTATTTAAGTTAAAACAAAAGCTATATAAGATGGAAAATCAAAATTTTTTAATTTTCTTTTTATCAAAGGATTTTATTCACTTGATAAGAGAATAGAAGTCCATATTTTGATAAATCTTAGTTATATTGCTGCTCTCTTCCTCAACGAAGCAGCCACTTAGAAATTGAAGATTTGGAAAGAAAGATTCCTCTGATTTATGGTAAAATAATGGCTTAATAGTTAAATTTCAAAGAGCTGGAAGCAAACGACTGAAATTATAAATTGTCCGAATCTGGAATATAAATAGAAATTTAATAAAAAAAGGTTGTGAACGCAGTTAGTTGTGGATCATCAAGCAGAAACAAACCAGTGCACAAACGAACCAGTTCAAGACTCTCGTTCAAGAACTGCTAATGTAATAAATAAATTATTTAAAAACTGTTTGAAACCTATTTAGCATCGAAAAATTTGGATGCCTTTCAGGTTAAAGAATAGTTGACAATCCATTCACCTTTCTTTGATATTTTTTCAATCTCCTTTTCAGTTTTATGATTTTATTTTCTAATAATAAAGTTAATGTTGAGTTTGAAAAAATATTCACAAATGCTACAGAAAATTTCAGTAACTTCCATTGATATGTTATTTTTGTTTTATGTAAATGAATAAATTACACTATTCCTAACTATTTATTCCTATTTATTCCTAACTACAATAAGCGAAAACTTAATTCTTAAAGTTCAAATCTTCATATTTTCGTATTTGGAATTGAATCGAATACAAAAAAAATGTAGAAAAGATATGTTTTTCAATTTTAGATTTGTATTTTTATTATTGGCTCCTAATCTATGTTTTGAATAATTATTTCTGTTTCCAATAAAAACAAGCATGTAAGTTCTTTAAAACTTTTTAATTTCAGTTCTTAAGAATAGATATCTCATTGAAATAACATTAATGTGCGGACCTTTGCCTTAATATTTTACTTCACCCTTCGAAAGGTAGCTTCTAGATGGCAAGGAACTACCTTTCAAAATAAAATAAAATAAAATAAAATATATTGAAAAACTTCGATAGATTACATAAAAATAGTCTCTAAATAGTATCTAAGGAAAATAATTATTTCCAAATATCTTCCTCGCTTGTTTCAAGATATCTTCATATCAAAATTAGCTTAATAATAGAAAAAATACATTAAGTTTAGGTTATTTGACTTTTAAAGACTTTTGTAAATTACTTAACAAGTTATTTATTTATTTATTTATAACAAGTTACATATTTGATTAATGTGTGCTGCGAGAAATTATTATAACACAAAAGCTTGCACAGTTTTAAGAACTTAAACAACATAAAAGATAAAATTCTTACGGACGTTACCGGATGAATGCGAAAAGTGGTGTAGGAATAAGATTTAAATATGTCACAAGCTAAGTAAGAACCCTGGCGGCAATAATAGAACAACCAAGATGCAGTAAAGTAAATATAGAGATTAAAACATAATACATAAATATAAATAAAGACACGCATAGACATCATCTTTTGATAACATCTGCGATATTTTAACCTTTTTACCGAAGGGTTTTCTTCAAGAATAAATACAAATATGCAAAAATAAGAGGAAGAACTGAAATGTCTTCCTTCTTATTGCACAAAATAGAAATTTGAATAAAACAATCATGAAATGATAATGTAAACGCTACATTATTGATAATAAACACTGCGAATACACACTGAGAATAATTACAAAATGATGCATTTTTTAAATCTCTGCCTAATATTAATTATAATTATGAACATAAATTTTTGAATGACAATTGTTGATTAACAATTCGTATTTAATTGTTGATTTTTAATTTAGCTTTTATAATTTTTTTTTCCATAAACTTTTTAAAGAAAGAAAAGAGATTTCAGTCATTTTAATGCTCTATCTTTAGTCATGCAGTTTGACCAATTTATAAAGCATGATTCTAACATAAATCGTTCAGTTTCGTCCTATGAATGGTACACAATGTTAACAATTGGATCTGGGTTATGTTGTAACGTTAAGGCATAATCTGCCCATTCAGAAGTATCTTTTTTTCTTATATTTGAATGCTCTTAAGTGTTCCTCTAGTCGCTCTTAACCTTAAAACCAATTGGAAACTTTAAGAATTTGTATTCATTATGAAACTCCATCTCTAATTTTTTTTATACTTCTCTTTCTTTTATCAAAAAAATTATAAATATTTGCTCTTATAAATTTTTTTGGGTATTCATTCATTTTTAGTTTTCAGGTCGTCTATTTTATTCTTTCATAATTTCTTGTTCTCTGTATATTTTTTTAATCTCATTAAATTATTATGTATTATAGCTTTTTCAGTTGAAAGATTGTGATTCGGGTTATAATTCAAAATATGATTACTCTGAAAATTCTTTTGATAATGTTCATAAGTTATCATATTACCTTCATTAACAATTAATACCTCTAAAAAAGGAAATCTCCCTTCAACTTCTTTCTCAAAAAGTAAACTGTAAATTTTGGTTAATACGAGTAAGAAATTTGAAAAATTTTGTGAATTGCCTTTCTCTATCTTCCCACTTTAGTAAAATATCATCTGCGTACCTTATGTAAGAAAATTTAGCTAAATTCACTTTAAAATACCTGCTCGTGGTGCCTCCTGCCTGAAATAACTGAACGATCAACAAGGTTCGCCTGTAGCTGTACAGACCAGAGAGATAAGAGAGAAATGATACGAACCTTACACAAAAAAGGCCATTCTCATGGCCAACTTGACAACCTTCACATTGTGTTTTGGAATGCTGGAGGGCTAAACAATAATAAATTTGAAGAATTTAGATACATGCTTCAAGATGTGAAAGCTGATGTTTTTATTATTGTTGAAGCAGGACTTGCGACTGAGACTCCAGAATTTTATCAAATATATGAATACGATAATTTTATTTTAAAACGTGCGAGACAAGTGGCTTCAGGGATCATCTGTGGAGTTAAAAAGAACCACATTACAACAGTAAAAATCCTACATGAAATGGAGGTAAATGACATCCTAGAAGCTGTCAAAATAAATATTTGGAAAAATAAAACGAAATACACTATTACGGGCCTTTATAATCCCCCAGGAAATATTCCAGACCTGTTGGAAATAGCTGGTACAATACATCAAAGAAATATTATAATTGGAGATTTCAATGCACCATCTCAAAGATGGGGTTATAATACTACCACACAAATCGGAAGAACTATAGAAGAATTTCTGGATGATAATCTCCTGAGCGTACTGGATTCACCGCCCACATTTTTATCTTATGCTGGATATACTTCTAGACCAGACCTAGTTATTGTTCATCCTGACTTGGAAACATACATAAAACTAAAATTATTAGACGATGCAGCAGGATGTGGACATAGAGCCATAAGTGTCTCTATCTCCATTCAAAATATAACACAACAACTTAAGAAAGTACCTCGCTGGAACTTCAAAAAAGCTAATTGGGATAAGTTTACAACTCTTACTGATTCTTTAAGTACTAAAGTAAATATCAGCAATTGTCCAGATACAGCATATAAAATAATATGCGACATAATTTTAAAAGCTGCCAACCAAACCATTCCACGAGGACAGGTAAAGAAATACCGACCATTCTGGAATGATGAATTAACAGTATTAAAACATAGAAGAAATAATGCAAGAAAATGAGCTGAAGACACAAGACAACTTGAAGATACCATTGACCTTAGGAAAAAACAGGCTGAACTCCAAAGAAACATACGACAAAGTAAGCGAAATACGTATAGATCGTTTATTGCAAAATTAGATTATAAAAAAGACGGACTTAAAGCTCACCAATTCATATCTAACTTAAACAATAATAATTTGACTAAGCCTACAGAACCCTTTATAGAAAAAAATAAATTATTAACACACTCAAAGGACACAGCTAATGCTATGTGTAGCTATTATGTTAGTATTAGTAGTATAGAAACAAAACCATATAATATTAAAAAAATCTTAAAAAACAGATTAGTAACTTGTGCGACTGAGGAAGAAACAAAACTTTTCTATGATAATTTTTCATTCATAGAAATGGAACTTGCATTAGAGTTCCCACAAAAAATTCCCACAAAAAAATCACCTGGACCAGATGGTATATTCTCTGAATTTCTTTTACATATGGGTAATGGAGGAAAACAGGTACTTCTACATATGATCAATCTTACATGGAGAAGATATATTCCAGATCAATGGAGAAAGGCGGAAGTTGTGCCAATATTAAAAAAAGGAAAACCATCTGAAAGAGTGACAAGCTATAGACCCATATCTCTTACGAGCGTGGTGAGTAAATTATCAGAAAGAATGGTTACTAATCGAATGAACCAATTCTTAGAAAATCGAAATTTGATTGATGATTCACAGGGTGGTTTTCGTAGCCATAGAAGCACCATGGATCAAGTCATAACGTTCGCTAAATATGTAAAAGATTGTTTTCAAAACCGTATGACCACGATAGCTGTACTAGTTGATTTCAAGGCTGCAAGTTATCAAGTATGGAGAGCAAAATTAATTCACAAAATAATAAATTGTGGAATACATGGAAATTTGTTAAATTGGATCAAATCATTTCTAGCTCAAAGAAAGATTCGCGTACGTTTTCAAGGTGCTATATCTAGGTACAGGATACAGAGAGAAGGATTGCCACAAGGAGCAGTTATTAGCTGCATCCTATTTAATATTATGATAAATGATATTCTGAAGACATTAAGATCTATCCCAGGAATAAATGTCTTATTATATGCTGATGATCTTATTATATGGGCAACAAGCAGTAATTGGAAGGGATTAGAAACTTGCTTGAATGAAGCATTAACTCGACTATCCACGTGGGCAGATAACAACGCAATGATAGTAAGCACTGAAAAAACAAGCTATCAAACCTTCACTTTATCCACTAAAAAACAAAAACTAAATCTTTATTATCGAGGACAGCAGCTTGAAGAGAAACAAATTTCCAAATATTTGGGAATTGCTTTGGATCAAAAGTTATCATGGAATGCACAAATTCGCGATGCTACAGACAAAGGATTAAAAAGATGCCGTATTCTAAAGAGATTGACGGCAACAAAGTGGGGAGCAACACAGGAAGTTCTTACCACAACGTATAAAATCTATGTACGACCCATAATGGAGTATGGAGGTGAATTGCTTACAACAGCTAGTAACACACAATTAACTAAACTAGATAAAGTACAAAATACAGCCTTGAGAATAATAACTGGAGGAGCTAAATCTACACCTCTTAAAGCTTTAGAAGTACAAACTGGCGTTGAATCCTTAGAAGCTAGACGAGAAAAAGCATTGTTAAAGACATGGGCGAGAATGAAAAGCACAGGCCCAGTCTTTTGAAATAAATATCGTCCAGCTAATAATAGATTAAAAACTCAAAAAACTCCAATAGCTAAGATCGAGGATATCACACAGAAATACAATATACAATTTAGAGAAATAAAGAACCTCCCCTTACCATCAGAAATCTTATTGGGATTACCAACAGCAGAACTACAGTTAGTACGACATAACACATCTAAATCACTCTCCTTAACTGAGGAATTAAGACAAGCAACATTAGAAACGATCCATATAAGGTACCCTGAGCATGAATGGCTTCATGTCTACACCGACGGATCCTTTAATCCAGAGTCAGGCGCTACGGGAGCGGGATATTACTGCAAGCTTTTTGAAGATCATTTTGCTGTTGGAGCACCCCTCAGTAATTATGATGGAGAAATTGCAGCGATAGAAAGAGTGACGGATATTTTAGCAGTTACTAAAACACATAAAAAAACTGTTCTTTTCATAGATTCTAAGGCCGCCAGCCAGGCACTTGCTTGTAATCATCGTACTGATTGCGATATAACTATTAGATGTCGAGAAAAATTGAATTCACTGCAAGAGTTAGGCTGGATAATAATACTACAATGGATCCCAAGTCATGTGGGTATACAGGGTAATGATCGAGCGGACGAACTAGCTAAATTGGGAACATCTCTCCCTCAACCTGTAGCAGTACCATCCCTATTTTCATTTAAGACCAGAGTTAACTTTGCGGTACATAGATTCTATGATATGGAATATAGAAGAGCTGCTGATGGAAAAAATGGGAACAACTAATTTCTTCTGGTCCCATTAGTTGAAATCTTCCCACACCTATTTCAGTGGCAGTCTTCCGTTGTATCACTGGCCATGACTATCTGGCGTCTCACCTATTTAAAATAGGTGTTTTAACAACTGATAAATGTTTACTTTGTGAACAACCTTCTATGAATGCGGAGCACTTGTGTAGTTGCAAAGAATTAGAAGATTTACGAAATTCTACGACAGAAACTGGTATCTATTTTCTGGCTCATCTTTACTGATCAGCGCGGCGCTTAATGGCAGAAATGCCAAGAGCATTATATTTATGAAGTATTTAGAAATTTTGATTTATAATATATAAAAGTAATTGTAAATATCACTAGATCATTTTTGGAATCCATAATTGTATTCTGAACAGAGTTTGTAGTATTACAACAGCGTGATGAAGAAGCAATCAAGATTGACTCTACATTTTCAAAAAAACTTTAGCACGCATCTTCGGACTTTTAAAATTAATTTTATACATGGAAATACATGAGAAGCAGTATTGTAAGTGTAAATGTAAAGAGTCAATCTTGATTTCTTTTTCATTAAGCTGTTGTAATTCCACAGTCTCTGCATAGAATATTTATCATCATGGATTCCAAAATTGATATGTGGATATTTGTAATTAACTTTAGCTTATGATATATTTAAAGTTTATTCGCATTCTGTTGATAAAGGTTCGTCCGGTATCGACTGAAACATCCATAAGTTATTTTAGTCTGTTTTTTTAATAATACCTTTAAGTTAGTTTAACTGAATGTTTGGTTAGGTGCTAATTCTGTAATAATCTTCTGTTTAACTATTATTATAAAAACTTCATTTATTAAAATTAAATATTCGATTAATAACAATAAGTAAAATTATAATATCCAGGTTCTGTTGGAACTATACAGGTAAAACAATTACAAAAATCAAGAGATTCTTCTAAATTTCAACAACTCCTTTATCCATTTGAAAAAAATCATACTGTTTTATTTCGAAAACGCAACTATTCAAATTTCAATAATTTAACGAAATTCCATCTATCAAATTTCAATGAATTGAGTAACAAAGTAAAGGCCACTGAGAATTTATAAAGAAAATATGCAAGTCTTCTTCATTCGTTAATTCTTCATTATTCAGTTTGAAACTTCAAATAAAATTAGTAAAAAGCAAAATAATTTATCAATGAAATGGCGAAAAATCTAAAAGAAAAAAAAAGTAGTCTTTCGTTTTTTATTTAATATCTGAACTAAAAACAAAAATGGTATAAGAATGAAAATCGAAATATTTTCATTTTCTTTTTAAATTAGAAACTGAGATGTGGAGAGAAACTTTTTGATTTTATGTTAAATCTTGGTCCAAAAGTTAAAATTGAAGAACTCGAGGCAAAGCACTTGAAATTACAAATTGTCAGAATCTAGAACATAAAAAACTGAATGTAAACTCATTTGGTTGTAGATTATCAACCGAAATAGAACCACTATGTATTGGTTTAAGAGCTAATAAAAATATTCTGAAATGTTATGAAAACTATTCAGCATTCACAAATATGGCCAAATTATCTGTTATTAAATAGTTGACGCTTTGAATTTTCTTTAACATTTTTTAAATCAAGGCTTAATTGAAATTTTTTGATTTCCTTTCGTAATAACAATTTTAATTTTCAGTTTGTAGTCATTCATAACTGCTACAGAAACTTTCATTATCATTAATACCTATGTTATATTTTTATCAGATAAGTCTTACTTTAAAAAGGGCACGTTGGCCTGTAAAGGGACAATAATTTAATCCAGTCAAAAATAGAACATACAGCTGTAAATGAAAAGTCTAAGTAGCAGGAAATCAGATCTAGTCGCATAGCTTTTTTCTTCTCTGCACTGACGCTCGCTTACAATCAAACTTGTAATGATTGAGGTAGCCTATATTAACATTTAGCTGCGCAAGCCGCTCAAGGATGTTCTACCCACTAGCGGAATTATTTTTTAGAAAACAATAGTTGGCCTTAATGGTCTACATGGCCTTCTTTGGCATAGTTTATTTATAATTTATATATATTTAAATTTATATTTATTTATAATTATTCATTATTCAGTTTCAAATTTACAGAAAAATTAGAAAAAGCAAAATAATTCATCAATGAAATGTAGAAAAGTCAATAAAAAAGATCATGAAGAAGGAGCAACTTAGAAATTGAGGTTTGGAAAGAAAGATTCCTTTTAAATAAAATAGATATGGTAAATATGGTAAATATTGGACCAGTAGTTCAAATTGAAGAGATCGATGCAAAGGAAAGAAATTATATTAATAAAATTTTAAAAAGAAATTATAGATTGTCAGAATCTGGAAGATTAATAGAAATTTTCTGAAAACTTAATTGGAACAGCTTCTTGTAGATCATCAATCAAAAATGAACCAATGTTCGATACTAAAATTCAAGAGCTGCTAATGTAATAAATAAATTATTTTAAAAACTGTTTGAGAGAAGTATTTTGCATCTAAAATTGTGGTTGAGAACAGGTTACAGAATAGTTTACACTCTATTCATGATTCTTTGATATTTTTTAAAAATCAGATGCTAAATACTCATTTCAAGTTTATGATTTTATTTGGTTGTAAAAATTAAAATTTTCCGTTTGAAAAATCATTAATAAGTGCTGAATAATATTTTCATTAACTTCGATTGATATGTTACTTTTTTTAGGTAAAGTTCAAAATATAAAATCTTTATGTATTACTAAATAATATTATTATTTACTAATAATAGACATCACCAGCTTTCAAAAAATATATTTAAAATATATTTATTTTTAAAAACAAATTTTCAATTTGAAAATTGATTTTTTTTCCTTTTTTAAATTTTTTTACAAATAATTAAACAAAATAGCGAGGTGCTACACATCAAATGCACATCCTAGACGTAGTTGTAATCAACAATAACTTACTCTTTATTAAACTACAATCCCTGACCACTATCTTGGTAATACTCCTACAATTGTTTGAATTCTTCAAATTTAGCTAATTTATTATTATTCATACAGGAATTGATCATATCTTTAGCCAAATTTACTAACACATTTTCAATTTCTAAAGCGTCATTACGATTAATGTTAACATTCTTATTATTTCTTATAATCATACTTCTACAATTTTTCTTGTCTTAGTATCTATTTCCATGAATAACAACTTTAATTTTTAATGCAATAAATGTGCTCCAAAACCCGCTCCCTGATAGTCCTTTTACTCTCTCCAATATAGAAAGTTCTACAATTTAAACATTCTAATTTATAAATTGAACCGATATTATAATTGTTCTTATTTTTGTTTAATTTATAACATAACATATCAATCATTTTTAATTTATTATTATATTCAAAGGTTAAGTTGTTTGAAGGTTAAGTTGCAGTTCATATTTTCTGCAAATTCTTTTTAATTCCCAACTTCTTTTATTTAAATACGGCACTATTAATCATTCATTATTATAATTGTCCACTTCTTTAATTTTGAGTTTTTCGTAGTCTCTTAAGGTCCTATTAATAAACATCTCATCATAATCATTTTTCTTTAAAAATAACTTTCATTTCTTTTACTTCTTTTCTAAAATCCTCATTAGAACTTGAAGCTCTATCTATCCTATTGATAAAGTTTTCAACTATATTCCATTTTATTTGTTAACTATGCCCCGATCTAAAGTTGATCATATGGTCACGTTGTGACTCTTTTCTATAATGTTTTAAAAATAAATTATTATTTTTAATTAGACAAACATCTAAAAACTTTAATCTACCATTACTCTCTTTTTCCATTTTAAAATTTCTGTCTATATTTTTTTCATTTATAATCTTAAAAACATTTTGGAACTGTCTAGTAGTACCATATTAAATTAATAGTATGTCATCAGCATATTGTAATAATCAAAATATAACTTAGTTTTTTTCAATAAATCAGTTCTTCAACTGGGATATTAATTAAGAAACATTGTTAATTATGGAAAAATTAGCTTATAAAAATAATGAGAAATTATTGATATACAAGATTGACAACTTAACAGTTGATGAAATTGATTGGATTCTGAAGTGGTAGAATTTAATCTGGAATGAAATAATAATATTATTATTCTAGATCTACTGTTAAGTAGCAATCCTTCAATGTGTATATATTTATGTTTGCTGTAATCGGGTTTTGGTGTAAGCTAAAACTGATTACAGAAAGTTTTGCAGAGTTAACTTCCAGAAAACATAACAAAATCTATTTTTAATGAAACATGTTGTCTAGTTGGGTTACAATTAATTCTCTTCGTCGAGAATAAAATTTACAGATAAGAAATCTTCCGTCAATAACATCTACTTGTAGGGAACACTTCTCTTGAATGTTTATCTTCTAGGTACTATAGTTGCAGGCTATCTTTGAGATTCTCAAAAGTCCTATCCTAGAATACGATGATGTGATTAATAGTAATTCATTCCCTCTTCTTAAGTTCATATGGAAGATCTAGAAGAAAACTAAGAAAGACAAAATATATAGTTGCATTTAACTTACCTTTGGCAATGTACATAATAAGTCTCCGCCATCTTTCTAAGATTCATTCTATTAACATTAAGCAGTAACACAATAGTTAACTTTAATCATTAAATCAATTCACTATTCAATCGATGTTAGTCTTCTATATCGATTCTCTTAAATGTTCAAAGTTCACTTGAAAGCATCATTTATTTTAAAAGATAAAAAAAAGAAAGTTCTCTTAACAAATCAGTAACATCTATGATTCGATTAAAGTTGATCTGCCTTTAATTCTAATTCAGCGATTGATTATCCTGATAGTACTATTCTACGATTATCTGGATTTTAACACCTTATGCTAAATTAGGTTTAACACCTTATGCGAAAATATTCACAATTCACTTTATTGACTTAAATAAAGAAAATAACTTCTTTATCACGCATAAATAATTCTCTGGATCATTAGACTAGATTTAAAGTTCTTCGCCTTAACTTAATCCATATAATTCCTATCGGTCATGTAGATTCGAGTCGCCGCCATTTTCGAATAACGATTCTTCAATGCGGAAATCCTTCGTCATCTTCAACTGTTTAACATTCCCACGCGTAAATTCAAGAATAAGTAAATGATTTGTACTTACAACTTATCCTTAAGAGAAAATAAATCGATGTTCATCAAATGCAAACAACTGTTCGATAATAGTCGTAAATCAATTCACGTTGTGCGTAGATAAGGCTTATTCTTCATTCTTCGTTGCACAGATTCTTTTTTCCGATTTCTCAGGAATCGAGAAAAAAAAAATATAAATTGAGTTTTCCATTAAACTCATCTGGGAATTTCACTGTCTGGCATTGACTTTCACACATATATCTATTTCGCCATAGATATATTTTAAATTCTTTCTCCCATGTCAGAGAAAAAATATTTTGCCGCTTCCGCAAGAAACTCCTTTTGAAAACTAACTTTTTTCTCTTCCAAGAAACATTAACAATTGATCCCAACGGCTTGCGCTTAACATCTCGACTTCATTGTTGCCCGCGCAAGCTCTCCGTTGCACTCATACCTATTATTGTAAAGACCATGAAGGCTTTTTTTCCTCATACGTTTTCCCTAAAAAAAACAGATAAATTTGATTAACGAAAACACAATTTTAAACTACAAGAAAAAAGGTTAGTAATCCCGTTCTTTCTTTTTTCTTGAGTTCAATTCGTTTCAGATTCATAACTTGTTATACTTTCTTCAAGCATGGGAAAGAGATTTTTAAACAGGTTAAAGGTTTCCCGGTGGGTTCCCCGCTGTCAGGGAGCCTTTGTAACATTTATATGAATTTTTTCGAAGATAATTTACAATTACGTCTAGGATGTGTAATTGATGTGTAGCACCTCGTTATTTTGTTTAATTATTTGTAACAAAACTTGAAAAAGGAAAAAATCAATATACCGAAAGTTCATTTTTTAAAATAAATATATTTTAAATATAATTTTTGAAAGTTGGTGATGTCTATTTCGTAATATGCAAGTAAGCAGAAAGGAGTTAAGAAGGAAATATGGACTTAAATCTTTATATAGTTGGTTGTTTGCAATTGAAACTATTACATAAAGAATATAGAAATGACATGTTTCTCAATTTTAGATTTGTTTTCATATATTTCACTATAAATCTATGTTTTCAATAATTATTTCTTTATTTTTGCACTGAAAACAAGCGTGTAAGTTCATATGAAATATTTTTAATTTTAGTTTTAATTTTAATTTCTAATTAATTGTTTTCTAATTTAAAAATAACATTAATGTGCGAACTAATTGTTTAACTGCACCATTCCTTCAAAAGAATGGTACAAGAAGCCACCATTTAAAATCAAGTAAAATACATTGAAAAATTTCGATAGATTACAGAAAAATAGTCTCTAAAAAGAATCTAAGTTTGTAAGTTCATTTGAAACTTTTTTAATTTAAGATCCTAAGAATAGTTTTCTATTCTAAATAAGGTTATTGTGTGCACCTTTATCTTAATATTTAACTTCACCATTACTTTAAAAGGTAGCTTCTAGATGGCAAAAAGTTCCTTTTAAATTCACGTAAAATAATAAGTTCAGAAGCTTCGGTAGATTACAAAACTATGGTCTCTAAATGGCATCTAAGGAAATTAATTATTTCCAAATATCTTCCTTTCTTATATGTAAAACGATTTTACGTGCATTGTTCATGATATGAGACACCAAAGGATCAAACCGGTACACCTGCTGAGACGTAATTCAAATTTAATCACAGAATAATAAATGTACAATCCGGTTTCAGTTACAATCTAACCATCCCTTCAAGTACATTAAGAAACAATTTGTGAGAGTATTTTTACAAAAATAAAATGTATATTTTAATGAGTAACGGAATTTTGCTTTGGATCTTGTTTGCATATCATGACATACTGCTTAGCTCAGTACCACCTTGCGGCCTCATATTAAACATCTACTGTAAACAAATCCCACATGCATACCGATCGCAACGAAAATAGTCTGGAAGCCCTGTGTGTAATGAACATCTGAAAGAACTAATGTTAAATACCAAGCGCTTCCAAGTATATAATAGAATAATCAAACATAAAATATTAATTTAACATCTAAATGATCTTAAAATTGGAATTATAATATGGAAATAGAAACTTGGTTAAAAAGTTTAAAATTAAAACGAAAAAATAAAATAAAATAATAAAAATAATTCAAAAAGTTCAAAATTAAAAATTAAAACAATTTGCCAGCAAATTAACATATAAATGAAAATTAAAATAAATTGATTGAAATAAAATAAAATAAAACTAAAATCTTTAAATTTACAGCTCTCCAAAAGAAATTAAACTTTGTAAAGGGGTTGTGTTGGATGAGGGAGTTTATTATTTAATTTAAGCTATTATGTACAGTCCACTCTGTATGTTTCAATGCATTGTATCAGTGTCCTCATTATCATTTATCATTATTTTTTTTCTTTTTCTTTAATATTTTGCTATGAAGACCATATTCAGTCATAGAAGGCACTGTTAAATAATCATTGTAAGCCATTGGGGAACATAAAATCATTAATGTTTCTATATATTTTCTCTGAAAATGCTTTTTACATTTAATTAAAATCCATGAGTTCTCAAATAAGATATGGTGTTGATATTGAATGTTTGCATGTTAAGTAATCCAAATTACCAGCAGCGTAAGCTCTCCGGTGGTCCCCCACACGTTGCTGTAGCGATCTTCGGGTTTCCCCAACGTAAATGCAGTCATTATCCTTACAAGGGCCTGAGTACACTAATCCTGTAACCTCTTGTTTCGTAACAGTTTGTGAGACAGTTTGTAGGCTTCCAATCGTTTTGTTGACCGGTGACGTGACCATTATATGATACGGCGCACAAATACGTTTTAATCTTGTGAACAAGCTGGAATGATATATGATTGAAACAAACTGCTGTTTAAGATTAGGGTCCACTGAAGGAGTATTATTATAACACTTCTTAATCACTCTTTTATAATGTCTGTGAATGAAATTCGGAGGAAATCCATTATTTGCTAAGAGAGTCTTATTTTTTTCCAATTCCACATCGAACGCTCCTTCCGTACTTGATAAACGAAAAGCTCTTAGTATGAGCATTGAAATTAGATTAATTTTGAAGGCTAAAGGGACATCCCTTTAGAATCAAAGTTCTTAAGTATATCTCAGTGTGAAGGCTTCCTAAATACGCTGGTTTGAAAGAGTACGAGTAACCATGACATCAAGAAATGAGATTTTATTATTCTTTTCCATTTCAATATCAAACTCTATGCTGGGATGAATCTGGGCAAATATATCCATTATATCTAGGATTATATCCTCTTTAGCATAACAAATAATATATTCTAGATACCTATAATAAATTGGAATATGAATTTCCCCTATATTCAACAAAGCCAGCGCTGTATCCTCTATGTATATCATAACTATTTCGGCAATAATTGCAGAGGCCAAAAGACCCATAAAGAACCCTTTAGTTTTCCTATAAATGGAACCTTGATGAATGAAAAATTGTATATCAAACAGAGCTCGCATAATAGCTCCGAAAAAAATGGTTTCTAGAATGTTTTCGTTGCGCTCGGTATGCACATTGGATTTATTTACAGAAGAGGTTTCAATATGAGGCTGCAAGGTGTTGCTGAGCCAAGCACTACGTCATCATACGCAAACAAGATCCAAAGGAAAATTCTGTTACTCATTAAAATAAACATTTTATTTTTGTATAAATACTCTCACAAATTGTTTCTTAATGTACTTGAAGATGGTTAGATTGTAACTGAAACCGGGTTGTACATTTATTATTCTGTCATTATATTTGAATTACGTCTCAGCAGATATGCCGGCTTGATCCTTTGGTGTCTCTCTCTCTCATCTTCCTTTCTTGTTTCAACATATCTTCATATGAAAATTAACTTAATGATAGAAAAAATATGTTGAATTCAGGTTACTTGACTTTTTAAATCTTTTGTAAAATAGTTATTACGCTAGTTTAACTGAATGCTTTGTTAGGTGTTAATTGAGATAGAAACTTCTGCTTAACTATTATTTAAAAAAACTTCATTTATTAAAAATTAAATATTCACTTAACAGGAATTAAGGTGACACTTTCTAGGTTCGGTTGAACCTAGAAGACAATAAGGAAAATATAAATCCTTCTGAATTTTCACAAATTTACTGCCAGTAATTTTTATTAGAACTTAGTCAAATTTTAGTTATTGAAAGCAGTTTTTAAATTTAAACAAGATTAATATGGAAATGGTTGCCTTGTACTTAATTTCACCATTGTTACGGCTGGTAACTTCTAAATGGCAGCAACTTAACATATAAGTAAAATAGAACCTGAAAAATTTCGACAGATTTTACAGAAAAAAAAGTCTCTAAATAGCATCTAAGGAAATATTTCCAATATTTCTCAAATTTCCGAGATCTATTTAACTAATACAATTTATGACTTTATTAAAATATGAACATTTTAAGTGAAAACAGTGTGCCTATCAACCTAAGAATAGTATAATTAAATTATTAAAAAATTAAACTAAGTTTAATCGTAGAAACAATACGAGTTATTTCACTATCTAAGTCTTTGGTAAAATATTTAATAAATTATTTTAACTGAATGCTTTGCTATGTATTAATTCAGTCAGAATTTTCTTCTTAACTAGTATTTTAAAAACTTTACTTACTGAAATTTAATATTCGCTCAATAGCAGGAATTAAAGTTACAATCTCTAGGTACTGTTGAACTGCATAGAGTGAAAACAATTAGAAAAATAAATGGATCGCTTAAATTTTAACGACTTCTTTAACCACTTGAAAAAAAAAAATCGTAATGGTTTTCTTGGCGAACCCTATTTATTAATTTATTAATCTATTTATTAAATTTAAAAAAATTACGAAAATTTCTTGTATTAAAATTTCAATGATTTAGTTAGAAAGTAACAGATATTAAGAATTTATAAAAGACAAAATCTATTCGTTAATTATTCATTATTCAGTTTCAAATTTAAAGAAAAATTGAAAAAAGCAAAATAATTCATCAATGAAATGTAGAAAAGTAAATAAAAAGGAGTCGTTCGTTTCTTTTATTATGTGAAGTAAAAACGATAACGATGCAAGAATGAAAAATCAATAGATTAATTTTCTTTTTATCAAGAGATCATCAAGAAGCAGCAACTTAGAAATTGACGTTTCGGAACGAAAGATTCCTTTTATTTATGGTAAATATTGGACCAGTAGTTCACATTGAAGAGATCGAGGCAAAGGAAAGAAGTTATAGTTTGTCAGAATCTGGAAAATTAATAGAAATTTCCTGAAAACTTAATTAGAACAGTTTCCAAAAAAAAAAAACGAACTAATGTTCCATACTAGTTCAAGAGCTGCTAATGTAATAAATAAATTATTTTAAAAATTGGTTAAGATCTATTTAGTATCTAAAAATTTGGATGCGTTGCAGGTTAAGAATATTTGACACTCCATTCACCTTTCTTTGATATTTTTTTCAAATCTCCATTTCAACTTTATGATTTTATTTCCAAATAATAAATTTAATTTTCAGTTTGAAAAAAATTATTCATAAGTGCTACATAAAAGTTCATTACCTTCCATTGATATGTTATTTTTGTTTTATGTAAATGAATAGATTCCATGAAATTTTCTAGCTACAATAAGCCAAAATATAGGGAACAAATCGTAGAGTTCAAAACTTCAGAATTTACATTTTTTAGTGTTAAGAATTCAATCGAGTATTAAGTAAATTGAAATGCCTTTTTCAATTGTTTATTTGTTTACTTGTCTATGACTCCAAATTTATATTTTGAATAATTATTTCTTTATTTTCCACTGAAAAATACCAACAGCTCGTAAGTTCATATAAATCTTTCCAAATCGTAATTCTTAAGAATAGTTTCTTTTTTTAAATAAGACTTTGTGAGAATCTTTGCCTTAGTACTCTGTATTTATCTTCACCATTTCTGCAACTGGAAACTTCTAGATGGCAGCAAATTAATATTCAAGTAAAAATACATTGAAAAATATCAATTTCAAATTAGAAAAAACAAATTTCATGAATTCAGGTAATTTGTCTTTTAAATTTTTTTTATAAATATTCATTAAATTAGTTTGACTGAATGCTATACTAAGTGCTAATTATTCAGAATCTTACTCTTATCTATTATTTTAGAAACTCCATTTATTAACATTTAATATTCACTTAACAACAGTAATTGATGTGATACTGTCCAGGTTCGGTTGTACTGTAGAGTTAAAATAGTTAGAAAAATCACAGAATCTTCTAAATTTCAACGACTCTTTAACTACGTGAAAAAAAACCATGTTGTTTATCTTCTAGAACCCAATTATCAAATTTAATAAAGATACGAAAGTTTCGTCTATCGTACTTCACTGAATTTAATTACCAAATAAAAGGCATTGAGAAGTTATAAAAGAAAACATGAAAGTTCTCTCTATTCGTTAATTATAGTAAAGTTGGAAGAGTTGACACATGGGGAGAGATGACACATGTAATGTAACTTCAAGAAGGGTTTGCAGTAGACTGCAGCGCATCACATGACCAAAACCCGAGGCCAGTCTGAGCTTTAGTGTGTGAATAGTGTTGTGCTGAATTGATATATGAGATTTTATTGAGTTTTCTTCCAATGATACAGCCAGGTTTGTGCTCGAATTTTCGTTGACTTTACGAACTTGTTTAGTTAACAGCCCTTTTGTAAGGCTATAATTCACTGTGTAAACATGTAAATAGAGTAAGCAAGGTTATGTACCGGTCACTAGTGTTTTGGGTCCCATTTTGTGGAAATGGCGATGTGTATGTGTGTGTGTGTCATCTGTCCCATCACTTGGAGACAGATCACACACATAAAAAGAAGAGAGATGACACGTGTTATCCCCCTTTTTTATTCTTTTTCTTTTATTTTTGTCTTTCTATTTTTGTCTTTTTATTTGTATTAGTTTTTTAATATTGTTTCTTTGAGAAACAATATATTTAATGTCTTGATCAGCAGGGAATTTTATTTTTTATTAAACAGTTTTTTCCAAAAATTATCAAAAATATCATTATTCAACTTAATTTTAGTGTTTCATTTCATTTGTTTTTATAAAAATAAAGTAGTAGCTTGATTTTTGCATGTCTCTAATTCATAATCCACGTGGTCAACTATCCCCTACTACCCGTGTCATCTCTCCCATTTTTGACTCAATGTCAAAAATTTTTTAAAATTCTAAAAATAAGAAACAGCATTAAAAACATAAAAAAAAATAACGTAAAATGAAAGCAAAGGATAAATCAACAGTTTAAAGCTTTCAAACATTTAAAAAATAACGTTTTTAGTATTTTACGTGAAAAATTCAAATTGTGTGTCATCTCTCCCAAATTTACCTTATTCATTATTCAAGTAAAAACAAAAGCTGTATAAGATGGAAAATCAAAATTTTTTAATTTTCTTTTTATCAAGAGATTCTATTCTCTTGATAAGAGAATAGAAGTCGGTATTTTGATAATTCTTAGTTACATTGCTGCTTTCTTCCTCAATGAAGCAGCAACTTAGAAATTGAGGTTTTGGAAAGAAAGATTCCTTGATTTAGGGTGAAATATTGGTTCAATAGTTAAATTTGAAGAGCTCGAAGCAAACGAGTGAAATTATAAGTTGTCAGAATCTGGAATACAAATAGAAATTTAATAAAAAAGGATGTGAACGCAGTTGGTTGCAGATCATCAATAAAAAACGGACTGTTGCTCTGCACTGGTTCAAGAGCTATTGATGTAATAAATAAATTACTTTAAAAACTTTTAAGAGACCTATTTATCATCGAAAAATTTGGATGCCTTTCAGATTAAAGAATAGTTGACACTCTTTTCACCTTTAATGTGCATCAAATGTAATATGAAAAACGTGAAAATTATAGAAATGCACAAATTCGTTTGCTTTCACGCCTTTGAGCCATCATCGACAGCAATCTGACAGCCGTTTCGTTTGCATTTCTATATTTTTTCCGTTTTCCATTCACCTTTATTTGATATTTTTTCAAACCTAAATTTTCATTTTATTTATTTATTTCCTAAAAATAAATTGAATTTTCTATTTCAAAAAAATTATTCATAACTGCTACATAAAATTTCATTAACTTCCATTGACATGTTATTTTTGTTTTATTTAAATGAATAAATTACATGAAATTTTCTAACTACAGTAAGCCAAAACTTAAATCTTAAAGTTCAGATCTTTATATTTTTCAATTAATTGTATTTGCAATTGAATCGAGTACAGGAAAAATATAGAAATGATATGTTTTTTAATTTTAGATTTGTTTTCTTATACTTGATTCGAATTGTATCTGTTGAATAATTATTTCTTTATTCCCAATGAAAACAAGGGCGTAAGTTCATATCAAACTTTTTTTAATTTGAGTTCATAGGAATAGATATCTAATTGAAATGACATTAGTGTTAAAGTGAAATGTGGCCAACACACATATTAAAAGATAAAAAGTTAAAACATTCAAAAGATGAAACTACAGTTTCAACTCGACACCGCGAGCCGTTGGCAAGTTACTTTAGACAAGAAGACAGCGGTTTATATGGAGAAACAATCAAAGGAAAACCAATAGGAAATCTGGAAAGTGGGATGACAAAAATGACCTGACATCTAACGATCCAGCAAAGAACTATAAAAGGAATAAAACAAAAGAACATCAAGTTAAAAAAAAAACTCTTACTAAACCTTTTAACCAAAGTCACCCTTGTTCCTATCTTTCCTGGGATAACCATAAAAATTGATAGTTTTAACCGATACCGTAACGTTGTAACATAGGGGATACATTAAAATTCGAAGGGATTCCTTAATTTACGACGTAAATTGTGCGCTTCGTGGCAAACAATAACCGGACGTTAATATTCTAATACATGCCCAGTTTTCCGGACATGAATCGCGGTTAAATAATTAAAGTCGCCTGTACGAACCGCGGCAGCATGCTGAGCCATACGTCGCATGAGCGGCTAGCTGGTTTCCCCAACATATCTACACCCGAAATCTTTGCAATGCAAAGCATAAACCACCCTTTTGGGATTGCTTTGCCGGGTATTTGATTTTTTGTTTATGGCATTGGCTAAAGTGGCAGTGATAGCCGATGTTAATGTAATGTTAAGGGGTGCCAAAATCTTTCTTAGAGCATGGAACAGGAGGCTATGAAAAGGAACAAATAGAAAAAGCCGAGGGAATGTTGAATGCCTCACGGGCGGATTATAAATGATTTTTGTTTAACGGTAAGTTTGGACGTTATTATTTTTAAAACTAATAAATTAAAATCAAAATGCTTTTAAAAAAACAAAACTACAAAGCTTTCACTAGAAGGCTCCGGTTATTGTTTTACAAAATTTCAGATTTTGATCTGCAATAGTTATTGAGATATAATAAATAATTGAGGACTCGAATATAGAAAAACAAAAGCCTGTGGAAGCCTTTATCCTATTATTTAAGAAGAGCTGAATGCCGGAGGGTCGAAGTTGGCTCGAAAAATCGAACATTCACCCATCCTCTAGACTTGATGAATAATCTGTCTCATCACCGCACACAACAATGTTTACGACACCTGGCGGTTTTCAAGTCAAACCACAAGAAATTGGGTCAGTGCGGAGGAACCCTAACATTACATTAACATCGGCTATCGCTGCCATTTTAGCCAATGTCATTAACAAAAAATCAAATACCCGGCAAAGCAATCCCAAGGATGGTTTATGCTTTGCATTGTGAAGATTTCGGGTGTAGATACATTGGGGAAACCAGCCAGACGATCATGCGGCGTATGGCCAAGCATGCTGCTGCGGTTCGTACAGGTGACTTTGATTATTTAATCGCGATTCATGTCGGGAAACTGGGCATGTATTAGAATATTAATGTCCGGTTGTTGTTTGCCACGAAGCACACAATTTACATCGTAAATGTAAGGAATCCCTTCGAATTTTAACGGATCCCATATGCTACAGCAATACGGGATCGGTTAAAACTATCTATTTTTATGGTTTTCCCAGTAAAGATAGGGACACAGGTGACTTTGGTTAAGGGGTTTAGTAAATTTTTTTAATTTGATGCTCCTTTGTTTTATTTCGTTTGTAGTTCTTTGCTGGCTCGTTAGATGTCAGGTCATTTTTGTCATCCCACTTTCCAGATTTTCTATTGGTTTTCCTTCGATTGTTTCTCCATATAAACCGCTGTCTTCTTGTCTAAAGCCACTTGCCAACGGCTCGCGGTGTCGAGTTGAAACTGTAGTTTTATCTTTTGAATGTTTTAACTTTTTATCTTTTAATATGTGCGTTGGCCACATTTAACTTTAACACTAATTACTAAACGCACGTTAAACTGCTTTATTGCTCGAATAAAATGACATTAATGTGTGGACCATTTCCTTAATATTTTCACCTTCACCCTTCGAAAGGTAGCTTCTGGATGGCAAGAATCTACCCTTTAAAATCAAGAAAAATATATTGAAAAACTTCGATAGATTACAGAAACTAGTCTCTAAATAGCATCTAAGGAAATTAATTATATCCAAATATCTTCCTCTCATGTTTCAAGATATCTTCATAATAAAATTAGCTTAAAAGTTGAAAAAAATCTATTGAATTGATGATATTTGTGTTTTTAAGAATACTTATTAAACACTTATCAAATTAGTTTGACTGAATGCTTTACTATGTGCTAATTCAGTCATAATCTTCTGCTTAATTATTATTTTAGAAACTTCTGCTATTAAATATTCATCTAATAACTATAATTAACGTTACACTCTTCAGGTTCGGTTGAACTGTGAGTTAAAACAACTACAAAATTAGAGGATCTTCAAAATTTCAAGTACTTGTTTAACCACTTGAAAATAATATTGTTTTTCGTGGCGAACGCAATTATCAAATTTCAATAATTTAAAGAAATTCCATCTATCAAATTTCTATGAATTGAGTAACAAAGTAACAGCCATTGAGAATTTATAAAAGAAAATATGCAAGTTTTCGTCGTTCGTTACTTCTTCATTATTCAGTTTGAAACTAAAAACAAAAATGGTATAAGAATAAGAATCGAAATATTTTCATTATTTAACTTAGAATCTGAGATATAGAGGGAAACATTCCTTTGATTTTTTTGTTAAATATTGGACCAAAAGTTAGAATTGAAGAGCTCGAGGCAATGCACTGAAATGTCAGAAGCTAGAACACAAAAAACTGAATGTAAACTGAGTTGGTTGTAGATCATTAACCGAAATAGAACGACTTTATATTGGTTTAAGAGCTAATTTATTAAAAAAACATTTTTTGAAAACTTTTTATGAAAACTATTCAGCATTCACAAATATGGCCGAGTTTCTTGTCATAAAATAGTTATAAAATAGTTGATACTTTGAAGTTTCCTTATTATTTTTTAAACAAGGCTTAATTGAAATTTTGTGATTTCCTTTCGTAATTACAATTTTAATTCTTAGTTTGAAGACATTCCTAACTGCTACAGAAACTTTCATTAACCATTATGTTTTTAGCAGATAAGTCTTACATACGACCACCAAAAAGGGTACGTTGGCATATAGTAGGACACTAATTTTATCCAGTGCAAAATAGATCATACAGCCATAAATAAAAAGTCTAAGTATCAGGAAATCAGATCTTTTCGTATAGCTTTTTTCTTCTCTGCACTTACGATCACTGAGAATCAAACAATGATGATATATTGACATTTAGCTGCGCAAGCCGGTCAAGGATGTGCATCCCACTCGCGGAATTATTCTTTAGAAAATTAGTAGTTTGCTTTAATGGTCTACGTGGCCTTCTTTGGAATACTTATAAGAAATCTAAACAATAACTTCAAAAACGGATACAAAAAGAAAATAGAAATACCTTTTTTCAATTGCACATTTTGTTTTCTTATATATGACTAAAGATTTTTAGTTTGAATAATTATTTCTTATTTTCCGTTGACAAATACGAACAGGCCGTAAGTTCATTTAAACCTTATCGAATTTTAGTTCTTTAATTTAGAGTAGTTTCTAAATTTAAACAAGATTAATGTGGGAAGCGTTGCCTTATAATTTCACCATTGCTAGGAGATTCAACTATTTTTGACACACTGCTTTTGACACACTGCTTGTCTTAATTCATTAATAAACTCTTTGTCGTTGCTCTTTTATTTCTCTTGGATCTCTCTTTGTAGTAGTTGTGCGAGGCTTCACTTCTGTTTCGTGCCGATCTTAATAGAAATGCAACAAATAAAGTTTTCACGATATATTCACGATGCAAAGAATATAAAGATGAATGAGTTTTATGTGTTTCATAAAACGGTTCTCATGTGCTAACATTGTAATGAACGAAGAAACCTTGTGGAGTATTTCAGTCAACTCGATGGTTCCAACAGTGCAGTGCGATATTTTCAAGGAATTTCAAGCAAAGAGAAGAAAGCAATTTTATTTAAGACTGCCTTTGTGCAAGAACACTTTGTACAAACTGCCCTTCTGGCTACTTTCCTTCAAGGTAGTGAGTACACAACTGTTCACAGATTTGTCCCCAGAGTTAATTCTTTGATTGGGCAATTTGGATTAGTTCATATACTAATTCTAGATGACAAGAGTACTGCTGCACTTGAGGCATTCTGTAGCTAGAGGTGAGAGAGGGAAGAAAATAAAATTAAAAATTTTGTAAAAAAGAATTAAAAAGATTAAAAAGATGTTAATAAAAGACCCGGCAGAAATTTTCTAAGCCATCTCCAAAATTTTTTGCTTCCCAAATTTAATGTCTTGCTCCATAAATGAGGACACAATGTGTTACGTTCAGAAAATTCCCAGAAAATTCAATTCACAATTGAACACCAAGATCCATCTGGTAATCTCCCATTCCTCGATATACTCATTACAAAAAATAAGAATACAATCTCCACACAACCATACCGAAAACCAACGGCAACTCTACAAACCCTTGCTTTCACCTCTTCAACTCCTAAGCATTTCAAATCCAACCTATTTCGAATGAAAGTGAATCACGCTTTCAAAACATGCTCTTCTGAAATTATTTTTGAAAAACACATTAATAATATAAAGCAATTCTTTATCCATAATGGTTACCCCTTGAACTATATCAATAATGAAATTAAAAATTCACTTCAAGCTATTTATAATAATGCAATCGATAAGCAAAAACCTAACACAATTTATGCCATATATCCCTTCCACCAAACGTTAGCTAAATTTCTTAGAAAACAATTCTCAGGAACAGATATTACACCCGTTTTCACTCTTAATAATAAACTATCGCTTAACACCCCCACCAACCGCAAACCTGAATATGATATCACCAAACAGCAAAATTGTATTTATCTTGTGAAGTGCCTGGAAAACCCGTGTTTCTATATAGGCAATACAGGGAAAACCATAAACGAGAGATTTTCGAAGCACAGAAGCGCCATAAAGACTGGCTCTCTAAGTTCATCGTTTATTGCCAAACATATATATGATAATAATCACGCAGCCAATTTCAAACAACCAATAATACTGCACCGTGAAAACAATCAATTCAAAAGAGAGACAATCGAATCGTACTATATTTCAACACTGAAATCCTATAATACGGCGCTTCCAAACAATAACATCAAATATTATTTAAACATTTCCACAATAACGGAAATAAAGAAAAAATTAAAAAAGAAAATAAATAAAAAACTACAATCAATCAATTAAAAAATTTTTTTATCCTCATGATTAATCATTTTTATTTTCTGAGATTTTTAGATTCATCAAATATTAGTCAAATCGGACGATCTTTCACTTCTACAAAGCCTCCACTCGAATCCGGACAGTTTCCACAAATAGACACTGTGTTCTACAAGAAAAATAAAGTGCTTTCATCAACCCGCCACCAGAGGATGCAGCATACATAAAAATCAAACACCACCAATCATAGAAGACTTCTCAACATTCCTCACCAAGTGTCCTGATTGACGATTTCAACTTGTGATCCTCCCGACATTGGTCAACTTTTTAAATCACTCCGATTGGACAAAAATCTTATTAATTTATTATTTAAAACTAAAAGTCTTCATTGTTACTTTGATTGACAAGGGAAACACATAGTTTCCGAAAGCTCTCGACTTCAACCTGTAATGTATTTTTAAAACATTTTTATTTATCATAAACTTTTTTAACAATTTTTGTGTGTTTGGTGATTTCTTATTTTAACAAATGAAAAAAATTTTTTAACACACGTTAAGCTTTTATACAAAATTCCTATATTGAAAACACTTCTCAACATGTTTTCCTTCGTGAGTATTTCCACTCTTCCAACCCAAGGGAAGGAAACTGCAGATACTGCAGAAGAAGGTGATGATGATGTTCATCTTTTGAGGGGTTTGGTTGTATTACTTGGTTCTTGGGCTGAAAAGTCTCTGCAAGCAGTATGCTTTCCCACATCAAATGCTTACAGTGAGAGTGGATTCTCGATATATTCCAACATAATGATAGCACACCAAACAAATCTTCACCCTGATAGTGCTGAGACACTAATGTATATGTACTCTGAACTTATTAGCGGGTGGAATTTACAGAGTGTAGTATGCTAGATGTAAATTCTTCTTGCATTTGAACCTTAGAAATTATATTTACAGTTACAGTTTGATAATTAATAGTGAATAGTAAATATTTCAAGTTTATACTGAATGTTAATATTTCTATATTTACTTAATTGGAAATTAGATATTTATGGGAAATATGTTCTACGTTGAAATTAATAAACGGTAAATAATCACCGCTCTGGAGCCTGTTATTATATCGCTATATTTCAATTTATTTCACCATAAAATAGGGTCTCTAGATATAGAGTATAATTTTCATCTGCCCATATCTTTTTTTTCCACTTTAAACACTTAATTCCTTTTAAACAGAAATTAATCATTTTGAAATCTTTAGTGAATTCAGTTCTAGATTATGGTTTGGAATGTTGGATTTTATGAATAAACAACAAATTAAAAATATAAATTAATTATAACCAAGTTCGTTTTAGGTGTTTTAAAATTGGAAGGACAATTTAAAAAAGTTTTACACATTAGAAAAGGCGCAGACCAGTTTCGGACTGCCGCAATGCAGTCCTTTCTCAATACTATAGAACCTCCAACATACAGTCTATTTAAAATATCAGAGCACCAATGAAGTAGTCTGGTGTATGGTAGCACTTAAAACTCACTCACTTTTTCAATTTTACATTTGTTTTCTTATCCTTGACTTAAAATTTATATTTTGAACAATTTTTTTGTTTATTTTCCAATGAAAAATACGAATAGCCCGTAAGTTCATATAAAACTTTGCAAATTGTAGTTCTTAAGAATAGTTTCTTCTTTTAAATAAGACTTTGTGAGGATCTTTGCCTTAGTGCTTTATCTTCATCATTTCTCCAACTGGAAACTTCTAGATGGCAGCAAATTTATATTCAAGTAAAAATACATTGAAAAATTTCATTAGAAAAATAGTTGTTAAATAGCATCAAAGGCAAATAATTATTTCCAAATATTTTTCTGTCTTGTCGCAAGATATCTTGATATCAAAATTCTCATAATAGTAGAAAAAAATATACTGATTTCAGGTTATTTGACTTTTTAAGAGTTAATAAATTCATTGAATTTACGACTCCTTTATCCACTTGAAGAAATCACATTAATTTTCTTGGAGAACCCAATTATCAAATTTAAATAAATTACGAAAATTCCATCAATCAAATTTCGATGAATTTATTCACAAAGTAACAGGCATTTAGAAATTATAAAAGAAAACAAAAGAAATAAATTTGAATTTATAAATGCAAGTTCTCTTTATTCGTTAATTATTCATTGTTCAGTTTCAAACTTTCAAGTCAGTAAACTTTCAAAACAAGTAAAATTTAAAAAAAAGCAAAAAATAATTAATCAATGAAATGTAGAAAAAAATCAAAATGAAATGTATTCATTCGTTTCTTTTAATATGTGAAGTAAAAACAAAGACGATCTAAGACTGAAAATCAAAATACTTTTCATTTTGTTATATCAAGAGATTTTATTCTCTTGATACGAGAATAGAAGTCGGTATTTGGTAATTCTTAGTTTTCTTTCTATTCTCTTCCCCCGTGAATCGGCAACTTAGGAATTGAGGTTGTGGAGATTTCATTAAGTTTTTGTTAAATGTTGGACCAAAAGTTAAAATTGAAGAGCTAGAGGCAAAAGCTTGAAATTACAAATTCTGAGATTCTAGAACATACAAAACTGAATGTAAGCTCAGATCATCAAGCGAAAATAGAATCAATTTGAGTTATTTAAAAGGTAATGTAATAAATAAAAATATTTTGAAATCTTTATGAAAAGTATTGAGCATTCACAAATATGGCCGACTTTCCTTTTATAAAATAGTTATAAAATAGTTGACTTTGATTTTACTTTGATATTTTTTAAAGCAAGGCTTCATTGAAATTTTATGATTTCCTTTCATAATAACAATTTCAATTTTCAGTTTGAAAGTCATTCATAACCTCTACAGAATCTTTCATTAACATCCATTCATATGTTATTTTTTTTAGTAATTAAACAAAAACAATACGTAAACTCTAATAGTCCTAAAAATACCCTAACGACTGTATAATAATTTATAACTAACTTCAAAATTTAAATTCGTTATATTTTCGGTGTTTACAATCGAATACGTAGAGAAATTAGAAATGACATGTTTTTCAAGTATAGCTTATAGAAATTTTGTGATTTCATTTCATAATAACAATTTTGAAAAGGAATTCATAAGTGTTACAGAAAGCTTCATTAACTTTCATTGATAATAATAAATTTAACGTGTGCGAATTGATTAAATAAATAATAAGCCCACACACAAACTAAAATTTAAAAAACATTTAACACACTAAAACCGACATGTTTTGAACAGCTAGCTGTTCATTTACAATAAAACTTCAATAGATGCAGGCGGTTTTAAGTATAACCCGATGAAAAAGAGGCAGTAGTCACAATACAACTGGAACGGACATCTACCGGCGAAAACCGTAAGCTGCAATCCTGGAACCAAAGGAACAGCATTGGGCTAAATGCAGATGCAGGAGAAGACGGAGGTGATGACGGAGATAACTGGAATTTCAGAATTTGGGATACCCACGGCCGTTGTGGTTATTACAGAAAGAACAGGAATTATAAAAAAAAGAGTGGGTGGGGGAAGAACTAGAGATAAACAAAATTGCAAAAATTAAACCGAATCATCATCCCTATTCTTTTCTTTTTTGCAGATCCATAGAATATATTGTTTTGACCGAAATGGAGTTATTATAGCCGCTAGGGTTCCAGTTATATCACTATGACTACCGCCTCTTCTTCATCGGGTTAATCGTGTTCTTAAACCGCCGGCATCTATTGAATTTTTACTTGTAAATGAAAAATGCTAGCTGTTCGAAACGTGTCGGTTTTAGTGTGTTAAATACTTTTTAAATTTTAGTTTGTTTGTTGGCTTATAATTTATTTAACTTTCAATGATATGCTATGGTTTTCATTTAGGTAAACGAAATGAATTATACGAAAGATCGTAAAGTAAAGCGAGTGCGCCAAATAAGGGCATGTGAAGGAGTGATTCGCTCATAATTGATTGTTTTCCTGAACTGATCTTTTTCAAATGAAACATAATTAGAAATTGATTAAAATGGAAACGGAAATTATAAAGTTTTAAAATTAAAATTAAAGTCTTAAAAATTATAAAGTTTTAAGAGGTGTTAAAATTTGAACTTAAGGAAACAAGTGATTGAATGAAAATATCGATTAATAAAAAATAAAGAAAAACAAAAACAAGGAAAGCATTAAAACATCGAAAAAATAGCTCATACAACCTTAAATCAAATGTCTACGTATCAGCAAATCAGATCTGGTCGCACACCTTTCTGATTCGCTGCACTTGCGCTCACTGATAATCAAACAATGGTTGATGTACCTTAACACTCAGCAGAGCAAGCCGATCAAGCAGTCCATTAGCAGAATTATTCTTTAGAAACGAATAGTTTGCCTTAATGGTCTACATGGCCTTATTTCGCGCACATACCTTATAATAAATAAGTTATAAAGTTCAAAACATAAAGAAGTTTTTTTTTTTTTTGGTGTTAAGAATTCAATCGAATATAGAAAGAAAATAGAAATTTACAGTTATAGATTTCTTTTGTAATACTTGGCTCGAAATTTAAATTTTGAAAATTAATTTTTTTCCCGCTAAAAATAGCCAGTGGACGTAAGTTCATATAAAACTTTCCAAATCTTAGTTCTTAAAAATCTTAGTTGTTTTAAGATTTAAGACCTTAAAAGTAGTTCCTAATTTAAATAAGATGAATGTTGTAATCGTTGACCTAGTATTTAAATTCTCCATTGCTACAACTGGTAACTACATGGCAGCAAATTAATATTCAAGTATGAAAATTTCGACAGATTCATGAAAAATAGTCTCTAAATAGCACCTATGGAAATGAATTATTTCCAATTATCTTCCTGTCTTTTTTCAAGATATCTTCATATCAAAATTTGCTTATTAGTAGAAAAAATATGTTGAGTTCAGGTTATTTGACTTTTTAAGACTTACAGCTAAAGATTAAGTACTTAATAACAATTTTAATATTTAGTTTGAATAAAACAATTGATAAGCGCTACAGAAACTTTTATTAACTTCCCTTGATATCTTATCTTTTCTTTATTCAAATTAAGTAAATTATATGAAATTTCAAAAACTACAATCTGCTTTAACAATTAAGTCATATAGTTCAAAATCTAAAATCTTTTTATTTTCGATGTTTACAATTGAATCGAGTACTTAAAGAATATAGAAACTGCTTGGTTCTAAATCTTAGATTTGTTTTCTAATATTTGGCTCGAAATCTATGTTTTAAATAATTATTTCTTTATTTCCAATGAAAATAAGAGGGTAAGTTTATACGAAATGTTCTGAATTTCAGTTCCTAACACTAGTTTTCTAATTGAAATAAGATTAATGTGTGAAAATTTGTCTTATTATTTAACCTCACCATTATTTCAAATGGTAGCTTCTAGATGGCAAGAGACTTATGTTTATGTTTATGTAGTGAAGGTGGGTGGCAGAGAAGCCAAGCACTGCGACCTGAGGTCTATTGTACTAACCCACAGAAATATGGAGAAATGGAGAGAAAGACTGAGAAAGTATGGTGGGAGAAGTGCAGGGGAAACGGGAGAACCCCGAGAAAACCTGCCCAGCGCGGATCGTCCACCATCACGAAACCCACATGAGAACCGAACTCCGGTACTCAGTGGCAAGAGACTTTCTTTAAAATCAAGTAAAAGACAATGAAAAACTTCACTGTTAGATTTCAGAAAAGTAATCTCTAAATATCATGTAAGGGAATTAATTATTTTCAAATTTCTTCCTTTCGTATTTCAAGATATCTTCGTATCAAAATTTAGCTTAATAGCAGGAAAAATATGTTGAATTTTGATTATTTAATTTTTTAATATTTTTGTAAAATGCTAATTATTAAAATTATTTTAACTGAATAG
>JAFIDM010000003.1:21346215-21361741 GCA_023159025.1 Thereuonema tuberculata | reverse complement strand
CCGTCCCAGTCTCTTCACGATGACAGCTCGGGGTGCGAATCCTTTGCATAAATTGTGCGTGTCAATTGTGTTCCTAGATAGTTCACTCCGCACGTTAAAGAAAGGTTAACATTTGTCTATCTTCTTACATCTTAGCCCTCAAAATTTAATTACAACTGTCAGTTTTGATTAACAATATTTTATTTTAATACAAAGAATTATTATATATGAAATTATTATATATAAAATGGTACAGTGCTTCTTTTCAAAAAGTTATTTCACTATTTTTTTATTTAGTAAAAGAATAATTAAATATGTTAAGTTTTATTTACTGTAATAGTTTTTACAAATGCTATTTCCTATATATTAGTGTGTAAGTATGTTTAAAATATTTGATTTTTAATCAATCCCAACTCACGAATAAATATAGAATTTTTTTTTTATATAGTTTGACAAAGGAAAAGAAAATGATGATTTAAATAAAACTCATCATCTTTCTTATTCTAAAAATATATTTAATTACTAATATATATGATACATTTTGGCGAATTTTCGAGAGCGTTCGTTCTCTTTGTAAAGCCTTAGTAATAACAAACTTAATTTAGGAAATCCTCGTGGTTTTATTTTTAATTATGACATTATAATTTATTATATTTGCATAACATTACAATTATTATACAATAATAATAATAATAATTAGTTTGTTATGTTACAATAATGATCTTTGACTCTTTTTATACAATAATTGAAATTTACAAAGGTTTTTAATTAATATCATTATTTCTTAAAATATTGAAATTTAATACAACAATTATTTAAAATCAGCTGGTTTTTTTTTACTCGATATATCTTTTGTCACTAATTCCTTACCAAAATAAAATAAAGAATATTTTATGTAAGAAAATTAATGGAAGTGACAATAAGAATAAAATTGGAGTGATATATAGAATTGATTGCGACGTTTGTGGAATGTTCTATTTAGGAGAAAGTAAAAGAACGTTAAGAGAACGGATAATAGAACATTCTAATAACATAAAGAAGAAATCAACTGAGAACTCAGAGGTGGCAGAGCATTGCCACAGTAAAGCACATATAATGAGAAAAGAAATGAAAATAATCAGAAAAGCAAAGAATACTATGACCAGAAAGATTATAGAGAGTATTATATAAGAAATACGAAAGAATAAAGCATAAATAGGTATGAGGGAGTACAAATTGAAAACCTACTAATCCAATGGATTAAGGAATTAGTGACAAAAGATATGTAGAGTAAAAAAACAGCTGATTTTAAATAATTGTTTATTAAATTTCAATACTCTGTGGATCAAAGGAATAAGCCGGCACACCTGATTAAATTAAACTCAATTTAATAACTAAATAAAATATAGTACAACCCGGTTTCGGTTACATTCTAACCATCTTCAAGTACATGTATCCACAGAATTATGAACAGCGCACGTAAAATCTTTCTCTCAACGTCTCTAAATTTCAATATTTTAAGAAATAATGATATTAATTAAAAACCTTTGTAAATTTCAATTATTGTATAAAAAGAGTCAAAGATCGTTATTGTAACATAACAAAATGCTATTATTATTATTATTATTATTGTGTAATAATTGTAATGTTATGCAGTATAATAAACTACAATATGTTACAATTAAAAATAAAATCACGAGGATTTCCTGTATTAGATTGTTATTACTAAGGCTTGAAAAAGAGAGAACGAACGCTCTCGAAAATTTGCCAAAATGTATCATATATTTAGTAATTAAATATATTTTTACAAGAAGAAAGATGATGAGTTTTATA
Organism: Thereuonema tuberculata; assembly: GCA_023159025.1. Lineage (NCBI taxonomy): Eukaryota > Metazoa > Arthropoda > Chilopoda > Scutigeromorpha > Scutigeridae > Thereuonema > Thereuonema tuberculata. Next base: position 21,359,950 of record JAFIDM010000003.1, on the reverse strand, counting down.
TAATTTAAATATCTGAAACATATGGCGAGGAATTATTTAATTAATTGAATTATTTAAAAATGAAATAATTTTAGTAAGCATAAATATTTTGTTAAGTGACTGACACAAACAATCCTTAAAAAAAATACTTAAAAAAAAATTTCATTGTGATCTATGTTTTCTCGTCATTAATTTTGAAAAATAGAAGGTAAGTAAATTTGCTAAATATAATGTCTATCGATACTCTTATCAAAATTTGTAGACGTTGTTAAGTTTTGAACTGCTTCATGCAGTTTAAAGCTTACTTTATTCTGAGGGTCTAATTACACCTTTTGTTTAAAGGATAAAGAATTCAATATATATAGATATATTTAAAAAAATTAACAAAAATTAATTGCTTAATGATGCGACCTACTATCGGGCAAACCAAAGAACGACCGTGGCCACCAGATGTCGCAATACTAGAATTTGAATCGATTGTATATGTCAGTGTTTATGGCGGGAAAGTGCTTGGCTTCTGATTGGCGATTGTGAATAGTTTCTCTATACAAACTTCAGTCCTGGAATGATTAAGAGATCATTGCTGTAGTTCAAGGTCAGAGTCATTCTTTCGCTAGGAGGACTTTAAGTTTATAGTTAAATGCTGAAGTCTACTTTCTTGTTGGGATAGAACTTTTAATCTAAATCACGAATTTTTTTTCTTCTTTTCTAAAAACATTAGAAAAAAATTCAAAATTACCTCAAACGAAATAGTTTTTGTTAGGTACAAAAAGACCTGTCTACAGGTTATACAGAGAGGAAATCCTCTAATAGTTTCATTGTAATATTCTTAAAATAAAAAAATCTTAAACTAAAAACTCGTTTATCCCAATCGTGATTATCCGAAAATCTGGTTTATCGAAACGATTTTAGGATATTTAATGATATACAAAACCAATTTTCCATGACTATAATCAATATCTAATAGCACAAGCGAATATTATCAACACGCTGAAAGATGAAACTCCCAGAATGCAAAGCAGATTATAGATTGTCCTTTCCTGGCCGACCGCTAACATTGAAACAGAAGAGAAGCGACCTCTTCTATTTCAATGTTACCAGTCGGCCAGGGAAGGACAATCTATAATCTGCTTTGCATCTTTCAGCGTGTTGATAGTAGATACAGTTGTGTTCTTTTGACAATAACTGTCTTATTTGGCTAAATGAGATCATTTATTTTCTCCTGAAACCATGATGTCAAACATAGAAATGGCGTCCTTGAAAAATCAAGTAACTGTCAGTAAGCGAGGGAAAACATTACAAAGCCAATCCAGGGTATAATTTGGAACGTTTTTCAACATTTCAAGAATCAGAATGATGAAGTACGTATTGCTGAAGAGGTGGATAAAACAGCTTCAGCAACAAATTTGTTCGCTTCGACATAGAAGAAAATTGTCCGCGAAGTAAAAGATCGGACTGAGAGCCGGAAACCATTCTCCACTCCGGGAAAAAAAAAATCGAATTCGAGTAAAACTAGTGGTGGATTTGGACGACTTTGTCTTCTCTGTTGTTAGAGCCATTACCGTGAAATTTTTCTTGAGAATGAATACTCAGAGACGTCCCATCCCCCCCTATGTTTGTAGGGGGATAAGCTAATTTCTTATGACTTAACTAAAAACAAAATGTGCTTTAATATTGTTTCTTATTCTGTAATTTAATGAAAACACAAACTTTTCTTCCCTAACCACTCACAATTATTCTCATTTGGGTCGTCTTCGTAAAACTATTTTCCTTATAAAGAAGAAACTGTATCCCTTACGTTTCTAAGTTCACCAAATTGATGGAGTTGCAGTTTTAACAGGTAAAATTTCACAACGAATAAAGTTAATAATTTTTCTGAATATTTCAATTGTTTTAAAAATTCGGAGACCTAAGGATTACTTTCGACCGACTTTAAAAATTTGAGTTGCTTTAATCAGGTATCTTAAAATGTTGCAGAACAATTTTTTTATTGAAGATTGAGGTTAATTCACTTTTTAGAATTAAAAAACAAAAAAAAGGGAAAAACCTCCCTGCCTTAAAAATGCTTATCAGTGTATTCAATTAGCAGACGACATTAGTTTCTTTTTTCATTATTCAAATTTTAATTATAAGAAAACAAGTTAATTACAAATTAATTGTATTTTTAATTTTGTTTTGACACTTTAACACGATCAGTCATGGACTCCATAGGAAGAACAAACCGCTCATAAAGTCAAAATTTTCTTCTTAGGCAAACACTTCTAAAGCTATATTGTTTACTGTTTTATTCAAATCTGTGTTATGGTGGAATCAATTGGGATATCCATTCCAAAATTCAAGTTCAAATAAAAAATCCTCGGAAAAAACACTTTGTTTCTATGCTAACAATCCCTCTGGGCAAATTATAAAATAATCCCTTTCAATCATATTTACAAGCTTCAGTTGGCCCTTTTCAACTTATAAAATAATCAATAAAGACGGTGTACTTCAATTACTTTAAATACTAAACCACGTTCCTATCCCTACAAAACTAGAATCAATCCTCATTTCTTAGTACCAAATAAAAAATCCTATTACCAAAGGAGATCAGTTAGTTATTTAACTGCTCTAAATTTCGAATAAGATTCCAAAGGTAATTCGTGATTATTCATTAATTGTGATCTGTGTTTTCTTGTCATTAATTTGGGAATTAGACGGTAAGTAAATTTCCTTATCATTACTCTCTATCAAATTTCATGTGTCATCGTTATGTTTGGGCTCCTTCACGCATCTTAAACGTTACTTTATTTGAGGGTCCAATTACTCATTCTGATTAAAGACCAACGAATTACATTTTTAATATATAAGTATTGTATATTCAAGTATTGTATATATATATATATATATATATATATATATATATAGATATATATAGTGGGCCCTGTAGCCGAGTGGGTAATGGCGCTGGACTGAGGGTTGGAGGTGACGGGTTTGATCCCCGGCCTCGGGATTTTTCCACGCTCCATTCTCATCCAAACGGGTCCTAGGGCCTACCCAGCCCTCTGTAGAATGGGTATCGGGTTTCTTTCCCGGGAGTTAAAGGCAGGCGGCCATCGGGCTGACCACCCGACCTCAACGTAGTCCCGTCGCGTCGGTCATGAAGCGCCGGTAGCCTAACCTCCCGCGACCCGAAGGGTCCGCATAGGCCTGTAGTGGGATACTTTAACTTTCATATATACCTTATCGTGATAGAACTTTATTTCATAAAACACGGTCTTTTTTTCATGCTCTTTTCTAAAAATATTAGAAACAATTCAAAATTACTTCAAACGAAATGTCCCCTAAAAGTTGATTGTTCTTTTATATTATCAAAGGAAAAAACATATTTTAATGTTTTAATAAATTTAAAAATAAATCGAATGCGTTGTTATTTCCTTATATAATATTGTCACATGTTTGTTGTAATAAATTAAAAAGAAACTGCAAAAATTTTGATAGAGTAAAATTCATTCACTTTAATGACCTTTACTGATTACAAACGTTCCCGTACACTACCTTCTCTGTGGAACCACGGGTGTTTATTATGAAAAATCTCAGAATTCTCTGGCTTCGGAAAACTTCTAGAAATATACAAATACAGTTAATTGTTGTTTTAAATAATTAAAAATAAAAGCCAAAAATAATCGATCAAAATGAATAATAAATCAAATAACATAATAACAAATTTAATTAATAAATATTTCGTGTTACTATTGTTCAAATTAAAAATGTTTTTAATTAAAATCTTAGATCTTCTAATTGTTATTTTTTTATTATTTAACTAATCATACATTTAACTATTTAAATAATAATTCTTCCTTTATTGTTTATATAAAAATGTTTTTTATAATAAAAATTAATAATCATTAGAATTCAAAAAAATTAAAAATTCCTATCACACTATTACACCACATTTGTTCATCAGTTAACATCTTAATTAATTAATATATTAAAAGAAAACATCTGATTAATAAAAATTCAATCGCAAATCATAAATGTATTATAGTAATGGCTTAGTGGTTAACTAACCTCAAGTGAGTAAACTAAAATGAAAAAAAAGTAGATGCTTGAAATAGTTTCTTTTCATTGATTTCTTTTTAAAATTAGGAGGTAAGTAGAAAATTGCCTTAGTAAATTAAAAGTCAACTGTAGCATTAAAATAATATTTATACATAATGTTTGAGTAAACTGCCTATTAATTACATTTTCTTTTGACTTTTATCAATTTTTATTCTCCAATTGCTTTTCTTTATTATTTTATTTAATTTTCAGCAATGAGTTAACTACTTTAAACTAAAACTCTATCCACTCCATATCTTAGTATTTAAAATTGTTTTATTCAAATACTACGCGAATTTTCGGGACGACGTCATCCCTTCTCCAAGCGAAAAATTAAAATATTCTTTGGAATAAATACAACAAAATAGTATTGAACATGAAACTAATTAAAAACATGTTGAAGCAATAAATACAATTGTTGTTATAATGAAAGATCATACATGTTCGCATTCATTACTTAAAACAATTTTGAAAATTAATATTTAACAACTAAATAAGATTTCCAATAAAAACAAAATTATTAACATTTAGATCAACTATCTCCAATAATTCTTCCTAATGGTATTTACTGTAACTCTATAGATTGTAACTATTTTAATCTCTACTACAGTAGAGTCCCGTTAACCCGGACTAGATGGGACCGGACCCTGACTGGATCATCGAAAGTCCGGATTAAACGGAATTTGCCTTAAAATGCACGTAACACAAGTTTTAGATGGGTAAAACTAAAAAAATCGGCTTTTTTTCTTTCCCTACAGCTTACTTTAGTTTTAATACAACTGTATATATATACTTAGACCTAAGTTTTTAACCTACGAATTGATGTAGGATTATCAAAATAAAACATCTTTGACATTAAAATTCATATTTATTGATTGTACAGTACATACTACAAAAAGAAACACAGTACATTACTTTTAATTCAGAATAAAAAAAAGAATAAAGAAACGTTACTTTTAAACAGGACTATAAAATAAAACTGCAGTGCCGTACTGAAAACAAGAATAATGTTATTAAACTCACTGGAAAAAGTCCATTATGTTCTTCTGCTTCAAAGAAGACAGATGTCGTTTTGCTGTGCGATCTCGAATTTTATTTTATTTTTACTCATCTTTGTCACTTTTAGATATTGGATGATTCAATTTATTTTATTTAGTTTATTCAAATTAGTAACTAAGAAAGACAGCTCAAATTATTATTGGTAGCTCATTAAAGCAATCCCAATAATTGAATAAATTAATTTATTTAATTATTCGGGATTGCTTTTATTAGCTACAATAATAATTTGAACTTACTTTCTTAGTATTAAAGAAGGACCAAGCACACACGATAAGTAAAATAAATAAATATGAACACTTCATTATAAAAATTTCATGACATGTTTCGAGGATCTTAATCTTCCTCCTCAGATGATAAACATAATATAAAGGAAAAATATATTATGATAAATAAATTATGTTTATCATCTGAGGAGGAGGATTAAGATCCTCGAAACATGTCATGAAATTTTTATAATGAAGTGTTTATATTTATTTATTTTACTTATTGTGTGTGTTTGGTCCTTCTTTACTATAATTACGCACATCATGACTGATAATTATTTCTTTCTTAGTCTCTAATTAATAACATAAACTAATTAAAAAATCCTACTTTTTTTAAATCCCGTCCGGATTAACCGAATTTCCGGACTAGCGGGGTCCGGATTAGCGGGACTCTACTGTATTACCATATGGGTCCTGTGGTGCAGTAGTGGAGGCACTGGGCTCGGCTGTAGTTCAATGCTTGTGGGAGGTTGGAGAGTTTTCACATAGGGTTCATCTTGCCCTCTGTAAAATGGGAACTGGATTTCTTTCTCGAAGTCAAGGCAGGGGAGCCGTGGACTGAGCATTTTATCTCAACTAGTCCATAGTCATTGAAACAACCGAAGCCCATATCTTCGACACTCATGAACTATAAAGGCTCGAATGATAAATGGCTATATCTATCAACTTAATGGAAAAGCATTACAATCAAGCAACTGATACAAACAGGAAAATCTTATTTATTTCGAAAATAATCTAATCCACTACTGTTTAAACTATTACAAAATTTGATTATTATTACTAAAACCTTCATGCTTCTATCAGCGATATTTCACAGAGTAACTTTTTTTATTATTATTAATATTCCTGTTAATTCTTCAGTACTATTGATTAGGTAAAAAAATAAATAAATTTATGTCCAGAATTGACCTTTTGCTGCTTCTTACAAAGTATTTTTACATGGATACTTTACAAAGCACTTTACAAGGTTTCTCAAGTGATGTATTTGTTCTGGTTGTATCTATCAGGATTTTTTTCATGAGAACACTCATTACATATGATGACTTTACATAGAGAAGGAACGCAACAAATGTATTGATTAAAATCTCTTTTAATTTTAATTTCTGATCAGATTATCATTTGCACACCAATGATGTCAGCACCTTACAAGAATAAACCCTATAAAAATAAACTTTGAACAGCTCAAACAACGAAGATTTCTTATTATTGTGAAACATCATATTGAGCTTACCATAATAAACATTTACTAAATAAATAAATATAACATGAGCTATATTAATTTTAAAGTATATCGTATATATAGTTAAGGGCGCTTGGCTGCGGGTTGGAGGTAACGGGTTCGATTCCCGGCCTTGGCGGAGAGCGGAATTTTTCCACGCTTCATTCTCCTCCAAACGGGTCCTAAGGTCTACCCAGCCCTCTGTAGAATGGGTACCGGGTTTCTTTCCCGGGAGTTAAAGGCGGGCGGGCGTCGGGCTGACCTTCTGACCTCAATCTAGTTCCGTTGGCCACGAACGCTGGGAGCCTTACCTCCCGCGCTCCCGTTGGCCTGCACGACCTGTTTATGGGATTGCTTTAACTTTTATCTTTTAATCGTATACACAGGTAAAAATACAGCGATTTTTTGTTTCCTGACTAAACTTTAATATTTGGGTATTTTTCCTAATTAATTTGATTGTTTACGGAACTGATTAATAACGTTACAATGATATTAAAGTTTATTTAGATATTGATCCCTGAAAGCAATTGTAAAATTATTATGTTTTATAAATTTATAAATAGATAATTTTAACGTGCGTTGAAGACAATATGATAAGAAAATAAGGCATAAAAAAGCACACAAATTAAAGGCTCACTGAGTTATTTTTGGATATTTTGTATCAGGAACCCAAGACAAACTGTTTCGAGATTCCTGTCTCTCCTCGGTTGGGTTCGCCCAGTACTCAATTGCTCAGTAGAACAAAAAGAAACATATATAAAGGACAAATGAACAAAACAATGATCCTTAAGTTAAAAAACATCAAAATATAAATTAATAATAAAAACGGTAACCCTTTTATTATTAAAGAGTAATTACCCTTTTTATCAACCGAGGAGAGATAGGATTCTTGAAATGGTCCGTCTTGTGTTCCCGGTACAAAATATCCAAAAATAGCTCAGTGAGCCTTTAATTTGTGTGCTTTTTTTATGCCTTATTTTCTTATTATAAATTTATATAAAAAAAATACTTATTTTGTAAAGAAATGAAAACTGTATGAAGTAAACAAGAACAGATATCTAACAAGAAGAGGTCACGGCCTGTACATCCCGAAAATCAAATCACAATGCCCTTTTGTGAGATGAACGTACACATGGAGTACTTCAAAAATTAATATGGATTGAGGAGCCAACTCTCAAGCGTTTTCAATATATTTGAAATTGTTTTCATCGATTTTCGAGTATTAGCTTATTAACTTCCTATTCGTGTACTAAGCAAGTGTTGTTGTGGTGCAATGGATCCTTAGGCTAGAGATGTAAGGTTCTTGCGTTCGTGGGGACAGGTGTCTTTCTTTTTCCATGTGTAATGATTATTATTATTTATTTATTTAATTTCATTGTTTTTCTCAAATTTTTCCAATTTTTTTTCCAAATTTTTTTACCCCTTTTGCTTTCATTTTTCGTTAATACACTACAGTTTTTTTTTTCGTTTTTTTTTCCTCGGATTATGTTAGGATTATTAGGTGGAAAAGTAATATACGATTAGAATAAATAAATAATATTCTTCCTAACTTATTTTTTATTAAAATATTTCTAGTTATTAAATATAAAATAAGACAAATATAAAAATATCCAACTTAACTGGTTTTTTTATCTTGTCTATTTTCTTTTCTATACTAATGCGCTTTTCTCTTGATATTTTGTTAATGTTATTAATACTCGATAAAATGTCAAGAGAAAAGCATAATAGTTTAGGAAAGAAGGAAGATAATATAACAACAATATTATTTTATATTTATATATGTTTTTCTTAATATTTAATAATTTAAAATTTCTAATAAAAAATGTTAAGTAGAATTTATTTATTTCTAAATGTATATTACTTTTTCCACCCAAAATTCCTAACAAAAACAGGAAAACAAAAAGAAAAACTACATTAAATTGGTGGAAAAAAAGAAAGGAAATGGGAAAAAAATTGACAAAAAAATGAAAAAAAAACCCAAAAACATTTGTCCTCCACGGACAACCGAACTCAGAATCTTTACATCTCCAGACCAATGCATTAACCCACTGCACAACAAGAACACTTGATCAGTAAACGAAGAGGAAGTTAATAAGGTAATACTCGAAAAGTTACTTATCATTTAACAATCTACTGTAAGTCTAACAAGGGAATTGATTTCTTCCAATGACGTTGCTAAATGAAACATTAGATGAGGAAGAGGAGATGAAGTTCACCGGTATTACTTTCATTACAGACATTGCATACGTATCAAATAAAAGCGAACTCATTATGAGAGATTAAAATTATTCCTTTTTAAATTAATTATCTCTTAGAAATAGAGAAAACTGAAATTTAAACTAATTTGGCTCATTTTCAAATTATAAGAAAATAATGTTGCACAAAATTCAAATTAAACTTAAATTGAGTAAAGTGACTATTTAAGGATTGAATTTGAATCAACAAGAGTAGCAACAGATTTATATATATAAATATTTATTCTTCAACTGTAACGCCAATCAAAAACATACAATATATTGAAAATGAAGAATGTCATTAACAATCTTTCTGATCTGAGTCCCAGTCTAACAGAATTAAGATGAGCACTAGCTTGAGTTTATTTAAACTAATATTTGAATCTTGATGTGTATTAATTGTAGCATCTATCTTTCATTGCTGACAAATAATTTGATGAACAGTACTTACAGTATAATGTTTATGGTTCATTACAAAACAAAACTCAATATTTAATTCTCTTTGTTTCACTCAACGAAGCACTTATTCTCCTTTCACTAAGAAAGGAAAAAAATTACTTAATAATACATTCTCACAGTTATAGCAGTTTGTTATTTAAAAGTCACAGTAAACTTCGTCACTCTAGATCACACGTTTACTATTGATGCTACAGTTACTTAGCAGTATTTCATATTAGACGAAATATGCATATATCTAATGCATTGTCTCAATCTATATAACTTTTAACTAATCTTTTAATGTCCCTTTCTAAATTATTCTCACATTAGAAAGTGTAGATTCTAGTTGATTCGAATAAACGATCTGGCATAACACACCGACGTTCAATAAAGTAAAATGACTTACAGTACTTCTCGTTGAAAAGAAACGGGATCTATCATCCATTGCAGTCCTTCTTTAAATTTCCCTTTATATAAGAAATGACTGTGTTAGTTCGAATACACCAAGATGGCGTCTTTCTCATTCTTGTTATCCTACTCTTATGACGTCAGATTTCTATAAGCTTTTCGAAACGTATCTGTAAATAAGAATAAATACATTTTAACTTACAAAATGTAGGACTCATTAAAACAAGAACGAATAACTGGTGTCTATAACACTTCATTTTATATTCTTGGAGCGATTCAATTTAACTTATATCCCGTCATGTCTATCTGGTTGAATCCGATCCTCAGCAGAAGTCCTTTTTTTCACTCCTCCTTCTTTTTAACACTCCTATTCTTCAACAAACGGCCTTCAAGCTTTTTACTCTTCTTTTCTTTCGTGAAATACAAAAAAAACAAAAATAGAGCAACTAATAATTAAGTCATGTCATTTCACTTTTCTAAGGAAAGAAAGAAAACACTATACATCCATTATTTCACTTTTCCTTCTACCAAGCGGAAACACAATAATGGTGCAATATCCATGGTTGCATATTGTTCCCATATCTATTATTAACGTGAGGATAACAACATTTCACCCCTCAATAGGCATTCAGTATTTATTTAACTAACTTTTGATAATCTATTAATTCACTATCACAGCAATGACAAGACATTTATGTCTTTACATTCAAGTTTAAATGTCATTTTTCGATGTTTTCCTGGAGATAAATCTTTCGTGAAAATATCTGCTTTATTTTCTTGACTTTCCACGTATACCACTGCTATTTCTTTCTAGTCACTTGTTGCAATGGTACTTTAACTTGACATGCCTACTTTTGGTTTGATTATATCTGTTCTTAATCATGCTAATTGTAGGTTCAAAATCACAGCAGAGTTGTGAAGTCTTGTCAGATATCCTATTAAATTTCATTTCTGCTGACATGTTCTTGCAGCTTAAAATCATTTTGCTACAATGGCAACACGCGATTAATTCGGCTTCTTGAGAAGAGTGAGAAACACATGTTTGCTTGCGACTACTCCAAGCTATCACACAATTTCCTAAAAATAATACAAAGCCTGAAGTTGACTTCCCTCCTCTTCTATTGGCGAAGCTCGCGTCTGCATAATCCAGTAAACTATCTTCATTATCTCTGAACTCCAATCTGAAGCTTTTTGTACCCTTTAGATATCTGAAAATCCTCTTTTCAGATATCTGAAAATCCTCTTTTCAGATATCTGAAAATTAGTGAAATCCTTTCCAGTCGGACTATTTGTCTTCTCCACACATCTGTTTATTGCATACGCGATATCGGGCCTACTGCTGTTGCTAGGGTATTCAAACTTCCTATAATACTTCGACATTATTTAGCAAAGTCTCATCGTTTTGTTCTTCACTAGAATCCTCTCCTTCTTCTAAGTATGGTGTTCCAACTGATTTACAATCTTGCATTTGTAGTTTGACTAAAATCTCCTCAATAAAGTTTTCTTGTCCTATTGACAACACTTGTTCTTCCATATTAAATAATATATCCATTCCAAGATACTTTTTAATTGGTCCAAGATCTTTAATGTTAAACAATTGGTGTAATTCTTTCTTGATATTCTGGATCACTGTCTCATCTTTTCCAAAAAATGAGGATGTCGTCAATATAAACCAATATTATATAAACATCTTTCTTATGATTACTATGAAAAAAAGCAAGGTTCAATCTTAAGAGTCATACATCCTGTTTTTTCAAGCTTGGTTCGGAGCGTTGTGCGCTCAGCTTGCCAATTGCGCTCAGCTTGCTTCAGGCCATAGAGGGATTTAATCAATTTCATTCCGTTACTCTGCATGTTTTTAATTTGAATACCTTTCGGAACTTTCAAATAGATATCATTATCTATAATTTCATTTAAAAACGCACTGTTGACATCGCACTAATGAACTACCATTCTGTATTTGACAGCCAGTGCAGGTAATAGGCGTATTATAGTCAATCTAGGAGTTGGAGCATAAGTTCTAGTCGTAACTTATTCCTGCCTTTTGCAAAAACCTGTTCAGTACCAAACGACTCTTGTATTTTATCACCTTTCCTTTGGTATTCTTTTTCTTTTTGAATATCCATTTGGTCGACAGAGGTATTGCATACTCGGGAATCTTAGTCTCTATCCAAGTCTAGTGTGATTTTATACTTTGTCATTCATCGTTAATGGCAGCAATCCATTTTTCACTTTCATTTCCATTAATGGCCTCTTCATAGATAAAAATCAATCAAGTAGTTTGCATTAGCCCGTGAAGATTGTTTTTTTACTACTTTTCTTCGACATTGATTCATATACTCCTCCTCAGTATCATTGTTATCTGTACCATTATTACTTTCTGCTTTTCCTCCAGGTTCCTTTTCCGATGATATTTTAGCATGCTCTTCACAGATTTTCTATAAGAGTCTAGTCCTCTTTTATTCCCTTCAACAAATCACTTCCTCGCTGGTTATCATTGACATAAATATTTTTCATTTCAACCATCTTATTTAGCTGTACATAATAGATATAATATCATTTAGTTATCACTACCCCAGTATGATACCTTTTTCTGTTCGGTTACTGAATTTGTTTTTGATGTGGCACTTAGGTATTTTCATGTAGGCTACACTACCGAATATTTTTAGATGACCAATATTCGAAGGGTATTTTGAAACCAACGTGCAATGGGATTTTCAATCATTATACTTTCACGAGACAGGCGATTTAGAATATAATTTGCCGTCAATATCGAATAGGGCCAGAAATATTCAAGTAGTCTTGACTCAATCAAAATGGTTCTAGCACTCTCCACTAGGATACGGTTGTACCTTTCTGCTATGTCATTTTGTTGAAGCTGGTAACTGGAAGAATTATGAATTTGTATCCTATTTCTTGGAACAAATCTTTAATCATATTGTTGTTGAATTTGTTTCCTTGATGTGACAACAAAGCTTTCATGAGGTTTCCTGTCGATCGTTTTGAGAAATTAATAAAGTTTTTCAGATTCGCTGCTATTTCTGCCTTGCTCCTAAGTAGGTACACAAAACTATTGATACGTCTTGAAAAATCGTTAATGAAAGTTAAGATATACAATAAGTTGTCAGGGTTGTTAACTCTAATAGGGCCACACAAATCAGTATGAACCAGCTCCAAAGTTCTGGTTGTCTTTATTTTATCAATTTTCCAATGTCTGATATTGCCTAATTTTCCCTCTTTACAACTCTCACAAAAATATTTTTCTCCTTGTGGAATCCTGAAATGTTCCAATCCTCTAACTAGATTATTTTCTTTTATAATCTTCATTTTAACTGCAGATGCATGACCTAATCGATCATGCCACAATTTATACTGGCTATGTGAATCTTCATTAAAATTAGCTCATTCTTTTGGTGTTATCACATTACCATCAACAGCATATAAGTTGTATTTTTTGTAAGCAATCAAGCACACTCTATCTGTTCGATGATACACCACAAACTTGTCTTTAAAAATCTCTTGTCGATAATTTAAAGACGCTATTATTCCAGCCTACAAAAGGTTAACATTCATGTTCGGTACACGGTGCACATTTTCAATCTTAATTTATTCACTTTTGCCTTTTGATAAATTTGTCTGCAAGATTATTGTTCCTCTACCAATGGCTTCCGAGGATGTATTATTGAAACTATAAATCTTGGTAGGTATATTAAGAACATCATAATGCACAAATGAATCACGGTTAAAACAAATATGATTAGTGCAAGCATTGTCCATATACCATACGTTGTTTTTTCTTTGCAAGATTGTTCATTTCTAAATATACTAATCATTTCAACAAATGACTTAGATGATTTCTCATTTGTTTTAGTTCTCTCCTGACGTTCAGCTTCTAATTTCTTCTTATTTCCACAGTATTTTGCTAAGTGTTCTTTCTTTCCGCAAGAATAGCATTTTCGAGTATCTTTAACCTTGTGGGGTTTTTTCTCTGTACTTTTGTTATCAACCTATTGTAATGAAGCGGTTCTGCTTCATTTCATTTTTTTTTTATTTATTAT
>JAFIDM010000003.1:21330203-21346205 GCA_023159025.1 Thereuonema tuberculata | reverse complement strand
TTGGTATAACTTTTGATTTATTTATTCTCACAGATAAGTTCGTTACACTATGTACTATGACATCGATTAGCTATTCGTCTCCTGCGTATTATTGCTTTTATCTCTGTACAATTCTTGAAAAATCGTGCTGATAATTAGTTCGGAGTTAAAATTAGCTCCTTTCTGGAGAGATAAAAGACTATGAGCACAAGATCTGTATTCTTTGGATAAACCAGACAGAGGTATTCAACATAACTATCTATCATTAACTTCGCCCCCTTTCAGTTCTATCTCTGTTAGGATAGTCTTAATTCTTACTATTGTATTAGGTATGTCTTCCCCACTAGACATCCTGCTACAGATATAAAGCTCCCGCTTTAGGTCAGTGATTTTTAAATAATCAATAGTATTAAATTTCTCTTCCAATTCGTTAAGTAATGCCTGAGGATCTTCAGTCTCTTTTACCAGAATGCGAAACTTTTCCTCTAGTGAACCATTAATTAATCCTACTGCCTTCTCTACTTTCATGAGCATCTTTTTGACGCTTATCTACATCGAGAATATCTTTTGCCTTTTGGATAGGCCTATTAGCCAAACCCCATAATCCTTCTCTTTGCAGATTTGTTCTTAAAAGAGATTTTCCAACGCAGATAATTCTGCCCTTTGAAAGTCAGTAAGTTACTAGCCATGATAATAATAATATACAGACAACATACTATAACTTATCAAATGATAAATGTCCGCAATGATAATAACTAAATATTATATTAATTTACAGTTCTAACCTTCATCACACATAAGTTCTAATATCACACATTTTCAATGCAGCTAGTATTATTTTCATCTTCATATTGTGCAGTGGAAGCGTGCTGGGCCCATAACCTTCTGTTGCACAAAATTCAAATTAAACTTAAATTCAGTAAAGTGTTCCCATATCTATTTTTAACTTGAGGATAACAACATTTAATTAGAAAGAAATACATTCAGATGAAGAAACAGAAGAGATGCGTTTGTAAAAGCTGTAACAGATCTTAGTTTAAAAGAGTGAGATCAGTGTTTACAAGTACTAATTAGTTGAGAGTAGTCACTGTTAACAAACCAAGTCTCAATACAGAGGTGAATATAAATGGAAGGAATAGGAATGGCATCTCCATAAAACTAATCTAAAAACAAAATACACACTAAAAATAAAATAAAGATAATTCTTCGGCTGCCCTCCGGTAGCTTCTAAGAATTTTCTATGCGAATTTTTAAGAAATAAAAAGTACCTAAAATGTATAAACATATTAAAAGGGTTTACCAGTGTTTACAAGTGGCATTCCAAAACAGCTGTTTTTCGCAAAATTGGCGATCATCAGTTGAGAGTAGTCTGTAAACACTCCAGGTCTCGATACAGAGGTGAATATAAATGGAGGTATAAATTTTTACATATTATGGTATTGAAATAATGATAATGCCACTTCACTCAAAAAAATATTATTTATCTTATTATTTAACATAGGTGGGTTGATATTGTAATGAGCTTTATTCTTACTTACCTGTTGTAATAGTAATGATTTTTGTCAGTATTTATTTACAGTATATTTTAAGTTATCTTACTGTTTATAATTGTAATAATCTTTTTCAACATTTATTTTATTATTGATTAAGTAGTCTAATTTTACCGAACCAGTGGCCGCAAACATTCAGCACAATATGAAAATGCATTGGACTAACCAATAATTATTGTCTTTTCAAACAATTTTTTCCAAAACAAAAAACAAAAACAAACAATTTAAAAAGTAATGTCCGAAGTAACTTATAATCAAGTGTAGTTTCCTAGATGTTTTTGTGTCATTGCGGTTTCCTTCCATTTGAGTGAGTCAAAGCATTAAGTTAAATGTGTACAAAGCTGACAGTTTGTATTTGTTTTTCTTATTACGGTTTTTAATTTTATATCTCCATTTCCTTTGACATAACGGAAATTTACAACAATCATAACATTCAAATATCGAAAAGTGCCGTTTTATTTTGTCATTACACTATTCTAGACATATTCTCGATCAGTTTAGGATTTCATAGACCACCTTTCCTTCACTTAAGCATCAGATCTTCAGAATTTTCAGCTGCAGTTCGCTGCAGAGAGATATAAATAGTCACTCATAACACGGTAGACGAAAGTCCTTCTCTTCATTTGATTTATTTCGTTTATGTGACAAACAAAACCACATCATTATCTCCTCTTAGATGATAAGTAAGAAACTAAAAAATGAAAGGATTACCAAATATACAACACCTCCACAAAAAATACATTCCACAAAATATATTTATTAAGCAAATTTTCGGAAAGTATTTCTTCTTTCCTTTTTCAAGCATTTTCTTTTCTTTTCTTTCCTTTTTCCTTTTTTCAAAATTGAAATAATTACAGATGTCTAAATATCATATTCACTGTCCTGGACATAGTTTAAAATAACAATCACTTATCCATGACTAACAATATTACTTCTAACAATTCCTATATTTACTTTAATTCACAACTTCAATTCTTTAAATTTTATCAACTTTCTGTTATCAACACATAATTTTACCATCTCTCCTGCTAAATTTACCAGTACTTTATCAACTTTCATTACGTCATTACGATTAAGATTACTATCCTCACTATGTCTTATTATTAAACTCTCTATTAGTTTCCTCGTTCTTGAGTCTCTTTCCATAAATAACACGTTAACCTCATTATTAATGCAATGAAAGAATTGCTTTTTTCGACAAATTTGCAAATTTTCTATGTCGTTAAAAGACCCTAGAAGAATTAGACAGCAAAGAAACTAATATTCAGTAAAATTTAAAAACCTTTATTTGATTTACATATAAAAATATCATAAGTAAATTTCAAACCAACAATATTCTAATATTTATAGCTCCAGTTGTAAATCATTTCTTTATAGTAAGGTTTTAAAATATGACATCGGCCTCTGACCTCTGAGTATCGGGTTCGGTTCTCATGTGGGTTTCGTGATGGTGGACGATCCGCGCTGGGCAGGTTTTCTCGTGGTTCTCCCGTTTCCCCTGCACTTCTCCCACCATACTTTCTCAGTCTTTCTCTCCATCTGTCCATATTTCCGTGGGATAGTACAATAGACCTCCGGTCGCAGTGCTTGGCTTCTCTGCCACCCACATTCACTACATAACATAATATAACATAAGGTTTTAAAAGGATAGAATATCTTTCCCTTGGATTGTATCGCAGAAGCTATTAGGGAGATTGACTAAAATAAGCAAATCTTTCAGTTCTAGTGAGTGCACTTTCAATTCTTTATGTATAAGATTCTATGTTACCTATTTTATTTTTTCTTCATAAAGAACGATCAGAAATATTCAATTTAATACCACTTTCTTTTTTTTTTTTCAATTGCAAAATCCTTTGGAATAAATTAGTGTGTAAGTACATTTTACTTCTCTTCTGAAACTTCTGAATCATCAATTGATTTCAGTAATTTTTTTAAATCTTATATATATATATACCAGTTGACCCGTGCGAATAATTCGCAACAAAAAACTACTTTTGAGAAATAATAAACAAATCCAACAGCTGTCGTACATGTTAGTTAAGCCCATTGTCAATAGATGGGGCCTTCTACATTTTTACAAAAAGGTTGAACCGTGCGAATAATTCGCATGGTATCTTGATCAGTCACCGAATGGTAATGTGGAAATAAATAAATGAACAGATTGTCAATAGATATGGCGCCTTCTACATATTTATAAAAAGATTTTTAAAATAAAGTTTTTTAACGAAAACATTAATTTTAAACAATTGGTTTATTTTTCGTCATTATTGGTGAACGTAATCTTCAAAATATATCAATCATTAATTTTGATGAAGTATTAAGGGATATAAAAAAAAAATCACCTTTGAGAAATAATATATGAGAAGTTGACAAAATGTTTGTTTGTTTTTTATCTGTTCTTATTAAATAAATGATGAAATATCTTTTTAAGGTGCATTTTTATTCAAAAAACGATATTTTTGAAGTTAAGACGCTAGAGCATTATTTAAAATTTTGTTTCGCTTTCGAAAGATAAGTCGCGTCTACATTTTTATAAAAAGATTTTTAAAATAAAGTTTTTTAACGAAAACATTAATTTTAAACAATTGGTTTATTTTTCGTCCTTAGCGGGGAACGTAATCTTCAAATTGATGTCTCAATCATTGATTTTGATAATTTATATAAGACATATATAATATGACACAATAATATATATAAGGATATAATAATAATATATAAGGAAATAATATATAAGGATATATATATATAAGTATATATTTATACTAGCCGGGTAGCGTCGCTTCGCTTCGGAACCCTTGCATATATAGCATTAAAAAAAACTTTATTTATTTAGGAAATTAATATTGAGATTGGAGAATATACGACTTCTCAGCCCGTTGTGGCCTTCTCCGCTTAACTTAGGTGTAGGTTTGGCGCAACACACCTGGGGTTGCCGCCTCACACTTCATGGTCAGTTTCCCAGATTATTCCCTATCCCGTGAGAATAGGTTTAAATTTAACGATTTAAGATTTTCATTTTTACATGTCCTCACAAACTTCTCACAATAGCCAAGATGAAATTTTTCATATTTTTGCATGTATCTTGCAAACGCAGAAACGTTTGTGAATGACTGATATATCGTTCGTTAGAACTTTCAAATACCAACATTTTCGCAATATAATGTTCTTTTCCAACTTTTATACTTTTCGTTTAAGTTGAGAAACACAAAATTTGACCCTTTAAAAGGCGACATCTTGGAAACGAAATTTTTTCGAAAGATTTTTGTAGCATTTTGTTTGTCTTAAAGATATATATATTGAAAGATTTTTTTAAAAGAATTTGAATATTTCCAAAAGAAAAATATCTCTTTAAATAATGGTAACTGATATAACCATCTATACAATGATTTTTGTTTCTTTATGCAGAAATTGCCAAACCATTATTATTTCTTCTAGTTTTTCTCATATCATTTAAATTAAAGGCCTGTGTTTATTCTGTCATTTAAATCTGTTGAGTCATTTCATTTTAATGCAAATTAGCATATTACATTATCTTTTCTTTCAAATTATGCAAAATACTTGCATCCCTTCAGTTATTTCTTTCTCAGTAGTATAGTTATTGTCTTTTGCAATCTCTTCTGTTTTCTTCTACTCTTTTTTCTAGTATCTTTTTATCAGTGTTGTTAAGATTACTTTATTGTTGATACATTTATTAACTAAACATATCCTGTGCTAAATTGAGTAATTTTAAAACTTGAACCTACTGATATCTACCGATCACTTAACAGTTAGTGCAATTTGTAACATAAATAGTAGTTACAATTTAACGTCGCGTCGTAAGCAATGGCGCACGCAGAATTAAGATTGGGGGTGAGGGAGGGGCTAAGGATGTTGTAAAAAGTCCATTCAGATACAAGCTTATTTAAAAATAAATTGATTCAAAGACCCCTTTCCAAAATATTAAGGTAAGACATGTCAGTCCTTTAATAAAGGTTGTTTTCTCGTTTTTTCTTTCTTTTTTTCTTGTTTTTTTTCTTTGCTTTTGGGTTCTGGGTCCGCAACTGTTCGTAAGTCAAATCTTCAATTAATAGATCAATAAAAAATTTTCTTGACCTTTTTATATTTTATCCTCAACCATTTAGTGTGTAAGTACTTTTAAATGTTATTTTAATTTGTTAATGACTTACTTAATGTACTTTTTTTTGTTTTGGTATAGAATTTATTTGGTATATAATGGATTTTGGTATAGAATTTACTTAAAAATGTCTTCACATTTAAATAAATTCAGAATTACTTCTTAATTGAAAAATAAAAATAAAGTTAATATTCAACTTTTCCAGATTAATATTTAATTTGATTTTTCTTCAAATTATTTAATTTTTTAAGTATGATTTCTTGTTTTCAATACATTACATGAGTGTTAGATTTTATAATTTAAATAAAATTTAGTTAAATTGCACATTCTTCATTGAGTCAAAGGGTTCTATCTGATATGAGATTACAAGATTCTGATAAAATATTCTAGAGCGAGTGTTTTGTCAAGAAAATAAAGATGGCTGGAAAGGATTATAAATAGTTTCAGATTATAAGTAGTATTTTCAATGGTAAGATACTGTAGGATTCTTGCAATTAAAATGAGAGATTTATGACCAAAAATTTCCATTCGAATCAAAAAGTGACTGATAGAGAACCATACAAAATATGCAGCCTATTTAAGGCAATGTACAAAAGAACCAACTGTCACATCCGAGCCTACAATGACTACAGCAAGGACTTTGAAACGTCATCAGGAGTACGGCAAGGTGGTAGACTTTCGCCAATGTTGTTTAACTTATGTATGGATCACATACTCAAAGAGGCATTCGAGTTAAACCCAGGTGGGGTACTATTGCACCCATCCCAGCTAATCATTAAGGACCTAACCTATGCAGACGACATCGTTCTCATAGCAGAAACGCATGGTGATCTTCAAAGGATGCTTGAACATGTTGCAATAGAAGCAAAAAAACTTGGATTGGAGATAAATGCATCCAAAACAAAATATCTTTGCTCACTCCAAAGCCCAGCTGTCCCCCTCAAATTAGGAAATGAACTTATAGAGCGAGTTGATAATTTCACCTACCTTGGTAGCCAAATTTCAACATCAGGTGGGGCTCCTGAGGAGGTTATCAGCCGGATAAGGAAAGCATCAATTGCATATGGTACCCTCAAAAGCATCTGGAGGAGGAAAGACATACCACACAAAACCAAGGCTCGAATTTACTGCGCCACAGTTAGGGCAATCGTCCTATATGGCAGTGAGACCTGGCCAATGACAGTAGAAGACTATAAAAAAGTGGAGATTTTTGGCCACCGATGTCTACGGCAAATCCTGGATATCCACTTCCCAGCACATATTACAAATGAAGACGTCCGATTACGTTGTAGGGTCTCAAGTATCACGGGGGTGGTTAAGACCAGAAAATGGAAATGGATTGAACACGTTCTCAGAATGCCTCCACAACGCATTTCCGCAGCCACTTTCAGAAGCACCAACTGCTCAACAGGGAAAAGACCCTGTGGTGGCGTACGTTCCACAATGAAAAGGCAAATACAGAAGGAAGCAGAAGAACTAGTTCTGAAACCGCTCTGCTATAGCAGAAAGCAATACAATGCCAAGTGGCTTGATTTCCTGACAACAATAGCGACAGATCGCAAGCAATGGAAAATCATTGCACAAAGGCCCATGAGGTTGCCCAAATGCAATTCTGCATGAAATGGGCGATAAGTAAGTAAGTAAGATAGAGAACCAAAAGACGAACAGAGAATGCGTATGTTTCACATCTCTACCACGAATGCTTTCAAAAAAATGAATTTTAACTTCTTATGAACTTCAGTATGATCAATAATTCAAGGTTATTTGTGATATCAATTTCACTTATTTGAAGTGATGAAACATCTGATGTATCGAATAAGTAATGTAGAATTATGTAATTGTATTTCTCCTTGGAGTTTATTTATTCCATCAAAAACTTATAGTTTATGATTGGAGAATTGTTATTATTGAATATCTGAATTACTGTAAAGAACTTTGTTGGAATTCAGTGCTCAAGACTGATTCCATCAATCCTTCAGCTATTTACTACTTACATATCTTTCCGGTCTTATTCTTTCATTTAGATTATGAACGGCTTAAAAGTTGAACTGACAGTAGAGTTTCATTGAAAATTATTGAATGCCTTTTGCAATTGCTGGTTGATATTTTGGAAATTTAAAAACAGTTACAGGAACATTTAATTTACAGTTTCTTTGGAATAGTGCTGCCGTCAATCTTTTTCAAACGTCTTGCCTTCGGGGTTCTTTTTGAAGATGATGACTCAAAGCCACATTTATGAAAAGAAAATGAAAAAAAAAATTAAAAAGATATAGGTGTTTGTGGTGGTTTAAAATGGGCTCCAGCAACCATTGCAATCGATTCATAATTCTATCATCATCCAGTGCGCAGAGTTCTCATGTTAGCAGAGTAACGCCATTTTCTTTTCGAGATACGTAAAAGATACCGTACTTAGAGAATATCATCAACGGCAGACGTTTAATTGCTACTCCGACAATTCACGTCTAAGGGCAATGATTATTTCAGTTCTTATTTAGAGCCTTTGCCACTATTGTTATTTAAATACTCTTTGTAAAACAAAACAAAATACATTTATGCAGTAAATTTTATTTTCTATTCTTAATAATTTTCCAACGTCAGAATGTAAGTAACTAATTTTATTTTATTTTTTTCCCTTTTCCTATTCATTAATTGCTACGCCGATATTTCCCGTCTTGATTACTATTGGGCAATGATTATTTCATTTCTTATTGGAGACAAACTAGGGTTACTCTGCTATCAACTCCCTAGCTCTCGAAAGACTATGTGTCAATGATAAGGAAGCGGAATATCCAATAAACATAAGCATATTCGTTAACAAAAATACAACTATAAATATTGATTAATTCTGCAGAAGACTGAAGAATGTATTCAACAATCTGCTTCTCAATTAAATGAACTATCTGAGGATTACTACTTTTATTTTATTTTATTTTATTTTGCAAATTTAAACCTTACAGTCCTACTAGATATACTCAAGTACCTGTGGTGTAGCTGCTAAGAGTAGTTAAGTATGGCTATTACTTAATAAAAAGTACATTAATCACAGTGTTAAAAATATTAAAAAAATAAATAAGAACAATACATAATTACAATGAATTAAAAAAAGTTACGTAATTAGAGTGAATTAAAAATATTACATGAAAACTAACAAGAGCAATGTATACAAGATATAAAATAAAACAAGATATAAAGATATAGTTTCTTTAGCTTTTCCTTTTATATATTCCAAATTATTTTTTCGTTGATTATTTTTTCTATTAGAAGATTTTTTAGTTTTCCGATATTTTTTACATTGTACATCTCGGGATCTAATTGGCTGAACAGTTTCGTTACAATCCTGTTATTGTTTCTAAGGCCGTAATTATTTTTGGATTTTCATACTTTAATATATTTTGTAGCTTGCTGCGACTATTTGTTACATTAGCAATTATCTTTATTTTATAATTTATGAAATACAGTTTTTATTATTAATAAAAAGGTAATTTTTTGTTTTGAAAATAGAATTTTGTGTTTGATTCTTAATTGACGTATTTGCTATTCGGTTGGAGTATTATATTTTGAAAAACTTAAATTAAATTTAAAATTAAATTTTCTTTAAAAGCCTTTCAATGTTTTTCATTTCTGTTTTGGTGATATGTATCCAACAGGATAGTCCGTAGTTTAATAGAGAGTCAACGAAAGCCTTGTAAATAATAATTTTTTGTTTGAGTGGAAATAAATTTTTAATGTGGTGAAACATGTAAGTAAAAGTATTTAATTTTTTTATAATATGTATACAATGATTAGTCCATGTGAAATTATTGTTTATGGGAATACCTAAATATTTAAATACATTTATTACATCCAGCTTATTGCAAGAGCAGTTTATTGAAAAATAGTTTTGTCTGTAATTAGAGTGTTGATGTAATTTGATTTGTTGAAGTTCAATTATACTTTTGTTTTTTGTTTTAATCAACATTAGTTTTGTTTTATCATTGTTTATGTGCATTTTATTATCATGTGACCATTTTGTTATTTTATTAAATTCTTCTTGTAGTCTATTTTGCGCTGTTAATAAATCTTTGTGTGTGTTCAGCGTAACAAGATCATCCGCATAGGCATAGGACGTTGATGTTTCTAGTTTTCAAAAGAGGGAATTCAAATAAAGGATAAATAGAACAGGTCCAAGATTGGAACCTTGTGGAATGCCAGACTTATGGCCATGTGCACCAAACTTCAATTAACTTTAACGGCTGCATTGTGGACGAAGCTAAAATTAGTGGTGGGTGCGGCTCCAGAAAAATTTTAACCTTTGTTTTAAAATTGTGTGAAAGGAAACAAACATGTATAAAAAGAAATTTATCAAGTTTCGGAATAAATTTTCTTTTTATACATGTTTGTTTCCTTTCACACAATTTTAAAGCAAAGGCTAAAATTTTTCTGGTGTAGCACCCCCACTAATTTTAGCTACGTCCACAATGCAGCCGTTAAAGTTAATTGAAGTTTGATGCACATGGCCATCAATGTTGCAGATCTTACTTTGTTTTGAGTTTAATTTTATTCTGAATTTCCTGTTTTTTAAATAATTTTCTATCAATTTATTGATTTTACCCCTTATTTCTAGATTATGAAACTTCTGATATTGTGATTTGTGCAATCAAAAGCTTTACTGAAGTCAATGAATGTTACTAAATTATATAGGCTTTTATGAAGATTATGATTTATAGTTTCAATAAAGTTATTTAGAAGGTTGTCAGTGCTCGAATTTCTTCGGAAATGGTACAGGGTGTTTCGGAAATGGTAGACAAAGCAAAGAGATACGGGTTCCAAAGATCATTTTGAGTCTAAAATGATTTATGACATTTTGTTGTACCGGCCGTAGTTTTAGAGTTAGGAAATGAATGCTTTGGGAATGGTCCCTAATCAAACAAAGCTCAGTTCATATAAAAAGTTCTCATTTTCTTTAATTGCTGTTTTCATTTGTTATCCGGGTTGCTTTTTGTAATAAACTTTCTAATTTGAACTGAGCTTTCTTTGGGATCATTTTGATTAGGGGCTTTCGCATTCATTTCCTAACTCTAAAACTACGGCCAGTACAACAAAATGTCATAGAACATTTTCGACTCTAAATGACCTTAGGAACCCGTAACTCTTCGCTTTGTCTACCATTTCCGAAACACACTGTATATATGTACCAAATATTTTCAAAATCCTAACTGATTATTGTTTTAACTATTTAATATGTTACTGGACTATGGAAATATCTAAGAAAACTTTTTGATCCGAAATTTCTTTAATCCCAGTCTCAGATCTAAAATAAAATTAGAAATTAAATTCTTGAATACACTTGCGTACCATGAATGTTAAACTTATAGTTTGATCTCATTTTATACATGGTAAATAAGTGTAAAGCTTGAAAAAATTATATTTACGTTTCATAATAATTGTGATTATTAAAAGGATCTCAGCCAACATATTTCCGCAAGCTACAAATTGCTTGTCAAAGAGCCGAATGTAGCTCGCGAGCCGCAGTTTGGCCAATCCTTGATGTATATAAACATAGGATGCTAAGCAATACAGTTGACAATTTAGAATTAACTTAAGTTACTAATTCTCCAATAAATGCCCATAGATGCAAATCAGGTTCTAAATATGGGGGTTCTGAACTACGATCTTCTCAAACCATATCTAATAAGAACCAGAGCACAATTTGAATATAGTAAGAAAACTCCCAGGGATTATGGTGCAGTATTAAATATTTCTTGTGATGTTTAAAGTCAGAAAAAATTGTGGAATTCTGTTCAATTCAATATCTAAAAAAAAAAGGAAGCTACAGTAAATAATGCTAGAAAAGATTATTTTATATAAGGTTTACACATGAATTGTTGTACACATGTTTACACTCAATTTTATTTGGGTTTTCTGACGAGCAACATTCTATTTATCTTTTTAAGAAAAACACAAAATATTAATTATTCTAAAATACATATTAAGAATCAATGTAAGAATTATTTGTCTAGTTAATTCTTTTTACTGCTTTAAATTGTATTCAACATATCAGAAAGTAAGTATCCATATATAATTTTTAAAGTCAAAATTTACTTTAATTTTTGCTTTCTTGGTTATTTATTACGTTTTTTTTTTCTTATTTTATTTAGAAACATATCAAGTCGAAATTTAGCAGTAATTTGACTTTACATTCTTAACTTCAGGAAACAGAAATAAAAAAATTAAATGAGATTTATTCATTCCTCTCGTTTGTTTGCTAATTTCCCATTTTATATTTCAATTTGCTATTTTCAAAAGGAATATAATTCTATTTCCTTATTTTCAATCATTATTCAAAACACCAGCTAGTAAGTATTTTCAAGTAATTTTTAAATATTTGATTTCTCTACCACCATATTTTTTTTCGTATTTTATAATTCTTGATTTTTGATTTTTTTTTCAAAGCTTTTTTTATAGTTTAATTGAATTTTATTTTTCATTTTATATTTTTATCGGGTGTCCATAATTAAACAAAGGTGCTTGGTGCGCGGTAAGCAAGAAATTCTTGGGCCAAATTTGTTGTATATATTATTCAAACCATGGGGTTATGATTTCGCTGAAAAAAAAATTAGTTCCGAAGGTCGCCACCAGAGGGGGAAACTGGCGCTGTACACTGACAGCCGCCCAGTGGCAGATAACATACGTCAACAGGTACACGGATATAAGCCTCAACATAAGTGGCATCGGTCTGTTCGACCTGCTTGACGGTGCAGTGAAAGTTACTATACGCAATACTGTGTTTACGTGATCGTCCGTTGTTCGTAAAGTTTTATTACCAAAATAACAGTAATGTGTCATTGACTACGATTATTTCGAACAACGAAGGGCCTACAGAAAGGTCTTATGACCATTACCAATTCGGGAAATAAGATCTCTCGTTTTGAAAATACGAGGTCTTTACTAGTGCAATCAGGATGCGGACCGATATCAAGTGACGAAGTTGAAACTGTTGCAACGTCCGCAGTGGAAGCGAAAGTTGCATACAGATTTAGTAGTGCTCGGGCATTGTCCAGACAACTAGATATGCTGTATTCAGCTGTATGGAAATGCATGAATGTGCTGATGTTTTAGCCAAGTCCTACAACTGGTTCAAGGGGATTCGGAAACGCGCCTGCATTTCTCTCACCTGTTCCTAGGTCTGATTGAAGTGGACAATATATAACCTTGGATCCGACCACATCCAACCAGGAGAAACACGACCACACCATCCCCGCCAAACTTCACTATTGGGATGGCACACACAGGTAGCAGCCGTTCCCCTAGCAAACGCCATATCCAGGTGCGCCCATCCGATCAGTAGTGTGTGAAGCTTGATTCGTCGCTTCACGTAATGCTGTTCCAGCGGTCCATCGACTAAGACCGTCGCTCTTTACACCAGACCATATGACGCTGGGCGTTTACAGGATGATGGTAGGCTTGTGGGTTGCAGCCCGACCGCTGTACCCTAAGGCATGGAGCTCCCGACGAATCGTCATGATACTGACAGTTGCTTCTATTGCCTGCTGGAAGTCCTGCCGCCGTTGTTTCTCTGCAACAGCCCTGTTCTGCCATACCAATCGCTTCAGGGCTCTCCGGTCTTTACCGCTGAGCATGCGGGCCCGGCCACCTCCTTGACTTCGTGTTTCCACTCCTTCACATTTCCACTTCGTGATAATAGCACCCACGGTCGAATTTGAAAGGTTCAATGTCGCTCTTATGGCTCGCACACTCTGGCCAATAATGTGGCAGCCTATGACTACTACGCATTGAAAATCGCTCAGCTGCTTTGATGGTGGCGTTTTACCTGAGCACGTAGTTAGACACCAAATGACTCCAACTACACATGATCGTGTTGTTTTACAACGAATATATTCAAATTATTGCCCGAATTTGCATGGGTTGCTCCACTATGGCAGGTGTCCAATTTCAATTGAGCGGTCATTACACACAGAAGAGGTATGGTGTAAGTCCTTGTGATTCCTCTGCAAACTAGTACCGCTGTCGGTAGTCAGAACAACACTCGATGCCCCAACGGAAAACATTAAAACTCAAAAAACATCATATTTGAGCTACGATGTTTTTCGGACGATATTCTTGATCTCCTTGAATATCCAAAGGCTATCGTATGCCTTGTAGTAGTTGCATACTGTGAACATACTTAGTCTTTTTTGATCATTTTAAATCCTAATTTTTGATAGATATTTAAACTTATTTTGATGTTCCTGAAAATTGCTGAAATTGAGTTACAATGTTTTTTATTGCGGGTATCGAACAGTTCAAGGTCTTTCATGTACTGAAGTCACAGGTCTCCTTGCCAATCTCGACGACCTTGCTTGATTCTGAACTTATCAATTGTTTAAACTTTTGATTACCGCATCTAAGTGCGATCAGTATATTTTCTGCTTATTACGAATTCTTCTCAGATTAGATGAAGTATTGTATGGAACCTCAGGTGATGCTTTTAATAATGGCAGTAGAGTTCTTGTTGGTCTTCCGACCAGATGAATTCAGATGAATGGCAGATGAATTAAGTCTATTACTAGATAGTATTTCTTAAATTCAGAAGTGATAAGGAAATGTCAGAGTTATCTTTGCTGCATTCACATAGCAAATTCTTAACTGTCTGAACAAAATGTTCGGTTGGATTCAGGGTGTCCAGGAATTGAGATGACAGTCGTTTGAGAAAGTTTTGAACGCTGATGATGAGAATTGAGGTGAGTTATCACTTCTTCTGAAATTCCAAAAATACAGAACTACTTTTTTACATTGTTGCACCACTGATTCAGAATTAAGTCTGTTTAAGCTGTACAAAATCGAAGAATCCTGAGTAACTATCAGCAGGTAAGAGGTTGTCCCAAAATCGACGATTTTGGCCCTACTAAGATTTCGCTGAAAATTGGTATGCAGACTCCGAAGGGGGTATATGGTCTACAGTAGCAATTACAAGTGTGCCCGACTTCCGGTTAGACCGGAAATGGGGGAAGTTTGCTGTTCATTTCTATGTTGAAACATCAAAATAAAACCTATGCCCCACTCGGATTTCGCTGAAAATTGGTATGTAGACTCCGAAGGGGGTATATGGTGTACAGTAGCAATTAGAAGTATGCCCGACTTCCGGTTAGACCGGAAATGGGTGAAGTTTGCTGTTCAATTCTATGTTGAAATATCAAAATGAAACCTATGCCAATCGATAGAGTTCGTTGTGATGAGTAAAATGATATGTCATATGTCTACCTGGCACTTCCGGCAAAAAGGATATTTAAATATATTCTCATGAGTTTCATGACTTTTCTCGAAAATTCTAGTTTATTCAAGAAAGTTCTAGAAAAATCTCGCCTAAATCTTTTAGGCTCTCTGTCTTGATTATTCTAAACAATTCTAGAAGTTTCCAGAAAATGTATTCTCGAATTTTCTACTTTGACGTAGAATGAGGCCGGGAACTGTCATGAACGTTCTGGAACTCTCGACAGTTTACCACACTTTTCCATAGATTTCTAGAAATATCTCAAGAGGTATATAAACCCTGTGGCTTTGCACGAACACAGTCAGTTACGATTTCAACCTTGAGCAGGTCAGTACCACTTTTAACTTGTGCTAAAATGATGGAGGTGGCTGGCACAAATCCCTCCATCTTAATATAAACATCGGCATTCAAGAATGATATTCATTGTTTTTTTTCTATTATTTAAACCAGTGATTTAGATTAAAAAATCCTCCAAAATGGCACAGCAATATTACTGTGATTGTTCCACGGAAACGTGTGACTTTAAGCCACCGAACATGCATTTTCAAGTGCAAACGAGAGTCATCACATATGTTAGTTCCAATAAAAGCCCGGAAAGTATCTCTCAAGACTTTGAAAATCTATATTCCAGCTAAAGCACGATGCTGAACCGTCATATCAATCCAGGAAACGATCTTTTTCATCGTGAATGGTTCGATCGTCTTTAATCAAATCGTGTTATCGAGTAAGAAACCACTGCTATGTCAGGACAAAATATAGCTGAATTGGTTGAAGAGTTGTTAGAAGAAGCCGTAGAAGGTGAACAGCCGGGCGAAATCTTTAATGATACGACATGTTCCTGCAATTCCAGTAGGAAACGACGATGATTCACTGGACGTTAAAGTAGCTGCTGCCGCACAAGAACAAGAAGGTTTCTCTCCTGCATAAGATGCTTAAACAGCATTTTTCTTTCAGCAAACTTAGTTTTACCAATTATAATGGTCAAACCGGAAGTGCCAGCTAGACATATGACATATCATTTTACTCACCACTACGAACTCTATCGATTGGCATAGATTTCATTTTGATATTTCAACACAGAAATGAACAGCAAACTTTGCCCATTTCCG
>JAFIDM010000003.1:21313351-21330193 GCA_023159025.1 Thereuonema tuberculata | reverse complement strand
CGGTCTAACCGGAAGTCGGGCACACTTGTAATTGCTACTGTAGACCACACACCCCTTACAGAGTCTCCATACTAATTTTCAGCGAAATCCGAGTGGAGCCAAAATCGTCGATTTTGGGACAACCTCTTACCAGGGCACATCGGGAACCCTGGGAAGAATAATTGGGTTTTTTCACATTATTTCGTTGTGTAGCTTCTCATGTAGAACATTTTTGATGTATTATCTTTTCTTTTTTTTAACATTTACTGGTCCTATTAGGCGTAATTAAAGAATTACTCCTGTTTTATAGCTGATTGAAAGTGTAATGTGTGACGTTTCAAAAACAAAATTTAATGTTAAAGTGTAGATTAGAAGTTTTTTTATTATATTTTTATTGACTATACCGTATATTAATGGGCTTAAATAGTTATTTTGCAGACTTTTGTAAGAGGTCGATCCCCTTTAATAATTATATCTGCATGATAATTAAGTTCATCTCTATAATTTCAATACTTTTGTAGATAGTCTGGTAAACGTTTGATGTTTGTAGGCCATCCTATACATATCACTTGCTTTAACTCAGTCAGTTCTGTATCAGCTAAATTTTAGCTTCACGTAATTCTTTTATGCCTCTTCATTGGCAACACTAAATTAACAGTTAAATCATGGTCTTCTGAATCTTTTTAATTTGTATCAATACAATCTCGACTAAATTTTATTGTTAATCTCGACTAAGTGTATCGGGTATAGGAATTTGCTTGTCTAGCTTGGATACAATTTTCGGAGTATAAGGAAGTATATCAAACAAAATCTTCTGAAGCCTCGACGGTGCTGACTTCAGCTTCTTTTTACCTATGGTTTCTAGAGGCTTATGATCTGCCTCAACTGTAATTTCTTTACCATAAATGTAACCATGAAAATGTTTGCAACCGAAACGAATTGCTAGGGCTTCCTTTTCGATTTGCGGGTAATTTAACTGGGCTCGATTAAGTTCATGCTCTGGTTAAAACTGTGTAATACATGCAATAGGTCTGTCATTCTGGAGATGAACTGCGCCAATGGGTGTTGAACTGGCATCTACTGACAAATTTTCAGCAGAATTCATAAAATGCTAACACCGGCGCAGATTTAAGAAATTGAAGAAATTGAACGAACAACAGAGTTGTGCTCTTTAGTCCAGTGCCATTCTATAACCTGTAAGTAGTAATTTTCGCAAAAGAGCGAATTCTGAACGATTTGGAATAAATTTTGCTAAATAATTTACCTTTTCTAACAGATGTTTCAATGACTAAACATCTTTTGCAGTTTCAAGTTTATTAATTACATTAATTTTGTCTTCATCGACTTCGATACCATTAGGAGTGATGATGTGTCCTAGAAATTTAACACTTTGTACATAAAATACACACTTATCACGATTAAGTCTAACTCCAGCATTGAAAAGCTTCTTTACAATTCGCACATTAAGTTTCTTCTAATGTTTCTGCATGTACAATAATATCATCCACAGAGTTAATGGCGCTTGCTTCTCCATCCAAACACTTCAGGAGCAGATGCTATGCCAAATGGTAATCTTTTAAAAGTATATTTAGCACCCAGCTGCAATCCTAACTGCAATTTCTTCTATTGTTCTGAGCAGATAGTGGCAACGTAAAATTTGTTTATTTAACTGAATTGGATCCATGCATATTCTAATCTTGCCCTTCTGATGAACAACGACAATTGGACTCACTGCAGATGTCGCCTCACAACAGATGTTAATTGGCCAAATAACATCTAACTGAACTAAACGATCAATCATCCTTTACTTGGGATTGTAATGCATACGGTATGGGTCGTGGGGGATGCACTATGAACTTCGGATTCTCTACAAAGTCAATGTCATACTCGAAATTGCTAATCTTTCCTAAACCCTCAAATATAGCTTTCGGTATTTTAGTTTCTGTCTCAGTAATGGATGATTGCGCTCTAACTACCAGTTCTGCTTGCATGTAAATTTTGTACCCAAAAATCGGTGTTACATCTTGATCTACAACTTACAGAACTAATCTCATGTGCTTTTTGGCAAGAGTTGACTTTACTTTCTCCTATGACGTCCAGTTTGCTACCATTAAAGTGACAAGTCATCTTATCTTGGAATGCATAATAGTAGCATTAATACTGCGAGCTACTTTACTGCTTAAAACGTTACACTGGGCACCAGTATCCAGTTTCATCCTGACGATTAAGCCATTTCCAAAGTTTACTGTTTCGTCAAGAGTTTCTTTGTTTTTCACCTGATCGATATACAAATTTTCTCAGCAACAACTTCCTGAGCTGTTCTATTTAAAAAATATTCATGCGACAGCAAGACGGAAAATGATCTTTTAGTTTACATTTATTGCACATCTTATGGAAAGCTATACAATGCCTAGCTTCATGCTTGGTTCTATATCTTCGACAATTAAATTCTCTCTCATGCTTAAATTAAAAGCTTTCTTAGAAACTTTATTTTTATTTACAAGATGTGCTTGAATATCTGTATCTTTCATAATATTAACCTGTTGGCTGGCAGCTTCACAGTTACGGCAGATTAAAATTGGTTTAGTCAGATCTAACTTAGATTCAGCTAACAATTTTTCTTGAACTACATCACTAAAGACTCCACCAACGATTTTGTCACGTAGCATTCTATCCTCTAATGTATCAGAACTGCACTGTTTAACTAGCGTATGAGCTCTGGTCAGAAATTCATCAAAAGTTTCACTATCATTTTGTTTTAACTGATAATGAAATAACCATGATGAATATGACTCATTCTGTTAAGAAGCGAATTTTTTCTTCAAATTTCCTCTTAACTGCATCCAACTTTAGCTTATCTTCTTCTGATAAATCAAAAGTATTGTATATTAAGATTGCTTCCGATCCTATAATTGTGGGAAATGTTGCTACTTGCTTTCTTGGCGACGAACATCTAAATCCATTTCTATTGCTCAACATTCAAACTGTTGTATCCATAACTTCCATGTCTTATCCATACTTTCCGATGAAATCTTCAAAGGCGACGGAGGATGTAAACCACATATAGTGGAATCTTGCATCATGACAGGAGTTAGCCTTAGTTTTTCAGCTTCTATATTGAAGACTAAATTAACACACAGCAATTCACAAGACGATTTTTTACTTCTGATACCATGTTATATCTTTTGTAAAGATATTTGAGAGAGAATAGAAACGCAGCATAAATTAAGTTGTAAAAGACATTTATGTTAGTTATGTTTTAAATACATATGTCTGTTATTTTTTATAGTTTTACGTGCGCACATTCTTCTTACGTGTCAACAATAACCAAAAAGTAACGACACATCACGATGATATTACTACATGTTCTATTACTGCAGTGCGATATCAACAGATGCTGCGCAACTTCAATATTCCAGAACTTCAACAACGTGGATGTTTTAACACGACTGTGTTCATGCAGGATGGAGCGCCTCCTCACATAGGATTGACAGTGGAGCAAGTCCTACGTTAGCATTGCACCGACGACCACATAATTAGTTGAGTATTCCCGACGACGTGGCCCGCACGTTCGCCTGATCTCCCGGCATTTGACTTTTGGTTGTGAGGTTAAAGCGCTGGTTTACCAAGGACACGTTGATAGTTTGGCAACATTGAAGGAACGAATACTGCTTCACGTAAGACAAATCTGCTGCGGTCCGCAGTAGAATCTACGATCTATAGAATGCAGATTTTGGATAACTTGCAAGGACAGCATATTGAACTGTATAAGTAACTGACTAACAATAAAATCTATTATTATTAATCTTCAACATTTCCACATAAAAATAAATGTAAAAAACAATACATTTATTAACTAAGCGAATTTTCGAAGAGATAAAACTTCTCATCTTTTTCAAGCATACCTATTCAATAAAATCTATTATCAACTGTACGCTTTGTTTTCTTTCCTATGTTTGATTAGCTCCCCATAAAGTGCCAGTTTCCCGCCTGGTGGCGCCATTCGGAACTAAATTTTTTTGGCGAAATCGTAATCCCATTGTCTGAATAGTATCTACACTAAATTTAGCCGTTTTTGGCCAAACAGTTTTTGCGCTCCAAACACCTCCTATTTAATTATGTATTTAGATTTACAAAATTTAATATAAAAGAAAAGGGAAATCACCCACCATTCATGTCAAGAGCTTGCCAATGTTTCATCATTGTTATGAATCCTCAGCCATACTTACCACTTCGATGACAGTGGTAATATCATTGTATTATGTAATCCAAATAAGATAGAAAACACAGCTACATAACTCATATTTAACATTAGGTAGTAAATCGCTGAAAATAAGCTTCGAAATATTACAATATTTTTGGCCAATTCGTAATATGTGATTAATCACTTAACTTTGCGATTAAGATCCTCTGTAAAGTGTTTTCTTTTTTTTTTCTCTTCGAGTCATATCCAAAGATCACTCACACTTTGTAAAAAATTTCCTGGGTCTTTTTTTTTATTTTGTTAATTTTTTCCGGTTCTTATTTCGTTTTATCTTTGTGAAACAAAACAAAATACATTTTTGCAGTAAATTTTATTTTCTATTATTAATAATTTTCCAACGTCAGCTTGTAAGTATCTAATTTTAAATAACAGTAGTATATGACTATACCATTTTCTTTTGTTTGTTTTTTTTCTTTATTGTAAGTTTCTTGGAACAATTTTTAAGCATTTCATGTGCGCTACTGTAATTTACTTTGTATTTTGTTGTTAAGTTTCTTTTATTTTTCCTTCATATTTCATAGCACACATTATGTTTATGTGCTCTTATTTTTATTTTCTAATTCAATAATAAGAACATTTATACGTATTAATAGCATTAAACACTATAAAATCAATATTTTAAATTGCACTTTCCCAATTATTTATTTCAACATTATTTTTTTATTGTTTGTTTCAAGACAACCTTTATTCCAAAATCTTCAAAGATTGTCTAAATAATTTTTATCTTTGTTTATTTCAAAGTAATTTTTACATTCATATCCTTTTATTTTTCTATTCAAAATCGTTTTCAAATATTAGAGAGTAAGTATCTTCAAAGATTTTAAATGCTTTTATAATGCTATATATATATATATATATATATCGAACGGGCAAAACTCAAAGCCAAACCTTCGAGTCTCGCAATCTATCCTTTGCAATTTAGAAAATTTAGAAAAGTATTGTCTTATCTATATATCCACGTATTATCTCGAAAGAAAAAGATATATAATATATATTATTCATACATTTTTCTTTTTTTATTTTCTTTTAGTTTCAATATTTCTTTCTTTCTGATTTCCAAAGATTAAATCTGTTTTTAATCACTTT
The DNA here is from genome assembly GCA_023159025.1 of Thereuonema tuberculata. Lineage (NCBI taxonomy): Eukaryota > Metazoa > Arthropoda > Chilopoda > Scutigeromorpha > Scutigeridae > Thereuonema > Thereuonema tuberculata. The sequence goes on along the minus strand of JAFIDM010000003.1, from coordinate 21,324,864 downwards.
TCGGATGCATGGATGGATTTCCTTATTTGATTTCGCGATCTGAGCTTTCGACAAAGAGTTTGGGTGGCTGATGAGTCCATAAAGAGAACGAAACGGCCGTATCACATTCTCACTGTTGATAGCTTAGAGGCGAAATCTTTTGTTTACCCATGGTGACTTCTTGGTTTATTGACTTCTTATTTTATAACAGGCACGTTAAATTCATATTGTAATTCATAAATATGTAATACAATTTTTTTTTTAATTTAGGTACTTTCTTTTTAGCATTCATTTTTTTTTCATTAAGAAATTACGTTGTACTAATATTTAATTTCTATTTTAAACGTTCAATTATCAGCCTGTAAGTGTGACAAATTTTAAAAACTTTTCGTTTTAACCACTGTATTACTTCAATTAATTGGAGTTACATTTTTGTATTATGTCAATAACTTTAAGTATGATGTTTTTCTTCGTAATTCTTTTATCATTCGGGAATGATATTTTCCCTATTTCAAACTACAGTATATTCAGAAGAACCGGGTTTCTTTCCCGAGGTAAAGGCAGATGAGCGTCATCCTGACCACCTAACGTTAACTAGTCCTAAAGACGATTTAAATGTCTACACCTTCAGTAAAGCCTCTTACGGCAAGTACTTTCCTACCTACATTGTTTACCAGATTAAAAAATGTTTAGTTTCCATCAAGTCAAACGTAGATTTTACATTCCTTACAGTTTCGTGAATGAAATGCACGCGAACCCATTTACAACAAGCACGAGTATAATAAGATCTCTGCTGTTGGTAGAAAACAAAGAAATAATGGTTCGAAATTATGTATTTCTGAACATTTCACACTGAAAGTTATGACGACAGTTGAGAGATTAACTAGTAAAATTAGCAAATCTGTGCCCATATCTCGAGTGAGGAAAGGGTTAATATAGTCAATCGTAGTCAATAAAAAACGCTTTTAAGAGGGCTAGTATAAAACACACAGAAGTTGCTGAAGACACTGAGGAAAATGATGAAAATATTCCGTAAACAATGTGATTGCAGAATTAAAAGCTGGATATTCGGGTGTTACGTTTCGACGATTCGGGTGTTATGATAATCAACAGTTCATGAAAAAAAATTGTGTTTACTTACCTCAGATATCATTGGAAAAATTGAGTTTAAAGTTGGTTGATTGGATGGAATAAAATCAAGCACAAAAAATTAAATGTTCGTGAGTCTTCGAATGTATTGTCGTTTCTAGGAATCTTAAAATTAGACGGCTGCAGCTATGCCATCGGGATATCTGTGGTACCTTTTGTAGTAAATTCCTATTTATTTATAAGAAATAAATAAATATAATTATTATTTTAAAGCGCTTTAATCGTATTTAAATTAAGTGATGTGATTGAAATTTAAATATTGGAACGTAATTGTGACGTCAGAGATAAGTGGCATAAAAGAGGCAAGCCAACCTCTCTCTTGCTCAATCGCTCTGTCTCTTTCGTCTTTCGTATTTCAATCGCCGAATTTCGTCTATTTGCTTCAAGCATCGTAAGTTAAAATTAACGAAGTCAGGAAGACTTCGAAGCATTAATTAGTTTGCAGTAACGTTGTTTAATGAAAGAGGTCGTACCTATCGACCCACGTGTGTGTGACGCAGAATTCGTCGAGAGCAGCGAACGTCATCACTTGGTTTGTGCAACGGGCAGCGGGAAGTTTGAACAAGTCTGGCTGAGTTTGTCAGGACGAGAATATGGCTTACTCCGAGCCGCATAGAAATTGCAACGTACTCAAAATTACTGTAAGTAATGAACTTATTTAATTGTTATCCAATGAGGGAAACGGAAAGAAGATTTGAACTTGATGAGTTATCAAGAAGAGAAATTAAAGCGTTGATATCACATGTTCGCGTGAAAAGGTGGAACTGTGAAAACGGAATTAATTATTCAGCTCAAGTAGTGAATATTAGTGGAACTGAACTATTCTAAGATATATTAGATAGGTGATTTATGTTAAGGAAAATAAATCATGTATTATTATGCTAATGACGAATTAAACACATAAGAGTGAAAAACCGAATGCTTTTAAAGTGTGATACGGGAAGTGTTAATTGTGAACATTTGCGGAACTGTTTCCAGAGTCTAAAAGAACACTTATGCATATGAACTATTATCATGTAATGATTTCTACAAATGGAATCTTTACATCTTTCTAACAATTCTCTGCTACCCAGTAAATGGAACTTTGGATTATGCTAAACTATTAATATTATTTTTCAAGTTTAATTGGTTAATTAATTCGATAGTAATTAATTTAAGTTTAGCTATATCAATTGTGGAAGATATACTTCCTACATTATAAATTCCAAAAAAACCCACACCTTTATATTACTTATTTGTCTATCCAGGGTTGACATTTGGTAACTCAGAAAGAGTAACATAATTTGTCAGTTCAATGATTTCGTTTCATTTTTTTCTTCTGATTTCCTTACTAATTTTGCATTTCCGGTTCCCGATATCTTTATAATGCAAAACGATGCTTCCAAAAATTTGGAACCATACTAATTTATTCATTTTTTACTTTTAAACACTATACACATCTAATCGGCAGTTTTATTGTTGTTATTGTCATTAATTATTGTTAAATTATTTTTAAAGATGCATAATTTGCACATTTCAGTCCTTAACTCATATAGCTTCTTTGTTTTGTTTTGGCTTTCTTCGTTTCTGCATATAGGTCTCATTACTTTGTTATTTTAAAATTTATAAAATTTGTAGGTACACGTTGACTATTGTTATATAAAAACTATAATTCTGTTACTTTTTATTCGTTCTAAACATGATTACATCTCTCCTCTTATTTCTCAAATATTCTTAGTATTGCTAATGATGAATTCACTTTCTTACTTTCACTCCAATTTTCTAAATTAATAGAATTTCTTTTTCCTACTTTTTTAAATAATACATCTGCTCATATTACTCGTATTATGGACGCCCATCTGTTTCATCTGCTCATATTACTCGTATAATGGATGCCTTACATTTTATTGCCGTACTTGCTTTTTAATCAACTTTATCCTATATAGTCTTTTTTTTCTATTTTTTTCGTTCTTTTCCTGACTCGTTGTTATTTCTCTACGCTTAAATCTAAACTTTTTTCCTTCAATCTATATTACAACATGTTAGGGGCCTAAGTACAAAAGCGAATTTAAATCTTCCTTAAATTTATTACACAATAACTACTATGCATTATTATAACTGAATCTGGTTATATGTCGTTTGAACTGCTTAAAGATGAGTACATTATATTACGTAAGGATTAAAACCGGTTAGAAACGTGGCAATGGTCTACTTATTGCAATCAAAAAAAGTTTCAAACTTCTCGAATATATCAACTTGAGATCTCCGCTGAAGATCTGTAAGTTAAATTTAAATTTACAAATAATGTCACACCTCTCTATATACTTGTCCTTCCACCTAACTCTAACACTGATTTTCTATTTCCATTTGATATTTCTACTATAATTTAGAAACAAAAATGTCCATCGTTGGCGACTAGAAGATTTCCATCAAATGTGACATTAAATTTTACATCATCTCATTATATTACTTCCTTTTCTCTGCTTCAGCAAGTAATTGAAATATATTCAAAAGTTAACATAACTTAAAACAACTTAATACTATCTTAAATGATATAGGTAGATCTCCTAATTAGTTCTAGCTAATGGAAACAAACTACGGTAGAGTCTAACACTCAATTCAGTTTTCGTCGGATAAATTTCATCCTGCTCTTATTATGTCCAAAAAATACTTAGTTTCCAAAACTACTCATAGAAATCCTAACTGTAAATACTCATTACAAAATCAAGAAAGCAGATTTTCTGCAAATTTATACAAAATTAGCCATTGTGAATTGGACCACACTTACAACTATGAAGATAATGATGCTATTGATTATTTTTATTGCATTATCTATGATATTTTTTTATATCGGTAACCACAAAATTAGCATTTAAAAAAAAGGCAATCTGATCGTGCACATCCGACATTATTTAGCTCTCAACAAAAACTATTACTAACATCGCTATAAAAAACATGGCTTCCAACAATACAGAGCGGAATCTGAGATGTTGATATTCTGCTCTGTATTCTTGGAAGCCATTTTGGAAGTCATGCAAATGATCTGAGATGTTGATATCACTTACAAAAAGTAAAATTAGAAATGCATACTCAGCCTATGTAGAAAACACAGAGAACAATATAAAAAAATAGTCCACAACAATTCTGGCAATTTGCTAGTGATACCAATGTTGTACAAAAATTCAATTATCACAATAAAAACTTACTACTAATGAAAGTAGTGATGCTGCCTTTGCTGACTACTTTTCAATAAGTCTATCAATCTTCTCCAACTATAAGCAACTTCCACTTTCTCACCTCTACTGAAACTATTGATAACAACTCTATTGCTTTGATCTTTAGATGAAGTACAATGTACAACCTTTAAAATGAAAAACCAAAGAAAAGTGTCGATCACGATCTCATATCTTGAAAGGTGGCGGTCGTCTTCTTATACAACCATTATATGTCCTACTCTGTCTGTCTTTGAAATTCAATACTTTTCCTCTTTATAAAAAAGGTGACAAACTCCAAACAACTACTTATTGACCTATCAGAATTCTCTTAGCTCCGGCTAAACTTTTCGAAATCATTTTACGAAATAAACTACAGCAACAGACACAGAATCTTATTACTGTTTCAAAAAAGGCTTCATAGCTAAAATATCCAAAACACTTTCACACAATTCAAAGTGACTAAATTTGGAATTGTGGACTTTGACGAAAACAAACAAGTAGATGCCCTCTATATTGATTTTGAAAAATTCATCATCTACTACTCAAGAAACTATTATTCTATGGTCTAAATGAAAGCAGTTTGTCTACTATAGGGATCAAAAATCTTCTTACTTTACAGTCGACTTCGGAATACTTAATCTGGATCGGAAGATCTAATCTGATCCACTTCTCTTTATCCTTTTTATCAATGGTCTTCCAGAAGTTCTGACAAACTGGCAATTTCTTATTTACGCAGATGATTACAAAATCTACAAAGAGATTACGAGTATTGAGGACTGTCTCAATTTTCAAAAAGACACTGATAATATCTACCAGTACACTTGGTCTATCACTAATAAGCAACACTTCCATATTTCTAAATGTCCTATCGTTCCATTCACGAAAACGGGTAATCAAATTAAACTTAACGGCAAAAAAACTAACTTCTCATAAAGGAATCAAAGACCTTGGCTCTTCTATTATCTTCTAATCTCTCTTTTAAATTCACACTTTGAATATATTAGCTTACAAATACAGCCAATAAACATTTGGACTTGGGGATTCGCGAAGGCAAAATCCAAACAAAATATTCACACTCATTTTTTTTTATAATTCCTTTGTACGTTCCCATTTAGAGTATGCATCCATAATTCGGGAACCTTACAAACACACACACATATATATATTAAATTATTAAAAAAAACAAAAAAAAAATTCTTAAATTAACTTTTTTAAAGACATTCAAATTCTATCCTGTTGAAATCCGTTATGATACATATCTTCTCTTTCATTAAACATTCTGATTTTTCTATAAAATCTTATATTTTCTCTTAATTTTTCGCCTGATTTTAATCCATAATCCCAGTCTGCTTGTGGAAACTAACTTCAATGTCACAGTCACTTACTATTTACGTACTCTTCACGTACTAATCGTCACAAAATTTTCCTGTAATCATAATCTACGATGATTACAATCAATGGTATATTAATCTCGACATATTAATATGACTAATATCACTCTCAGCGTTAGTAATTATATAATTATGGATTTTATGCTTTCTCTCTCACTCTTTTCTTTCAACTATCTCCCCTCTTCTTCCATTTCTCTTTTTTTTCTTTTCTTTTCACTCTCTTCCTCTAATCGACTCACTTTCTCTGTTCCTAGACTCAAATATCTACCTGAATAGTTACAGTATTGGAAAGCTTATTCTGGGTTTATTTATTTTTTTCTAAGTGAACATTTTTTTTTCTTAGATACTATAACTAGGCAGGTGCCCTCAGTAATTTGATTAGAAAATAAAAAAAAATAAATATAATAGAATTTGATATGTATGAAAAACCCGATTCAGAAATTGCAACAGTGGAAGTCAAATATTCCATTTCACTATATTGTTTCGGGCTCCCTTTATAATTTAATGTAATACAAATGCAGAAAACAAAAGCAACAACAACAATTTAAAAGCCTGTCTATGAGTTGCTTCACAGTTACTTTATGAAAGTATATAATATTACACATATATATTTTTATTTTCGGTACTTGCTTTTGGCTGTTCATCTTTTTATTAAAAAAGTTTTATACTAATTTTTAATTTCTTTACCAAATTTTCAAATTATCAGCATGTAAGTATTTATAAAAAATTTAAATACATTGTCAATTACAACAAGATCATCTTAAAAATAAATTCTAGTTATATCTATTTTACAATATTGATCTACTAATCTTCCAGTGTTTCTGTCTTGTTACTAGTTTTCAACTAGACATTCTAAAGTTTCGGAAATCTAAAGAAATACTTCAGAATTGCTGCAGTTGCCATAGCATGCATCTCCCATCTGGTTTTAGAGAGGGACTAACACACGTTCATTTTTAAACAGCCTCTAAGAACTTCCACTGGCTGATTTAGGCTGAAACAAAATGTATAGAGAAAATAAACTGTAAAGAAAAAACTATTGCCGTTTTGACAATAGTCAACAACTCTTGGCCTATCAGATTAGTAAAGGGGCTATATAGTGTGCATGTATGGCAAGTTATTTTTTGGTGTCCTTATAATACTTAATTGTTAATCTGTGGTTGAATATGGTACAGACGTATATATCAGTTTCATGATTTTCTTGTTTTCTTATTAATCTTGCGGTAAGAACAAAAAAAATATTCCTGCAAATTGCTTAACAGCATCAAGTGATACTTAAACAGTTTAGAAAGTATTTAATACTATATATTTTTATTTTTTTATTTCCGATATTTAATTTTAGACGGTCGCTGTTTCATTAAAAGCATTGTTACTAATGCTAATATGTTACTAAAAGTAATTTTTAATTTCTACCCTAAATGTTAAAATTATCAGTTCGTAAGTATTTGTAAATTTTTTTTTAATTTTTCCATTATGCTAGCAATATCTTATTTCAATTAATTTGTGCTACGTTTTCCTAGGTTTCCCCAAACTTTGTAGTAATCCAAGCTTTCGTGGATTGAACGTCTATTTTCCGGGCAATGAATTGAGATGTCGGTGCCAGAACCTTTTTAAATAGCTCTGTCAGAGCTCTCTGTGCGATCCATCAATCGGAGCGAGTTCCCGCTAAGCCGGAGGCGCGGTTTCCTACCCTAACTGATGTTTCCTGTGTGATCCGGAAGCATATCGGACACGTAGTACAACGAAAATTCCATTGTCTCTATTGAAATTTCTTCTGTTAACCCTGATAGCAATTCCTTCATAAATTAGTTGTCTAAAAATGAGTAGCTTTGGTATGAATGCTGGTATTGGAGAAATCTGTTTGATTTTTTTTTTATCAGTGCAGTGCATTTATCTCCCAGCCCCGTGTTCTTTTGGTCTCACCGTAAGTAATCATTATGTTTGGCCAATGTAAAGGCTTCCACACGAGCAGGCAATAGAATAAATATCGGGAGTTTATTCTGTTCCCTGTTCCAGTGGAAGCCTTTACATTGGCCAAGCAGGCCGTACTATTGAAATTCGGTATACTACTGAACATAATGATTACATACGGTAAGACCAAAAAATTCCGGACTGGCAGATAAATGCACTGCATTGATAAAAAAGTCAACCCGATTTCTCCAATACCACCATTGTTACTAAATCTACTCATTATTTAGACAGGCTAATTAAGAAAGCCGTGCTATCAGAGATAACAAAAAAATAATCTAATACGGACAATAGAATTTTTCTTAATTCTGCTTTAGACGTACCATGTCAATAGGCAATCGGCTGGCAATAGCGTGATGAAAAAGACATTGCTTCTGCTGCTCTAAATAAAGGATTTCAAAGAGATGGCATGCCATTTCATAGAAGCTACCAGCGCTCCTGGTGGATAATTGATAATTAGATAAATACATTTATCTAAATACAGATTTAAAGAAAAATGAAAGATTAATGATTATACATACATATGTATGTATGTATGTATGTATAATCATTAATCTTTAATTTTTCTTTAAATCTGTACCAATGACGAAATGCTTTCGAGATTTCAATCGGTCGTCGATTCAAATTTTTAGGCCGAAATTGTGGTATGATTTTGGTTAATAATATAGCATTTTTTGGAAGTATGCACGAAAACATATGGAAAAGGTGACCTTTGTTCGTGAAGATAAATTTTGAAGTCATTAATTTGGAATAAACAGATATAAACGAAGTTCTTCAATTCGCCACTAGAAGCCGCTGTTGTCAGATGGCTCCTACGAAATGGCATGCTATCTCTTTGAAAGTAGAACCTGTCATAAATTAGAACAGCACACCGAATGTGTCTTTCATCAGGGCATGGCTCGCCGATGGCGTGCAGATTGCCTCCTGAAATAGTACATCTAAAACGACCTTAATAGAGCAGCATAGGCAATGTCCGTTCTATCACTGCGATGGCGCACAGATTGCCTGATGAAATGGTACATCTAAAGCGGACTTTAGTTACAGTGGATTTCCGCACTCGAGCTCCGTGGCGGATCACACTGTGCGGGAAACCACGTCACCGGCTTGGCGGTAACTCTGACAGACAGACAGACTGACAGACAGAGAGCTCTGACAGCGCTATTTCAAGAGTTTCTGGCCCCGATATCTTCATTCATTTCCAAGAAGATGGACGTACAGTCCACGTTCGAATGCTGGATATCATTCACCTCCCTGATCTGGTTGATCACCTCGAACTCTGGTTGATCTTCGAAAGATTTTTTTATTTGTGAGTGTCGACTCCAAGAAAGCTTTAAATCTTATTTTTACATTTTCCCACTTTGTTATAATCGAGTGTCACTGTAAGTCAACTGGTTTTGATTGGGACGAGGAACGTCATGTATTGAGGGCTAATATAGATGTTTAAACGAATCGCGCTCATATTATACATTATTAATAAGTATCGTCACTATTTAAGCAATAGTTTTAATATAATGCGAAAATGATCAGGAAGTTATTCGTTTTACTTATATTGAAATTATTGCTTCCAATTAAATACCTTTATATAGTGTCTTGATAAAGAACATTATCAGCCATCAAAATTGAGAAATAACTATAAAATTTATATATTTAGTATTTTCTTTATCCGTACTTAATTTTGAAATTCATTCTTTCATTCATTCATTCTATTCTAAAGATAGACGAAAATGTATGAAAAATTTTGTTAATCACGTTGCATAGATGTTAGTTGATAATTAAATATACCAATTCCAAAAGTTTTTAGGATCCAGAAACTTCAAGGGTTTTTCCTTTGCTTACACCGAGTTGATCCTGAGAATCAAACAGTGCAGACTTTGGGCAGAACGCTTTGTCACAATTAATGTACTTAATCTTAAGTAATGCCTTTTTTGTTCTATTGGAACTGTTTTACAGTGTAGAAATTACTGTTCTATCGTGGAATAGTACTATGCTCAACTTGTGAAAGTGTATAATTTTTTTGAAGTAAAAAAAATTAAAAGTTACTTCTTCTTCTAAAAGTTGTCACGATTTATTTTCATTATTGTTAGTTTTTTCCGTTACACGTTTAATTCATAAGTTTTCATTTTTTTTCATTTAACAATTATTGTTATTGATATCATCCTTTCAATTCATATCTTCCCATTATTCTGAAAATCTTTATTCTTATCCTGATTTTTCGAGTTTCTAATTTACTCTTTTATTAAGTTATATTTCCCATAATCGTTGTTGATTGAAAAATAGTTGTTCGTATAATTAGTGGAGGATATTATTTAGCAATAATTTGAGTTAGATTTAAAAACATAAAATACTTATTTTATTGTGAATTGCCATTATTAAGCTAATTACATTACATTCTATTCATATTTAAGTCTTTCACTAGAAGTTTATTATAATTTTAATTCTATTTAATATTCTTCCAAGTAATTGTGCAAGAAATATTTTCCTAATAACACTATATTTGGTAAATAAAAATAACTGGAAAGATGAATAAGATATATTTTTTAAATTCATCTTGGATATTAATGTTTCATTTTTCATGTTTGTAAATTGCTTGGCAATCAATCAATTAGTGTGTAAGTATATTTTTGAATTGTATGCTAAGGCTTAACTACCTTAATTAACTTATCTTAATTAAAGATGCACAAAAGAAGGACTGACATTCGAAGTTTTAATTTTTGCTTTATTTCCAACTAACGGAATACCCATTCTTTGTACGGGTTACAAAAAAAGAGTTGTGGATGAGGAAGAAATTGAAATTGCGAGATCACTTCGAAACTTTCCCAATTTTGCTATAAAAATCACATAATAGTTAAAAGTAATGTTATATTTTAATTTTTAACTCAAGATCCCTAATTTCCCACTCCTTTCTTCCCTTCTCCACACCCCTATCACTTCAAACCTTTCCCAGTTAGTAAAAAAAATCATGTGATCATTACAAATCTATATCTATCGCGAAAATCTATAGTTATCCCGAAAATCCGCAGAACTATCTTTAAACAATGTTTACCCATCTCCTCACCCCTGCCCTTTACATCCCATAGTTTTAGTTTTTGCCTCCCGGTTAATTTGTGGCTTTATTATTCACAACAGTAGTTTAATTCCAGTTGTCGCCACAACAACATTTTAGTTCTGATAGTTGAACAATACTTTTGTAGTTCCAATTATCGCTTCCAGGTACATAAGTGGCATATTCATGAAAGTGCACGGTTATTTCTCCCCCCAAAAATAAAAAAAGTTTACTTTCATACATAAAGAAATTTTAAAGTTCGTACAATAATTTTACAAAGGAATAAAAAGAAATAGAAAGAAATAACAATCACTGAGCTGCTTTTGGTAATTTTGATACCGGGAATCCAGGACAAGCCTGTTTCTAGATTATTACCCGTTCTGAGTTGGATACACCCAGTGTCTGCAGCTCAGTAAGATCAAAGAAAATCAAAGATAAGTAAACATAGAATAGCCAAAAGTAAACATATAAAAAAATCACTGATCCGCAGAAACAGGGTGAATCCAACTGAGTAACGGGTAACAACCCAGAAACAGGCTTGTCTTGGATTCCCGGTGTCAAAATTATTAAAAGTAGATCAGATGATTGTTATTTGTTGTGCATTTTTATCCCTTTTTATTACTTTGTTTGTTTTTGTAATTTTTAACCTGTCTACATGCCTACCCACATGCGAAATTTCAAGTTTGTAGCATGTTGGGAAGTTTTCTAAATATTTCCAACTGAGACACACACACACATAAATCCACAAATTTTCATTTTATATTGTAGATGTATTGTTTTTCGCTCGAGTTA
>JAFIDM010000003.1:21268409-21305333 GCA_023159025.1 Thereuonema tuberculata | reverse complement strand
TTCTTTAACGTGTCGTGAAACAATACGAATAACTACTATATCGACACGTTAAAGAAATTATTATATGATGTTGGCAGCAAGCACTACTATTGCGAGCGTATTTTTCAAATACCCCAAGCTGAAATGCGAAATCAGATTGTTCTTGGAATTGCACAAAAGGATTGAAGCCGCTAAGGCAGCGATAATTTTTAATAACGTGTGCAAAAGATATAATATTGTTCCTACGGGATGCCATATCAATGTGCCACTTGTTTCACACAAAATTGACGAATTAAGATTGAAACTTCAAACATTAGTTATAGGTGAAAGGATAAAACAAGCACATTTTAAAAAATGGTCCTTGATTGCGAATTTGAAACGGGTGTCCAAGAGACTTCAATTGTTTCTAAATTCGGAGGATTTCTGTTTTTTATTGATTAAAGGAGCCAAAAAAGCGTGTTATACCAAAAAAGCTATCGTCATTAGACATTGTAAAAAGTTAGGTTGGCTGACCCACCTTATGTATCCGCCGGAAATTAATCAAGAGAATAACAAAAGAATTGTTAATGACAGCAAGATCAAGCTCACTAATACACAGAAAGAACTATTAAAATTAGGAGCTAAATATAATATAGGATATGAAAAAATCAATCCGTTAAGTATAATTACTAATTTAGAGACACAGATTAGATTTATCGAGAATAAAGAGGAAAGGTCTATCATTAGAAAAAAGGTAGGGCAAGTAGTATTAAATAAACGGATTAAGAAAAGAACCTCGAACACGTTGAACAAATTGCAGATGAAGGAATTGAAAGAGTTAAAAAAATATAATAATGAGATCCTTTTTACCCAAGCAGATAAAGGGGGGGCAATCGTAATTTTAAACAAGGCAGATTATATTGAAATGTGTGAGCGGTTCATTAAAGAGCAAAGGGGATTCTATAGACTGGGTGAATGGGAAATTAAGATTATTAATGATATTGAAACGAGAATTAATAAACTACAAGATTATGGAATATTAACTAAAAAAAGAGTCAAGGGAATTCTTGAAAGAAATAATACGATACCTGCGTTTAGAGGTCTACCGAAAATACACAAAGAGAAAGAGAATGCACTGTATAAGATCAGACCTATTATAAATTGCAAAAACAGTGGCATTATGTGTATTTCAAAAATCATAGAAACAAAAATGAAAAAAGTCAATTTCCGCTCAAGGTATTCCATTGCGAATAGGGAACCTGTCTTAGAATATTTGAAGGAAAATAAGGTGATACAAAATACCTGCATGATATCCCTTGACGTCGTCAACCTGTATACCTCCTTGACGCCTAACCTTATTATACAAGCACTGGGGTATGTTTTCGAGAATGATGTGGATATTAGAGAAGGAAAAATTATGTTTAATATACAAGAAATGTTCAAGCTGGTTGACCTGTTAATGCATATTCAGATTTTTTCCTTCAATAGTGGTCACTACTTGCAAACCTCAGGAATGTTTATGGGCCTTCCATCCTCAGCCATATTGGCTGAGTGTGTGATGTCATTGATCGAACATCAGATCACGTCCATTGACAACATTTTCCACAACGTTCATTACATGGCCCGATATGTAGACGATACATTTATTATCGTCAATCGCCAATTTAAAAGTCATATCCTTGATACCTTTAATAGTGTTAGTTCGGACATCCAATACACATTAGAAGAAGACAGAAATAATTTTTTGCCATTTTTGGATATGGGGATTAAACAAGGAACAAATAGGTATGAAACTTCGGTATTTCGTAAGCCTATGGACGCACAACTCACTGTTAACTACCGAAGTGCAGTCCCTGATAGTTACAAGAAAAACGCATTCATGATGGCTATGAAAAGAGCACATGACATATGCTCAAGTAAAGTCATGTTGCAACAGGAAACAGCTAATATATTAAGCATATTTGCAAACAACGGTTTCCCTAATGAGGTATTGGAAAAATATATTAAGAGGTTTTATAGAAGTATATATAGAAGACAGTACAGTAATGAAATAGGAGGCAACAGACGAAGTAATAACAATAAAGATGACAAGAAGAAATATGTGTCACTAGTTTATGACAAGACATTGATCAATAAGTTAAAACCTCTTTTGTCTAGCGTTAACATTGCAGTTGCATCTAAACCCCACCATAGTTTGAGAACAGCATTGAATCATAAAATAAAAACAAAAGATCCAAATGAGATTCTAAATACAAAAGGAACAGTATATGGACTGTATTGTGATTCTAATAATGCCCACAAAAAAGAATGCCTTTATGTGGGTCAAACAAAACGAAGGTTGGATACCCGACTTAACGAACACTTAAACGCGGTAAAAACGCGAAACAAAGCGTATCACACGGCGATCCATTGTAACCAAAAGGGACACTGTATTAACAATAAGGACGTGATTATCATGGGGAAATATAAAGATGAGTACATAAGAAAATTTTTTGAGTCTGCCATGATTAAAAAAATGGGTAGTTATAACAAAGATTTGTCCACAAGGAATATACTAGAATATGGAATTTAATAACATTAAAGGAAAAAAAAAGAAGGAAAAAAAAAAAAAACATTTTTAAAAGCGCTTTTATTTGTATAGTTATAATAACGGACACCAGGCGCACGACGACAAAAACATCTGATCTTCGCTTTTAAAAATTCATTTCTCACGATTCCCAGTCAGGGATGAGATAAGCCAGGTAGGGGGGAATTACAGCCGTTTTTTACTTTTTAACTTTTATTTTTTATTTTTTAATTCATTTGAGAAAGAAACCGTTCTGCAGAGGTTGAGAAACGTACGTAATGAAAGTTTTAATTCTTTTAAATTTTTAATCTTTATTTTAATTTTATTTTTTTATTTTTTTTTTGTCTGAAATTTAGTCAATTATCAATTAAATTTTGGCTAATCGGATTAACAAGTGTCGATATAGTAGGTATTCGTATTGTTTCACGACACGTTAAAGAAATTATTATATAAATTTATTTTTATTTTATCCTAGCTAGAAATCTGTAAGAAAACATTCAAAAGTAGATATATTTGCTAAAAACTAATAAATTTTCATATTTTCTTCAAATTCTAGTTAATTATGAGCATTTTGTTCATCTTTTTCAATGTACTATTATAAAACGACAGCTTTTAAAGAATCATACCTTCTAATTAAGGAAACATCCAGAGAATATTAACATAAAGAAAAAGAAAGGTTAAATACTGAATATATTTATTAATTCATTTAAAGCTAAAAGGAAAATTCTGTACATCATTAATTAAAGTTAAATTTTAAAACTTTTGAATTGAAGAAAGTTTTCAAAATAAATCTGAAGAGTTTTTGAGAGATTAATCACATCTGGATAATTTCAACATATATAATTCAAATTGAGTTCCTTTAAATATGAACTAAAAATTCTAATTTAATATTTCTTAGGAGTTCTTGATAGGATTATTGATCTAAGCATAAAATTTCTTTTCATAAAAATTTTTGGAATATTAAGAAACCATTAAAATTTCGATTGTTTAGTAAAAAGTTTATCAAATAATTGAAGCTATACATACGCACTAATTTGATAAAAATAATGTACAATACATCGAAATGAAATGATAATTCTTCAGTGCTGGATATAGGAATATTTTCACGGTAGGCCTAATTAGGACGCCGATCTTCAAAGCTAAAGACTAAAAGAAGGCATTTTTGAATCCTTCTCTACCCTACCCTAGAGCCAAGTTGCATTAGAAAATATAGAAATTAAAAGTAAAAACTTGATTTTAATCTTAAAATCAAATTTAAAATTAATTTTAAAATTTTTACTGATTTGCTTCTGTAAAATAGTTATTAAGATTAAATAAGAAAAAGGACCATACGCACAGAAATCTGTCAATAAAATAATGCTTCATTACATGTTTGAAGGGTGCTTGGTCTCATCCTCAGATATAATAGATAAAATAGATAAAAACATAAAAAAAACATCCACAAAACTAAGGACGATATAAAACTAAAAAGGAATATCAGATAGCAAATCAGCAGTAATATAGTAACTACTGTTACAACAATAATAATAAAGCATATATACAAATCTTCATATCTTTTCATACGCACAACGATATAAAACCCCTTTACTTCATCATAAAATATCTTCTTTATTGCCTAGACGATATTTCTCAGAATTCATCATTCTGCTTTATCAAGCCTTTTTGAATATTTTACATTGAATAACAAGTAGATATCAATACTAATTGTTATTTAATTAATTAGATGAATAACAGGACAGATATAAATGGAAATGAACCGGCTAATGGAACTGGACATCTCTTTGGGAAACTGAAATTTGCAACTTTTGAATGTTCGTGGTATCGCAAATAAAATGGAGGAATTAAACATAGAATTAAAGATTAGAAATATAGACATAGCTGTAATAACGTAGACAAAAAAGAAAAACAAAGGATCATTAATGTTTAGAGGCTATATTATGATTTATTCTGGTGTTGATGAAGATAGATGGGCCTCATCGGGAGTTGCAATATGGATCAAAAAAGTTTGGAAAAATAAAATTTTAGACTACCAGTGGATATCAGATAGAATTATAATGATCAGGATAAAAATTATGAACAAAATTTTTAACATTTTGGGAATATATGCTCCAATACAGGGCAAGGATGAAGAATCAGAAGAATTTTATGAAAATTTACAAAGTTGTCTTGACAAAATAAATAAAGATGAAGCAATAATTTTGATTGGAGATTTTAATGCCAGAGTAGGCAATCAACCAATTACAAAATGTATAGGAACAGAAGGAGAACCAACAAGTAATTATAATGGAGAAATGTTAAAAGATTTCTGTGTTTTCAATAATTTAAAAATTAGTAATACTTTTTTCAAACATAAAGAGATACATAAATATACATGGGAAGCTAGAGGAGTTAAGTCTATCATAGATTATATTATTATAAATGAAAAACTCAATAATAACATTAAAGATACGAGAGTATATCGTGGAAGTGAAATAGATAGTGATCATATGTTAGTGGAAAGCAGATTTGAAATTAAATACAAATCCATTTATAAAAAGAAAACAGAAAATAAAGTAATTCCTAAGAAACTCAAAATTTACCTCCTTGAACAAGGAAGTATTAGAAATTTATACAGAAATAGACTGAAAGACAAGATAACAGAATCTACAAACAATATAGAATTAGATTGGAAAAACATCAAAGAAGGAGTATTACATGCAGCAGAGGAAAGTTTAGGTTATAAATCACATAAAAACAAGAAATGGATTAGAAATTGGAACGAAGATCTACAGGAAAAGATTTGGAAAAAAAAGCAAGCTTTTAAAATTTATCTACAAAATAAAAACACAAACAATTATGTAGAATATAAAAGATTGCGAGCAGAAGTTAGGAAACTATCAAGGAAAACACGTAGAGAAGATTGGGATAAATTTGTTAAATCTTTAGAACATGACATAACAGGACCCCAAAGAATAGGCTTCAAAATTTCAGACAACTACAATGTACAGAAAATGATAAATTAAGAATGAATTTAATACCAGAAGAAGAATGGAAAAAACATTACAATTCACTCTGGAATGAAGAAGATCAGGTAGAAGTTGAGAATGACTTTCAGAAATTTAATAATACAACGAAAATTACACGGAATTACAATGGATGAATTAGAAAATGCCTTAAAAAACTCAAAAAACAGGAAAAGTCCGGGATCAGATGGGATATATATAGAATTATTTAAATATGGAGATGGAAAATTAACAGAAAAATTACTCAATCTTTTTAATGAGATCTGGAAAAAACAACAAATACCAACGGAATGGGAAACTGGAATAGTAATTAGTATACATAAAAAAGGAACAAAGGATAATTGTCAAAATTATAGAGGAATAACATTACTACAGACAGCATACAAATTATTCATGAACATTATAAAAAATAAATTAACCCATTTTACAGATATTTAGAAGAAAAACAGTGTGGATTTAGGAAAGGAAGAGGATGTACAGATGCTATATTTACACTACAACAACTACTTGAAAAAAGAAGTGACTTTAATTTACCATCGTACCTACTTTTCATTGATTACGAAAAAGCTTATGATAATAATCTAAACAGAGATTTACTGTGGAAAATTTTGGAAGATAAAATTCCATAATTGATGTAATTAATTGATGTAATTAGAAGTATATATATAGAAACAAAAATTAATATCAAATTTATGAATGGAAAAATATCAGAGCCATTAGCTTTAAATAAAGGAGTGAGACAAGGATGTGGACTTTCCCCAATACTTTTCAACATATATATAAATAGAATTCTAAAAGAATGGAAATCAATATATAAAAATGGTATCCAGATCACAAAAGAAAAAAAATTGAAGACATTACTGTATGCTGACGATCAAGTTTTGATAGCAAATTCAGAAGATGAACTTCAAATTGGAGCAAATCATCTAAATATCATCTCAAAAAAATATAAAATGAAAATTTCGGAATTAAAAACAAAATCTATGGCAATGTGTGGAAAACAAATACAAAGAGTGAAAATTGTAATTAATGGAAAAATAATAGAACAAGTATCAGAGTTTAAATATTTAGGAAACATAATTTCATTTTATAACAATGAGGCAAACCTAATATCAAACATACAGACATACAACAGAATGAATGGAATAATTAGAAGAAGATTTGGGAAACAAATGACGAAAGAAACACTACTAAGATTACATAACATTACAGCCAAAGCAGCAATTAAATATGGGAGTGAAACCTGGATATTGAAACAAAGAAACAAACAAAGATTGGAAACTGCACAAATGAAATTTTTGAGACCTTTATTAGGATTTACACGTCTCGACAAAAAGAAAATAATGATATTCGAGCCCAACTTAAAACTCCAAGTTTAATTCAAGAAATTCAAAATTACCAAAAAAATTGGCTTAGCCATGTGGAAAGGATGTCAAACGATAAGATTCCAAATTTAATTTTGAAATAAAAACCCAAAGAAAAAAGAGACAGAGGAAGACCAAAAATAAGATGGAAAGACCAAAATCATCTTCAGAGCTAGAAACAGACAATCATTGTCTATACCTAAGATGTTCAAGACAGACAGACAGATATCTATACTTTACATTTCATTTAAATCTAGCCTCTATAACATATGCGTTATGTTATAGAGGCCTGCACTATAGACTTTCAATTGTGTAAATAAGGACAGGTGGTATATAGTAACCCAAACACATTATCATATTTCCAAGATTTGATAAAGGACTAGACGCTAGATTTAAGTCAAATCATTCATATTGTTATTGAAAAATTATTGTTTAAAAATGAATGAGTTTCTTTCATTATTATTATTGTTGTTTAATTATGATAGGTCACATCCGATGACAATGGAAATGACAATGTACTGATACCTACTTGTAATTCAATGTAAAGTATTGATACTTAATTGTCATTCAATGGAAATAACAATGTTTTGATACCTACTTGTTATTCGATCTAAAATATTCAAAAAAGGCTTGATAAAGCAGAATGATGAATTCTGAGAAATATCGTCTAGGCAATAAAGAAGATATTTATGATGAAGTAAAGGAGTCTTATATTGAAATAATAAAGCATGTTAATACATAAAGAATTCTACATTTCCACAAAAATAACATGTTATTTAAGGGTATAATCCAGAACATTATTGATCGAAATGTCCGTATTATAGCATTTTTGCGTTTTAATAATTAGAGATTCATGGAATTTCCTTAGGTAATTATCATGCTCTAATGCGTAAACAATTGGAGCATCTGTCGAAATTTGACGCCTGTCTTCAGGTAATGTATCGCTGTGAGATACTGTAAGTCGTACTTACAATATCTCAAAGCGCTGCATCACCTGGAGACAGGGCATCAAATTTCGACGTGCGATCCAATTGTTTACACAACAGAGCATGATAATTACCTAATGAATCTCTAATTATTAAAACGCAAAAATGCTGTCATAAGGACATTTCGATCAGTAATGTACTGCATTATGACCTTAAATAATATGTTATTATTGTGGAAATATAGAATTCTTTGTGCATTAACATGGTTTATTATTCTTGTTTTAACAGTAGATACTATGTTACTGATGATTTGTTATCTGATATTCCTTTTTAGTTTTATATCGTCCTTGGTTTTATGGAAGTTTTATTATGTTTTTATCTTTTTTATGTATTATATCTGAGGATGAGACCAAGCAGCCTTGAAACATGTAATGAAGCATTATTTTATTGACGGATTTCTGTGTGTATGGTCCTTTTTCTTATTTCAATAGTTATTAATAAAAGTTAGAAATTTTTTATTAAAATTTATTAATATTCATTTATTATTAATTACCTATGTTCAACAATTAATTTATTTAATTTTGAAAATAAAACAAAACTTTTGAATTAAAATAGTATGTAGAGCACTAAGTATTAGGAAATCAGTTTTGTTTTCTCTGTGATTTATCCTACAGTTGTGTCACTCTTATTGTATTTCATCATCAAGATAAAAAACAATAAACATGGGTAATATAATTATGTTCAATGACGCCACAGTTCAAATATTTTCTTTTTTAATATTTTATTCTCTATTTTATTCTCTAAGTCCCAATAAATATTCTAATGAATGAAGTAGCAAAACAGGAAAAATTTGATATTCTCTTTATCAAGGATATGAGAAAAACACAAGGAACTAAGTCGAAAAGTTCTAAGTCCCCATGCGATGAGTATTATCGTCAGCGGTGAAGGATGAAGAAGATCACATTCATCGCATTCGGACTAGGTGAGTAAATTCGCCCCTGACACGACCTTGTCCTCACTTCATGGGGACAGGCTAACCAACAGTTTAAACGAATAAAAGTTTTAGTAATTTACGTTCTTTGCTTATCTGTCATTTGTAATGAAAGACTAATTATATATTATAAAAGCGTTATTTTGTCTGTTATAAGACTTTACGTTTTTCCAATTTTGTGACCAAACTATAAGAGATAGAGTGGTCATGTAAATGGATAAAATGTAGATCTTTTTAAGACAAACAAAATGCTACAAAAATATTTCGAAAAAAGTTTTTGATTTCCAAGATGGCGCCTTATAAAGGATCAAATTTTGACTTTTTCTCAATTTAAACGAAAAGTATAAAAGATGGAAGAGAACATTATATTGAGAAAATGTTGATATTTGAAAGTTCTATCGAACGATATATCACTTATTCACAAACGCTTTAGCGTTTGCAAGATACATGCAAAAATGTGAATTTTCGGTGTGTGACGCCGACCCGCAATACATCCGAGTTATTCGGAGAAGCCACAACGGACTGGGAAGTTATATATTCTCCGACGATCGCAACATTAATTTGCTAAATAAATAAAGTTTGTTGTTTGAATGCTATATATGCAAGGGTTCCGGAGCGAAGCGACGGTACCCGGCTATTATTATTATATATTATAAAAACGTATATTATAAAATATTATTCTGTCTGTCATTCTGTAAGCAAAATGCTAAATTACAAATTACTAAAATGTTACTGAAATAGAGAATCTATTCATAAAAAATGAAAATATATTAAACAACTGTCCAACTATACTGATTGGCGACGTAAATATAGATATTTTCAAAATGAATAAAAAATTGCAGTACAGAAATACGTAAAACTTATGTGCAATTATGGTTTCAAAAATCGTCTTTACGGAACAACAAGAAACTATACAATTCATGGAAATACGAAAAGAAATATAGATCATATTTTCATAAATAAACATGATATCAAAACACCAGGAATAATATGTAAAGAACGAATCGGATAACAGTTGAAAATGAGAAAATAACAGATCCAATTATAATCTATAAAGAACTAATCAATGATGTTAACAAAACAAAATTCATGAAAATCTACACATATAGAAAGAAAAGTCCTGACTCACTCACTCACTGACTCATCAACGCCCACCCCAAACCCTTGGATCTAGAAAGCTGAAATTTTGCACAGAGGTTTCCTTTATGATGTAGACAAGGAATAAGGCCGGATTTTTCGAAATTCGGGATAGGGAATAATCTGGCAAACTGACGATGAAGTGTATGGCGGCAACCCCAGGTCTGTGGCGCCAACCCGCAATACACCTGAGTTAAGTGAAGAAGGGCACAACGGGCTGGGAAGTCGTATATTCTCCGATCTCAATATTAATTTGCTAAATAAATAAAGTTTTTTTTTTAATGCTATATTCGCAAGGGTTCCAGAGCGAAGCGACGGTACCCGGCTAGTATTATGTTTATTTATTCTTTGTTATACAGAGTGATTCTAAATTCATAGGACAAACTAAGCGGTGATAGGGCACCCTAAAACAAACATTTTTTTATCAAAGAATATATGTCCGCAACTGTTGCATTGACATTCTACGACAGGTTGAGGAAAGTCCCGACACAAGCACCACAGCTGTTGCAGGTAGCCATAAGCCAAACCACCGTATGAAGAATTTTGCACCAGGAGCAATTACACCCATTACATTTACAGTGAATTCACATATTGAAATGTATTGCTCGGTGCTTCGAATTCTGCCGGTGGTTTATGCACACAGTGCAGTGCAGCCTGATTTTTCACATCTTCACATCTTCTCAGATGAGGGAGTGGTTAATGTTCACAATGCTCAAGTGTGGACAATGCTCAAAAGCGTTTGCAAATCCATACGCAACACGGCCACATGCTTCCAGTAACGATTCCCTCTTTGGGCGATAATCTTTTGGCGGTATCGTCAACGATCAAACAGCGTCCTCTTCCACTTAAAGACATACATTGAGGCAAAAATATTTGTTTTAGTGTGCCCTACCACCCCTTAAAGTTTGTCCTATGAATTTCGAATCACCCTGTACAATATGTAGGAATAATCTGAACAGATCGAAAGGGAAACTATTTTATGATGGGAAGGTCAAGGATTAATAATAAGTGATTGTATTGGAAGGCAAAGTGAAACTATTCTAAACAAACTCGGAAAAAGGATAGAAGATCAAAGAGACGACATCAGAGAAGCAAGATGTAAAGCAGACTTGTACCCCAGACCCACGAAGAGAAGAACGGATTTAGGCACTGTGCGACCCCAGAGATGGCGGGAAGACAACCGGGATACATCAGATACATCAGATATCCAAATGTATGCTAGCCCTGGACCAACCGAGGAGAGACGATCCGAGATAGAAAATGAGCAATGTTTTACAAGATGTCGGCCCAGGAAAAGAAGAAATTGCGGTATAGGCTGTAAATACAACATATTTCTATTTTATCGCGGTGTGTGATCGAGAGGGGAAGACAGGAGAATGATAATGACGCCGCACCTGGTCAACTGATAACCAAGGGGAAGACCGATGCCCTTGCCGCTTCGACTCTACTTCAGCTGCCTAATGAATAGATTCCGGCTTGCCTGTGTGATGTATTAAGGGACATGGAAGTCTTGACGAGAACTATGGCGGATCTCTAAAGATACATTTCCACCAAATGTGAAGGAGAGGGAACCATTTTGTGAACTTTTGAAGTAGAAGAGAGTGATCTCTGTCGATCTAAGATAAAGAAGGAGAGGGAGTCGAAACAAAGGTATTAAAGCCATCTTATTCCACTTGAACTATTAATAAATTCTGAAATATTGAGACTATTTTATTATTTTGAAAATAAATATATGTGAAAAAGGAAAAACATCCTTAAGACGATAAGGAACAAAACTGAAACGCTAAGAGAGTCGACATATTGTGTTTGTGTTTTTTTAGCGGAAAGATTGTGTTTTCTATTTAATTCTGTGATCTAATCCGTTGCAAAAAAAACAAACAGATAATAAGAAGTTACTTTTATAGACTATTTGTCGAATGGTAACCGTATTGTAAGCTCTACTCATAGACAATCGTTTACGACGAAGGAGACAACCATGTGCTATTTCGAGCTTCAGCATGTAAGAGAGCGATCGGAGAAATCCGTTTAGTGTTTGATTATGCATATTTTTAGCCATTACTATTAAGATATTATATTTGTAAGTTTACTACTATGTTATCTTTTAATTCAGATCTATATCCACTGTCGGCTTAAATTTAAGATATTGTCACAAGAGGGTAATCGAAGTGCACTTCCCTTTTAAATTACAAGGTATTATGTTATCGGGAGTCATAATTTTATAATTTTATTGGTTGCTTCATTCATTTTAATGCCAATAAAACCTTATATAGAATTTGTTCTGAAATTACGGTTGTAATCTTCTTAGAGATAAGCTGCGTATACATGTGTTTATGCCAGTATTTCGCATATTTCGAATGACAGGAGAACAAAAAGGATATTTATTATTATTAATCTATGTAACGTAGATCAGAGTCACTCCGACTTCGTTCCTTTTTAAATTTACATTTCCTTAGTTTTCCGTATCTTTGTAGGCCTGGGGATCCCGATTCCAGAGTTGTAGTCCGTGTTGCGAAGGCTTCACGGGAAAGCAATCGGGGGGGGGGGGGGATCGTTTTACCGGCTGGCTGATTTGAGTTCTTTTGTTGGTTTAGCTCTGTATAGTCTAACAAACGGGCGGGATCTGCAATTTTGTCTGTGATAACTTCACAATGAGCCCAGCGGTTCTTGTAGTTATAGCCCTCCGAGCTCTAATCTTCCACTGCGCAGAGATCACAAGTTAGTTAGGGTTATTTTCCAGATTTTTCAGAGCGTAGATCCCTCGCTTGGAGACACGCTTACTGTCTATTATCTTCTTCAACCAACGAGCATTATATGGTTAGTGATTTATCCCTTTTATTATTTCATTTCTTTGTTTGTGACTGTCGACAGAGAACGTCTGGGTTTACTCTGCTATATATACAAAAGATCCCCAAGACCTTAAAAGAAACGTGTCAGAGAAAAGGCAGAGGTGGTATGCGATAGAATGCGGAATTCAAAATGCAGCTTCGAATTCGTACATGCGAAGAAATTTTTTTGGGTTTTTTTAGGAAAGAAAACTGTAGGCCGGAAAGTTGAAAACAATCCCTGTGTTTTCAGGCGATAACAAATAGCTAAAGAGAACAAAGAAAAGATGGCGGAGGAGGCGCAAAGGAGATTTAGCGTTGAAATTAATAAATGGATTGGTGTTCAGTAGGTGGAGAGTAGAACAATTGATATTGTCGGGATCCAATTAATCTTGAAAAACTAAGGAAGCGAAGAGGGAGACTCGTTTATCGTTAATCAACAAAAAGCTTAGGATAAAACCAATAATAGAAAATGTGAGAAATTCCGAGAGAACGAGCCTCCTCTGGGAAAGACGTGGGAAGAAATTGACGGAGCCGACGCGTGTGACCAAGCGGTCAAGTCACACATCATCAAACAGTAGGCATCGACAGCCGTTAAAAGCAAAAAAAGGAATGAAAACGAAGTGGGTGAGACAAACGTCGAAGGCAAGAGGAAAAAAAGCAATGTAGCTTTACAGAAATTTAAAAAGATAATGTCGTTTAAGAACAGATTAACTTTAATTAGCGATATCAGATTCTCGGGGATGCCCGACAGAACAATTACAGAAATCCTATCCTGAAATAACTGCATTTCCAAACTACACGACATTCGCTTCACGGAGCTAAAGGAAATAGCGGTGTATGCTAGAGCTACGCCGGGTTCTTCGAGAATCAACCAAGTCTGGGTTTACTTTGCTACATAAAGAAAAGATCCCGAAGACTTAAAAGACAAAATGGCAAGACTTAGAACTTTTTGACTTTAACTCATGTGTTTTTTTTTTATTATATCCTTGATAAAGAAGTCTGTTAATCTATTGGGACTTTGAAACATGTAGGATAACTTATTAAAATAAAATATTCGAACTGTGCATCGTTGGACTGCCTTACATTACTTACAGTGCACGTTAAATTTCATATCAATATTAATACTCATATGCATCAAAACACAGTTATATTACAAAACATAAGAGCGTTGAATAGAAGTAGATGTACTAAAATGCATATACTTACATGCTAATTTGTTATCATCAAAAAAATGAAAAAAATTGAAATTACAAATGTATTATTGAAATAAGGAAAAAAAAGCGAAAATTAAAATCAAAGCAGACGAAACAAATAACAGGAAAACATAATTTCCTAAATAATATATATATATATATATAACATATAAACAAGAATCTAATCTGGTCTTTACAATCTATTATCTTACATATAAAATGTACTGTACGTAATGTCATCATTATTATATTTACTACAGTCACAATTTTTGTTCCTTAAATAAAGTATTTTCACACAAGCATTAAATCTAGCCAGTTAAAACATTAGCGCCTAATTTCTAAATACGAATGTTAAGACATGCAGGCTTTAAAAAAAACACAAAAGTAAATAAACAGTCACTACAGTTATAAATGCAGAAATCTTCGATTTCCGATTTTCGATTTTTTTTATAATGAGTGTTTATTTATTATTTTTGTGCTTGTGTTTTTTTTTAAAATGGTGCAGGTTCTCGTCATCTTAACATTTATGAATCTACCTTATATTAAACAAGATGAAAAATTCTAAATATGAACTTAAAGATTCTAATATTTCAGCATGCAATTAAATAGATTTTAAGCAAAAAGTAAAGTAATAGCTGAATAATTTCAAGATTTTTTTTTTCGCATCAATAATTTCAATTCGACATTGATAATAATATAATATCAAAACATCTTGTGCATCTATCATTGACCACTGATGAGTAGAACTGTTCTATGATCTATTCCAGGATATGATGTAACGTCCACCCTAAAACTAAAGCTGTAACTCCGTTGTGTAGTCGAGTCGTGGTTAATGCTTGGGAAATCAGCACTAACCAATAATTTCACTGTATGATTTAAAAATAACTTGTAAGTCCATATCCACAGTAACCGGAACTACAAGTGATTCTTCTTTGCAATTCACTGTTTCTGTATTCTGCTTATTGATGAACAATTCCTGGTTATGTTGTATTCCAATATTATTTGTTTCACTTTTTGTGAATTTTACACTTTGAGAATATTGCCACTTAAACTGCTTTCATTTTATAATGTTTCCAATACTCTTGATACTCCAATATTAACTTAACATCCGTTTCCTTCTTGCCCACCAACAGATCACAAGTTTACGTGATCTGCTCGGATATCGCATTGTTACCTTTGTAGCTGAGACTTGACGCTTTTATTTACATTCGCAGTTTGTTTCAATCATTTATTCATTATTACTGTCATATTGTATAGGACTCAAAATACAATACGTATATTACTTTTTCAATTCTTTCAGGATGTACAGAAATTGATTCAAACGAAGAAGAATTATTTTAGACCACCCGATACAGTCATATGCTCTATTAATGCCCAAAGATATCAAAATATATTTACTCTTATTTGTTAGTATTTTAAAATCATTAATTTTATCAACAACATAAGATTGGTATCAACTGAAAACGATTGTCTACTAAAATCAAATTGCTTAGGATTAATTCAACTATTTCGGAACAAATGAAAATTTATTCTATTCAGAATCAATTTCTCTAAACATTTATAAAGTCGACTAAGACCCCAGAATCTTTTACGCAATCAAATTTTGAAGAGTTTAATTCAGGGACCAAACAAGCGTCTTCTTTTTAAATCTTCGGAAATAAAACCAGCCACTAACATTTTTTGTATACATTTAATCACAGCAAAGGAGCTTTTTTATGTAGATTTTGAATAATTTTTTGCACATATTTCATCCCTACCGGGAGACTTCTTCATACATGAAATAAGTAATGAACTAATTACATCAGTAATCTCAGAATTGTACAAATGATTCTGTTCGTTGTTTGAAATCTATATGTTCTTCACTGACTTTCTTCGATACCTTGAGTGTTTTGTTCCGAGATCCTGTATAGAACTTTGTACTTTTTCACCCACGACCTTCTTGTCTGGAATTTTGTAGTATGCATTGGGTCGATCTGATTCTTTACAGCCACTGACAAAAGCGATTTCTACGTTAATGAAGTATTCCATGACGATGCGATACCTAGCTTCTTGAAAGACGTTACGATTGATCTAGTGTTGCAGTTCTATTACATTTTGTTTGCTTTTAAGTACATTTTCAAATTTGTGAGGACCTGTCAATCCTTGATCAAGCATTTATTCTTCCTATCAGTTCTAACTCAAACTCGTTATTGTCGACGGTCTTTCCAAGTTACAAACAATCCGAGGGTCAGAATTTCCGTTTCCGCATGGTTGCCTAGTCCACAATTTGTAGGCATCCGCCAAATAACATCCAGATATTCAACTGAACTTCAACTCAACTGAAGTTTTCAGAGATGCCGAAAAATACAATGAACTGCTATTTTTTTTTTTACTTGTAAATAATTTTTCATCATCCTGAATCGTATCGTCCTCGTGTCACGGAAATCATTTCCCTCCTTAAAATTGCCTGATGCTTTCTCGTCAATGTCAAGAGTAACGATTTCTTGAAGAACAACTTCTTCCTCTAATAACGGAAATTATCGGTTCTTGGTGTATCGTCCAATGTCCAGAAACAATCTGCCAGTAGTTTAAGAATAACTGATTGTCGCATTTTCAAATACAACTGTAAACACTTTTGAAAGTCACAAAAAATAACCATTTTAAACGTCGACTGACAAAAGATAAATAATAACAAGACTTTTAATCAAATATCGTTCTGATGCGAGCGCAGGTATTTGCAGCGCCATCTGATGTTTGCTATAAGAACTTTAAATTTTGTTTAAATTTTGCATTCATTTTGCCTAACATGTAAGGAATTTTCTAGGCAAAATATCTCGTTAAAGTATAGACCATGGCACCTAATTTTTTGTGCGTCAACATATCTATGTTTAAGGTCTTTTCGATAAACTATTTTTGGACCACCTTGGTCCCTGAATAGTGTCCTGTCCTTGTAAGACTAAAATTGTTTAAATCAAAGAAATCATTAACTTCACAAATGAACCATTTCAATACTTACTTCCTAATTTGTTTTAAGAATTGAAAGATTAAGAATTTGTTTTTCAAATAAGACAAAAAAAAACTTGAAATTAAAATAGAAATTCCTGATAAGAAAAATAAATGATAAATGAAAGGCGAAATATGACTTTAATGCATTATACTATATTATTTAGATCTTATTCA
Source organism: Thereuonema tuberculata (assembly GCA_023159025.1). Taxonomy (NCBI): domain Eukaryota; kingdom Metazoa; phylum Arthropoda; class Chilopoda; order Scutigeromorpha; family Scutigeridae; genus Thereuonema; species Thereuonema tuberculata. The sequence continues at coordinate 21,288,212 of JAFIDM010000003.1, read as the reverse complement.
AATCATATCAATTGTGATTACATAGGTTAATTCTCAATATTACCTAGAGGAATTTCTATTATTTGTGATTAAATGACTAAAATATCACAGAAATCGACGTATTACAAAATCTTAAAAAATATTCATACAGTGTTAAAAGTTCGGTTGTATCATTACAGGCCATACAGGCCTTCGGTTACGTGGAAAGTTTAGGCTCTCAGTGATTATCAACCAAAGGGACTAGTTGGCTTTGGATGGTCAACCAACGCCCGGTCAACCGGTCAACCCAACAACCGGTCAATTGCCGTTATCTATAGAATTTGGAATAGTTAATGGAAATTGGAAATTGAAAAAACTCCGTCGGGCGCAACTGATCTGCTAGGCACATTTCGTTTGCCCCGGCCCCTCTAAACGTCGTCCCAACTTCTCCATTCTAGTGGCTTCCTCTTTTCTTGTACCACTAACAATGATAAGGTCAGTTAGCGATTTTTTTTCTTTAAAACGTAATGGGGCGCAATGAGCCTATGAGATCGTTTCGTCTGTCAACCGGAATGAAGAACGAAAATCACTAACTGACCTTGCCATTGTTATTAGCACTGGAAAAGCGGAAGCTAGTAGGATGGAGACCTCGTGAAAAAATTTAGCGGGGGAGAGGCAAACAAAAGTGCTCAAGGTGTGCCTAGCAGATCGGTTACGCCCGACGGAGTGTTAATCTTGACCTTTTGTAGGTACCTTCCTCAGCGGCAACTTTCCTCTGTAGCTGTAACCTGCAACAAAAGTTTTCTTTGCATTCGCGGTATCACTCGGATCGTCCTTTGGCATTAAAAGGCATAAAATATTGCCGTTGGTTTCTTGGTATCACTTAGGTAGTTCCATGCCTCGTCCAAAGTAGTGATCTACTTCCATTTTCCTTCCAATATGTGGTGCTCGTAAAGCTTTCGGCCTTTGGTCTTCCTTTCAGCAACGTGTTGAGGAAGTAGGCGATAAAGTGAGCTTTAAGATACTTATCTAATTGCAGATCAAGCCCAATTATCCGTGCAACCGTTGGCTGAGAAAATCCTGCAGCCTGGGAAACCCCTCTTTGGGAGCTAGTGTTCTCGCTACAATCATAGCTGTCACTTTCTTAATAACGTTAGGAGTTGCCTAACCCCTGTAGGTCGTAGGTGTTGTTTTCGGGCCTGTGGCTAAGCCCGCTCTTGACTGATGGGCTTCCTACGACTTTCTATTACTATCCGGTTGACGGTGGACTTGCAATCATGAAAATTTCAATGTTTGCACATGTCCACAATTTTTGACACGATATATTTAGCATCGGAAAGGGCAACTACGTACCCTTCCCATCAATTTGGGATTTTTGGCGGCATATTTAGAATACAACGCAATTCCAGCTACCAGATAATCAACTACAGGCTTATGACCTCAGATTCGAACGCAACAATGCTAGTCATGTGCACGTACGAAATAGCGCACCCCTTCAAATCGACCGAATAAACGTGAATCAACCCTCCGTAATAGCCTGTGTAATACAGTTCAGTTCACAGTGTTACACATTTAAGCAAAATTTAATAGAATTGCTTTATTTACTAACTAGCCGGGTACCGTCGCTTCGTTCCTGAACCCTTGCATACATAGCATAAAAAAAACCTTATTTATTTAGCAAATTGATATCGAGATCGGAAAATATACGAGTTCCCAGCCCGACGTTGCCATCTCCGGATAACTCAGATGTATTGCGGGTTGGCGCAACACACCAATATATCGATAAGGCAACTTTAAAGCCAAAATGTAAATCCTCTTTATTCTCCATCCCATGGGAATTTCGAAAAATCCGGCCTTATTCCTTTTTCTACATCATAATAGAACTTCTGTGCAACATTTCAGCTTTCTAGGTCGAAGGGTTTGGGTTGGGCTTTGATGAGTCAGTGAGGGAGTGAATCGGGACTTTTCCTTTTATGCAGGTAAATAAGGCAGTTCTATTAACGTGATGGCAAGTTTAATTATTTTCAAAAATTTATTGTTATTTCAAATTTGTTGTATCTAAATAAATGCTTTTTTTTTGTGCCATTTAAAATAGATTGAAAAAAAAATCTTTCAAATTATGAATTACAAATTAGGAAATTAGAAAACAGAGGTAAGAGAATTAATAATGCTCTTTACATCTACAGAATAAAGAATTAAAATGACAAAAAAATCTTAAAGCTAATTGGAAATAAAATAAGAATCAAAACGGAAAGGAAGGACAATACTACATTAATTGATATAATAATAAAAAATATTCTTTTTATATTTTTTTTACTATCAGCTTTATCAGTTAGGAAAAGTTTATAACAATTAGTAATAACAATTAAATGAACGTTTCCTGAAATTCATTAATATTATTAAAATGAAAGAAAATACAAATTAATAATAAAAAATTACACTACTTGAATTTTTGAAATTGTCTTACCGTCTGTTTTTGTTTGTAATTTCAAATATTTAAAATATATAAAAATATATTGAAAATGTTTCAAAGAATATAATTGATTTATAATTAATTCCATTTCAATAAAAAAATAAAGAATGTTTAAGAATTACAACTTTTTCTTCTTTCTAAGAATATAATTGACTAGCTATGCCTCGCGGTTTCATCCGCGTTAAATTGTGATTATATATATCTAATGAAATTAACCTAAAAATCCACACAAATTGTTTGGTGAAACAGAACTGTTGCATAAGGGATCCACACGACTGAGCCGTACGGCATGGAACCTCGCTTGCTGACCGTGGAATTCACAATTCGACCTTTCTCGGTAATCTTCGGTACTCGTGTGAGTCCAAGCTGCCCCCGACCCAGCGCGCCGTCGCCCCCGCCGATGGTTGATTACTGAATTATATTTACTGCTCCGCTCCTATCAGTCGTGACGTGATGTTATATAGCCTACAAACTTCTTCAAAAAGGGCTATGTAACCCAAAAAGAATTTTTCAAATCGGACTGGGTTCCTGAGATTAGCGCGTTCGAACATACAAACTCTTCAGCTTTATAATATTAAGTATAGATAAAGAAGAAAAAAAAATGTAATTCTGATGATTTTTTTTTTTTATTGAAATGGAATTTGAAAATAATTTCAGGTTTTAAGTAATGTAAGACCGCATTGGTCTAAGATATAATTCCTTTCAGATATTGTATTGATAATTAGAACAAACAGTGATAGTTAAAACGAACAGTGTAGGAAAGTTCTGGACTGCCAAAGAAAGAAATCCCACCTATTCAAAAAGACAGAATAGTGTTCTGACTCCAACAAAGAAAATGGAAACGAGAATAAGCTGGCTAAAATTTGAAGCTGATTTATAATTAGGATCTTCAAGGAAAAACATCAGACAAAATAAATAATTTTTCAAGTAGAAAAGAATTCGTATACGTTTGTATGATAGACTTTTGACGATAGTACATTGACTACTGTTAAGGCATGATAAGCCATGTTTTCGGAGCTGAAGTTAAAGCACTACACTTAAAGTATCACATAGCTCCCTGGGAATTTTTAAGAAATATTTAAAAGAGAAGAAAATAACTCAGTAAATTTTTTTTTATTATTATGCTTTTAAGAATTGGAGGAATATCATTGTGCATTTGTATCATACTATCATATTTTTAATAAATAGGGCAAGGCATTTGATGATTTTGCATCTTTCTTCTATGAAGGTTGAAAGATGGCTCGCATTTATGAAAATGTGTAATATTAAATAATTGGTTAAATAAAGGCAATCCGTTAGGGCATTTTTTTTGCATTTTTCGGCATTTTTTAGGGTTAGGTCATTTTTTGGCAATTTTTAGGTCATTTTGAGCATTTTTAGTAGTTTTTTGGAAGGCAATGTCATTTTTTTATACTTTGAGATTTTATTTGTTATTCAGTATCTTTCCTTGTCCTCATTCAAGCCACCAAATTTTTCCAGAAAACAAGTAGACTTTTTTTTTTGGTTGTTAAAGTTAAAAATGGTTTAATGTAATAAATTAAAATGTTTTCATTTTTACATTTTTAATTGGTCATTTTTTTTTATTTTTCTGTAATTTTTTTACTATTTTTAGGTCATAAATGCATTTTTTATTTGTCATTTATTAGCAAATTATAGGTCATTAAATGCCTTGCCCTATTAATAAGAAATAGTGAAATTCATTGTTTGTATGATTTTAAAATATTGTAAAAAGATGAGTAATATATTCCCTTTATACATGTTATTGTATACATATGTAACCTGAAGAAGAATAGTCGTAGATCATTCGAAATATTGTGATGAAGTAAAAAAAAAGTATAGAAGTTTTTATTAATCATCATCATCTTCTCAATAACATAAAATAAATGTAAAATTAAAAATACATTTATTACAAAGTGAATTTTCGACGAGATATTTTCTTCTCTTCTTCTTCAAGCTGATGAAGAAGGTTTACGATATGTACATTTATAATAGAAGTTATTTTGTCTAAACAGTTTTATAATTGGTGGATTGGTTTGCAGTTCTTAGAAAAGCCCATTGATCACCCGGGGGTTGTTGATAGTTGACTTTTGTCTTCGTTATTTGTTTATCTTAGCCGCGCGTTCAATTGTTTTAATAAAATAAAACAAGTTACAAGTACTTCTGACCTACATTTATAATAAGTATTATCACTCGAATATTTTTATTTTTCTATTACTTTTTTAGAAGTTTCTGAAGTCCTAAATTTAGTAAAGAAGTCTCATAATATTCAATTATAATAATTTAATAAATTACTTCATTTTTAAAAAGATTTTGTTTCCAAGTAGGAGTAAACATCTTCTTTTAGTTAAATATTAAGCTTTTTTTATTTTATTTCAGTTATAGAGAATTATTAAGATGAAATAAAGAAATACTCACACACTAAATTGTTTACAATGACATAAAAAAATTAAAAAGTGCAGTCTTATTTTTTATTTAATGAGGATTAAAAAGTAATCAGTAACATAAAATGTGGTTGAAATCATTATCTTTAATAATAAATGAACTCAGCAGAGTTTCAGCTTCAGTGTTTCATATTTGATGTTGTAAGTCTACCTTCTGTAAATCTTTCTAATCCAAACGAAACGAAGAGAAACTTTGAAGAGATTGAACACAAAGAGTCTTTCAACCAACAATGAAAAACAGATTACAATTAAGTTCATGAAATGAGAATTTGTAGTAAATTATTCTAAATAAGATGATAGGTGTGAGAAGGCGCATGCGCATATGAGCAGCATTAAGTCTTTTGATTCTGATTAAGGTAGTGGAGTGTTTTGTAATATTACAGAATTTTAGAATATAAATGAAACTTTATTTAATTTAAAAGAATTAATTTTGTGATTGAATGTTTCACAAAAATAACATTAGTTTTATTTACTTAAGATATTTATAGAAATGAAAATATAGAATATCATTCCAGTTCTTTATGAATATTTTCGGTAAACAAGTATAGAGATAAAAACGAGAAATAAGATTAATCATTGTAGATAGGAATTTTCATTTTCGTTTGGTATTTGTAAAGCGTTGCTGCCTGTGTCAGAGAAAAACGTAACTGAAAGTTAAAGTAAGGCGGTATCACAGTGGACGTTCCGATCGACGAGATTCAGTAGCCACAGATTTTTTTTAAAAAAAAACCTTACATACTATTAATAATCCGTATGTGAACAAATTTAAAGACTATTAAATAAATTTGAAATGCAAAATACATCAACACGAAATATTCAACGCCTTAAAGCATAGTAAACTCCTTAATACTTAAATGATAGCAATTACCACTTGTGAAAGAGAATTAATAAAAAAATAACCTAATCAAATTAAAAAAATAATAGTTCTTTTAGATATAAAAATTATATTAAAATATTTCCCATACAAATGGGCTGAGTAGATGGATGTCAAAAGCGCCTAAGCTACCTTTAGTCAATACTTATTAGTAATTTCCTTCTAATACACCACAATGTCTCTATCACTCATAAGTTCTAATGATCACTCACTAACCACAAAAATACGATATAAGACTTTAGGTTCTATAGTTCACTATCTTTAACCAAGATGCTGTAAGAAAAATCTTATCTCTTGAAATGATTTCTTCAGAATGTTAGCTCAGTTTTCTTAATAGAAATTTGATAATCCATAATGATGCTTATCATCGTTCAATGGCCTTCCTTTGACAGTTTACTTTCAGTTTTCTTTAGCGTTTGTGTTTTTCTACATTCTTTTTCTCGAGCGACTTTCTGTGCAAGGAGATCCTTTATTGACAGTATACAGCGTTGCCGGGAAGTTCCCACATTCCCTATTATATAGTAATAAATGTAAATATTTAGTAATGAGCATTATTTCAATTGTTGATACTAGAATGCAGGTGACGCTAAAATGTTTTCTTTTGGGCGAAAGAGAACCAGTATCATAGAACGAATAGGGCTAGAACAGGACGGGATTCCTGTTCACTTCGGTCTTAATTGTGCGAATTTCTTCATGAACATTCTCCAGGACGCTGGATTGGTCGTAATATTTCAGCATCGCCAGCTCCATTACAATGGCCACCACGAAATCCTGACCTTACGACACCTGACAATTCATTGGGAGGAATCATCGAAGCCTACATGTCTGAACGTCGTCATGCTACAAATGAAGAATTGCACAAGCCAGTTGAGGATGCATTTCGATCCATCACACCGGACATGCTCCAAAAATGTCAAGTATGACATGGCGTCATATGAAATTGTGTGTACAGCATGATGGCGAACACACAGACGCATAGGACCTTTAATGTGTAAATATTTTCTTGAAATAGACAAACATAACGAGAACTGTAGAATGTAATTGTTTTACGTGTACTGAAGTAACTTGTCATCGAAATTAGAGCCATACACCTGTTTAAAATGATGAATATTTATACAACTAAAATACTGCAACTAGTTTCTCCGTCGAGAGACGGTATTCTCAAGCAATTGAGAAATGAGGTGGAATTATATAATACATTGAAAAAGGAAGTATACTGATGGCTTCTGGGTAACGGGAAGGGACCCCTGGTGGCTGCGAGGAAAACGTCAGAAGAACCTCTAGCGGCAAGAAACAGGAACTACGATGGGTCAGCTCAATCTTCTGGACTTTCCTGTGTTTAACCCGACTGGGACAATGGGCACGATTCCAATTCACACCGAGCTATATAAAATAGTGACAAATTGCAGATAAAATACTAAAATACAAAAAAAACTTTAATTTATGGAGAGCAAATACTTGAAGCGAAGAAACTAAACTACCAATTAAAATTATGTGGGTTTTTTTTTATGAAGAAATAAAAAATAAAAATTAAAAATTAAAAATAATTTTTTTTTTTTTTTTAATAATTAAAAAAAATTTTTGTTAATTTTAAATTTACAAAATTACAAAACTAGCAAACTAAAAAAACTAACAAACTAAAAAACTAAAAACTTTAATTAATTAATAAGAAATTAAAAAATGAAAGATTTTTTTTTGTTTCTTTTTAAAAAACAAATAACAAAATGAAAAATAAAAAATATAAATAGATAGATAAAACAAAGAAACTGGCAATTGTCCTACTTCATATACTGTAGGAATAAACCAATGACCGCCTGGGCGGAATCCTATTTTCCATTTTTTTTATTGTTATTTTTACTAACCCATAAGCGGCCATAGCTGGGACAGATGAGGACACACTATATGCCTCAGCTGTGATCAGTATAAAATATGTTTCGATACATTTTTTTTTAAAGTCATTCTGATAACGAGCTAGAATTCGTACCTCATTAAAATGTAAACCATGCGAGTGGGAAATGGCATGCCTGTATGTGAGACACATTTCGTTTCTGTTTTGATATGCCCTATCAATATGACCGGTGCTCCGCTACCCGGTCGGCTATATGCCTGCTGGTTTCCCTAAGATAAAGGCAATTATGGCGGATACAAGGCAGGGCATATACAACTCCAGTGTTATGGGCTGAACTTCAGGCTTTGGGTGTGTTGAACATCATGGCGATGGTATTGCTAGCTGGAGAAGTTATGCATACATTGTGTGATCTAAAAAATTTTAGGAACAAAGGGAAGGCGTGAAGATGATAAGGAATAGAAACAAACGACTTGAGTTGACCTGCGTCGTTTCGACTTTGACATTGTTATAAATGCGTTTCAAAGTGTTCTTGAAATGCCTAGAGATGAAATGCGGATAATCATTGTTAATGAGAATAGTTCTAATCGTATTGAGTTCTTGATTGAAAAGCTCTAATGAACTGGATAAGTGGAAACCTCTTCGCATGAACATGTTCATGACGTTAATTTTGAATTCCAATGGCACGGCGGAATAAAAATTCAAGGTAATTTCACCATAAGTGGGTCTGCGAAACACTGAAGAATGGATTTGTCCATTGGAGTGCTTCAACTTGATGTCGAGATATGGAAGAATGCCATCTTTCTCCTTTTCAATTTCGAACTGCACTTCGTCACTTACCTGAATGAAAATGTCCATGATGCCTTCTAAGGTACTGGAATCGGCATAGCACAGTATGTCATCGACATATCTAATGAATAAAGAAATTTCGATGTTGCCTATGTCGAGAATCCATAACGCTCGATCCTCTATAAAAGACATTGTCCATTCAGCGATGAGGGCGGAGGCCGTTTGATATAAATTACAAACTCAGGACTTTATTAATGTGTTGAACTTTGCACCGGCGGCTTATTATAACCGTTATACATCAATGGCACTTACTCAAATTAATAAATTAACCAAGTTAAGTATTGAACGATGGCCCATCTCTCCCTTTCACATAATGGCAGTAGTCAATTTATCAGATAAGCAGGTTTCGCCATTAGCCTTACAAGTGTTGGGCAAAGGTCTTAAATTTAATTTGCCTAGCAAACCTAAGTGGCATTATCCCTGGCTAAATTGGAAACAGTTATTTCCAGGCAGCCACAGACAGATCAGGCCAAGTTATTGAGGGTACAGTAGGCAACGCTTTGAAGGGCGTGTCCAAGAAAGCTAACACCCCCACAGTGTCTCCACTTGAGATCATTGAGCTCCGTTAGCTGAAATTATTCAATGATATTATTGTTATTACAAATTCTGATAAAGGCAATTGTCCTATTATTTTAAATAAGGTTGACTATGATAACACGATTAATTATTTTTTGGTAACGAATGCAGGTATCCAGTTCTTCTACGTTAATGATAAAGAAGTGCTCAATGCTAATAGAAGAATTGCGTGGCATTTATTCAAAGATGGGCACATATCGTCTGAATTCGCCGAGAAGTTAAAAAATTCCTCATGCAGCATTCCTACACTCAATGGGCTTTCAAAAATCCACAAACCGTTTGAGGACTTTTTCCTATTCGGCCCATAATCAACTGCAAGTTATCTGCAATTGAAATGCTTTCTAAACATATTTATATAAAAATGAAGAATTTCAGAGTTGTATCCATATAGTGTGCAAAACAGTACGCAATTTCGTAAGCAAATTAAAATCATGGAGTTCGTGACGGATACGAATTTTGCTCTTTAGACGCTAAGGCGTTATTTACCTCAATTAGTAAGGAATTAATAATCATGCTTTGGAATACATTGTTAATAAGTCTCACCACCATTTTATGCAAAAGAACAAATGTGTTAAGTTAATTCCACTTATTTTGGCTCTTTTTGATATGCAATTTTTTGGATTCGAAAACAAATTTTATAAGCAAAGTAAAGGTCTCTTCATGGAGCTGGCAGCCTCTGCCCTCATCTCTGAATGGACAATGTCCTTAATAGAGGATCGATCCTTATCGATTCTCGACATAGGCAACATCGAAATTTCTTTATTCATTAGATATGTTGATGACATACTGTGCTATGCCGATTCCAGTATCTTAAAAGGCATCATGGTCATTTTCAATCAGATAAGTGACGAAGTGCAGTTCGAAATTGAAAAGGAGAAAGATGGCATTCTTCCATATCTCGACATCACATTGAAGCGCTCCAATGGACAAATCCATTCTTCAGTGTTTCGCTAACCCGCTTATGATGGAATTACCTTGAACTTTTTATTCCGCCGTGCCATTGGAATTCAAAATTAACGTCATCAATTATCAAAATTTTTTTTGATAATTTTAAATTTACGAAATTACAAAACTAACAAACTAAAAAACTAAAAACTTTAATTAATTAATAAGAAATTAAAAAATTAAAAAATTAAAAAAAAGACTGGAAAGATTTTTTTTTGTTTCTTTTTAAAAAACAAATAACAAAATGAAAAATATAAATAGATAGATAAAACAAAGAAACTGGCAATTGTCCAACTTCCAATAGTGTAGGAATAAACCAGTGATCACCTGGACGTAATCCTATTTTCCATTTATTTATTTTTTATACATTTTTTTTTATTTTTATTTTTTACTTCTTCATAAAAAAACCCACATAATTTTAATTGGTAGTTTAGTTTCTTCGTTTCAAGTATTTGCTTTCCATAAATTAAAGTTTTTTATATTTTTGTATTTTATCCGCAATTTGTCAGGATTTTTATGTAGCTCGGTGTTAATTGGAATCGTACCCATTGTCCCAGTCGAATTAAACACGGGAAAGCCCAGAAGAATGAGCTGCCCCATTGTAGTTCCTGTTTCTTGCCGCTAGAGTTCTTCTGACATTCTCCTCGCAGCCACCAGGGACCCCTTCCCGTTACCCAGAAACTATTAGTACATTTCTTTTTCAATGTACTAGTTGACCCGTGCGAATAATTCGCACCAAAAAAAAACCACCTTTGAGAAATAATAAACAAATCCAACAGCTGTCGTACGTTAGTTAAACATATTGTCAATAGCTGGCGCCTTTTCCATTTTTATAAAAAGGTTGACCCTTGCGAATAATTCGTATGGTATATTGAAATAAGTCGCTATATTAGAATACTGGAATATTTACATGGTATATTGTAATAATTCGCATAATTCAGACACCGAATGGTAATGTAGAAATACATTACTGAACAGATTGCCTTCTACATTTTTATAAAAAGATTTTTAAATAAAGTTTTTTAGCGAAACCATTAATTTTAAAGAATTTGTTTATTTTTTTGTCATTAACGGTGAACGTAATCTTCAAAATGATATCTCAATCATTTGATTTTGATGAAGTATTAAGGGAACTAACAAACAAACAAAAAAAAACCTTTAAAAAATAATATATGAGAAATTGACAAATTTTTGTTTTTTTATTCTAATAAATCGTAATTTTTATTAAAATAAAAATTTTTTTTTATGTGTTCTTATTAAATAAACGATGGAAAATCATTTTAAAATGCATTTTTATTCAAAAAAGGATATATTTGAATTACGACGCTGCAGTGTTTCGGTTTCGAAAAATAAGCCGCTTCTGTTAAAGCGTTTCTCCATTTTTATAAAAAGGTTTTTAAAATTAAGTTTTTTAACGAAAGCATTAACTTTAAACAATTTGTTTATTTTTCGTCAGTAGCGGGGAACGTAATCTTCAAAATGATGTCCCAATCATTGATTTTGATGAAGTATTAAAGGAAATATGGCCTTCCGACAAAAATACACCTTTGAGAAATAATATATAGTGATTATATAATTCCACCTCATTTCTGTACTCAATTGCTTGAGAATACAGTCTCTCGACGGATATTTATAGTTGCTATTGAATATTTATACAACTAAAATACATCATTTTAAACAGGTGTATGGCTCTAATTTCGATGACAATGATAGGAACTTCTGGCCACGCTCTACTTCCAATTATGAACAGTCATCTTCTTCCTCAATGGCTATTTGCAGTGCTGACTCGGGCACAAGACTTACAAGGAAAAGATTTTTAGCCAACGACCATGCACTAAAACAGAATAGTATACGATCGTTGGCTAATAATCTTTTCCTTGTAAGTCTTATGCCCGAATCAATACTGCCAATAGCCATTTGGGTTATAAATTCTCTTAGGTTAATTCTCAGCAACCGTCTTCTCTAGACTATTCATTACTACCTTTTCATAGCTCAGTAAAAGTTCTTTTGTCTGACTATTAATCTACTACTTCTCTTCACATCCTGTAAGACTCCTTCCGGATCACCGGATAAACGTTCATTGTTTCTGTAATTTAATGCTATCTACTACTAATGTTTTGAGTGTGAAATGAAAAGGGTCGAGAGTGGATTTTTTTTATAGCACTTATAACGCTGATACAAAAGTTTCCGATGATAAAAGTTCGGATAATTTTAAAAGTTCCATCAGCTTAATAAGTTTTATCTACCAAAAAAAATATAAAATTGATTGAGTCTTTAATATCTTCTCGGATAAGCAATAGCTTGCTCCTGTTTAATATGTCTTCCCTGTATCTCTCCAATACACTTGGTATTAATTAATATAAGGATATGGCCTCTCACTTTGTGTGAATTAATTTATAAGGCTTTTCACTATTGTGTTAAATATTTAATTCGGCTTTTCACATTGCATGACTTATTCAATCTAAACATTATTGAATAATATCTCTCGTGTCACTGTCTGTTATTACGTCACTTAGCACTGACGTAATCCTAAAATTAAATTCCTCAATGCACAATAATTACTAATAGTAACCTTTCACTATTATTTCCTTGCACTTGAATCTTTCCTTTACTTGAATCACAAATAATAATAGAATCACTTCTCGCATCTTGCAGAAAAGTTCATTAATGAAAATTCTCTAATTGTTCCAATTACTTGTCTTCAGTACTTGGTAAAAATAAATCTTTCAAATAAAATAACCAAAATAATTCTTTTTATAATTTCCTTTAAACTTCACGTTTAATTAAATTATATTCAGAATTCAATTATTCCTAAAAGTCTTGTGATAAATGACATCTCGTGACTTCTTGTGTTTGCGAATGCTTCTCGCGAAACTTAAATCCAATTTCATGATATAACCTTCAATGGGAGATCTTGAATTAAGTTTTCTACTTACAGTTTTTGAGTGCGTTGCTAATTAACTTCACAATGGCTCGTAGCCCATTTATCTGCGAAGCCCATTTTGAACGAACAGCCAGAAAATTAGCTCACGCTTCCCCATCCAGAGTTTCACTGTCTTCAACTAATGGTGACGTCAAACACATCATCGATTCGTTTCTACACGTCAGAATTTCTTATTCGCAAGCAGAGACCTCTGACCTCTAATCAACGCAACTCTAACTTTAGTGATCTTACTGGTTGCACTGCTGTTTTTACTGCCACTGTCAAAACGAGGCAGGGTCTTATACATTCCCATTGCTGACGTAAACACTACGTTACGTTATTTAAATTTTCTCATTAATTAACTTAAATACATTTTAAGCTTTCGAAATAATAATAATTATATTTATTTATTTTATATAAAATAAAATTAAATCTCCTACAGTTTCAATTTGTTCTTTTGAGATACTTTAGAACAATTTTCATTCCGTAAACATTCGGAAAGTTATTTTCACCTCGAAAGCTGCAGAACAACTCAATTTTAGACTCTTCGAAAAACCTTCACGCGCTGGCTATACTCCCTTCTCTACATTCATCCCATTGTTGCATGAGAGCATTATAATTTCTAATCTATATTACTAAAATCTTTTATTTCTCTGTCTGTCTGTCTGTGTGTCTGTCCGGCGCAATTTTCTGTGAGAATGGAAAATAGAAATAATTTTTACAATCTAACATCCGCGACAGCAATCGAACCAGCAACCTTCTAATCCAAAGTCAGATGCCTTATCCATTAGGCCATAGGGACTACAACTCTATTTATATTGTTTTTTTACTTATATCTCCTTTCCTTTCCCCCATCAATAAGGAATGTATTCAATCTTTTTTTTTTTGAATCTCAAGATTGTTTATTTATTTCCCATCCGTCAGTTTATTTGTAATTCGAAACTGACAATTAGAACTATAATCGCCGAAACGTTGCAATATTTTAAATATTCTTACTTAACCGAATTCTATGTGATATTGAAAAATACGTGCCTGTACACGGCAGATATTGGAGTAAAGAAAACAGAGTCAAGAAAGAAAGAAGCACTCTTTTTTTGAGGTGGAATACCGAAAAAAATCACTATTTGCAGCTCAAAAACCATCAATATTTGTAACTCAAACGTCACTGAAAACGTCACTATAAAAATGAGAGTCAAAAATGAAAGAAGCAGTACAGTCTATTAGCTAAAATACTGAAAAAAAAGCTATTGTAACTCATAAACCACTGAAAAGTAGCAATCTAAATTACTAAAATCTTTTATTTCTCTGTCTGTCTGTATGAATTTTCTTTGAGAATGGGAAATAGAAATAATGTTTACAATGAAACATCCGCGACAGGAATCGAACCTGCATCCTTCTGATCTGAAGTCAGACATCTTATCCATTAGGCCATGGGAACTACAACTCTCTTCATATTGCTTTTTGACTTATCTCTTCTTCCCCTTCCCCCATCAATAAGGAATATTCAATCTTTAACTTTTGAATCTCAAGATTGTTTATTTATTTCCCATCCGTCAGTTTATTTGTAATTGGAAACTGACAATTAGAACTATAATTGCCGAAATGTTGCAATATTTTAAGTATTCTTCCTTACCAATGTGATATTGAAAAATAAGCGCGTATACACGGCAGATGTTGGAGTAAAGAAAACAGAGTCAAGAAAGAAAGAAGCACCCTTTTTATGAGCTAGATTACTGAAGAATGCTATTTGTAACTCAAATACCTGGAATCACGTCAAAGTTAAGAACTTACCAAAGAACGAGATTGTCGATAACATCAATCGAGTGATAAGTCAAAGAATACAAGATGAGACTAGAGAGTATTTAAGTGAGAATAAAATTGATACTTCTGATAATCGACAACACGAACATCTCTGCCTGAACATCTGAACTCATTGAATCTCAGCGGTATTCCTCAACATCGTTTCTCATTGAAGATAGGATCTCCAATAATGTTGTTGCAAAAAATCAATCCCAAGTTTGGACACTGCAACGGTTCTCAACTTAATGCCGTTCATTCGATAATGATCTTATAGAAGCCGAAATTATAAATAAAATATGTCTATGAAACGAAATGATAATCTACTTCGATTCACTTTCACAAGAAAGCAATTTCCGATCAGGCTTTCTTACACGATGTTTAACAATAAAGCTCAAGGACAGACTCTAAATAAAATTGCCATCTATTTGGAGAACGTTGTCTTCACTCACGCACAACTTTATGTCTTTGAGTCACAAGTCAACAGAATTTGGTTATCTTCATTCGAAAGAATAGTCACAATCAATTCGTCGCCAAGAATTTCATATACAAGCTACGATCTTCATTCATCATCTATATTAACAAACATCCATCTCAACATATCTCTTTCTCAAATATTTACATCAATCAATTTGCACACGAGTAATGGTTATAATTAAGAAAAGAGATTCAAGAAAGAAAGAAGCACTATTTCTATAAGATAGAATACTGAAAAATCACTGTTTGTGACTTAAAAACCAATGGTCTTTGTAACTCAAAAACCACTAAAAAGTATATCTATATTACCAAAAGCTTTTATTTCTCTGTCTGCCTGGTGCAATTATTGTAATTTGTGAAAATAGAAATAATTTCTACAAATTCATTACGGTAATCGAACATTCAACCATCTGCTCCGTACTTAGACGTCTTAGCCATTAGACCACGAGGACTACATTCTAATCTCCATCAAAAAAAAAAAAAAAAATATCATAGATGTATGATTCACACACTGGTTTTAAAAGCAGTCGTGGATTGACAGAATATAAACATCAGAAATTAAATTAAAAAAAAAACATTTAAAAACTTTTAGTTTTAGTTTACTTGATGTAATTGTGTGTGTGTGTTTTTTTAATAAATAAAAAGTTGTTTCCGTTACATATGCAGAGGCTTCCGGAGCGAAGCGACGGGTAGCCGACTAGTCTTTCTAATTAAAATTTAAACTACTGAAATTCACAATTTAAGTTAACTTTAAAAATGAAGATAAAAATGAATTTGAATAAGAATTAAAATAATTTCTGTATTTTATGTAAAATTATTAGTAAAATTATTGTTTTGTAAAGTTATTAGTAAAAATTAATATTATTATCCTACCCTCAGCGTATCCCCAACATCGGCGTCCTCACTGGATACCACAAGTGGATATTTCCGGTCAGAGGAGGAAGTGGTCGCCGCTGTCGCAAAGGACCTCTCCTCCATCGAACAATCTCTCCTCGCCCCCTGGCGAAAATTCGACGCGGTCTCCCGCCTACATCCACCCGCCTTCAATTCCACCTCAGCGCCGGTGTCATCCCCATGAAACCCTGCAAAGCTGGATAAAACCATCAAACACGCCAGAAAACGATGGCTTTTTCTTCCCAGCACGCCAGCGTCGAACCCCTCTACCTCCCCTACAAGCAGGGCTGACTCTTTCCCTCCTGGCCGACATCAGTCAGGTCACCCATGCCGTCCACCTCCTCACATCTTCCGACAACACCGTCACCTCCCTGGCGAACTCCAGCGCTTCCTTTGTTGCCTCCAATCGTCTCGCCGATCCGCTACCCCCGAGGAAGTTGACGAGTTCTTCAACGGATCCATGGTGGGAAACTATGTTGGAAACAATCGACGTCCCCTCTCTGTGGACCCGTCTCCGTTTCGCCACGCGCCGCCTTCGTTCCAGGTTGGACATCTGTTAGGAGAAGAAAGAAGATCACCTGTCCCTACTTATCAACGGCTCCCCCGTTCCCCGGTAGACCTGCGGTTCGATCCTGAGGCAAGCTGAACGTCGCACCTTTCTGACGTCTCTTATCCAAAAACCGGATCAAGGGAAGGTGTAGACTTCACCAACAGCTGCTCCGCCTCCAACCACCATCTTCAAAAGGGTAAGTATACGCGCTTCGCTGTATTGCGCTTCATTCACCATGCTAGGCTGGCTGCAAGAGTTTTTCAGATACTTCCAACAGCAACAGCAAGAGATGCCGGAGGTGCGAAAGAGATCCTCCCTTGCGTTCTCTGCCACTTCCGCCTCCACTTGACGACCATCACGAAGAGACACAACACGAAGAGATCTGCGCATTGCCATCCGTTGATATCTGCGTCAACCAGACGATCCTCTACAAAGAACGTGTTCGCCCGTACCTGGTGATCATCGACAAATTCTTTAAACAGGTCGATGTCACCATGCCCTTCGAGAACAAGAGCCCGGCGTTCGACCTGTCAGAGCCGAGAAGATGAGAAAGTATAGTCGTACATCTGCAGTCTCTTTGCTTCTTGGTCAGCGTCGACGTCTTCGTCGTAGGAATCCTGGGTGGTGAGACTACGCGAACGAGGCCGTTCATAGTAGACTTCGCATCCCCCACAGCTACGCCAGCTTGCTGAAGCGGCTTTTGGTCTGGGACGCCATTCGTTGGAGCCGGGACGTATACGTTGAGCATCTGACGGACCTTTGCCAATTTGCGGACTAATCTGTCTCCACACTCACCTTCCGAAGCAATCTGTCTTCACTGCCTCTTTCTTGCCTCTCGGCTCGGATTGCGGGTCTTCCTTCTTGAATTTCAATTGAATTTATTGTTATTATTATTATTATTATTATTATTATATAAAAGATTCAAACCTTGGGTTTCCCCAGCAAAGACAATATGGAGGGTCAAGGACCAAAGCATATATTGCCAATTGTAAAGACGTGTGCAAGAATGATTACGGATGTGAGGTTGTATCCATAAATTTCCTAACTATGCGTGTTGTGCTGAGTATCACAGCCTTCTCGAGTTGTGTATAAGTGTTTTTGTGAAGTCCAAGTGTGCTGAGGCTGTTTTATTATTATTATGTTTCAAACCTTGGGTTTCCCCAGCAAAAACAATATGGCGGGTCAAGGACCAAAGCACATACTGCCAAGTGTAAAGACCTGTGCGAGAATGATTAGGGATGTGGGGTTGTGTCCATAAATTTCCTAACTATGCGTATAGTGTTGAGTATCACAGCCTTCTGCAGTTGTGCATAAGTGTTTTTGTGAAGTCTAATAATTTTGTGAGGGTGACTCTAATACGCTTTGTGGTATGTACTTGTAGTACGGGACCATGCTCTTAATAAGTGAATGTTTGTGTGCTAGTTGTTGATGAACGATCGACACTACCTGATTGTGTCGGTGGAGGTAGTCTGTTTGAGAGAGATGGGGACAGCCTGATATTACGTGGTCGATCGTCTCATGCGTAGTGTGGCATTTCCTGCATTTGTCGTCATGTGTGTTTGCATCGTGTAGAATGTGTTTCTTATTATTATGTTTGTATGTTTCAAACCTTGGGTTTCCCCAGCAAAAACAATATGGCGGGTCAAGGACCAAAGCACATACTGCCAAGTATAAAGATGTGTGCAAGAATATCATTATTATTATTATTATTATTATTATTATTATATCGAAAAAGTTTCAAACCATGGGATTCCCCAGCTAAGACAATATGGCGGGTCAAGGACCAAAGCACATATTGCCAAGTGTATTAAAAAAAAAAAAAAAAATTTGGAAGAATAGTTAGGGATGTGTGCTTGTGTCCATAAATTTCCGAACTATGCGTGTTGTGTTGAGTACTACAGCCTTCTGGAGTTGTGCATAAGTGTTTTTATGAAGTCCTAGTGTGCTGAGGCTGTGATGCAATGTGTGAGGCACCAGACCAGTAGCGGACAGGATGATGGGTACAACACGTACTCGGTCCTGCCTCCACTGCTTCTGGGGCTCGTGTGCTAGGTCTGTGTATTTACTTATCTTGTCAGCGTGAGTTTTCTGCATGTTCTTGCTGATGGGAACTGCAATATCAATGAGATAGGTCTGTTTGTTGACCTTATCAACAAGTGTAATGTCAGGTCTGTTGTGTTGTATAGTTTTGTCTGTGTGAATGGGACGGTCCCAGTACAGCTTATGTGAGGGTGACTCTAGTACACTTTGTGGTGTGTACTTGTAGTATGGGACCGTGTTCTTAATAAGTGAGTGTTTGTGTGCTAGCTGTTGATGAACGATCGATGCTACCTGATTGAAGGGGACAGCCAGATATTATGTGGTCGATCGTCTCATGTGTAGTGTGGCATTTCCTGCATCTGTCGTCGTGTGTGTTTGCGTCGTGTAGAATGTGTTTCTTGTAGTTGAGTGTGGGAATGACTTGGTCCTGTATCGCGATCATGAACCCTTCGGTCTCCCCAAACAGCTCACCACTCATCAGCCATCTGTTCGACGCTTCCATGTCGACATGAGGTTGGCTGAGTTCGTGGCGATGTCTGCCATGGATTTCCTTACGAGCCCATGATTCACGCAGCTGCTGTGTGTGGGTGTCGGGAGTGGTGAGTGTTAGAGAAGGGTTTGCGAGGTCCAGGGGTGTGAAGTGTATGTCAGCCTTGATAATGGCTGAGTGGAGTGAGGGGTGTTGTGCTCTTTGGTGGAAGTGTTCCCTAAGTGTGTGTACTTATTATTATTATTATTATTATTATTGTCATTATTATATTGAAAAAGTTTCAAACCATGGGTTTCCCCAGCTAAGACAATATGGCGGGTCAAGGACCAAAGCACATATTGCCAAGTATAAAACAATAAAAAAAAAGTTTGGAAGAATAGTTAGGGATGAGTGCTTGTGTCCATAAATTTCCTAACTATGCGTGTTGTGTTGAGTACCACACCCTTCTGGAGTTGTACATAAGTGTTTTTATGAAGTCGTAGAAGTGCTGAGGCTGGTGCAATGTGTGAGGCACCAGACCAGTGGCGGACAAGACGATGGGTACAACACGTACTCGGTCCTGCCTCCACTGCTTCTGGAGCTCATGTGCTAGGTCTGTGTATTTACTTATCTTGTCTGCGTGAGTTTTCTGCATGTTCTTTGAAAAACGGCAATTGGCTCAGTTTTTTTT
>JAFIDM010000003.1:21250648-21268309 GCA_023159025.1 Thereuonema tuberculata | reverse complement strand
GACAGCTCGCACAAAAATATGACCAAGTATGCCGTGACTTTACGTAATAAAGATAATAATTACCTTACCGGTCGGGCACGTCGATAGCACAAACTCAACATGGCCATTCCCATTATTATTTGTTACGAAGCTAATGATGTAGTAGGAAATATAACGAATCGTATTTAATTTAACAGATAATAGTTGTTATAATGATAACGTCTTAGTACAAACAATTCAGTATTAAGGTTTCCATAAGTAATTTAATAATATTTCTGATTATGATATTTCTTTTCTTAACTTATATTTATGTATATATTTATATAAAGAACAAATATCCCTAATTATATATACAGTATTTATAGCATATATATATTTATGGTATATGTATATTTTATATACTGTTACTTTAATGTTTGTTATGAGTATCCACAGTTCATTCCTTTCGAGATATATTATGGAGCTGTCGCATGACGACTATATGTTGGTCGCTACATTCCTCATCTCCGAGTTTGGATCTATCTGCTTCGCATCACATGTTCCTGTCTGCCTGTTATCTGGATTTTTATTTCCAAAATTTCGTTTTTATTTCCAAAATTTCCAAGTTTCACTGGCCGGCCCGAAAACGTTTGTGTAATTTTTAGATTGTTAATATATTTTAATATATCTTAATTATATATTTTAATATATTCTAAGGTGAAAGGAGAGTTGGAAGAAGAGCAATTTGGTTTTAGGAAAGGAAAAGGTACGAGAGATGCAATTGGATTGCTGCGAACAATCGGCGAAAGAAAAAAAATAAACACGTATATGCAGTATTTGTGGACCTGGAAAAGGCTTTTGACAGAGTGGATTGGAATAACTTATGGAAATCTTGAAGAAAATTGGAGTGGATTGGAAAGAGAGAAGGCTAATAACTAATCTTTATATGAAACAACGAGTCAAAGTCAGGATAGGAGAAAAATTGTCAGAGGGAAGTGGAGTAGGGAGAGGGGTGCGACAAGGATGCCGTCTATCACCTACGCTGTTCAACATCTACTGGGAGGAGTAAGTGAAGAACTGTTTTCATAACATAGGAGGGGTGATAGTAGGAGGAAGAAGAATAAAGTGCATAAGATTTGCTGTGATATGGCATTGTTAGCAGAAGAGGAGATGATATAAGGGATATGCTACTGCAGCTGAATGACAGCTGTGAGCAATATGGAATGAAGATAAATGTAAACAAGACAAAGACTATGATTATCGGAAGAAAGACAAAGAAGATAAGACATAAGTATTCGGAATGAGACATTGGAACAAATGAACAACTTTAAATACTTATGGTGTACTATAAGTGCTGATATGAGCTGTTGCCAAGAAGTCAAGAGGAGGATAGCAATAGCAAAGGAGGCTTTTAATAGGAAAAGGAGCATCTTCTGCGGACCTCTGGAAAAAGAACTAAGAAAGAGACTAGTGAAGTGCTTTGTGTGGAGTGTGGCATTGTATGGGGCAGAAACATGAACATTTCGACGAAGTGAAGAGAAACGACTAGAAGCATTTGAAATGTGGATATGGAGAAGAATGGAGCGTGTGAAATGGACAGACAAAATAAGAAATGAAGCTGTGGGAGAAAGAGTGGGTGAAGAAATTATAATGCTGAAACTGATCAGGAAGAGAAAAAGAAACTGGTTGGGTCACTGGCTGAGAAGAAACTCCCTAATGAAGGATGCACTGGAAGGAATGGTGAACGGTAAAAAAGTTCGAGGCAGAAGAAGATTTCAGATGATATACAACATTTTGGTAAATGGCTCTTATGTGGAGACGAAGAGGAAGGCAGAAAATAGGAAAGATTGGAGAGTGCTGGGTTTGCAGTGAAGGACCTGCCCTTGGCAGAGAACTATGAATGAATGAATATATTTTGTAAAGTAGTAGTCTTTGTGCGATGGCCTTTTAATTTTATTCTTATAATTATGTTCCACACTTTAATCTTCTTTATTAGCATTAATTCATTTTTAACGAAATTTTTATTTTATTTAGATTTACTTTCAAAATTAGATTCATCAGATCAATTCCAGAATTTGATATTTAAATATTTTGGCCAACAATCAGTATCTACAGGAGAAAATAATTATATGGATCTTCACTCATAAGTTTCATATAGTTCCAATTAATTCTACAACGAATATTCCATTGCAAAAAGAGAGCATTAGCAAGGAAAAAAAAGAAAAAAAAAAACCTCACACGATTTAAGAGCTCTGAATTGATGCATTTTTTTGAATCAATTCGTTTCTTTCTTTAGCTTAAGTCTTAGCGCCATTTGAATTTTACCAACTGTAGTATGGTTGTGGGGTGTATTATTTTAAATTGTTGTCGATTAAGGTCGCTTGTGTGGTGAGTATGTTCCTTGAGGAATTATGTGGTATGTTGTGATGCTAGAATTTTTTTTTTTTTAGGAAAAAACATGGAAAAAAAAGGAGTTTATGTTGAAGGAGAATGGTTGGTGAAAAATGAGATGAGATGTTAAAAATGGAAGCTAGACTCGTTATCTAGTTCCAGGGAATTGGATTGAATGAATCCAGCCAAACCCGAAGGTTGAATCTTGAATCGAAAAGATACTATCCGTTCTAATTGCGTTTAAATCGACGATTCGAGTATATGAGTTTCACTCTAAGGTAAAATAAAACTTCGACGTTTCAAATTGTGCTGACAAAAATCTCATAAAAATTAAGTCGTAAATAGCAATATTCGATAGAATTACGATTATCCTGAACTATCTCTTTCTAAAATAAACGTAAAATATAAACGTAGAATATAAATGTCTCTTATATTATTATTTGAAACAACTTATCTGGTACGTCCAAAATAGTTTTCCAACTTGAGATTCAAAATATGTCCAGAATCCTTAGTCCGAAAACCCAAAATCAGTTCCATTTTGGTGAAGATTTAACTGGTTCCAAAATTTATCGAATGGCCATGATTACACACACCTAAATGCTCAAAGCTTCCTTCGGTAGATTTATCTCTTAGAACCAATTTAATACAAGTCTATCCTCGATTTTTAAGGGAATTTTCCGACATTATCCAGATTACTCATATACTTGACTCGTCATTTAAATGCAATTAGAACCGATAGTTCCTTTTCGATTCAAGATTTAACCTTCGGGTTTGGCTAATAATTTAATCCCCATTCTCTAGAACTAGAAAACAAGCGTAGCTTCTCTTTGCAACATCTCATGTCATTTTTCCCAAACCTTTCTCCTCCAACATCAACTCCCTTTTTTCTTTCATGTTTTTTTCCAAAACAAACAAAAAATCCTAGCATCACAACATACTATATAAATCCTCAGGACACAACTCACCACACATGCGATCTGAATCGACAGCAATTTAAAATAATACACCCCACAACAATACTAGACAAAATTCAAATGACGCTAAGACTTAAGCTAAAGGAAGAAACGAAACCGAAACATAAATCTAACTTTCACAGAAACTCGAAAATAAACAAGAGGATTCAACCTATTGATCGAAACTCCATGCGATCTTCTTTGTAATATCCTAAACCTACCACTGAAATTTAAAATAACTTAGATCGAGTTAACTTGAATATAGACATACTGTATATGCAAATATCTTATTTCTACTTTGAAATATTGAATTTTTTATTTTTTATACCTTTCATATACTCCAAATGGGAAGGAAAATATATTACGTAATCTCAACCTATATCACCTAGAAACCAAAAAGAAATCAAAGAGATAAATAACAAAAATGGCTTAAAAAACGTTTTTTTCACAGCCTGACATTAACGTTCTGTCTTTCACTAGTGGAGCATCATGGTGTTCCAAATACGCAAGCTCCCTTAGTTAAAATTTTAACCAAATATTATATAATTTTATTTGCAAAACTATTTGTATCTAGATTTTCATGGAAGAAAACACAAGAACTAGAAAGAATTCATTCGTGTATTTTTCTTTTTTGCATTAGATTCAAAGGCTTGTGGAAAAGTTTATGATTTAAAATTAAAATATTTTTTTAGATTAAACTGATTAGATTTAGATTAGAATTTTGCGAAGTAGTTTGACTGCGTCTATATTCCTTCATATTGATATTAGGAACATGGTTTAATATATATTAGCATCATTTCAATTTTCTACATCCATCAGCGGATCGATTTCCATTCTTTACAAAGCATAGATTAGATGGCGTCTCTACCGCTACGGAGGCTACTGCGGGACACCACTCGCACCCTCCTATCACTCAAAATGTTCCTCCACAAATTGATAATCACTAATAACAGTGTAAATGCTGTTAATACTCTCTGTATTAGTCGTTTACATATTGCACGCTAATTTTCGATGGTTCTTAACGTTGAAGCAGACATTTTTCTAGAATTGTATTACACTCATTATCAAAATAAACGACGCACCTAGAAGGAGTTGTCCGACGGAGACAAAAATTGGTGGAGAAGAAGATTATGTACACAATAGAAAATTATTAAAATTTCAGACAAATTGAATGATATATTTCAGAGTTACAGAGTTGCAAAGTAACGAGCTCAATAAGGTGTTGACCCACCTCTACCCTGAATCCAAGCTGCCACACGACGTGGCATAGAGTGATAAAGCTCCCTGATGGTCTCCTGCGGTATTTCTTGCCAAATTTGCTCCAATTGTCGGGCTAGGTCATCAACATTCCCTGGTGGATGCAGTCGCCTTCCCATCATATCCCAGACATGCTCGATTGGAGAGAGATCTGGGGATCTGGCTGGCCAAGGAATTTTTTCACAAGCTGCAAGACAGGTCATAGCAACACGTGCCGCATGTTTTCTGGCATTATCTTGCTGACAAATAAGGCCAGGGTACTGCAAAAGGAATGGTAGCAAAACAGATCTCAAAATGTCGTCTATGTACCGCTGTGCTGTAAGTGTGCCGCTAATGACGACCAAAGGGGTCCGGCTATCAAGGGAAATGGCACCCCAGACCATAACTCCTGGTTGAGGGCCTATGTGGCGTGCAATAGTGAAGGCAGGATCGGCACGCTGCCCTGGGAGTCTCCAGACACGTGTGCGACGATCGTCAGGACACAGTTGGAAGCGGGATTCGTCGCTAAACACTATACGTCCCCAGTCAGCATCATTCCAACCGGATCGAGCCAAGCACCAATGTAATCTGGCCCGACGGTGTGCAGACTTGTGTGGCAGGTGGCGTAGCGGTCGGTACGAGCGTAGATGTCGCTCTCTCAGCCGTCTGTGAATGGGCATGGTGGACACTCGTGTGCGGGTCGCACGTCTGATGGTTGATAACGATGATTCAGGCGCTGTGACAGCTGATCTGACAATCACTCTATCCTCCCGCTCTGCTGTGGCCCTAGGTCGACCGCTACCTTCATGACCCTGAAATCTGCCATTGTCCACCCATTCCTGCCAGCATCTTCTAATCGCCGCATCAATTCGACCCATATGACCTCTTTCAAACTCTGACAATTGCACGTAATGAGCTCGAATCCTGTGGCGAGACATTTTTTTCAGTCGTTGAAAGGTATCCTAACTCGCAATGCAACAGAAATTTTGACCATCAGATTGAGAATCGCTTCTTATATACACCTGCTGAGTGCGTAGTTCCGATGCGCTGTAGCTCTCGCTATTCATTCATTGGACACCAAAGTTTAATCATTTGGATGGGCGGTCCCAATGTCTTTGCATACGAAATTTCATCACAATCGACAACTCCTTCTAGGTGTGCCTTTTTTTTTTTGGTAATGAGTGTAATTGTATTCCAGGAACATTGAATGATTCTTTTTTCTTTCTTTCTTCGTTTTATTTTAGGATTTCAAGCAAAATAATATTTTTTTTAAGGAAAGGAGAAACATGTTCACTCATATAAAATGAACAAAATATTGGGGTATAATGTTGGTATGTAGAAGTCCTATTTTGAGATACTTAAGTAAAACAAAAATTCTGAGTTTTGAGTAAAATTGTTTCCTGATTTCTTCAGAAATACATACATTTTTGATATTTCTGGAGATTAAATTTTGAATAAATCGAGTTTTTCAATGCCAGAATGTGCTGTTTATTTCAAGAATAAAGAAAGTAATACAATATAAGATTACTGAAACAATATTAACAATATATAAATATTTTTAATATTTGAATAAGGAATAATATAATTGTTGTAATACAGAATCATATTTATATATTGTTTGATCTTTACATTGTTTGTTTTTCTAAGGCGGAGGTTTAATCGTAATACAGAATCATATTTAATTACATGATCAATATTTTCTTATTTTGGAAACTTTTATATAAACATATATATAAAATGCATAATCTATCAATTAATTTTCGATTGTTACAATTTTGAATCGAATCTAAATAATGATAACTTAATTCAAAAGCTGATATATGAATTATTATAAAATACTCTTTATATTGTTTGTTTAATACAGTGAGGTTTAATCAGGTGTAAAATTGGTGCTCTGAAGTGCAAATGCCGAATTTTAAGTTTGTTGCTGATGTTCCTTCCAAGGCGTTCGTCAATTCTTTACCTGCAGGCATCTTATTTCTATTAACATAATAATAAAAGAAAGATATTAAATCTTAAGACAACGACAAAATCAATTATGAGGATATTTAGTAAATACTGTAATATTAATATTACTTGAATTCTTAATTAATGTTGCTTGAATTCTTAGACAAGAAGCATTCATTATGTAATAACTTGTAATAACATGTACAAGCAAATCAAAAATATTGGTACAGTTCAACAAATTTTGAATCCTACGACAATGTTTATTTTCTTGCCTGTATAAATTATGATTTAAAAGCATTGAAAAGAATCTTGTACACATCACACTCTACATCCGCGAGAAATAGTCCACATAATATGATGGTATTTCTCATTGATTAAAAATCTTTTGAAAACTTCTAGAAATAAAAGTTCTATAAAACCACACAAACGAACCATAATTGATCTTCCCTAAACTAATGTCCTAAAACCCATACACGTAGTTACTTAAGCAAAAATAGTTTAAAAGAAACAAAAATATTTTTCAAAGCAATACCAATATGACAAGCATCTTAATCTTGCTAAAATTCCTAAAGACTACTTTCACTCGAAAGAAACTTGAAAAAAAAAAAACTCCTTCACTTGTCGGATTTCTTTACCTAACGGGGATCGAAAAGGGACAAGTAAAGTTTCATTAGTCGTTGCATTATCTGCGTAATGAAACTGATTTTCTAAAAAAAAAAAAGTGTGTTTAGGAATATAGGGGAATTACTTAAACTTAAAACTTAAATCAAAGTGCTTAATATTATCTGGAATTAAAAAAAAGTGTGCATTTAATTCCAGTTAGACAACTCTGAGGCTGTGAATCTGAGTCAAGAAAGAATTGCAAATGTACTTACGCACTAATTTGATGAACAATTTGATAATTTGATTTATAATACCAACAAATATACTTATTTAAATAACGCATTAGTTCGTAAATGTATTATTATTCATTTCTGTTTAAAACAAATTCTCCTTAATTTCAATTATAACTTAAGTTGTTCTTATGGAAAAAGTATCCAAGAATTTGACTAGTTGTAATAAATAAATCTATTAAGTAACTACGTTCATTTCAAATTAATTCTTAATGAAAAATAAAATAAAAATGCGTTTCAATCAACGTTAGATGTTACAAATGCTTCATTCAGGTCAGTTATGCTCATTTAAAGGTCACAGTGAGTTCAAGTTAAAAAAAAAAAAGAGTAGTGTTTTGATTTGCGGACATTTTTAATTGTCGGTATCATTGTGATGTAACTGCGGGATATGCCTAAATTCACAATCACAACTTCTATTTTCTTAATTCCAATTGTGACTCTTTAAAACTCTTTAGAAGCCTTGAGTTTTTCATGCATGGTTAAGGCAATGCTTTTTGTAACAATGCACTGAAATGAGGTTTTTGATACAATTTCATAGAATTATTGATAACAATAAAAATGATAGAGAACAAAGAACTCTGATCAATAAGATATCGAATAGCTTGATAATATCTAATACGTGCAATTTCAATATATATATTGTATATTATTTTTTCACATTTATCGATCACTGTATTTGGATGATTTCCTATTTATCAATTATAGTCCTTTCTTTTCTTTTTAAGTTTATTTTGATGCGATAAAAATTCTTTGAAAGAATAATAATTGGTGCTGAGTAATGTCAGATCTCAGCCTTTCAAATATCTTATTTATCAGTTTGTGTAGTATTTGAAAACCTTCAGATTTCAATAATTCTTATTTCAGATTTATTTATTATTTAGATTTGAATTATTCTTTCAATAAAAACTATTTTTTTTCCGATACCCCTTCTCATCATATGGAAAACGGGAAGTGTACTACATTTTGATTTGTTTGTTTTCTCTCCCGTTAATTCTAACATATTGTTTCATTCATTCAAACTGTTTCATAGCAAATGGGATGATGTAAAATTATATAAAATTAACTGCCATAACAGTGTGTGAACGACTTTACATTTGAAAAATGTAGAGCTGTGAAGATTTTTGAAAAAAATATTTCTGTAATTGTACAGGGTGATTGAACAGTAACTCCCTATTCTAAACTCTCTAACTATCTCCCTATTCTAACTCCCTATTCTAAATTACTTATAAATTATTTATTTAGGTAATTTTCGTCTCCAATTTTTTTAGTTTGATCAAAATTAATGTATGAAAATGTAATCTGTAAATTTAATCTGTTTGTAAATGTCTTTCAGATGGATTATTTTGTTTGAAATCTGGAAGCCCTACAAACATGGCTTGGACAGCTTACCCTGCAGGAGCGTGCCCAGCTAGCAGCTCGTTATAATGTTTCGACATTGGGCAGGAGAAGATCCTCTTGTTACCTCTGACAAAATGCAGAATCGGCCCAAAGTAACGGTGTAGTGTGGAATGACTTCTTCAAGGATTGTGGGTCTATCCATTCTTCGCGATACCATGAATGCTGAAGATACCTTTCTATGCTGCGAGATGAAATCTTGCCAGTTATTAGTGCTTGGGAGAATGTTGAAAATTTGATTTTCATGCACCACATTTTGCTATTGTTCTTCGTGAATGGCTACCACATTTTGTTCTTGTGAATGGCTGAATGCCCACTGTCCCGGGAGATGGATGGGTCGTCGAGGTCCGTATGAGTGACCAGCCAGGAATCCTGCCTGAACACCCTAGTCACTTTTTTCTTTGGGGTTTGTCAAAGGAGCAAGTCTCCTGTACCAAGACATTGGAAGAACTTGGAAGTTATGTCCAAGTTATGTCCAAGTTATGTCCATTGGAAGAACTTGGAAGTTATGAATGGAAGTTATGTCTTCCATTCCACAACAGTTCCTGGTGAAATCAGTTGATGCGATTCCTGGGAGGCTCGAGAAGCTGGTTGGGAAATCTGGTGCCCATGTCGAATGCTAAATAGAACCTAATGCTAAACGCTTTCCTCTCGTATCCATTTCTTATAAAAACTATAGTTAATAAATAAAGTATAAGTATTTTCAAATAGGGAGTTAATTTTCAACCATTCTGTAATTACTGAAAAAAAGTTGTGTGTATGCTTGCAGTTGTAAATATAAATAGAAAGCAATCAGGTAGGACAGGTATAATATATTATGATTAGGACATAGGGAACGCTGTTTCGTGCATACTTTAATTCTTATGTCAATTAACTATTTAATGAACAATTGATTTTCAGTGGAACTTATAAACTCTTCCGAGTTTATCCACAAATCCATTCATTCTAGTGCTGAGTGAAATTTAGGTCCCATAACGTTTTCCCTTTGGAATAAGATATCTATGGAAAGCTTACACAATAGTAAAGCCCATTTTTATAACCCAAAATAGAAATGGTTAAATATGAATAAGTCCTTTCATTTACTCACATGCTAATTGATTAAAAATTTTTCCAATAAAAAAAATTACGTAAAATTAGTAATATTATCCTTTGGAAATAAGAAAAAAACTGATATGAAAAATCAAGAAATTAAAAAGAAATATAGAGAATTAAATAATGATTCTTTGATGACGAAATGTATATAATTTTATAATGATTATATTTTTTATTATAATTTAAAAATTTACTATAGCCTATTATCTAGTATCTTTAATTTAAAGTCACTCTTCTTCGAAGCATTATAAATCCTAACAAGAAATATTTCCACTTATTTATATATTTCACAAAGAAATTAATTGGATTTTAACATAATTGGTGGAAAGCCTAGATAATAATATAATTTTTTTTTTATTAACATAGATAGATAAACTCAGTATAGTCCCGTTAGGGAGGTGTCCCTATCAACGGGTTCTGATACTTATATATTTTTTTTTCTTCTTACAATACATATTTACATAGTATACATTTGAAAAATATATAATTTATAAGTCTACAAGATTGTAAAAAAAGAATAAAAAAAGTAAATAACAATAATTGAGTATAGATGGGTTGACATATACAAATAAATGATTAATTATTATTATTCAAGGTTAATTAATAACCTTCGAATTAATTTAACATGCTTGAAATGTCTTGATACTTATATTAGTTTTATATAATAGTTAAGTTAAAGTTAAAGACTCGATCAGGCCCAGAGGACCTCACGAAGCCACAACCAGCCTGTGCAGGCCGAGGAGGCCGCTGGAGGGTAGACTCTAGTGTTTATATAATAGTTTCATTTAAAACCTGAAATTTTAGTCTTTTGTTTTACTTTGGTGTTTTTTTTTTCTTTTCATTTCTCCATTTTGAAATTTAAATTCTTCTAAAGAGAGAGAGATATAGAGAAAAGAAGAATAAATAAAATAATTAATAAGATATTTTCTTTATTCTTTTTTGTTTCAAGTATTTTCAATAAGCCATTTTTTAAGATTTTTTTTGACAACAGATATTTTTTGATGTTCTGAGAATATATTTATATTCATATCATTTACGATTCTTTCTATATTGAAGTTTATATTTCTTTGCCCGTTACTGTTAAAAATTGGAGGGTATGATAGTTTTATTTTATGGTTTTGTCTTAGATGATAATTTTGATTACTGTTAGACTTTATTTGTAATATGTTATAGTAGTTTTTCATTATTATATTATATATAAATTTTTGTTTTGGGAATAAAATTTCATACTTATTTAGATTGTACTTTCTTTTGTACGAATTTTTCCAGACTTTTTTGAAAAAATTAATTTAAGCACTTTGATTTGTAAGAATTTCTTAGGAAAGGGCCCATCTCAGCGTATCACCCCTCTGCGGAGTAAAATCGTCCGCCAGTGGTGTTCTGGCTTTCGAAAATGAACAGTACATTGAAAACATCAAATTTAAGGATTTTAAGCTGTTTTTAGTTCTAAAATTTCTTGAATATCAATATAAATATAAAAAAAATACAATAGAAATTCTTAATCAAAACAATTGAAAAAAACAAACAAACAATACTGAGATTTTTTTGAATATATAAAGACTTACTTTCTGATTTTCAAAAAAGATATTTCGAAATAAGCTTAAGAGTAAGAATGAAACGAGTGAATATTGTCTAAAAGGATACTGTATAGATCCTTGTTGGAGAGATTTCCCACTCCGGGCTGAGATTTGCTCGATATTTCGGTCCGGTGCCTCGGGCCTTCTTCAGAAGATATATTAATTACATTAATATGTATTAATGTATATTAATATATATTAATAACTTTAAGGTTTGCGCAGCTCTAACAACTTCTGTTGTTAGTTTCACGGATGTGATGTTTTCGTGTTCTTCTTTCCGAGTCATAGTGAGCACAGGTCTAGGCTGGGAAGGGATGGGAGAGGACAGTGAAAGGGTCACTGGGGACATTTTCGTAATTGCAGATGGGGAGAACTCAATTGGTTCTCCTTAAATATCAAAACAACGTTAAACTGAAAGTAAGCAAGGACAACAAAAGAAGAGAATTTTAAATTGAAATTAAAATTAATATATATATATATATATATATAAATGAAAATAATTGATTGACAGAAGTTGGAAAATTGGTAAGACATAATAATAATAATAATAGTAATAATAATAATTTGGTGCCCTTGGTGCCATATCAAAGGAATTTGTTAAATTCTTTAATAGTTTGGAACTTTACAATATTTCAATAACAGACCTGCAAAAAACATCATTACTAGGCACTGCTTATATTTCGCGAGATACTTGGACAATTCTTAGGTCTCTGGGTGAGACTTGAATTGCTCAATTGATCCAGTCAAAGATGTATTCTTTTTGTCTTTGTACTGTGTCAAATGTTGATAATAATAATAATAATTTTTTTTTAATTTCTTAATTATTTTTAAATTACATTTCAGTCCCGTTAGGAATAAGAATCCCTATAAAACGGGTTCTGGGATTAAGTAGTTTTACAAAACTAACACAATATATAAAAAAAATACACTATAAAAGAGTGTAGTTATTAGATAATGTTAGTGTAGATTATATAATGAAATCTTAAAAGTTTTAATTATATGAAATTATATAAAATTAAATTACAAAATTTAATTATATAATTAAAAATTATATAAAAAAAAGAAAATTAATCTCAATAGTAAATACAATTCTATATATAATTATACCTTATAAATAAAATAACAAAAAATAACAAAAATAAATTGAACTTGGATAAGTAATAAGGGATAACAATACATAACTGTAATGGTAAATGTGATAAAAATAAATAAATATATTCTTAAAGTTGTGTCAACCTTAATATAATTAATATACATCTCCTGAAGAAGGCCCGAGGCACCGGACCGAAATATGGAGCATATCTCACCATGGAATGGGAAAATCCCTCAAACAAGGATCTATACAGTATCATGTCCCACTTCTCCTTCAGTACAAAACTATATCTATACTGAATAAAAAAAAATTACTGATTTCATGTATTTTTCTTAAATAGTTTTGTAACATGTAATCGAAATAAGAAAATTTAAAAAAAAATCATTATGAGTTTTTTTTTATTATGTTAATGGTTTTACATTGTTAATAAAAATTTAATTAATAAAAGGCAAATGGACTTACGTGCTGTTTTTCGAATTAATTTAAACAGAAAAAAATATTAACTATGTTTGTCATAGAATAGTATACTTTAAGGATTCTTTCTCGTAATATTATTTTCGTAGCATCTAATAGCAATTTAATAACAAAATTATTGGAAAAGTCAATTCTATCAAGCCTTAGAATGAAAACATGAAGTCGCTCATGACTTAAATTTTTTAACAATTTTGAAAATGAACTCTTTTCAGATTGAAAATAGTATATGTTCGTTACAGAGGTTCTATAGTTTACGTTGTTTGTATAAAGTGATATTAATTAGTAACCCTTAAAGGTATATCGCAGATTTAATGTTGAAAGTATATAATATAATGTAAGGGAGATTTATAATTGAAGAAAGCTAAGTACAACATAGAATAACCTGAATAGTTTTCTTCTGATAATTACATTCCTGAAGCGGAAGCAGAAGAAGAGTTGGAAGTTGATTCAGGTAGAGGATCCGTGATAATCTCTTTAAAGTAAAACTAATATTTTGGTAAGCCAAGTTGCTATGTTAATAGTTGGCTTCGGGCCAAGTCGTAAGGCGTTTGACATCAGCCTGTAGGAATCTGATTCAATTTCCTGATTCAATCAGGAGACTTCTCCGTGCTAAATTCTCTTCTAGACGGTTCTACAGAGTGGATATCGAGTGGGTACAGGCGGACGATCATTGGACTGACTACCTTACATCTAGTTTTATCTCTACCGACCCATGGACCATCATGGGCATCCTAGGGATTCTTTTTAAGTGATTCTAAACATATAATTTTTAGAACTGTTTAAAAAAAAAATCGTTATTACCAAAATCTTAATAAAAACCCAAAATACTAAATACTGTATGTCTTCTTAAATAATTTTATTCTATTTACAAACAGAAAGCTGAGCATAAATTCTGTTGATAAGACAAAATTGCAATCTTCTCAACCTTTCGCGTATCTGTAAACTAACTGGATTACATTTTTTTTTTCAAATTAAATGAAATTCTTTTTAAGAAGCAAAGTAATTACAAAGTAAAATTAAAATTATTTAATGATTGTTGAACATCGAAGTATATATTTACATTTTTCTTTCATAGTTGAACATAAAAAGAATATGTTCACCTTTCATTTTAGAAGCTACTTTATTTTATTAAACTTTTTTAAAAAATGATTACTAAAGTAAACATTAAAGAATGAAAAATATAGTCCGAACTTAATTTGGCACAGTAATAAAATAAAGAAAACAGCCGATAGATTAATTCTAATAAACTAGTGTTTGTGGCATTTCTCATAGAGTCAAGCAAAAATATTACTACTCTCATTTAAATCCGTTATTGAGTGAAAGATTACTGATGATTTCGTTTGACCCATCTGAAAAATAATTGTATTCTACAATTTCTGTTAAAATTTCAATTTAGTAGCAAGATTTCATGCAGATGCCCGTGTTTTATGAGAATACAGTTTCTGACGAATTTTTCTTCTCTATCATCAGGAATGTGAATTATTATTTTTCGGAATTAAAATTGGAGTATAAAATAATTTGCACCAGAAGGTATTAACTTACTTAGCTTTACTTCATATTTATTTATAATAATAAATTTAAATGTAAATAAATGTGATCTAAAGTTAATATAGTTTAAACTTAAGTAGTTAACAATGTGAAACTTAAAAAAAAAAAAAATTATTTTATTTTCTCCTTAACATAATGTATAAACTTGTGGATTAAACAAACTATTCAATAAAGCATTAAATATTTAAAAGATACTTACGCACTAAAGTTTTGACGAATTGAATGTAAAAATAGATAAAAAAAAGTCATGCTTATTTTCTAGTCCATAAATTGTGAAATACTTAATTAACTTTTATTTGCTAATAGACAGAAGATCAGTAAACGATTCCTGAAGTTTGCTTCACTTCTCAGAATTACAGAATTCCTACGTTTGCCAAAATAATAGAAATATGTCAGAAAAAACTGGAGATCATGAGAAAAAAACGCATAACAAAGTAGTTGAAATGCAGAAAAACACAGGTTCAAACGAGATCGCAAATAGTTTTCTCAGATTTGCCTTTCAGGAGAATGAGGACATGCAGAATATGTAAGAAAATTACAGCATGAAAAGTTTTGATTCGGAAGACATGATTTAACGAATCTAGAAGGAAAAAAAAAAAACGCTAATTCGCGGATTATTCCGATCAACTTGGTAAATACATATTATAGTTAGCTTTTATCAATATCATGAATCTAGTAGTATGGCAATCAAAATTAATCTTAAGACCTTATCTCCTTTTGATATCATTTCCGTTTTTTGTATTATAAATTATAATATTTCTCCATGAAAATATATTTATTAATTTCAAAAATATATTTATTCCAGTGAATTTTCGGAAAGATACTCTTCTTTCCTTTTTTGAAGCTTCTTAACATTTGAGAGAATTACAGATGTGTTGTTGTTGTTGTCGTGTCCCCGGATCCAACCGGATCACTGGTCATAGAAACTCTATGATGGGGATTTTTATTGCCTTATTGTCGTTGGGATATAATTATCCAGGAGGCACCCTAAGGTGACAATCGGACTTCTGCCTCCTATGAAGAGAAACAATGACAGAAGAAGAAAGAGGACATCACAGAAGAAAGGAAAGGGAAACACCCATGCCACTGCCGGGATTCGAACCCAGGAACTGACGCATTGGACACCACGGCTGGCCGCCACCGAGACCGCACGACCACGCCAGCTCGGCAATTACAGATGTTGATATTACCATACCTCTCGCTAATATCGAGAATACATTATTAATTTATAATGTCACTAATACATTATTAATTTCTACCCCCTTCATTCCGATTAAGAGATTTATCTTCAGTGTTCCTTATAAATAAATTCTCAACAATTTTCTTTGTTCTATTATCCTTGCAATCACAAAGCAGTGTAGCCTGGTCATAATTCGATGATTACAATGCAGCAGATTGCTGTTATCCGACTTCGGTTCATTCATGTAATAAAAAATATTTATTACTGAAATAAGTTAGAATAATTGCAATAGAAGTTAAAATAAAATATAAAACCAATACTAATTCTGAAATCAATTATTAACTCGTAACAATATTTACTAACATCAATTTAAAAAAAAAAAAGTCAAATAAAATACTCACAGTCTAATATTAATTTTAGAGAAATGGTATTAAATTAAATAATAAGCATGATTTCTTTTTAAAAATATGTTTTCTAATTTTATTCTTTATTCTTGCTCCTTTCTTTTATTTCTTCTGGTATTAAACTAAAATTAAGATTTCCAAAGATATTTTTCATTTTTTATTCCAAAGTTAATTGGATATCTGTATCTAAAGCGTTATTTAGAAAAAGTATTTCAATTCAATTGATATTGATTCAAATGTTAATTAATTCAATCATTATTTGAAAGATCTATTTTATTCAGGTTTTTTCCGTCAATTTCGTAATGATTACAATCTAAGGATGATTTTATAATCCCTCACTTATACATGTTTTCTAAAATAATTCTAATTTTATTATAAAGTATACTTTTTAATGCACTAAATAATATTATTTATTAATAAGTAGGCTGTGGCAATATTAAAAATACCATTAAATTTAATTAATATTTTAAGTATTACTAATTAATTTAATTCTTATTAGTTTAGAATGTTTAATTATTTTGAAATAATAACTGAAATTATGCACTTACACACTATTTGATGGAGAAGGATTTACAATAAAGAAGGAAACATTACATCAGGGTAAGTTTTAAAATATTTTAAATCCTGTCAAAATTAGTAAAAAAATTAAAAGAATGTTTTACGGCAACTTAACATAAACTTAATAAGAATTTTTATTTGACTTTTCTTTTTTTTTGTAGATTACGGATCTTCAAAAACAAGAGTTTTTGTGTAATCTCTAATGATATAAAACAGCATTACTATGATGTTCATGTTCAACTTAATCTATCATCAAAAGAATTTTTCTTTCTTTTTTTTTTTTAACCAAACATACTTGAAAGGATTTTTAATCGTTGTCAATTTACTGTAAAGAACAGTAATTAATTCTAACAGCTGCCTTGGAAACCTTGGAAACTTTTAGTAATACCAAGTGAAACTCATAATTATCTGTAAAATTAACTCCGAAACACAACCTGTTTCGCCTGCATTCGAGGCTTTGACGAGAGATTTGATAAATTTAAGAAATCATTTTAATTAGATTTAATACTATTCATTTCATTAATATTTCATTGCAATTATCATAAATCATTCATTTTTGAAAACCTTATCTTGTTAAAAATCCCAGCGGCGCGGCGTTCAATGATTTATTTCAATAAGTTCGTTATTTTTTTTTATATCAGCTATCTTTACAATATCAGCTTTTTTTATACGGTTGAAATTAAAACCATTCAATACGATTCCGTCTTCTCTTATCTAAGCTTTATTTATTATTTCTTCAATGTAATTATTAAAAACGTATAGGGAATTGGGTATCCTTATGCCAAGCACTTTTACTTTGAGACACTTCTTTGAAAACACTTTTATTTTTAATAACAATGGGTAGACCAAATTATTTACAAATGACATCCTGGAACAGCTGTTTCACGCTCGTTGGCGATCATCAGCCAGGAGAAGTCACCAGTAAATAATAAGGTCTCCGTAATGAGGCTAATATGAATGAT
>JAFIDM010000003.1:21196428-21228032 GCA_023159025.1 Thereuonema tuberculata | reverse complement strand
TATTTGTTTTGCACTGAAAATTGCTTCTTCGTCATGATTAGGAGATAGTATTAGATAATTTAGTGTAGTGTTTCCAACGTTAATTTTCAATGTTGCTAATTAAATATTAAATCTTTAATATTTTCATTTCTTCTTGAATTTGAAAAAAATATTTCTTTTGTTCTTTAGCTTCCGTTAGCATTCTGTATTCATTCTAACATTGAAAAGTTCTGACAATAAATGATACGTTTAAGTAGGGGTAACGTTTTTTATTATTCTGTCACGTCAGATTACGACACAGTGTGCGAATAATAAGATATTATCATAATTTATACTGGTGGTACCTATCATTTTATTTTTCTAAGCTATTCATTGTATTGTTTCTTATCATATTAAAACTTCGTAGGGCAATTAATCTTTTGAATAATTTCAATTGAATTTTAATCGACTGTATTTTTAACTTAGTGAACATTTAGTGTCATTTTGAAGGGCTTCTGATTCTTTTGAATTGTTATGAAACAGAAAATCTTTTGATTTTTATTCTATAGACGTTGCTTCCATTCTGAATGGACACTTTCTTTCATTAGGAGCCAAATGTTTCTTTTTTAATAGTTTTTTTGATATATGTTGTATGTTGCAAACGCTATTTATTTGTTTCCACTTTCTATTTTCGGTGATATTTAAAGACTGGCACCTTGATATTTCCACAAAACAAGTGAGACCTAATGGTTGTAACATGAGCTTCCTATTCCTGAGTATCATGAGAAATGACTAAAGGAGACTGTGCAAGAAGAGCTTGTAAAAATCACTTAAGGAGACTATTAATCCTAAAACAGTCCCACTTTTCGTCACTATGGAGGAAATTTCGGCTGTGTGTGTGTACAAATGACTTTCTCTGGTGTAAAATCACATTAATAAAAGTGAGAAATGATGCACATTGCTTTTCTTTTGGCCCTCATTTGGTTATCAAGGTTTCCGTGATTGTCAGCAGTTAATAATGATATTTTACTGCAAAGAAAATGTTGGACTGCAACTATGTAGGTGTCCAAATGTGTGCAGAAAGCTCAGCTAATGTATGTCATTTTTCAAAAGATGAGGAAAAGGTCTGAGAAACTCATCGAACTGAGTGTGACATCTAAATAGAGGCATGTCATCCAGTCCAAACGATCCAGTCTGATGAGACAACTGTTGATTTGATAGATTATAAAGGAATCTCACAGTCAGCAATGACAGAGAAATGAAATAAATTTGGGTAGTAGTGGAGGATCGATTTAATTATAGAAGCTATGCTCGTATCTGCTACAGCATTACCCAAATTGATTCTTATTTTTCGGAAGGTCACACGGAATAACAACACATGCTCAGAACAAGTCCTATCGACATTTATTAATTATCCTTAAAGATGAATTACACCACAGAACTGTCACGAATTGGTGGCGGGATAACTATCTCTTATCTACTGTGCAAGAATAGTCTTTCCGATACCAGTAAGTGACAGTGTGTCTATTGCTTCATATCAGAATTTATCATTGGACCGCATTACATCCCACGCGTGCACAAAATTCTGTGCCTAACACTACATTCTTCAGGACTTCCGGTGTTGCTGATAGTGATGGCTAGACATCACAGTATTTAAGCGAGATAGAACATCTTCATATGTGAGCAAATATGTAACCGAGTATTTATTGAAAACTAATTTCCTAAAGATTTCTGCAGATCTCTACACCTAATTTACCTTATCTGAACTCAAAAGCCGGATTGATTAAGATGGCATGCAGTTGCTTTCTCATTTGAAGAAAAAATTGTGAATTTTTGCTAAGACCATGTTGCAAGTAATTGCGTCTAACACAGTATTTTTTGTTTCAAGCAAATCATATACATCATTAGACAGCATACTGAGAAATTATTATAACAAATACGCAATATTCTCAGAGATATCTTGCTTTCGTACGATTTTCAGTGCCAATTTTTCTTCTTTTTTTGATAATTGGTTTCCATATTGTCTCGTAAAGAACCCTAAACAAATTTTCATAGCGTTTTCTCCGTTATCCAGTATTTCAGAGACTTCCGAGTAGGGAAGCTTATTTTATAATAACCTCATATAATTTCGTTACACTGATTTATTGATTTTTTTGTACTCGTTTATTACTATATCTACAAGTTTAAATATTGAAATAAGTTATTGAATATAGTTCATTTTAGGAAGTTTCAATATGCTTTCATTTGATATTAAAGAAATCATTCGAAATTATTTAGCTTCGTGTCTGTTTATTGATGACAATATGAAATACAAAAAAAAAAGTTCAACATTGAAAGTCTCTCTTTTTAAAAAAACATTTAGAAAGTACGTAAAGTTATAAAATTTATTGAAAATTGTAGTTGTAAATATTATTGATAAGTTAATTTCCCAAAGTGAAACCAAAAGATAATTACAACTACAATTATTTTTTATGTTAGTTTTATTCTACATTATTAAAGAATATAGAATAAAACACAGCTTCCTTCATTAACAAAGTAATTTAAGAAGACTTACCGTCTAATTTTAAAAGTATTAAAGAATAAAATGAAAAACAGTAATAAGAAATGGAATGAAAATGAATTATATCTTAGTTACTAAAGTGCCTAGATTTCTACAATTTTGTTTTCGATGACGTGATAATTATTAGTATTTAAGTTGATATTTACTAACACTAATTCTAATTACTTGCAAATATGTAAAAGTGATACATTGGTAATATATTAAGTAAAATTAAAATATTTAAAACGGTTGATCTGTTACGATATTTCTTCAAGGGACATTCTCCATTTTCTTCCTATATCTCGTATGACTGAATGTCTTAGAGTATCTGCTTTGATGGGATATTGCTTTGATTGAAATTATTAGTAAAAAATAAGTTCGAAATCAATAATAAGTTTCTCTAACTTGTCTAAAAATCTTCTTTTTGCTTAAGCATGAAGAGATTCAAAACTCTCAACAAACTAATTCCACTAATCTTGTTGAAATTAAATTGCTTAAGATTAGTTTTGTATGCGATAATTCAAAACTGTTTGAAAGAAAATACATTATCATCATGAAATATTATCGTTAAACACTCTCTTTCGTAAGGATTTAACATCAGTAGGTATTTATGGAGAAATTCGGAACAGCCTGATGCGACTTAAAATAATCCAAAAAACTTTACGTACGCAACAAAATCCTTATTTCAATTGTAAAGTTGATCCCAATGTGGAATAGAAACTCTTATAACGCAGACGGGACTTCTCAGACCAGAAATAATAAGAAGACAACAAAGGTTTCCGAAGAAAGATGGGAGTGTAAGATATCAGCAATCAGTTGGATGATTACTAAAAAAAATGTATTTTATTTCACAAGTATTTATATTTAGTTTTGAATATTTTAATATAATAAATTACCAATTTTGCATATTTTCATAATTAATTCTAAAAACAGTGATTAAATACAAACTTACCGCCTGATTTGAAAAATATCAGATTACTTTGTTAAACAAATTTATTCTAGGCATCAGAATTTCCCAGCATTTACTTTTTAAAAAGTTTATCAATATTTCATGAAAAGCATTTTCGTAAAAGATCGAGGAGGTTGACAACCGCGAGAACAGAGTTCACCGAACAGCATTCTGCATTTTCGATATTCTTTCTCTTTCGATATTGTTCCTTCTCTCACAACTATTTATAAGTAGCATTAAATTCATATTCATCACGATTTTTTCGTTTTTTCATTTTAGATCGACATGTGATTATGGGAATTGAAAACTGTATATTATTGTAGGCATTCATCCAATTTTATCAACTTCACCTTCCTTTATTTTGAATGCTTACAGTGGAGTTCACCGGAGAAAAATGTAATTAAAAAGTGTACTTGAGAAAAGTTGCGTGCTACGTTCAAGGAGTTCGTTTATCGAAAGCCTTCGAAGTACCTTTCACTCAAGTACTTTTCACTGTTCCGTCTTACTAGGGTATAAGAAATACCACAATACTTCAATAGTAGATAGTCTTAATCCACGGGAACCCATGATTGCGTTCATACACTGAGAAAAGGCTCAAAAAGGTTTTTTAAAAGCAACTCTATTGAGATGCGGTTGCTGTCCAATGCAACAATCGATTACAATTGAATCGCAAATATGAAAAAGGTACTAAGTCATAGAAATACCAAACTGAGAAAACACAAAAAAAAACCTTCCACCTTCAAAACTAGAGCCAGCAATTAAAAATTTCGACTTAGTACCTTTTTCCAGATTATGGATGACTTAGGTACCTTTTTACATGTTTTGCAATTATATTGTCGCATTTTGCAGTTAAAATAAAATGTTTTATTTCAATCTTTTTTAGTACAAACTTAATCATATAAGTTATATATATATATATATATATATATATATATATATATATGTTATATATAGTATCTTATGGCAATGTAACACTATTGCAAAAATAATGAGATGTAAACCAGTATTCAAGTTTTTGTCCTCCTGAGACTACTGGAAAAGCCTGATTAAGTTCCCATTTAAATGATGCTTGGGGTGAACACAATTGAACCCATTTTCAGTCCTAACTCAAAATGTACAAAAAGTTGACTTAGTATCTTTTTCACATTTGCGATTCAATTATAAATCCGATGTCCACTTTTAAGAGATTCGGACGTCGGTCTCGAAATCCCCAATCTCTGCTGTAATTAAATTCGACACTTTCAGTATTCATCAAATCCTTTTAGGCCCACAATAAAAAACTACTAAAAGAAGTAAAAAACAAATCAATCACAATCTTCGCAATTGTAAGAAGAATTTCAAATTATTATTAATATTAAGTTAATATTTCTTGTAGACAACTTATTTCAAACTACACATAGTATCTGGGAAAACATTTTTGTCCTCTTCATTTCGAATACTACAACCTCTTCTTAAGCCATTGAGAATTAAACTTAAGTGGATAAAATTCCCGCTCTCCGCCGAGGCGGGGATCGAACCCATTACCTCCAACCCGCAGCCAAGCGCCGTTATCCACGCGGCTACGGGAGTGATACACGTAGGGTTCTATGTAATTGCCCGACAAAATATGATCCCCAATAGATCAAAAGCTGTAGAATGCAAAACTGCAGATAAACAAACATTCTATTATATAAAAGCGTTATTTTGTCAATGTCATAAGACTTTACGTTTTTCCAATTTTGTGACCAAACTATAAGCGATAGATTGGTGATGTAAATGGATAAAATCTAGAGCATTTTAAGACAAACAAAATGCTACAAAAATCTTTCGAAAAAAGTTTTTGGTTTCCAAGATGGCGTCTTTTAAAGGGTCAAATTTTGACTTTCTCTCAATTTAAACGAAAAGTATAAAAATTGGAAGAAAACATTATATTGAGAAAATGTTGGTATTTGAAAGTTCTATCGAACGGTATATCAGTCATTAACAAACGTTTCTGTGTTCGGAAGATACATGCAAAAATGAAGTGTTTTTGCGGCAACCCCCCCCCCACCCGTGTGAGTGCCAACGCGCAATACACCTGAGTTAAGCGGAGAAGCCCACAACGAGCTGGGAAGTCATGTATTATCCGATCTCCATATTAATTTGCTAAATAAATAAAGGTTTTTTTTTTTTAATGCTATTCATGCAAGCTTTCCGGAGCGAAGCGACTGTACCCGTCTAATTCAATTATATTTTACAAAGATAATGAAATACAAGTCTTAAAAATCCAACTTGTTTGTATTTGAGAATATTCGTTAAACAGAATATATTTTAAAATTTCATTGAATATATTTTATTCTGAGTATAAATTTTATTTCTTACCAAAGGAAGATTAAGTATGGATATATTTTGCATAAATTCTAAAAAAGATAATAAAATTACTAAAAAAAAAAGGTACCCATTGAATCTTAAATAGGTAATTAAAGAAAACAACTGAAAAAGCACTTACGCACTAATCATTTGCCAACGATGCATAAAGGAAAAAACAGAAACATTAATCCTCAGTGTTAAATTGCAATATATTTTAAAGTTCTCTGCAGAACGTACTTCAAAGAAACAAACATTTAAACAACAATAATAGCTTGTGCGGTTTTACAAAACTCACTTTCTAATACTAGAAGAATAATAGCTGTAATTTCAATTTAAAGCGTTTCGACTAAACAGTAATACTGAAATACTAATTAAAGAATAGATTTTTTATGTCATTATATCTAATATAAATGTTTATTTTTCATTGTTGTACAGCGGTTTATTAATAACTGGGATAGATAACTGTTTGAGTTATCTATATTCAAATTATTAAGCATGGAGAAAATATAGTTAGACAAAAGGGAAATGGCAGAAGACCTACAATTTACAATCGGTCTAACAGGGTAAAGATTTAGATGGTTCTTATCTTTATGGGTTTCCGGAAGAATGCGTAAGTTGGGAATTCGCATGTAACTATCCCTTAATTTTTCTAAAAATTCAGGGGAAATAATGTTGCACTTAACTAAATCTCTAGCAATCCTAAGTACACCATTAAAGACGGACTTAAACTGATTAGAGAAAAAAGTAATATGCCAGGCATAT
This sequence comes from Thereuonema tuberculata, assembly GCA_023159025.1. Lineage (NCBI taxonomy): Eukaryota > Metazoa > Arthropoda > Chilopoda > Scutigeromorpha > Scutigeridae > Thereuonema > Thereuonema tuberculata. The sequence goes on along the minus strand of JAFIDM010000003.1, from coordinate 21,221,496 downwards.
TAATAATGAAATCATTGCGCATTTGCTGGTATTCTTCAGTAGTAAGAATAACCACATTACCATCTTTATCAGCGTTGACAGCTAAAATGTTATTATTAATCCTAAGTTAACGAAGTGCAGCAACTTCAAGTGGACTAATGACCTGTGCAACAGGGGAGCATTCAAAACATTTATTACTTGTTAGTAACTGCCGCCACAGATGAACGTAGGTCAGGAGGAACCGCCGTAGACAACCAGGAGAATTCGTTCTCAACATTAGAAATGATAGTATTGAAGCACTGTTTACCTAGCAAATCAAACTTGAGACCCCATCCAAGGAGCTGAGTTTGCCGAAAGTAAGCTGATGTTTAGTCATACTGATAACTCTGGACTGAGAACAAACATTATCTGGCCATCTCAATAAGCTAAGCTGCGTAAGTTTTTTGATATGTTTTCGAGATACTGTATGTTTATTCTTTGGAAGTCATAGCTACAAAACTTAAGGCCTGGAGCAATTGAAAATTTGTAGAAACAGTCCGTAGACAATTAGTAGTAGATTTAAGACAGTATGTGAGTTCTTTGAGTTTTTTGTGATTATTATTAATACGGAAAGTAAAAAGTTTACTTCGTAATTTCTGAAGCAATCTTTGGATAGACGGAGAGGAACAGCCAATCCCTTGAACATCATAGCCCTAGAGACAATCATTTTTTCTACACTGCACATTGAAAGCGATTGCTTCCTTTGTACCGCTATTTTCCGATGAAGCCTAAAGACGCGATTGAACGTTGTCCTTTGAAATGAACTAATCAATCTACTATAAGATTCATCCAAATATTAAATTCAAAATTGAATATGAGACCAACAATTCTATTTCTTTTTTGGATGTTCTTATAACTAGGGGATCTTCCTCCTTTTCTACTGAAGTCTTCCGTAAACCTACGGCAGTGGGTTAACTCTTAATTTTCTTTCGGCATATCTCTTTTCCTTTAAAATAAACATAATTTATATGGCTGTTTCAAGCTTTCAAATTCACAGATTAATTTCGAATCTGAACTCTTAAAATCCGTTAAATTCTAGTTACTAATAATTATCCTATAGTTTTTATTAATAAGCAGATTAGTGTTGCTTTGCAACGTATTTATAATCTTCCTCCTCCTCCTCCGTTACCTAATAATATCACCTATGTTTCTATCCGCTTCCATCCTACATTGTTTCTCATCCTTCAGAAAAAATTGAAGTCATTGGTATTATGCTTACTTCTTCGATTTTATTTACTCTTGCATCATTTATCAACGCTTATACCTGTAATACCCATTCGAATCCTAGAGGGGTGGCTTATGGTATAGGTTGCAAGGGTTTTTTAATTGCAAGTATATTGGGAAGATACGACGACATGCTTATGCTCAGCATGCTTATGCTCTTAGATCGGGTGATTTTAATTATTTGACAGCCTGTCATGTCCGTGACAGTGGGCATTCCCTTGAACTTGATAAGCCTCAGGTCCTTCATTTTGAATCAAATCATTTTATTAGAAACTGTTTTGAATCTCTCCTTATTTGGACTGATTCTAATTGATTCAATTACCGTTAGAAATATCTATCAGTATGGGTTCCCTTTTAAGGATAAAAAATCGTTTTAATAGCTCATCTTAATACTCTGTTAAATAATTCCAACAAATCTGTTAAATTCCCATAATTGTTGGCTTTATTAATATTATTAAAAATTCGTTCACTTGATGGCTCCACCAGTTTTTTGCTTATCAAATCATGAATTATTATAATTTTTCTATTTTATTAAGCAGTCTATAACTTGATGACATTCCACTTGAAAACGGCCGGCAAGCCCGGAACGAAACCCGGTTGTGTATAGTTATTTATATTAATTTTCTACTATATTTTTCCTTTTAGTTTGTGTGTATGACCTTTTTGAAACCATTCCATTATATTTACACACTTTAAACTATTGGAGTTATTTTAAATGTTTTGAAAAAAATTGAAGAAAGTACATTTCAAGGTTTAATTAAAGTTGTATCAATTTTTAATTTATATATTTTTCATGATTAATGAAATACTTCCATTTTTTAACAGATTTAAAAAAGACCTAAAAAAATATAAAAATGCAACAATTTTTCAACGTAAGACATATTTAAAAGTCCTCAAAGCGACTTACCAACTGGAATATTTAATGTAATTTGAAATTTGGAATTAAATAAAAGGAACAATTAAATAAAAGGAACAATTAAATAAAAGGAACAATTGAATAAAAATTCAAAAAGAAAAAAGAAAAAAAAAAGAAGAAGAAGAAGAAGAGGAATAAATAACAAAAAGATTAAAGTTATTTTAAAACGACTTACATACTGATGTTGTATTTATGATTTGTGATAGAAAAAAAATTGTGAAAAAAAGAATACTATGAATTTTAAGCAGTAAAAAAATTGAAAGAATAAAAAAACAAAAAAACAAATCGCAATAAATAGTAATAAAGAAGTCGCAATTATTGTAAAAAGGCCCTTACTTGCTGAAGTTTTCAATATAATAGAAAAAGAAGCTTGATTTCATAATTCAAATATAAAAATAGCTTTGGTTCAATTTTTGAAATATAAAAGAAAACAAATCAAATTTGCAAGCAAACGAACAACTATAGTTCGACTAAGAAAATATTTAAACTGTACTTGCTAATTTCTAATCAATTTTAAAAGACTTACTTCCTAATGTTTGAATGTGATTTTAAATAGAAAAGTAGTGAAAATTAATGAAAAATAAAGCCTGGAGACTATTTTCTAAATAACAAGAAATGTACAATAAATGTAAAAGAAGCAAATAAGCTGAACTATATAAAGCATTGAAAGTTAATTGAAAGAACTTACGTCCTGATGTTGCAAATATGGTGTTGTTTAAAATAAAAAAAATAAAAATTATGCAAAATAAAGATTATTTATTTTTAATTACGGAAATTAAAAGAAAAAGGGACTAAATAAAAACTAAACTAAAGAAACAAAAAGTTCATATTGTGATAATTTAATTATTTGTAATGACTTGAAGACATCTCTTGTTTCATATTTAAAACGAAAAATAGAAATTCAGTAGAAAATAAATATTAAAAATTTTTTAATAAAAAAAAAAAAAAGAAGAAACAGAAATTTAAAACTATAAGAAAACAGAAATCAAATAGCCTAAATAACTAATTTATTCTGAACTACATAATTCAAATTAGTGAATAATTAAAGTTAGCTCAAAAAGGCTTACTTTCTGATTATTTGGGAAAAGAGAATTCAAAAGTAACACTAAATTAACCTAAAAAATAATTAATCTTTAATAAAAAAAATGAAATGAATTTAGGCAAAGTAAAGTGGTAAAAAAATAACAGCTAAAGTGCAGAAATCAGTTATTCTGCAGGTTATCTAGGTAATGTGCAGATTAACTAGGATGATCCGTTAAAGTGCGGAAAATTGTTTCATTTCTCGCATTACCTAGATAATCTGCACATTACCTACTAGGCACTCGTTAAAGTGAAAATAAGATCTTTGCTGGATCATCAATCATAGAAAGAATCAAACGGTTTAAAATATTATTACAATTATTTTTCCTAAATTATTATTACAATTATTATTACTAAAGAATCAAGTTAATACAATCAATCAATCAACAAATTAGTTGATAGAATGAATCATCAATCAATTAAAAAGATTTAATAGAAAGAATCAAACGGTTTAAAATATTATTACAATTAAGGAAATGAATTTGCAAAACATATAAAAAAAATATGCTTACTTATTAGTTCGATCTAAAGATTGATGACACTTTGAATTACATTGCAATTGATTTCTGCGACAAGCACACCTATTTGTTGTATAGATTTGCAGTCACATTTTCTGAAACCCTGCCCAGTAACAAGGGATTATTTTATTGGTGTTTGACGTAAAGATATTTCTACAGCAGGGACATCTTCTTTCGTTAAAAATCTGTCTTTGCAAACACTGTATTCATATTTGGCATACAATGGACCACTTGAGGATAGGCGGGGCTTCGTAGTTCCAAAATATGCCACCAGTCTACTTTTTGGCTTGTGGTATAAACAAAGCCATGTGCTTCGTTTTAACCCTAGTAGATATAGAGGCTGAACTAAAAGATTTGATTTGGATGCAACGATTGTAAGCCTTCCAAAATTTTCAGATTGGATGTAGAGTTGATTATCGCCTATTGAAGAAGACGAGAGCAATATATTTTCAAAGAAGGATATAATGTAATGGACCATTTGATGATAGGCGGGGCTTCGTAGTTACAAAATATCCCACCACGCTACTGCTTCGCATGTGGGATAAACAAAGCCATGTGCTTTGTTTTAACCGGTGTAGATAGAGGGGAAATATTGTATTAAAGAAAGATATTCCAAGCGTTTTTACAGAATTATTACAATAAGGATCTGCACAGTACTGAACCATCCGTCTTCAAATATCAAAAACCGACGATTTTTTTAAGTAATTCATACAAAGTTATATGTTTGTTTATCCCACAATCTCTCGCCGCATGTGGGATACACGTCATACGTGACGTCGATAGGGGCGTAAACCTCAAGTGGTCCATTGTTTTAAAATATCCGTTTTAGTACGAAGTTTATGAAAGCCATCCTCTGTTTTACGAAGAACCACAGCTAATCTAGTGGGCATCAGTTTTTGCTCTGTCTACTTCGGGTACTTTAATTATCACAATGACACCTTCATCGATATTTGCGTGCTTTGCATTAGAAACTGCTAACATTTTCTTTGTTTGCTTTTCTAAACCTTTCTTGGCTTCATCACGCTGTATTTTATGATCTATATTCTTTTTACAGATGTTGCACAATACATTTTTACCACACCCTTCCTCTTTAGGATCTATTTCACCACAAATTACGTGAAGAAACATATCACACGATTTACACTTGTGAGCACCTGATGCTGCTTTTGAGCAAACAATACAGACCATGTCTTGTATAGTCCTCTTTACAGGCTTGAAACTGTGATTGCGATTCTACTGAAGTTCAGGGTAACTCAGTTATGACTTCTTTAACATGCAGAGATGATTCCTTGGAGGTGCAGGTTAACTGAATATTCTTCATAACTGTATCCTCAATCAACGGTGCAGAAGGCAGTTTAAGATTACTATCGATAAATTCTTGTATTTCTGTAGATGATTCTGTAGAAGCAGGGGATTACGGAATGTCCTCTTGAGTAAGATGTGACTGTGATCGCATAATCACAGTCTCTTGTGAATTTCCTAATTTTTCAAGATCATCTTCAGTATTTATGGAATATAATACCACTTTATGGTATAATAGAAGAAGACAATCCCACTTTTGCGGGACAACAGAACATGGCCTCGTATGGACTTCTTTTAATTGCAGAATGATATGCACGATTCTTCATGAATTGTACAAATCGTATGCCCTCACTCCACTTGTTAGTTTGGTGATCAGCCATCCAAGTAGTCAGCATGTTTTCAATGTCTTGATTCGCTCGTTCTACTCTACCTTGACTTTGGCTGTGTCTAGGTTTGCCATTAACCATTTTGATTTCTGGCCACAACTGTGTTATACTTTCTAAGATTTTATTATAAAATTCTCGTCCGTTATCAGAATGCAAAATGCTTGGAGCGCCAAAAAGGAGAAAAATATCAAGCAAGTTATAGGCTACTTCATCCGCACGTTTTGATGTGAGTGGCTTCAATACAACAAATTTTGTTAAGTGGTCTTGGGATACGCGAAGAAACTTAAACTTTCCATCTGGTTGAGATTGGTAATCAATGAGATCCACCTGGCATCTGCTATTGAAATGCGATGAAATAATCGGCTTTACAACAATCTCTTTTTTTGCCCTTTTTTGTTTTTGTTAACAAGGTTCGCATAAATCCAAAAACATTTTTATTTGGGCTTGGGTTATGTTTTTATAAACTGTATTTAATTGCTTGATCATTCTATCTCTTCCACAGTGGCCAATTGACAAATGAGTAGCATACAATATGTCAAAAATTCTTCGGCATGGACAAACTTTTTCACACTTTCTCGCGTATCTGACAACGGCTCAATGAGGTTTTCACAGCCTTCTACAGTCAACACATCATACCTTTTGAATTATTCGATAATCTCGAGATGATTTTTTCTTCTTGGAAACTTTTATTCGCTTTTCTTCTTCAATTATGGAATCCCACTTTCGTTTTGTCATTAAAACACTATTATATTTTGAATCTTCGCTAAAGAGGTTTGCGAAGAATCTTTTCTTCATTTTACTCACCAATTAGGTGCTTGCTTGCATACCATGAGTTAAATTTATCTGCTTTAAAAAAAATCACGACACAAATTCACGCACTAACAAACGATGCAAATTATGAGAAATAAAAACTAAAAGTGGAAAGAGAGGGGGAAATGAGAGAAACAGGCGAAACCAAACTAAAAGTGGAGGGAGAGGGGGAAGATGTAGGGAAAGGAAATGAGAGAAACAAACTATTGAACTTTAACAATATGGAAGCCATTAATGTGCACATTACCTAGATGATCGGCACTTTCACTGATTTCCTCCGTTAATGTGCGGAATCAAGAGTTTTCCGCACTTTATCTAGGTAATGTGCACATTAACGGCTTTGGAGCTTTAACGGTAACATATACAATCTTTAAAATTATTTGAAGAAAGTTACGGTCTAATATTTTGAATTAACGCTTAAAAAGGCTTACTTTCTGATGATTTTGGAAAAGAGAATTCAAAATTAATACAAAATTAATCTTAAAAAATAATTAACCTTTAATAAAAAAATAAATAATAAACTTTAAATAACCTTTATAAAAAAATGAAATGAATTTAGCCAAATTAAAGTGGTAAAAAAAATAACAATGTATACAATCTTTAAAATTATTTGAAGAAAGTTACGGTCTAATATTTTAAATTAAAGCTTAAAAAGGCTTACGTTCTGATGATTTTGGAAAAGAGAATTCAAAATTAATATAAAATTAACCTTAAAAAACTTTAACCTTTAATAAAATAATAAATAATAAATCTTAATTAACCATTAATAAAAAAATAAATAATATACCTTAATTAATCTTTAATAAAAATAAATTAGTATACACTAAGTTTCTAATAAAGCTATTGAGCAATGTGGACCTTTTGGTGAAAGGTAAGATTCTCGGCGTTTCCATTAAATGCACTAAGTTAGGATACGGTGAGCAGTCTTCCCGCATTTAATACCCAGAAAAGAAATGCGTTCAGGGCACTTCATTCTTCAGAAGGATGGACAGACCCTAGGACCCCTCTGGAGGAGAATTCAATGATGGAGAAAATCCCTGACCTCCATCGGGGATTGAACCCCTCTGTAGTCAAGTGCCTTAGCATTCAAAGATTATTTTATATTTAACTCAATCCTCGGAGGATGCTTATGGTTTTAAGGCAATTAAATGTATGAAACAAAGAATAATACATTACGATTTTCCTCAAACTTAATTAATAACAACAACAATCTCTTCTATTGTGTTAGCGAGGGTCTTCGTCCCACCGCATGCATCTCAAGTACAACAATTACTAACAAAAAAATAACAATATTTGCTATATCTTCTCCCTGAAAGAATATACTTATATATATATTTATTGTGATATTTTTTATAGTAACTTTAGGTGTTAGATTATTATTTTATTTTATATATAAATAACCAAAAATCACCTAAAGTTAGGGACGTAACTTTATGGTGAAAAATTACATGTCACTATTTTATTCATCAAGTTATAAGCAACATATCAGACGTTTAAAATATTAAACAGGAATACACCCGTCTCGTCTTTGAAACACTTCTTTGATCATGCATAGATGACGTTCGTTCATCATTCGATATCAGGAGTAGTTCACTCGCAGCAGCACACTTAGTGATTGCAGTTCTGGCATTAACTGATGGCAGCCGGTTTCAAATGATGACTTTAATTCTTTGTGCCAAGTTATAATAGTTTTCAGCAACTCTAGAAATTATTACCTTTTACCTAACAGTACAACAATAATGAAGGGATCGAAGATTCTTGGCATGAAACTAAGAAAGATTTGCTTTGGAATTTTTATTCTCATTCAGGAATTCCTCTAATTTCATATCACTAAATTAAAACTCATCTTGACATTGATGCTAAATCATTCCTAAGACCTTTATAAACACTTCTTAGGACTTCTTTTTGAATTTCTCCAAACACATACTGTCTAATGACGACTACTCCCAGCTGATGATCGCCCATAAAGCGTGAAACAGCTGTTCTGCGGTTCACTTAGTAAACACTTGATCTTATCCATTGTTGTCCTAGAGACTTCTTCTTTTAATAGTTGCTTTTCTTCATAGACCAAAATGCCAGAAGCAGAAAAAACAGCTCGCACCGTATTTTCCATAAACATATTGAGAATAATTAAGTCGGGAAATTCTGGATCCAGCTACTCTCCACTTCGGAAATGAACGCGTATAACCGCTATTAGTAGAAACGGTCACAATTTAAACCGAACACAATTTGCTTCATTCGATAGGTTACGGTCTTTTCGCACTGCAAAAAATAGAACTGCATCTCGGTCACTCGAAGTTATTTGCACTTGATGACAAGCTTTCTCCATGTCTGCCATTACCGCAGCAGGATTTTATCGAAATCTCAACAACGGATCGAAGAGGGCGGTCCAGTCGTTCAACAATGATTTCCAGAACAGTCATCAAATACAATTCATAGTTTCATTGTGTCATGGTTATATTTCCAGCTACATCTGTACTGCATATTCATAATAATACCACATTATTGATTTTGTGAAACAACAATATCGTCTCCTAGATTTCAATAAAACTACACCATTACGAAAATTCAGCACATGATTTGTAGCCATCTTTGCTATTGCTTGAGAGAATAGAAGCATATTCTTATTATTTCTCCTTCGCTCAGCTCTTCATATAATGTTGAACAGAACGCAGAATGGTGGAAGCCTCTACAAATCCACACAGCTTTACGCACAGGACACGATCATAAGCAACTTTTTCAACCATTTCAATGTCATAATTACCCAACATTTGCAAAGATCAAACATTTATACACCTTTTCATTATTTCTTCTTTTTTTATTATTATTTGCGATCATGATTAAAGCAGAAGTGGATCCATACGCTTGCCTGACTGATCTTTTTCCTTTTCTAGAATTCCTAAAGTTAAAGCAAGTTAAAGTTAAACTGAATCTAAACTTTCCTAATTTAAAGCATGACTCCATTTGAAGATTTGAATTTCTGTTACTCGAATTTTTCAAGACGTATTCTCAATCCTTTGTTTCCCGTAATGCTGATTCATACGAGGTTCGAAGTGACAATGAAACACCAACATAATTTCTTCACACAGTGCAACTTTAGTCTTTCATGAAACACCGAAATCGTTGTACTTCATTATTCCTCAAATTTTTTTTCTTTTTCTTTTTCTATTTCTAACTCTATTTGCTTAGATTGTCGTCCACCATATACTGTCTGTTTATCATGTTTAATGTGCAATAGATTCATAAATATTAGATGACCAGAATATGCACAGTTTTCAAAAAGCAAACGCAAAAATAGTAAATAGTCATTACATGTTGCATAAATCCAGTTTTAAGATTTCGTCTTCGGAAGTAAGGAGACAATTAGGCAGTTGCAGTTAATGTAATTTTTAACGTTTTAAGTGAAGCTCAGCTGACCGGAACAGTTCATTATGGTGAGAGGGGTAACATGTGTAGGAGATACGTTGAAGGATAATAGGTTTTTTATTTATTTAAATGTCATATTGCACTCCATTTTCAATGACAATATCTATATTGTTGCACTAATTTAAGCAAAATTACATTTTTGCCTACACAGGTTAATTTATCAGCAAAAGATGTGAATTTCATATCGGCAACGAGAAAATTAACAAATCAAGATTACTTACCAACATTGAAGAGCAAGTCAGATACATTGCAAACAATGAAGTCAAAATTGATGTTCATGAAACTATTCTAGCAATACTAAAAAGATTTAAGCATGAAAAGTTTATCTAGAAGGTCCTTGAACCTTAGTAAATACAGTGAGTTATTAGTTTTGGCCAACAGCAGCGAAGCTGTTGTTTACACTGTCGCTGATAAAGGAGGCGCTATGGTTATTATCGGTAAACAGGACATTGTGAATACGTGCACTCCATTTATCAACGGGACAAACGATATATATCTGATGGAGAAGCCTAAATATGCAGCTATTAAAGCGAACAACAAAATCGTCAGATCCAACTTACAGAAACGGCCCTCAAACACTCTATCGAACTAAACCACAAAGACAATGACAACACACCTCTCAACAATGATGCGGTTTCGATCTTCGAACTTGTTCGATAACTGTTCAAGCTTACGTTCAACGGTAGAGTTGATTTACAAAATCTAGGCCTATTCATGGGAATCCTCTCGTCCCACTCCTTGGGAATACGTAATTTGTTAGATCAAGGGTTGTGCTTGAAACATCATATCATGAAAAATAATATCATGTACATCTGCAGATACGTGGATGACAATTTCTTAGTTGCCAATAAAGTTAAGAAATACGAGGTCCTAACATGCTAATAAATGAACATCCAGTTTCATGTAACATCCAGTTAACCACGGAAACTTAATATGGTGGGTCCATTCAGTTCCTTGACATCATGGTAATTAGTAAGGCTCGGATTATATACAAAACATTAGATATGCATAGAAAACTTACAGTTTTGTTGATATACCTCTTAATAACAAATATGTATTTTGCATATAATCCGAGCCGTAGTAATTAGAAGCGATAATCATGTCGACACTGGCGTTTCCAGAAAACCTACCAGTGGCTACACGATAGTGAATTAGCGATGAGCTGAGCCTGATGCCTTTAAGAGAAACGCTAATCTTAAGGCATACAAAGAGCTTTTGAATGCGTGCTCCAACGAGGATTTACTACGTTTTGAACTAAAAATAGCACACGATATTTTCAGGGATAATGCAAATGCTTTATCTCATTACATTGACAGAAACATTGGAAAAGCTATAAAAACAATGAAAAATGAAAAAGACGACCACCGTACACAAACGAAGCTTGACAGCTAATACGTCACAATCCCACATCATAATGTAGAGGCCCATACTCGCTCCCCATGGAATACAAATTGTCAGTAAAGCCAACAAATACACTTTGGATGTTCCTAAACAAAGCTAATAGATTCCACAATATACTTCAAAATCCAAATCTTTCAAAATCCAAACACGATATTTCGAATGCATCTTCTCGAATATTCTTCATTAGGTGAAAATTAATATAAAAGAGGAAAACTATTTAAGTTATTCCTCTTTTACATAATGAAAAATCAATTCTTATGAAATAGTTTTCCTCTTTTATATTAATTTTCATCTGATGAAGAATGTTAGAGAAGATGCATTCGAAATATCGTGTTTGGATTTTGAAAGATATGGATTTTGAAGTATATTAGGGAATTTATATCGATAGTTAAGTATTTTTTAAAAGCGAATAGAGATACCCCGTCTGCTACAAACACGTATATCGGAAGATATCAAAGTGCTGAAGCATCAACACTGGACACTCTATCAACATTAGTGATTTCATCGTTTAATGCCATAGTTAAAGACAATTATTTACGTAAATTCTGTGAAAAACACTTGTGATCAGGGAAAGGGAGTGCTACAATACAAAAATTTCAATTCAAAATGCACGTTTAAATAAAAAAAAAATCTATATCCATCAACATAGCTCCTAAAGTGAGTGTTTATCGTGACCGCCATGGTATTTTTTTCTGAAAATTTCTGCAAGGAAGACGACATTGTTTTTGTAATGACATTGAATTCGTTATGGAGACTGTTGGCCATGGTTTCAGTGCAAGTGATTGGCGCTTGTTCATAGATTCGAGCATACTTCGCCTGAAAACTATACTTCTCCACAATGGGAACACATTTCTTTCTGTTCCGATTGCTCAGGCAGTTAACACGAACGAGACATATGAGAACTTTAAACTGTTATTCACACATATCCGATATGAAAAACACAAATGGCATTAGTGGAGATCTCAAGGTTATTGCAATTCTGTTCTCCTTTTGCCAGATAATTATAATACATAGGCTGACATAAGCATTTACAGAAACCATCATCACATGGAAACTGAGGCCGATACAGAAATTCTGGAATTAGATCTGAATTCAGGAGCGAATTATCTTCCAAAAACAACATGTTTTGTTCTTGTGACTGAATTTTTTTTTTTTTTTTTTTTTTTTTTTTTTTTATAGACCAGTGTTATTAATACACGTGTTGTTGTGGACTTGATTTTGATTATTCATATTGCAAAATAAGGAATATTTTAAATAAAATTTAAGTATAAAGGGTATTTTTTTAAAAAGAGTGCCATAAATTTAAACAGAAAAATTTGGAGTACGGTTTAATTTAAAAAGTCTTTCGTTACTTTTCAGACTATTCTTTAAAATATCTTCGGTACAAATTTTCGGCTTGAAAGTTAGTCTAAAAGGAAATGAAATCAATGAAATAAACTTTCCCTCAACTGGTCAGCACCTAATACCAGCACATCCAGGACAATCAGGAATTAGTTCAATCGATTTTACTGGTAAAACCGTTTTCGAACACCAATGAATAGGAGCTATTTGAGTTACTACCAAGTGCAGATTCTAGGCTAAAAAGATGTAAAGAATATTTAATTCGACGGCAGCTTTGGTGAAAATAATATGCGACAATATCGTGATTTAAAGTATATTTCTGCTTATTCAAAGTTTATTCAAAGTATACTACTGCGTTTTCAAAAAAAAAATGACGTAGTTTATCGTTGCTCTCAGAAATGTAATCGAAATAATTCATTAAAAGTAAATGGATTGTATTAACTTACTTGAAGAATTTCGACATATTAAAAAGAATTTAATTCATTTTTGGCAGTAACACAAATAAGTTTATGCCTGAGCTCTGAGCAAATCCTAATCCTAATCGCTTAAATAAAGTTCTTGCATTCCTTTACACAGAAATAAATGTATTAAGTTTCAGAAGTTATAAATCTCTAGATTTATCTAAAAAATGTATGATTGAATGTTAAAAAGAAACTGCTTTGCATTTCCAAAAGATATATACTGGTATATGATAAAAGATCATTGCTTTTCAAGATCGTATTAGAAATCTTAAAGGAAAAAAAAATCTAGTATTCAAGAAAGCATGAATAAAATTATACTTACAAGCTAGAAGTTAGAAATTAAGATGTGAAAAAAATTCCTTAAAAATTTTCCTTTTACTGTTTACTATAAATAGTTAAGTTTGAGATAGTTATAATAGTTAATAATTGTAGCAGTATTTGTTAATGGTCATTAAGAACCTATATAAAAACTAAAGTATCAGCAAAACATCATTGCAGCTTCATAGGATGAACTCTACTTTTCATATCATAGTGCAACTTCAACTCTGCTACAAAGGGTACAATTCTTTAAAAAGTTCTCAATGCTCTTGCATGATTGTAAATACGTATTTTAAAATAATTTTATGGATAAATTACGCAACACACACAAAACGTTTAAGAAATCTTATTTAAATTATACAATGAAATTAAAATTATTAAGGCCTCATTTTTCGGTCTTTTTCAAAGTGAACAATCAATTGAAAGTTCTAAGATTAAAAAATGAATTTAACCAATGAAACATTATATGCAAAGTATATCATATTAACGTGTTGCCATCTTCAATTCCTAACCAATTCCGGATGGCATATCTTTATCACAAATGGGCAATCATCAAACAGTGGAACGCATTCTGAAAGACTTCGATATCATGGTCTCATCGAAAGCAAGTAATACGGTTATGATACTGGCATTAAAAAGAACTTTTTGGATTTCAAGAATGTTGTTTATGGGTCAAGATGTTTGGAAAATTTTTGTATTTAAATAGCTTGGATCACAATATTTCTCTCAAACCGGATGAAAGAGCACGAAAGGGCAGTTAACAGAAAGGACAGGGCTTACATGACAGCAATGGATATTAACCAAACAGGATACAAGTTGAACGAATCCCTGCATCCCGGCCCAAGCTGAAGTGATTTCATTCGAAAATGTAAGGATTCTATTTTGATCATTTAATCAAGCCATTGCTAAAGTGAGTGTCTTATTCTGATTTTTCAATCAATGATACGAAATACCATCAGTTTCTTCATTAACTTTCGATATACAACTACAGTTTATCTTGGGTTTTCGGATCTATATAATGCAATAATATTTATTTATCACAGGTATCTCATATATTTTTGGATATTCATAATATAGATATCTGTATGAAACTCATCAGACGATCTCTATTTCTGAATAATACGTACAAGAGGTTATAAATAATTTGTATACACATTGTTATTGATACAATTATTTTAGCGGTTGATTGATTCATATCAAATATATATGAATCTATGAGTTTCAGATGGAAAAGATTTCAAAAAATCATTTGCATTTTAGAAATGGTAAAGAATATAAAAATAAAATCAACTTAGTCTTCTTCATCATCAAATTTCTTCGTAATACGAGTATTTATTACACTTAACAGACATAATATTTTGCCTACAATTACACAATATTTCGTCTTTCTATTGAAACGACTTCTTCAGGTTACCAAATGAGGATAGGAAATTCATCCTCTGAGATAGTTTTTGTTTGGGTTACAAAACGAACCAAAATATCTAAAAAAACAACTTAATAACAATATATCACATATATCATATGTAATTTCCATTTAGCTAACGTCTTATACATTTTTTCTGATGGTTTCTTAGTATAAGATGAGCCTGGATTGCGTTTTTTATATTTTGTGTAAAGTTCATAACTAATCCAACGAAAAACTTACAACTCTATATTCTTCTTCATCATCAAATTTCTTCGTAATATAGAGGGTGTTGCAAAATTCGTGTGTAATATTCAAACCACGTGTAGGGGTATGGCTAAGGATCAATATATTTCTAATGAACCCATGTCCGCAAACACCCCATTAAGGCGCTAAGTGGTCCTAAAGTGAACCTTTTCTAGATTTCATATTCTTTACTACACGATAAGAAATGTTTTGCAAGTGAGCCAACATCTGTTTTGCAGGCGAACTATTTTTGTTTGTTTCAATTATTTTAACAAAAATAGCTCGCCTGCAAAAACCTTTTTTATGGTATAGCAAAGAATATGAAATCTAGGAAAGGCTCACTTTAGGACCACCTACCGCCATAATGGGGCGTTTGCGGACATGGGGTTCATTAGGAATATATTGATCATTAGCCATGCCCCAACATGTGGTTTGAATATTACACACCAATTTTGCAACACCCTGTATATTACACTTTATAGATATAAAGAAATTTGATGAGAAGGAAGAATAATTTATCTATAAAATATAAAGAGTTGTAAGTTTTTCGTTGGATTAATCTATATTACTGAAATCTTTCATTTCTCTGTCTGTCTGTCCGGCGCAATTGTTAATTTCCTGTGAAAAATAGAAGTAATTACTACAATGAAACGTTCACGACGGGAATCAAACCTGCAACCTTTTGATCCGAAGTCAGACGTCTTATCCATTAGGGCACGACGACTACATTCAAATTATTGTTTCTTATCACTCCCTTTGTGTGTATGTGTGTGTGTGTGTGTGTGTGTGGAGCAATGAGAGAAGAGCCAGAGAAAATAACTCATTAATTTTAGCCAACTAGATTAAAATTTGAATTTCAATGTTCATTTCTTTAGCTTCTCTCCGTCAACAATGGCGCTATCAAATAATGAGTTCATTCAAAAAGGAATAAAATATTACTTTTTGTCTTAACCCGCTTGGAATCGATTCTTCTTGGATTATCTCAAACTTACCAGGGGGAGACAGGGGTATGGCCCAATTATACAAAATATAAAGATAACGCAAGGAATCCAAGCTTACATTTAGAAACCATCAAAAATGTATAGACAGTTACCTAAGAAGGAATTATTTATGAATTTTTTTTTTTTTTATTAAGTTGGTTGTTTAGATATTATGTAATCCAAACGAAAACTTGAGGGAGAGGATGAATTTCCTGTCCTCATTTGGTAACCTGAAGAAGTCTTTGGCATAGAAAAACGAAATACAGTAGAGCCCCGATTATCACGAATGCCGCGAAATTTTTTTTTAATTACGAACCTAAAAAAAACCCATTTTAATCCAAGCCAACAACAGGGAAAATACAATAGGCCCTACAGTGCGAAGGTCGAAAATTACTGACAGGTTTATTGTGCATCGTGATCCTACAGGCCTTCTCGGAATTTGTGGATGCATACGTAGAGCAAAGGTTTCTGCTCTACTGTGCATATTTTAAAAGTTTTACGTATTATGTTTTTTGTACAATAAATGTAGTTTTTAATGGTGAAATATATTTTTTCGTGCTTACACCTCATTTTTAGTTTTTTTTCCGGGTTATCCGCGATTTTCGTTATCCGCGAAGCCTTTGCCACCCAATCCCGCGGATAATCGGGGCTCTACTGTATTGCGTAATTGTAGGCGAAATATTATTTCTGTAAAGTGTAATAAAAATTATTTTATATTATAAAAGTTGAGATATAAAAATAATTATTATTAAATTAAACAATAATGAACTAATTCAATTGATTCCATACAACTGCGATAGAGAACTCATACGAAGGACCAATCAATGACTGATTACAACATGAAGATGATTCACATAAAATTTGTTTAGAATAAGAAATTGTATTTAAGGCAAAATTTGTAAGACTAAATTTTTTTCAGGCCGATGAAGCATTTCCGTTAAGGAATACGAAAGCTCCCTTGTTTGTAATTTTAATATACTGATGTGTGTCATATGGAATTCATTTTCACTTTTTAATAAGATGTCATCTAATAAGAAAACACACTTTAAAATAATTTTTATTTAATATTAAAATTGGAAAAATTAATATAAATAAAATAAATATTATTGAATACACAGCAATTTTTTCACTTTCAGTTATGTTGAAGAAATTAAAAAGACTTTCTTTTAATTTAAAAAAGAAATAAGAATTTTTTCGTCTAAAATTTCGAAATTATTAAGAAAATCAAAGCATTACATGTAATTTCAATAAAATGTTTTAAAAAGACTTACCTTCTATTTGTCAAAGATTCCCCCAAAAAAGAAAAGGAATTGCAGAATATAGATTAGAAATTATTCAATTTTCATTTTCTTATTAAGATTTTACCATATCTACAATAGAAAATAAATTAATTTAAATTTTATACTTCATGAAATAATTATAATAAAATAAAATAAATCATCATCAAGGCGTTTGGTCAGCGTCTGTTCCCGATGTTAGGGGCGGCTGGAAGAAAACTCTAGGACTAACAATCTTAGTTTTAAATTCGGTAGACAAATGTCTACCCACTACGTAAGAACCGGATAACTATGATGTGTGATGAACGAAACAATATTACTCCAGGTGGCCAATCCACCGCTCCGGAAAGGAGCGCAAGCAGACGTTCGGATTCTGGAGAGTCTGCACCATCACGCAAGGATCAGTCGGAGGGTCCTGAGGGTCTTTGTAATGGTACGTTTAAATTTAAAAGGAAGTATAAATTTGCAACCATGAATGTTAACTCTCTCTGCAAAGTTGGGAAACTCAAGCAACTCATTGACTTTCTGAACAACAATAACATTTTACTAGCAGCCATCCAAGAAACAAGATATACTGATGACCTAACGATGGATAGTGAGAACTATCGAATCTTTAAGGGTAAACCCGCAATCAAACTTTCAAACTCAAATCTTAGAATTCTAGGAACAGCCTTCGTCATTCATAAAAGTATAACCAGAAATGTAATTGAATTTGAATCCTTCAGTGAAAGACTCTCTGTCTTAACAATTAAATGCAAGAATAAGTATTATTCAATATTCAATTGTCATGCACCAGTAAATGAAGATAATAAGAAAAACCCAGAAAAAGTAGAAATCTTCTGGGAAGATCTAGAAAATAGGCTATCAAAAGTTCACAAGAATAACATAATAATCATGATGGGGGACTTCAATGCACAACTGGGTAAGGAAAAAGCATTCCAAAAAATTATCGGAAACTACCCAGCTCATAAGAGAACTAATACAAATGGCTCAAGATTAGTAGATTTATGCAGATCATTCAACCTTAAAATCATGACAACTCACTTCAAAAAACTAACTAGAAAACAAAAAACATGGATTTCACCAAATCCCATCTTAGGAGAATATCAAATAGATCATGTCGCCATCTCCAAATATAATTATCAAGAAATTAAGAACATTAAAGTCAAAAGAGGAATGGAAGTTGATTCAGATCACTATCCAACGGAAATCCACATGCGATTTATTCCAAAATGTAAAATCAGTAAACAAACCAGGACGAATATGAGAATTAATAATGAAACTCTGAAGGAAAAGGAGTGCGATTTTCAAGAGAAGCTGAAGGAAGCGGGGATTGATGCCAACAACTTTACAGAAATGATTCAACATACTGCATTTGACATAGCTCCACAGAACCAACAGAGAAAGCACAGATGGTGGAATAATAAATGTGAAGAAGCTCTTAGACAAAAGAAAAAAGCTTGGAACAATTGGTATAGCAGGAAAACAAGTAGTAAGTGGAATAGCTATCAGTCTGACAAGAAACAAGCGGATAAAACTATTAGGGCACAAAAGAGGTGGTTTGAAAAGGAACAACTTGTATCTATAGAAGAACATTTTAAAAAATATAATACAAGGGATTACTACAAAACATTTAATAATTGTATGTCTGGGTACGTTTCGCAATCTCTATGCTTCAGGAAAGAAAATGGAAAACTAGCACTTAATAATGACGAAAACTGTAAGCTATTAGCAGAATATTTTGAAAAGTTACTGAATTGTGAAAAACCGACCAAAAAACTGGAATTTCATGATAGCATCTCTAATAAAGATTCAGAACCACCAAGTCTTGATATGATTAAAAAATACATCCAACAACTAAAAAACAACAAAGCCCCAGGTGAAGATGGCATCACAGCAGAGATTCTAAAAGCTAGTGGAGATTTAGGTGCCACAATTATAAAAGAAAAAATGGACAAGATCTGGGACACCGAGACAATTCCAGAAAATTGGAAGGTTGCATTAATTCACCCACTTCATAAGAAAGGGAATAAAACAGACATTAATAATTACAGAGGAATCTCATTATTACCTGTAGAATACAAAATCTTATCCAAAGCTTTTTTGGACATACTAAATCCTCAACTGGATAAACATATTGGAGAATATCAAGCTGGGTTTAGGAGTAGTAGATCCTGTCCAGAACAAATTCTAAACCTTAAACAAATAATTAGATACTTGAAAATATCAAATAAGAAGATAGTGCTAATATTTGTTGATTTTAAAAAGGCCTATGATTCGATTGACAGAGATTCTCTTTTTAAAACCCTAAAAGAATTTTCAGTTGATAAGAAAACTCTGGAATTAATTAAACAAACTTTGACAAACACGGTGTCTAAAGTTAAATTCCATGGAACAATTTCTAGTCCTTTCCAAATTGAATCAGGAGTCAGACAAGGAGATGGTTTGTCCCCACTCCTATTTAATTGCGTGTTGGAAAAAGTTACAAGAGAATGGATAAGTGAGGAGGAAAAACTAAAACTTAATAAATACATTATGTTGGGTAGATCTAAAGTATCAATCAACTGCTTGGCCTTCACGGATGATCTAGTAATATTAGATAGAAACATAGAAAATGCAAAAAGAAGACTGGAACTCCTAAAGGAGACAGCAGAAAAGGTGGGTTTACAAATATCCTTTGAAAAAACAAAATACATGACCAATGAAGACAATTCACCAGGAATTCTTAAAACTAAGTACGGCAACATTGATAAAATGGATAACTTTAAATATTTGGGTGAAAATATAAATCTTAAAAGTGAAAAAGAAGCAATTAAAATTAGAATTGAAAAAATGAAAAGAGCATCATGAAAGTAAGAAATTTGTACAATAAAAAATGTTTATCTAAAGCCGTTAAATTGAGGCATTATGATACGGTTGTAAAACCTGAAGTGCTTTATGGGTCAGAAACACTATTACTAACTGGATGCAAAATGGCACTAGAAGATTTGGAAAAGAAAGAAAGAAGAATCTTGCGAAAAATATTAGGTCCAATCAAGAATAAAGATGGCGAATGGGTTTTGAGACCAAATAGAGAAATTTACTTGCAATGCCCTAAAATAACGGGTGAGATCAGGAAAAGACGTGTTACCCTTTATGGGCACTTAGAGAGAATGAATAAAGATAGATTAACAAAGAAAATCCATACTTTCTTCCAAAACAGGAAAACAGACAAAAAAAATGGGTGGAATGGCAAAGCAATAAAGGACTTAGAAGAAATGCAGATTGATCGGGAGACCCTATTCAGCAGAGACAAATTCAGACTAAGAGTTAAGAAGTTCAAAGGTTTTCAGGGAGACGCCGGGAAAAGGAAAACAACTGGAGCCAAATGGTCGGATGAAAGGAAAAGAGTCCATTCGGAAAGGATGAAGGAGTTTTGGAGAAAGAGGAAGGAAGAGAGAAGGAAATAGTTATCTTAATGTGGTCCTTAGTTGGCCTGAAACGATTATAAAAAAAAATCATCATCAAGGGTAAGCTACTATAGACCGTACCCTAGCCTTTATTCTGCCCAAATTTGCGCCTCTACAGAGGTCTCCAACATCAACATCTGTCATCAAGCCTTTCACTCCATCTTAGTTCTTTCGCATTTCTGTTTACAGTGCCGATTCATCTAAGTTTTGGTCTTCTTACAGATCGTTTCATTAAAAATTCTTCCTTTAAAATATTTTCTAAGGTACACTGCTTCACTCTATTCGCTCGACATGTCCTGCCCATTTCCGGCATCGAAGTTGATGTGCATGCTAACATTGATTTATTTGTAATGCTCATAGAATTCTTGTATTAAATTTTCCAAATAGTCTCGTGATACAGAGGTTCAAATGTTCTTCAAAGTTTCTACATTTTTGATCATATCTTTTTCTTCTCCTCCTGTATCATGATCTTGATCCTTTCTTGATCTTTTCTTGATTCCCACAAAGTCCTACTTCAGTAGCTAAGGGTTTTTCATGATTTAAATAGTTCTTGATTGTTGCCAAACATTTTACCATAATATTAATGTCATCACCATAACAAACGAATTTTCCTCTTTTACTCAGAATTGTATTTCCGTTATCAATATGATATATTCAATTAATCAGTGCAATGTAAAACTGAATAATGTGAAACGTTCTTCATTCAAGATGGATTGGAGAATTAGTGTCATCTTCTCTTAATATTCAGTTTCATTACTTACAAGTTTCCATTTCTGAACTTAGTCTTTTCTGAGCTAGTTCTCGGTGGCCCTTTAAAATTTCCAAACCCATAACCTCGTCGTACAGAATTTCAGAACTGCCAGTTGGAGGTTCTGAACATGGCTGGCTAACTTGGTTTTTATAAGGCAACCTAGGAAATGTTATGACGAGGACTCAATTCGCAACGATTGCGGAAAAATGTTATGCCGTGAACGATGAGGTACTCGGCTAAATCCCATGTAGCCATCCAATTTTATTTTCCCCGTTCCCGTTGGACCCTCCAAAACATAAGGGTTAGCACAATTGGTCACTATAGTTCAACTAAAAAAAGAAAATAGCAGTTCTGAGATCTCCCAACAAACAATTACAAATCCTAGCTCCATAAAGATATCAAGCAGTTCCGAATTAACTTCAGGAGCCTCAGAAATCAAACGCACTGTTTTTAATATTAACAGTTTGTATTGAAGAGGTTACAAATTAAATGGGTTACCTCAACTTTCAACCATTCAAAGCCCAGATAAGGATGTTATTATACCAGCATATCTTCAAGAACGACTGGACATCGTGGCACCGATACTCTGTCGGATTTTTAGGGCTGGCATAGTGCTAGGTTATCTTCCGTTCGAATGGAGATAACCAGTGCTATCTTCATTCCTAAGCCTGGCTAATTGCCAGCTAAATCTTATCGATCTACTAGCTTCATTTATGCTTAAAATCTTTGAAAAAAATAGTTGATAGATACATAAGCAATGATATCCTAATTTCACGTCCCTTTACTTGTCATCACTTTGGCTATCAACAAGGCAAATTGACTAAAACTGCTCTTCACCATTGGCAAAATGTGAAGAAAGCCTTAAGGAACTTGCTTTTACTGTTTCTCTGGACACTGACGAGATCTTTGATAGAATTCCGGCCGAAACTTTAGAAGTCGTCACTCGTAATCTTATAATGAACTCCATCTTATGTCAGTGGTTGAGATCAATTTTTAGTGGGCGTGTGGTCATATCCTCCTTGCTGAGGAATCATCAATCGCGTTTGCTCGCAGATGGGAGCCTCTTTCCTCTCTTATGGTATCGTAGTGAATGAACTGCTAGTGTCTCTTGGGAATTTTGGATGTACTTGCACAGGCTACGCGGATGACATCGATAATAAGGAGAGATAAATTCCCTAAAACTTTATCAGAAATTATGCAAGATGTTCTGTTAGCGGTTGAAAGGTGATGTGGAATCTTGATGCGATTCACTAGAAGAAAGAACTTCCATGAGTTGCAAACTCTTACCAGCTTTGTTAGGCAGTTAACGATATCATCAGAGGTAAAAAACATTGGAGTTATATCTAACCAAAGAATGATTTGAAGAAAACACCTGAATACTCGATCAATAAAGCCAAAAGGATATTTTGGGTCATGTCGACATTGGCAAAATCTATTGTCCCAAAAGTTATACACCCTATACACCCTGAACAGAAAACCTATTATCACCTTATATATGAAGCCACACTAGGAGCTCATACGCTAAGACGGCGAGTGCCTGATGACCCTTTCGGAAAAGGGCCGAAGCAATACACACAACATTCTAATTAGGAAATTGTTTTGAAGTAACTAATGACGAAATAGCTGCCCTGTTTTTTCTTTAAGACACCATTCACTGTAGGACTGACTGAGGTAATGGCTCTATTTTTAAACTTACAGGTGGTTCTGTTTGGAACACGGATGTATCCAAATCTGCCATTTCCTGAGGGCAGTATTTATTATTAGTAACTATCGTTTCTCATACAGCCTGGGCAGTTTTACAACAGTCATTCAAGCAGAAATATTTGCTATTCTTGTTTATTCTGAAAGCTGTTTGTTAGGAAACAGCAGAAATTTACTTTTTTTATGACAGCCAAGCAGCACTGAATGTCTGAAAAAGTGCTCATTACATCTAAGATTGTTTTGGATTGCCTTAAGGCTTTGTCCTTTGTGGCACTGAATAATAAAGTCAATCCTTTATGGACACAGTGGATACATGGGTAATGGAAAAGCCGACTGTTTTGCTGAGATAGGAGAGATGTCCTTTTTTAGGTCCAGAACTTGTTATGGGTTTATCCAATGACGGGATTAAGAGATTTATATCAAGATAAATGAGAGCTTTACAACTTAAGCTTTGGTATCATTTTTATGGTCAAAAACAAGCTAAACTGCTTTTCAAGGACCAAGCAACAAGCTAGTTTCTGAGCGTTTATAGCTAAGGAAAAAAGAAATAGATATAATTGTTGGTCTACTTAATGGTCACTGTCGACTTGAGAAGCATCTATGGTTGATAAATCTTAAAGACAACATATTTACAGAAGTTATTCTGAGAAAGAAACTATCTCACATACTCAGTCTCATTGGTAAAAATTTTGCAGCACTTACAAACATAAAATCCTAGTTCTTTTTCTTAGAACCAAAGCATTTTTTTACGATTCCTGTAAGTAAACTATTGGCATTCGCTACATTCACAGGACTTTTTGGGATTAATGTGAGGTATTACAATAGATCACAGGTTGCTGTGCTAGATATTTTTAGCACCCATCTTTTACATTCATTTGCATTAGTTCCGTTGCTTTGTTTTTTAATAAATTAAATTTCTTATAGGCTTTCTTCAGTGCATTCTCCTTAACGCTGCTCTAAATATACTTTAGTTTTTTTATTCTTTTCCTATCTCTATCGAGACATTTTTAAAACCTCTGGTCCTTTCTAAAGACAAATGGCCTTTCTATGAACTTTCTAGCAGCTTCAATCCTCGCGGTTTTTGCTTTGGCATTTTTCATTTATGTTTTGTTCTTTGAACTATTGTTTTTTCTGCGACTTCTAGTGCAATGATTTTTTGCTTGTTTTTAGAATTTTTAGTTCTTTATAGTATTTCTGTTTCATTGGAATCGTTTATTATTAATTGGGACAAAATCTTTTGTTATTTCTTGTTTTTTTCTCTTCTTTTTTTTGAGATCTTGTATGTTCCTCTTGAGTCTTTCGCTGGAGATTCTTTCATAGTCATTGCTACGCAGCATTGACATTTTACTTTGACGGCGTCTCCGTCTGTCCATAAAAGATTGTCATTCAAAACTCTGATTTATTACAGTCATTAGAGGTTTGAATGACAAATATTTTATTTAAATCAATTTACATATGTTAGAGTTGGTTTCTGTCTTCGCATCTGGGGAAATCCTTATTTGTTTGTGTGTATGATTTCCTAATAGAATTCCGGACATGTCATCTAGAATTAGAATGTGCTGGAAATTTGTTTAAATCATTTGAAAACATTTTTTTCCGTTTCATTTACATAATGGTAGATGAAGATTTAGAAATTGGGTCTAATTCTCTAACAATTCCCAAGTAAA
This sequence comes from Thereuonema tuberculata, assembly GCA_023159025.1. Lineage (NCBI taxonomy): Eukaryota > Metazoa > Arthropoda > Chilopoda > Scutigeromorpha > Scutigeridae > Thereuonema > Thereuonema tuberculata. Next base: position 21,196,822 of record JAFIDM010000003.1, on the reverse strand, counting down.
AGATTGGTGACACTAATAGAATTATAAGAACATCAACGTGTAGAGGACTGTGAGAAATAGTGATAAGATCCATTAAAGAAAAATTAAAACTTTCCTGCGATAGCACTTCGCTAACAAGCCACGAAGTAAGAATGTTAATAAGAAATTGAAACCATCTTGAATTCTAAATAATTAACATATGTATCAGGCGGAGAGAAAATCTCAACACCAATTACCTTCTAGTAGGAAGATTATTAACTACTGCGCCATTACCGCGAAAATCTGCGGATGACTTGACTGAAACTTTGCAAAACAATGGCGAAAGAGAATTGTTTTCCGATTTTCTGAATGGAAGGAACTGTAGATAAGTAGATAACAAGTTTCTGAAAAGCTCACAATATCTAGTTTATCCGCT
>JAFIDM010000003.1:21172086-21185182 GCA_023159025.1 Thereuonema tuberculata | reverse complement strand
AAAAGAGAACCCTCCATGGGTGGTCCCCTCACCACGTACAGGAACCCGCACCGAGGGGGACGATGGATCATTAGGTGGCTTGTTACCTTTAGGCAAAAGTACGAGCCACTACTGCTTCCACAGATTTGGAAACACACCCTCTCGTAAACAAGCATTGTAGACGTCTAAAAAGATCTCAGGTTTACACCGGATGGCGCTTTTAAGAGCAATATTTGGAACGCTGTCTGGGCCAGGGGATTTTGAGTCACCAATCTTTCCGCAGGCCTTTATCAACTCATCTTTTGAGATAGATGACACATCTTGACATTCTTGAGGTGGAACTTCCAAAACTATCCCCGGTTGTTGTGGAAAAAGAGTAGACACAATCCTGCGCAGCAAATCAGGGCAGGTCGGAGGTGATAAGGAGCTACTTTTTATTTTAGCCATAACTGTCTTATAAGGTCTACCCCAGGGGTCACTATTAACCTCACTACAAAGTTCCTTCCAAGCACTCTGTTTACTAATTTTAATGGCCTTCTTGAGAGCACGGCTGGTTTCTATGTACTGTTGTTTCAACTCGTCATAGTTTTCTCGTCCATGGGCTCGTTGTGCTAGTCTTCTTGTGCGGTGACATTTCTTCCGAAGCTCCGCTATCTCAGCATTCCACCAATACACTGGATGGCGACGATTTCCTCTGCCATGTCTTGTCATCGATGCCTCACAAGCATCAGCGACAAGTCGCATAAGCCGTGACGCCTTGCTATCAGCAGATCCCGAAAGCACCAAGTCCTCCTCCATCTTTGCAATGAAGGATTCTCTGTGAGCGATTCTCTGTGAGCAATACAGAAACATGGAGGGATCATGCGCATGGCTCTCTGATACTAATGGACAGGCAGCAATTTGGATCTGCGGGAATCATTTCATCCAGGAAATTCCACAGGCACAACAGCATGGATTTACTTGGGCAAAGGTGAGAGATATGTACATCTATAGTGTCTACGCTCCACCAAGTGCACCATTAGAGGAATTTGAGTTGTTGCTTGATCGCCTTATATTAGAGCTCCAAGGTCGGTGGCCTGTGGTCATCGCAGGTGATTTTAATCTTTGTGTGTAGGTGTATGTATGTATGTATGTATGTATGTATGTATGTATGTATGTATGTATGTATATATGTGTATATGTATGTGTATTCGTGTATGCATGTATGTATATATGTACATATGGGTATGTGTGTGCATATATGTGTATGCACGTATATTTATGTACTGGTGTGTGTGTGTGTGTGTGTATGCATGTATGTATTTTTTTTTTTTTTACTTCCACATTTAACCTTTTTATTCTATGGTTCCTATTTATATATTCAACTAATTCCACCCCTACATTCGTCTCCTTTGTTTTCCTCTCATTTCGTACTTTAATGCTTTTTTTTTTTCCTCCTCTAAGTTATAATCCGAATTTTCATTCTATATTTATATATTCACGATAATTATTTCTATTTTATACACAAAGAGAAATAAAAAAAAAAATATATTCTTATCTGACCCTCTCCTTTGCATAGTTTCCTTTTTTTTTATTTGATTCAATTAACTCCATCCCTACAACCCTCTTCTTTACTTTCCTTTCATGTCTTAGCTTGATTTTCTTTTTCCCTTTTTCTTTTCCCATGGCTTCACCACCATCCAAGAACCTAAGTTATTTTTATTTGTTCCTTCTGTCTCTTTTTCTCTCATGTCACATTTCAATCTATCCATGACGAATTTTAATCCAGCCTTTAATTTTAATTCTTATATATATATATAATTCCGGTGAATTAGTACTATTATTATTACTGTTATTAATATTATTAATATTTTCTCTTACCAATCTTCCCACGTCTATCATTCAATTACTTCCACGTATTTATTTACATTTTCATACATTTTAATTATTTTATTTGGTTTTTTCTATTTTATTTTATTATGTTTTGTTTCATTTTATTTCATTTTATTTTTCAAATTCTTCTCTTTGTTGGCCTTGCAGTCTTTCAATTTAACATTTTTTTTAATTCGAAGAGACCGTCCCCGCTGCTGTCGCACCCCCCTTATGCAATTAAGAAATTGTCCCCAAGGACTCTTCTCCTTTTTTTTTCCTCATTCGTTTCCACCCCCTCTCCTTCTCAGTGCAGCCATCATTCGCCTCGGAATCAAACATGAGCAACTCGTCCGAGGAACTAATGACGGAAGTCGTTCGTTATGCACTCTCCTTCATGTGATTGACTTTTAAAACATCTCCCGAAGAAGGCCCGAGGCACGGGGCCGAAATATCGAGATAATATCTCATCCCGGAGTGAGGAAATCCCTCAAAAAAAAGGACCTACAATATATATATATCTATATAATCGAACTGGCAAAACTCAAATCTACTCTTCGAGTTTCACAAAGCAAAGCTTTTAATCAATCATTTGCAATTTAGAAAATTTAGAAAGTATAGAATATAAGAATAAAATTAACTTATATTACTAAACATACAAAGCCGGACAGTGATGTGAAATTTGAAAAATGCCAATACAAAATTTAAATCACTGTTTCTATGGAGATACGACCAAATTTATCTCCACGTCATCAGTGGCATAAGCAGTGAAAGCAGAAATTAAAATTTAGAAAATTTAGAAAAACAAAAACGCAATAAAATAAAATAAGGAATTAAAAATATAAAAAAGTAAAGAAATAAAAGGATATAAAAAACAAAAAAAGGTATATATAAGATAAAAAGAGTAAAGTCTTTCACTACCGCGTTTTTGTTTTTCTAAATTTTCTAAATTTTAATTTCTGCTTTCGCAGCTTATGCTGCTGATGACGTGGAGATAAATTTGGACGTTTCTCCATAGAAACAGTGATTTGAATTTTGTATTGGCATTTTGTCAAAATTTTCCCATCACTGTCCGGCTTTATATATATGGGTAAAAATTAGATAAGTGGCTAAATCTAATTCCCGACATTTATAACCCGGAAAAATTGTTTATTTTTGAAATTAAATGTTTAAAACATTTATAATACCTCCTTATTAATAATATCAAGTATGTTTAAGATAAAAAAAAATAAAAATTAGGCATTAAAATTTCAAGGCAGTATATGAAAAGTCATTTTCCTGCCGGGTGACAATTCCATGTTCGCACCTTCAGTTCACTATAATTTAAAATATTGTTATTTCCGAACATGAAATCTGGGTTTAAAATAATTATTATATGTCATAGAACATAACATGAAGACTAAAATGTAAGCTAATATGTAATTTGATAATATTTCAGAGGTTTTTGTAGCGGGGACTAAACTACTCGTCATTTTTCTGCTCCAAATTAAAATCACATTCATTGTTCCATTTCTTTAAGAATTATGATTTATCAGGGGCTTTGTTATGTTGATTTTCCTTCATATTATTCTTTTATAGTAAGACAATACAGTTTAATTATGCTAGTAGTTGATTGAAGTTGATTTTTCCAATTAATAAGAATGGGAATGATCATTTTCCTGTACCTTGTCATTCGGTTGTCAGGGGACGTCATTTTCCTGCCAGACTGTTCATTTTCTTGGCATACCACTTTTAAAAATTCTATATTAAAGCTATAATATCTACTTAACAAAATCACTTTTCATACACTTATTAATAATAAGTTAACAGTAAGTGAATTAAAAATTAATAAATGCATATATCTTAAATTTTTTCCAATATTTTTCTGTGTTTCATTTTAGCCACTTATCTAATTTTTACACATATGCCAGTGTGCCGGCACCTGGGTTCGAATCCCGATCGTGGCATGACTGTTTCTTTTTTCTTGTGTGTTTCGTCTGTTTCCCCCTGGGACTTACTCTCTCAGGTGTATCCTCGACGGGAAAGTGAATTCTCGTTTCTGATTTCCTAGCCTTGTCTTGACGTTGTCAGGGGGGCTAGCGCGTGGTCGGTCGTGGCCCATTCGCGAGTAGTAGCAGTAGTAGTAGTATATATATTAGAATTATAGCCAGATTAAATATATGTATATATATATACCGAGAAAACTGAAGTTTGGCAGAATTCTTTCTTAGGTTGTACTTGGAGAAAGTTTGCTATCGTGATTTTAATTAACTATCTCTCAGGGGATGAAAAGAGATGAAATCCCTAAATTACCGCCATTTATGCGCCTGGTAGCGAAAATATATTTGTGCATAATTCTCTTCCGATTCTCTCGTTAGTGAACACGAAATCTGACATGAGTATTCTTTGCAAATCGAAATGAAACATATTCGACGAATTTTCGATATTTGCATCCTAATAGATGTAAACGGGGGGGGGGGGGGGGGAGGCAACTTTTCATGCAGGATTTGCGTACATCTAAAACAGCTTAAGGTGGAAACACAAAATCTGACATGAGTGTTCTTTGTCAAAATCGAAATGTATTTGATGAATTTTCGATATTCGGATCCTAAGGGGTGCAAACAGGAATGGATGGGTGTGGGGATGAGCTAATTTTTGGATAGGCCACTTCTACCGGGTTTTCGGGTTGCAAAATAAGAATACAACATTAATTTGTAATGATCATGTGATTTTTTACCAAGTGGGAAAGGTTTGAAGTGATAGGATGCGGATGTGAGGCAGAAAGGGATGGGAAGTCTTATATTCTCCGATCTCAATATTAATTTAATATATCAGAGATCTCGAGTTATAAAATACGAATATAACATTACTTTGTTCGTATCACGTTATTTTTTTACCAACTGAAAAGTTTCAAAATGATATCATAATTTCAATTTCTTTCTCATCCACACCAGGACATTGCTTTTGTAACCCGTACGAAGAACGGATATTTTAGATAGTCCATTTTATAAGAATGACAACACAGTTTTAAGTGAGTCTTATTTAAGAGATGATGAACTGACTGTAATCAAAGCTTTTCTTTGATTAGAAGAAAAGAAAGAAGATTGTAAAAATACCTAAAATCCATTAATTCAGCATCATTTGTTAAGATTTTGTAAATATATATATTATTAAATAATTTTTGATCGAAACAACTTGTCTTATTTTCATTTCCAAGGAATGGAAACAACTGATATGCATATATAAATAAATCCATCAACAAATCATCCTTTATGGAAAAAACTTTTTTACTCCATGACGATATTTCGAATGATTTTTCTTCAGGTTACAGGTAAAAGAGGAAAAAATAAAATAAACCTTCCTCTTATTGCAAAGTAAAAATAAATAAGTTGTTTAAAAGAACTTGATGAAATTCATTGTTTATTTTTATTTGAAATAAGAGGAAGGTTTATTTTTTTTTTCCTCTTTTACCTGTAACCTGAAGAAAAATGATTGAAAAAAAATCATTCGAAAAAACGTCATGGAGTAAAAAAGTTTTTTCCACAAAGGATGATTTGTTGATTGATTTATTTATATATCTAGACAGATAAGTATATATCAACTGATATGCATTATTTTAATATTATATTTCAGGCTAAGGCTAATCTATAGCTCTTTTATATATTAAAATAAAAAGGTTTATTTATTCAAAAATTAAAGTTTTATTTTAAAAGACATAATCGCCGCTTCCATAAAACTTAGAAAAATAGGTTAAGTCTTTTTAGCATTGGAAGACAAAAAAAAAAAAAAAATTACAAAATGCAACCATAAGAAAAAAGAAAACCACGAAACAACCTAAATTGAAAATCATATTTTTTTTAAATGAAGTTCCATAAAGATTATTTACTAATTTTTAAAGAATAGAATATCTTTAAACAGCTATCACTTAAGCATAGTATTGTATGTGAAAATTATGCTATCAAAAACCCTTCAGCGGAAGTGAAAATAAATGTTAAAAAAAAAGTAAATATAAGTAAAAAGCAAACCCGACTTAAATAGAAACTGCTGCAAATATATAGTTGGCAATTATAATAAATTATAATTTTTCATGTTTGTCCTTCTTTAAACAAAAACAAAAGTTGAATTATTAGGAAAAGCTTGTGTTATGTTCACTTAATCTTCAATCAGTAGTTTTAATAATGTGTAATATTTCGTGCAGCTATCCTGTCTTAAAAATACATTATTCGACCAAGTATGGACTGAAAAATATCGTGTCAACTGTACAAGATGGGGGTTGGATGTAACGTTGTGCGGTATGTTTACCTAAAACATGTTGTGTTTTCTGATACCTATAAAATCATGTCTCAGCATTGTTGATAACAAAGTTCATCCTTTCATGGCTACAGTTTACCCTCACTCAGATGGACACTTTCTGCATGATAATATGCTTTCTGAAAACCCCCAAATCATTATGGAATGATTCCAGGAACATACAAGTTTTCATTACTTTACTGGCTTGCATAGTCTCCGGATCTCAGACTACTGAACATCTTTGGAATGAGATAGAAAGGGTTCTTCGTCACAAGACTGAACCTCCCAAAAATAACTGCATGACACAAGCATGTCAATTAATGTAGTCCGATATTCATCGATAACGTTACCAGCAACTTGTAGAATCCAGGTCAAGATGAATTCAGGCTATTTTGAAGGAGAAAGGACTTAACGTACTACCTAGATGGATGTACCCAATTAAGTGGCATCTCAATATACAGGGTGGGCAAAATAAAAGCGGCCTGGAAAATGTTGTCAATATTTGAAATATATCTATACATTTTTTTTTTCCGGGCCGCTTTTATTTTGCCCACCCTGTATACTATACAGGAGGCTGAATGTAAATGATCAAAGTCTCAATATATTAATATATCACCAGAAGCAATACTGTATGTATGAATGTAGTGAATGTGGGTGGCAGAGAAGCCAAGCACTGTGACCGGAGGTCTATTGTACTATCCCACGGAAATAAGGACAGATGGAGAGATTAGCTACCCACACACGGAGGGGTTTTTCGGGAGTTTTGACGCTGAAGACCTAGTAGGAAGGATGAATCACTTACGTTAAGCTGAGTCGGGGAGGTGGTATATAGGGGAGGAGATTTCGCAGGTAGTTGGCAATTGACCTGTCAGAGTTCCTATGCTTGAAGCACAGCTTAACATAAAGATTTTCAATAACGATCAGTTCCTTTAAGGATTTCATTTCGAACTTGCCAAGACTAACTTTCGAACATGAAATGACAAATAATTGTAGTTTCTGACAAATTGATTATGTAATTGGCTTTACAGTGACAGTAGCACTAAATTTATAACTATATTTTGAACTTTTAATCGGCATTATACATTTAAAATAATTTTGGCTTAAGAATAGATGAATATATTAATTTCAAAGTTTTCAGTCAGATAAATTGGGAAAACTACAATAGCAATAGTTTTAAAATTATCAAGACCCAATTAATATATGATATATTAAACAAAAATATAGTAAATAACTAAATTGCTCAGTACTTTTTGAAAACAAAAAATTTCTATTTATTTTTATTTAACTAACCATATTGACACAGATTAAATATTCCAGCGCCTATAATACAGGAGTAATTTTATAATTATACCTAATAGGACTGGCTAACATTAAAAAGAAAAATAATAATAATTGTAAACATAGTTACAAGAAATAGTAAAAAAAATCTTAATTAAAGTGAAAAGTAAATTCTAGAATTATAAATCTAGTCAACCAGATTTATATTTATTACTAGGCAATTTCTGATGAGATTTTTTTTTTTTAAATTGATATTTTAGAAAATTTCGGTAATTTTTTAGATTTACTTTATTTATCACATCCGGTAGTAATTTATATATGGGTGGCATAATTATTAAAAATGTTGGTTATAAAGTTACATATATCTCGAAGATTATAGCTGTATTCGAATTTGTATTGTTCATGTAATATAATTGAAAATAAGTCTTTATTATTAAATTGTATAAAAAGTTCGAAGTAAGTATTTTATTATTCATAAAGAATTCCCTTGCTATTTTATTACTTGAAGTATTTTTAGAATATAATACTAATTTTAAGATTTTTTTTATTTCGTAAAATATTTATACTTTTTACATTTTCCATTATTTGTATTAGATCAGAAAGCATTTTCATAATTAAATAAGAATCAAAAAAAGAAAACTAAGTTATTATTTTATAATTTATTGATATAATATTTTTATAATTTTTTTCAAGAAATTGTATTTAATTTTTGTTGTAAGTTTTAATTTAATTTTTTTTTGTAAGTAAAGAGTCATTTAAAGTAATATCCAAATATTAGTCTTTGAATGATATTATAATATGTACATTTTTTAAATTTGTTATGTAAATATTTTTTATGGAAACACACGGCTACTAGAGCTCTGTGGTCCGCGAAGGATAACTTTCAGTCGAGTTGGAATTCCAAAATCCACCCTCACTTGGACGATCATTTCGGCTAAGGGTTGAAGGGTTTCCTACTTAACACAGAGTTGTGACACGCTGCGGAAATAACCCTCTAACCTGAGGGATAAGATATTTGTCGTTAAGCTGCGACGAAAGATTTGTTCCCCAAGGGGTAAGTATGTGAAGGAGAGACGAGTCTCCCTCAGAGGTCATTGATCTCTCGATCTGTAAGAGAAGACCCCTACGTGTGTGGGTAGCTGAAGACTGAGAAAGTATGGTGGGAGAAGTGCAGGGGAAACGGGAGAACCCCAAGACAACCTGCCCAGCGCGGATCGTCCACCATCATGAAACCCACATGAGAACCAAACCCGGTACTCAGAGCTGAGAGGCCGATGTCATAGTGACAACGCCAACTGCGCGGCCTAAGCAATACTGTAAATAGCTCCCAATAATAGCCGATGTTTTAGGCAGAAGACAATTATTTGCTTCTTAAAAGTCGATAATTATCAGTAGATGCCACTTTGCACTATACCCTTCCAGGTTAATGATATCTTTAATAGGGATAAATGAGGCTGGATGGCATTTAATTAACTAACATTTATATATATATTTTATTGTAAATAAATGTTTTTATTAATAGCTGAAATATACTTTAACTTCGTAAAAAACTGTATAAAACAAAATATAATTTAAGTTTTGAAGAGACAAAATGTCAATGACAGTTTTTAAAATTAACTACTTATAATCAATTCTCTTTGCTGTATTTCAGTTAATGCAATGTCTCCTAGCAATTTTCTCTTTTTTTCAAAAAATTGCTGGCTTCTCAGGAGTGGTCAGAGCAATTGTCTACACAAACATTTCTATTCACCAGGTGAACTTGATGCAGAAAGATTCCATAAAACAAAGTTACTTTCCATCAAATGTCCAGGCTATGAGTGACAAGTCAGTTGAATATCAACAGAATCACATTGTATTATTCGGGATCTTTCCACAACAACTCTCTATCTGCAATTCTTGTACCAGGAGCAGGCCCGGATTTAAAGACCCAGGGCCCCCCCCCCCCATCCCGAAACCTTTTTGGAAATTTAGCAAATAACGTGCACTAGTATAGAAAATATAATTTTTAACAACCAAAAAAAAAACAGTCCAATATGGCGGGGCCCCTCGGCTGCCTGGGCCCCTAGGCCTGGGCTTTCTAGGCCTAGGCGGAAATCCGGGCCTGACCAGGAGACAGTATTTTTTAATCAAATACGAGAGGCACTATGAAAGTTTTGAGATACTCAAAAATGAAGACACAAGAAATCAATTTGATAACTTTATTTTTTCAAAATAATCATCATTACTATCTATATACTTGCACATTCTCGTAAACCATTTTCGAAAATACTCTTTCCTCACATTTTTGGCAAGCGCTGTAAGCTTACTTTCATAGGAATGAACAGTTTCTGGGCTGGAGAATCTTCTACCACATATTCGGCTTTTTACTGTTGGGAACTGAAAATAATTGTATGGAGCCAGCAGGAATGTAGGGAGGATTGGTCATAAGCTTCAGCTCTGTGAATTCCAGGAACTGGATGGTGATTTGGCCGGTGTGCAGATGTGCTGTCATGGTGGAGAAGGATCCCTTGCAGTTCCGTACTTGGCAGCAAGTCTTGAAGCTTCCTGAAAACTTGTGATAGGTAAAACAGTCCTTTATTCCTGCAGAGGAATGGTTGCGATGTGGCCACTTTTGGAGAAGAATGTTGCCACAATTTTCTTGTCAACACTTCGGGGCTGCTTCACTTTGATTGGTGACTCCAACGCAAAAGATCCACACTGTCGACTGATGCTTATTTTCAGATCAAAATTTGTTCACTAGTAAGAATGTCAGAAACCTATCTAGAGTTGCCTCTGTCGAATCTGACCAACATTTCTTCGCACCATTCAACAATGGATGAGCTTTTGCTAATCTGTCAGCCTGCGAGGCCACTATTGGGATAAAACCTTCCTGATGCAAAGATAATCATACACGATTTTTGTCACTGCTGGCAATTCAATCTGACTCCACTTCCTGATTAATTACACCATGCTGCATTTAAATCAGGGTCAGCTTTCAGTTTTCCATACCTCAAAACTTCTGTTGCGACCCTTGTATAATTTAAGAAGTCTGCGGGAGCAGTACTTATTATTCTTGTACGAGAGGAGATCGAAAAGTAACATACAATTTTTTTATGCAATATTATTTTGATCCGGACGTTCAGATTGTGGACGATAGTTGGTTTTGAATCTTGCACTATAGAGAGCAATTGCTCGATCAGGTGTCACCCTGGTGGGATGAGCGTGAACTACCGATGGCACGTTTGCTAACATCGGCGAGTTGTGAAGAGCAGCGAGATGTAGTTCGTTTTTTGTAGGCAAAACAAAAACCTTAGAGTGAAATCCACAGAGAAATGTTGGAGGTGTATGGTGCTGATTGAGTGGACTGTAGCAACATCTCCAGATGGTGCAGGTTCTTCAAAGAGGGCCGAGCAAATTTTACTGATGAAAAGTGTTCCGGCCAACCAGTGACCACTACAACACTACCTAATGTTACAGGCATTGAGGTGGCAATTTGACGTGATCGGTGCATCAGTCTGTGGACCTTGACACAACAATTCAACATTTCTTATGGCACAGTGTGCGACATTGTGCATGACAGATTGAGATTTCGCAAAAGCTACCCACACACGGAGGGGTCTTCTCTTACGGATCGAGAGATCATTGCTCTCTGAGGGAGACTTGTCTCCCCTTCACGTACTTACCCCTTGGGGAACAAATCTTTTGCCGCGGCTTAACAAGCAAATGTTTTATCCCTAGGGTTAGCGGTTTATTTCCGCGGCGTGTCACAACTGTGTGTTAAGCAGGAAACCCTTCAACCCTTAGCAGAGATGACCTTTGAAGTGAGAGTGGATTTCGGAATTCCAACCCGACTGAAATCCTGGCAGTTATCCTTCGCGGAGCACAGAGCTCTAGTAGCCGTTTAACTGTGTTTCCATAACAAATATTTACATCACAAATTTAAAAAATGAACAAATTATAATATCATTCAAAGACTAATATTTGGATATTATTTTAAATGAAACTTCACTTACAACAAAAATTAAATACAATTTCTTGAAAAAATTATAAAAATATTATCCCAATAAATTATAAAATAATAACTTAGTTTTCCTTTTTTGATTCTTATTTAATTATGAAAATGCTATCTGATCTAATACAAATAATGGAAAATGCAAAAAGTATAAATTTTTTAAAACAAAAAAAAAATCTTAAAATTAGTAATATATTCTAAAAATACTTCAAGTAACAAAATAACAAGGGAATTCTTTACGAATAATAAAATACTTACTTCGAACTTTTTATACAATTTAATAATAAAGACTTATTTTCAATTATATTACATGAACAATGCAAATTCGAATACAACTATAATCTTCGAGATATACGTAACTTTATAACCAACATTTTTAATAATTATGCCACCCATATAAATTACAACCGGATGTGATAAATAAAGTAAATCTAAAAAATTACCGAAATTTTCTAAAATATCAATTTAAAAAAAAAATCTCATTAGAAATTGCCTAATAATAAATATAAATCCTCTGGTTGACTAGATTTATAATTCTAGAATTTGCTTTTCACTTTAAATTAAGATTTTTTTTTTACTATTTCTTGTAACTGTGTTTACAATTATCAAATATATAATGCCTACCAAAGTTCAAAATATAGTTATAAATTTAGTGCTACTGTCACTATAAAGCCAATTACATAATCAATTTGTCAGAAACTACAATTATTTGTCATTTCATGTTCGAAAGTTAGTCTAGGCAAGTTCGAAATGAAATCCTTAAAGGAACTGATCGTTATTGAAAATCTTTACGTTAAGCCGTCCTTCAAGCATAGGAACTCTGACAGGTCGATTGCCAACTACCTGCGAAATCTCCTCCCCCACATACCACCTCCCCGACTCAGCTTAACGTAAGTGATTGATCCTTCCGACTAGGTCTTCAGAGTCAAAACTCCCAAAAAAACCCTCCGTGTGTGGGTAGCTAAAGTCAGTGCTAGATCTGTTAGATGTTCAGAAGGCCAGAAATGATGTCTTGCTTGGACCACTTGGAGCGTTACGCTGAAGAAGGTCATGACTTTCTGGAAGATGTAGTGACTGGTGATGAATCTTGGGCATACCACTATACGCCCAAAACAAAACAGGTGAGTATGGTATGGAAACATTCTGGGTCTCCGCCACCAAAGAATTCAATCAGCGAAAAAAGTTCTGGTGATAGTGTTCTGGGAGATGCACGGCATACTCTTGGCGGAGTTTCTTCCAACTGGGATTCACTGTGAATGCTGCAACCTACGTTAGAACATTGACAAACTTGTGTTGTGCCCTCAAGACAAACACCCTAACAAAGACGCTGTAACTGTCAGACTTCTTCACGACAATGTTAGTCCCCATGTTCCTCAGCTTCTGTTTGTGAAAATATTGACAAATTTGGCTGGGAGGTGCTCCAACATCCACGCTGTAGACCAGACCTCACACCGTCAAGACTTTCACCTCTTCAGAACACTGACGAAATTCCTAGGAGGCCAACGCATCGGTTCGAATGAAGAAGTGAAATCAGTCATTAGCAGGAGGCTACGATCCCAGGAACAAGAGTTCTATGAACGAACAATATTAAAATTGGTGTCACGATGGGAGAAATGTGTCAAGAGACTTGGATCATATGTTGAAAAATAGATAACATTATTCATTAATACAGTGTGTGGAGGGAATAATTGAAAAAATGGGACCAAACACACTACTAGATATAAAAAAACA
>JAFIDM010000003.1:21122706-21162086 GCA_023159025.1 Thereuonema tuberculata | reverse complement strand
GAAATAAAACTGCGAAATATAGCGTTGATAAGAAGAGGATGTATATTATATCATTTTTTGAAATAAAAAGCCTTAAAAATGTTAATGCAATGATTTTGCAATCATAAGCGTCATTACCTATATCAAACAACCCAGCATTGTCATTGCACCAGTTAGGATGTGGTTCAAACTGGTCCCCAAGCATCGTCACCAACTGTTGGGTGGTTTCTGGCAAACTTGATAGACTGGAACCATCCCCTGAAAGCATCACAAAATGAAATAATTAAAAATTAAGACGAGAAAATTGATCAAGCATATTAACTATAGATTTAGCATATGAAGTCCAATACATTGCATATTCACTGACGTTAACTTATTTGCAACAAAGAACAGAGCCGCTTTTTTAAGCTTAACAAAAACATACTGAAGCTCTAATTGGCTTCAGATTTTTGTGAACTACTGAATTCTTGAAGTCCTAATCTTCTCTCAGCTTGACGGCCTATTCACAAGTTTTGCTTAAATCTTGTGTTGCTGCCATCTTTAATTAGGCAAAGAAGAGACATCAGTCAAAGAGAGATGTATACGGAAACATGGCAAATTTTGTTCAAAAAAATATATGATTATCTAAGATATTATATTGCAATAAAAGGAATTATTATAAAAGAAATCATTGCTTAAAGTTCTAAAGTGTATTTTGATTATAATTGTCATATATGCAACAATGGACCCAATTATGAGGTCTAAGTGGCTAATGGTCAGAGGCTGTCCCTCTATTAATCCTTATCCTTATACGCAAAATGAACCAGCTTTTTTAAGAAAGAATGACTAATAGCATAGAAGTGGAATAAAATATTTTTAAGTAAACAATCATGAAGAAGTAAACTGCACATTATAATGCATCACAAATATACTGACAAAGTTAAAACTGAAATTTTTTATAATAATATTTACTTTGTAGAGTAGATTAAAATTAAAATTTTATAAAAATTCATAATCATAATTAAAAGGATAAAAAAACCAACGTTACTTTCAAGGTTTTCCATTTATAAATAGAAATAAAAGATATTGTCTGTGAAGTATTAAACCTGGGTACTATTAGATAAACAGATAAGTTATTGCAAAACGATTATATAATCATTTTTAAATTTTACTTAATTTTTTTTATTAACTTATTATCTTAATAATTCAATGACCCATAAAAAAGAAAAAAAATATATAAAATAGCACTCTGATTTTTAAAAGATATAATAAATCTGTTTTTTTTTTTCCACATTTGTTTTTAAATCCTAATGTAAATTAAGAATTTTATTCACTTTAATTTAAAGTTTGCTTGAGAAAGAATTTTAGTAGGAATTTGAAATACTATGATGGAGTTTTTAAGGAATTTTATGTTTTAAACAATATGAAGTTTACAGTATCTAGTATCTTAAAACTTTTGTTATATCAGGGTTGGGAACTTTTTCGCTAATGATCACTCAAATAAAATAAAGTAAATAAAAAATAACTAGATATTATGAAGGCCACACCGGAAATCCCATTGAACCAAACATTATTATAAATATTCACTAGTGGTAAGAAAAACATATCAATTTTAACAAGATGAATGATTTACATTTTTCTAAGGTTACAGTGGTTCTTCTGAAGTTCTTACCAACACAGTAATCTTTAAAACTTAAGCTCATCACAGAGTATTCCAAAGTAAACGACTTAAAAGTAGTGCATGGTTAAAAACGAGAACTTTTGAATGGATTATTAGACAACTGTTACTATAAATCAACAAAGTCAGGCCATTATTGCTGTACATGCACTCATTACATATACAATAAAATTTCTACAGGCAAATAAGATACTAAAGGTTATATTAGAGAATATTTGGTATTTAATTCTGATTTGCACAAGGAAAATGATTTGATAGGAAAAAAAAAATATTTACTGGATAGTGAAGTATGACTTGATTCTAAAATGTGGGAATGTTATTCGAAAATATCAATACAAAATTCCAAAAACACTATATAGCGAATTCTAGTCATATATCCTGACTGCGGCATGCCAAGCAAAGATATAATCATTGATAATTCATTTCAATGAAGGTCTCAATTAAACAAAAATTATATAACTTAATTACATAAGCTATTTCTATCTAAACTCTAAACCTTGTTTTGTTTACTTTCCCAACTTGTGTAAGGAAGTTTTCAATCTATCCTAAACTGTATTTGATTCATAAGCTAACTAACAAAAGTTATTGAAGAAAAAAATGTTTCATATTGTACACGAAACACTAGTGACCCCATACATGTTTCATTTTAGATCATTTCCTGTGAAACAGCAATCCTGCTGGAACCATTGCATACGAAACGGGAGGTTAAGTACATATCAGAATCTGATAAGAACCCCCAGTAATGGAATGAGAATGTTTTCTACGTACCACACCTGGTTAACAGTCACAGGATTGCCATGATCATCCTCAACAAAATAAGGGCCCAACATGCCTTTTCAGACACCGCACACTATATTGTTAAATGCTCACTATAGAGGGGGTTTCTTCACAAGGATGACTGGCCATTCAAATCCCAGAAAGCGGGTTGTCTGTCGACTGATAAATCCATTCAAATGAATATGGCTTTCATCAGAAAACCAGACATTTAACAGGAAAGCTTCATCATCATACATCATCGCTAACATCGTCGCTCAGTAAGCAAGATTCTCGTTTCCTTGTTGGCATTGCTCAGACGTTTTCAGGCTGTATCCTATTTTATTACTAACTTCCTTGAACATTGGTCTTGTAGATGTTTGAGTAACATTCATTTTTAAGGATATTCTTAGGAGACTTCATTTAGGTGACTGTAACACCTGCTCGAGGAGCATTCCTCAATTTGCATTTGTTGTCACTGTAACTGGACATCCGATGCACTGTGTCAGAACACTGCTTGTTGAATGAAATTTTTAATGATGGCTAACATAACTGTATTGTAGGTGGCGGTTTCTGAAATAGTTTTCGGAATGCATTTCCAAAGTACAGCAATAAACTCTGTCTTATTGGAGTGTCCAACTCCGAATGACCAAAAATAATGCTCCACAATATTTTTTTTTCCTCTGTTGTTAGCACCATTTGAACATTATCAAGGTTTAACCAACATAAGCATACTGTTACATTTCAGTGACGATGTTCGACGAGATCATCATGTGGTGCTCATGAGCAACAAAGGCTTGTGACGTTCAATAATGTTTGTTTTGGTGCATACTTTATATCTTTATATATTACAGTATGCAATAGTAAACTGTGTATGTATAAATATATATGTGTGTATGGTGTGCAGTTTAATAAAATAATACTTCCTTATAATAATAATATATTTAAAAAACTAACATTATGGAATGTAATTTTATAGAGCAACCATGTAATTCAGGAAATAGAACAGGCTTTCTGCCTAATTTCAAACTGTCTACCGCCCCCAATTAAATCAGCCTTTTTCAGTACTCAGCAAATCATCCAAGTCTTACCAGTTTTGGGTACATCATCATCATCATTTCTATCCGTAATCCTTACTAAAACCAAATTTACACTTTGTATCTAGATCATTTACATTAAATCTAGCATTTCATAGCAACAGGTTTCTCAGATTAGTCTATTTTGGAAATAAATATGTTAACAAAAAGAAATACTTACTTATAATTCTGCAATCCTATTGAAGGCATGATTTTCAGTACATGAATGAAAACCTTGCTATGAAAATTATATAAATCAAATGCACAAATCAGCAGCCACACCAACTTGTTATGACAATACAAACCTTGAAAACTACAGCTTATTTTTGATGTTGATGTTTTCCAAACAAAATAAGGAAAATAAAAAAGCAACCCTGAAGTGGGCTTTCTTGAAATCTAAAAAATGCCTTTATACAATTTTTTTTTTTTTTTGTCATTTTCCAAAAAAAAAAAAAAAAAAAAAAAAAAAAAAAAAAGAAAAAAACTCGACAAACACCAGCTTCTTTTAATTCTGAGCAAACTAAAACCATAGCAAGTTCTTTGAGGTGAAATGTCATGTCACCTGGTTTGTGATGATAAAACTTAAAAAGGTCGATGCCCAAATTGTGTTTATGGAGGGAGTCATGCATCTCTGGAGTCATCAGCAAATTCTGTCCATAGAAGACTGCGTTAAAAACACCAACTTCTCAGTCCAATTTTACCTTTGTTTCTTAAATATCATCGATAAATAAATGATATGCTTTTATTCTATAAATATGCTATCTATTTTAACAATTTTTTCTTTTCAACAAAGCAATAGTCTATCAAAATAAATTATTTATTTTTAGTTATGATAACGCCTATCAGATGAAAACAATTATTTATCAAACACAACACAATTTAAAGATTAATCTTTTTTGTAATTATATTTCTTTTATTATTATAAAAGGTGCTCATAATTAAAGTTCACATGAGGACGTCTGTGGCGATGGAATTTTCATTGGTGTAAACAAAATATTTACTTCTGAAGATGGCCACTAGGGCCATGTATCGAGCTACAATACTGTAGTGGATAATGCAAATTACAAATGCTCACGTTTGGTGTGGTTTCACATCCACATTTATCATCGAACCTTTCTGTTTCGATAAGCTCGGTCCTGAGAGTTACATCATCTGCACAGGGTTATGCATCTCAGTTAGCCAACTAGACGATTCCCACACTTCAAGAGGATCAATGTCTGGATGCTATGGTTTTCATGCAGGATGGTGTCCCTCCTCACACAGCCATCTCTGTCAAGCAGTTGCTTTGGGCTACTTTTACAGATGACAGAATCATTTTCATACATGGCCAGCATGTTTGCCGGATCTCAACTCTTTCGACTTTTGGCTGTGGGGCATTTCAAAGATCTTGTAAATCACGAACACCTGGCCAACTTAGAGGACCTGAAAACCAATATTACACTATATTTACAACATTACAAGCGACACTCGCTGTGGTTGAGTTTGGTATGTAATGATTTCAGTATGTTGTCGATACCGGGGGACATTATATCGAACATGTCCTTGCATAACACACAACGAATCATGTGTATCCACTGCAGTATTGTAGAACCATTATCACTCTAGCAGCCACCTTTGAATGTAGGTATTTTTTTTTTCTGTTTTGTTTTTCCAATATGGCAAAACAAAATTCTATTGCCACAGACATCCTCATTTGAAATATGAAGTTGTCACACTGAATGTTCTCCTACAGCCTTTCGAAATGTGAACTTTAATTATGAACATCTTATAAATCTGAAGTCTTACTTGTTGCAGCTTTCAGATTAATATTTTATCAGTTTTTCAAACATATTTTAAAAGTTTTTATACAAAAATTATTATTATTATTATCCCAGATAATGTTTAATGTCTTATATTATACAGTATTTTAATTATAATGAAAAACCAAACAAAATTACAGAGAAAGCTCATAATAAACTAATAAACTTAGAAAGTATCATTTATTAGTATAAGTTAGTTTTTGAAAGTAAGTGTGCATTTTTTTTAAAGAAAAGAAAAGAGCAGATAATGAAAGAAATTATTTATTTTCCAGAAACAAATTAAACTGAATTATGAGAGAACTCTTAATTAAAAAAAAAAAAAAAAAAATCAGCATTTCTGCACATTTATCTCATTTTTCCTTCCTTCCTTTTATCGAATTTGGCCAACTAGGGACCACGTAACTAGCTCAACGTGACAACGTCAGGGCGAGGCTAGTGAAATTCAAGAAAGGGGGGACGAGAATTATATCCCATCCAGAATAACCCTGAGATAGTAAGTCCCAGGTGGGAAACGGACGAAACACAGAAGAAGAAAGAACCAGCCATGCCACCACCGGGATTCGAACCCGGGTACTGGCGCATCGGCCACAACGGCAGCCCGCCGGCTAAACCGCACGGCCACGCCAGCACGGCTATCTCATTTTTATTTTATTTATTTATTTTTTTTATTCAAATGTTTCATTTTTTTCTTTAATAAAATCGGAATGAAATATAAACAGAAATTCAAGCTAAATATGACATTTGTTTTTCATTATTAGGATAATATTCAGATAAAATTAATTAATTTCTTAAGGCATTAAGTTTATTTGTTTATTACAATTATATAAGATTCTTTTGTAATTTCGTCTTGCCTAGTGATAAAATTATTTTTAGAAATTAAAAATTATTATTAGCATAATAATAATATTTTTTTTTAAAAGTTGCACAGCTGTTAAACTATTAATAAAAATATTGATCACCAGACAAATAAGAATTCATTAGGAGTCTATATTACTTATCAGAATATTTACCGTCCACTACTTAGCTTGATGAAGAGATTGTAACAATCGCGAAACTGTCGCCATGCCCCCCCCCCCCTTTAATTTTAAACATTTTTAACAGCCCTGTCTTTATAGTTTTAGTGAGTATCATTTTTTAATTATTGTTATATAATTGATACACGTTATAATTAATATAAAAAAATATTATTATTTTAGTTTTTTATGTTTTTACTTTATTTCTGAAAATAAAAGTTTAAAATGTTATTGCAGAACGTTAAAATATTAATAAGCTACTGACAAATAGGGCTTCAGATTTATAATAATAAACAATATATAAATAACTTTTTAGTTTTTAATGAAGTATTGTTTACACCTGATCGGCGTCAAAACAGAATTCTATCTAAAAATATTACGTTCTATTTAGATTATATAATACTACACCATTTTAACCTTCTTCCTTCTATATTCCGGCAATATTTCACGAAACCATATCGTTTCGCTTTTTCAAGCCTTTATCTTTTTTTTTTTCAAAAATAACTTTGAAAAAAAACTCAATAACAATCAAAAATAAAAATATATGTAAAAATATATTACAATCACGTATTATGTGTAACTATTGACATAAACAATTATTATGTTAAAATTAACACGTTATTGAGTTTTCTTTCCAATAATAACTTAATATATTACGAACATGATTATTATTGACATAATCATAAGGGTTTTATCAAATAATACTTGATTGTAATATTTTAGTATTAAGTTACTTTATTGGAAAGAAAACCCAATAACGTGTTAATGTTTAACTCAATAATAATGAGGGATGAACTCAAGTTATGTTTGGAAAAGAAAAGGCTTGAAAAAGCGAAATGATATGGTTTCGCGAAATATCGCCGGAATATAGAAGGAAGAAGGTTAAAATGGTGTAGTATTGTATCTAAAAATAAATTATTTATTTTGATAAACTATCACTTTCCTGAAAAGAAAGAAAACGTTGAAATAGGTAGCATATTTATAGAATAAAAGCATATAATTTATATATTGATGATATTTAAGAACTAAAGGTAAAATTGGATTGAGAATTGATATTTTTAACATAGGTTTGTATCGACAAAAATTAGATACGACTCCGGAGACGGGTGGCGCCCTCTAATAACATTGAAAACTGCGTTTAGATCCCATCCTCCCACGCACTTATTAGATGCCGCAATAATATTATCATTCATTATATCTGAATATGGTAATCATCCTGCACTTCAGAGCGAATAGATATTTCTCTTTGATCCGAAAATAATGCAATTGAAATATTGCAGATATTTCTGAAACATTATTACTTACAAGGAAAGTTGTTTCAGTATTTTTGCAACTAAACAAATTTGTAAGAAGGATTGTTTCAGTTGCGTTTGCGCGTTTGTATACTTCCGGTCAGACAAATTTAATTTTTTTTTTAATTCATTTCAGAATTTCATAAAGGGATAAGTCATTAATGGTGCGATAGATTTCCCCCCCCCCCCCTTAAAGTAAGATCATTTTAAAATTAGAGTTAAATTAAACAGCAATATTTCATCAAATCACATTTCATTTTTAGGCTGACGAGCTTCCTCAAACTAAACTGCATCTAGCACATTAAAATTTGAGACCAATTGTTCATTAGTCAACGAAAATTTCATATAATATTTATTGTCAACATATTTAACAGCATTAAATAACAACTTAAAGAAATTAAAAAAAAGTTCTACTGCACTTCAGAAAACTTTGAACTCAAATTTTAAACATTAAACTCAGACAAAATACATTTGACACAAATGTCGGCAAAACACAAGCATAATATCTCATATCTTTTATAAAACGAAAGTCAGGCTTTGTAATACTTTAAAAAAAAAAAATGAAATCTTATCTATATTAAAACAACCATCAAATAAATGAAATAACGATAAAAGGTAATAAAATGTATTCAACGATTTAATGCATAATTTAAGTCATTCGGGAGAAGAAGTTCTAAAATAATAGAAATATTTATGTAGTCAGGGTCGTATGTAGAATTTTATTTCGAGGGATTGAGTGGGGCTGTTATCAAACTGATCAGCAACCACCAATTAAAAAAAAAAAAAAAAAAATGGGAGAGGGGATTCCCTTCTACTTGGATCCGAGCCAAAAAGGAAAACAAAATAGGCCTAAATCTATACATTTTGAAATTTTGGAGATGGGAGCAGAGTCCTCCCCCCCACCCCCTGCCATCATCACAGCAAATTTATTACAATTAAAAGAAATCATGCAATTAGGTAATTACAAATAACATTGCATATAGTGTCATTATGACGAGAGATACAATATTCTTAATGCGGATGGAGGGAAACCTATCATCGCCACTTTCAAAAGATATAATAACAATACGTTATTTTTTAATGATGAGTTTCATGTCTTTATACTTTCTGAATCCATCACTTTGGTGTTATTCATAATTTCATTACGAAATTGTTTGCGTGATGTATTTTTATCATTATGTGTTACAGTTAATTAACAGTTGCAATTGTTGAGGCGATTTCTTTTTTTTTTTTTTTTTTTTAAATTTTTTTTATTTGGAAAAAAAAAAAAAAAGGGAACATGTCTTTCTAACTTTTAAGTGTAAAAGTTTAGTATGTATTTGAGTTTAATATGACTAATTCATTAAACTTAATTACCTGTTTTGTTTAACCGTAATTCGTAAATTTCTCTCCTAGCAAAACTTTTTAAGTTTTTGTAATAAATTCTCAATTGGTTGACATCTCGACTTGGTCCAAAACCTGCGGAGTTAAATTCCCTGGTTATAGCTTCCCATGCGGCCTCCTTGGTCTTCAAAGAAACACCGTTTGTAGATTTGTTTTCCACAATTGTTTTGTGCTTCCCGATTACCTGAAGCAAAAATAGTTTTTCTTTTTCTGAAAAATTGGGAGCCCGTTTCTTCTTTAATTCTATGTCACGTAAAAATTGGGCATCCATGTTGGTGGTTATTATTTAGCAAATTGTTTCGACAATGGCGCCATAAATACAATTCGGAAATGACGAAACAGGATATCCGGTACAAATAACCAATCACATTGCTTGTTCCTTCAGCGAGAGAAGATTAGCCGGGGCTTCCGTAATCTTTCGTTGATCTGCCGACAGGGAGGGAGTGACGCTGGGTTTTTCCAAAGAGGATTAACTCATGTCGCAGCTTAATTGGATTCGATTGGGGGGGGGAAGGCAGTAGACTGTTGTCTTTCAACGCGAATTGCAATGTCGGCGATAGGACAATAATTTACGACTTGCGGGGAAACTGGCCGTTTGAATATAGAATGTAAGAAGTCAGCCAAAATCTACTTTAATTAAAAGTTAATTCTTATTATTATTACTAATTTTTTTTAAGTAGAAAAAAAGAAAGCCTACGTTTATTTTCAAATTAAAATACATAATGAATACAACAGTAAAAATGTTTCCGTTTTCTGAAAAAAACTAAATAAATAAAATTAGCATTTTTTTAATTTTATTTATCTTGTTTAAATCGGATTAAACAAGATAAATAATCAAACCAAGCACAATGTTTAAAAATTTAATATTTAGTAGTTTAAGAAGAAGAGATATTAATTACAATACGATGGAATATATTGTTAGAATGTAATGATTTTCAGTGGAAATTAGTATCGCCTTCTGGAGCCAAGTTTTAGTTTTTGAGAAAAGAATTCAAATATAAAAGTTATATCATATCTAGTACAGCAGGAAATATACCAAGTTACAAAAAGATTCATACTGCAGTGCAAAAACTATTCATATCAATAAATTTCTTTTATTATTTTTCTCTGTATTTTTTTTTTTTTTTTTTTGAAAAAGACAAAAACGAAAAAAAAACCTACATTAATCCTTAAACCATTAGAAATATTTTGAAATATGAAAAGTTTGATGTCCCTGATCCTCGAACATAAAGACCAAGTTTAAAGAAGAACAATCTAATGATTGAAAAGTTATTAGGAAACACAGACTGATTTATTTTAGGAGACTGATTTTTCTATTTATTAAAATCCACTTGTGTAAAAGAAAAGAGGGGGGAAGGGGCACTGTATCGTTACTTTTCATTCGAGAGCTTCACAAGTTAAATGATTCAAAGGGAATAATGTATTAAACTCTAAACATTTATATAATTCATTTCTTCTGCTGCAAATGGTTCGCCTTAAGATTCTTTTAAGTTACTCAGCAACTCTACAGCAAATTAATACAAAAGTATAAAGAAATAGCACAGAAAATGAACATCTCAGCATTTCATCTGGTGAGTGGGTCTGGCTGACGAGTCCATAAAAAGGACGAAACGGCCGTCCCAGACTCTCACCGATGAAAGCTCAGATATTTTTATTTTCTATGTCATTTATTTAAGCTTTTATATTAATTTCTGGCATGTTAAATGTTTTGTCTAAAGCAAATTCTTTATTATTATTGTTAATGTGTAATTGTATTGTTTATTATTATATTTAAAAGGAAAAAAAATAATTGAAAAATTGGAATTCATGAATAATTTAACTGGTAACCCTTAAAAATCACCGCAGAAATAATATCATAAAATTAAAAATGGCAAATAACCCTCTTACCGATTCATCATAATATCACTTTTACCCAAATACTTTAAACAACCTCCATTGCCATTAATTAGTCAACAATTTTTCACTAGAAGTCAGTTGTTAAAAATTTATATCCTTCTATTTTATTTTTTTTTACGAATTTACACGAGAAAAATTTGTTCATGATCTCTTTTAGTTTTATTTTTATAATTTTGTTGATTAATTTGTTTGAGAATTATTTATTTACAATATTATTACAATATTTATTATTATTATACTTTATAATATTATTTTTCATTTATTTATTTTAAAATTTCGTAATAAAATTGTTTTGAATTCTACATCTTGAAACTTACAATTTTTATTTTAGAATTTAGAATTTCAATTCGAATGGCAATATTCTCGGAAATTCCTAAAAATGTAATTAATGTCCTATTTCAAAATAGCCGTAAGCAAAGTTACTGCCTTACCGCAGCGCTCGAATCCTCCACGAAGGATGTGCAGTCACCCCCTTTGATCCGTTCCTACAAAACAGAATATCTCTGTGGCGCATCCACCACGGTAAGATGCATTTCCCAAAGGTCAACCACCTTGAGATTTGTGAATAGTATTTATTAATAATATTTCAATAATAAAGTTTGATATTCATCCGAAGTCAAGGTTACTTTTAGCTGAAAAGTCCAAAAATTACGGAAGTTATTCACGAAACAACTTTGAGGTCACGCCCCAATTCAAAGGCACGCCCCCTAAATACCCGTGAACAGATTTCGAATTCTTTTATACTTATTTGTAGTTCAACCAATGCCCTAAAAGCTCTGAAAAGTTTGTGTAAAAAATTCTAAAAATAACGTGTCTATAAGGTTTTGAAAAAAGGAAACATCGTCAAAAAGTGTTATATATATGACACTTTTATAACAATAACTTTTGTAACAGATATATATATGTGTGTGTAAACTCTCATCTTTATTGCTTATTTCTTTTTTCTTACATTAGTAATCTTCTTAAAATTTTTAAATTTTAGTTAGTTTGGTTGTAGTTTTGTTTTTTTATTTAAAAAAGAGCAAAGTCTTGACATACCGTATTGCGTTTTTGTTATCTAAATTGTTTCTAAATTTCGTCGCTGATGAGGTGAAGATAGATTAGCCGTATCTTCGTAGAAACAGTGATTTGTTTTTTGTATTGGCATTTTCAAATCCCACATCACTGTCCGGCTATATATATATATATATATATACTATAGTTATAAATGTTTATACTATGTACGTCAGTTTACAACCGTTATTCCGATTTTTGTTTTTTCTCTGTCTTGTTGGTTTTTATTTTAATGTAAATAATTACCCAAATACTGCATAACACCGAATAAAATTGAAACAAACAAAAACAGCACCCCCAGATCAATGTATGGGCTCGCCTGCAAAACATTTCGGATGGTGGGCCAAAGGATATGTTCTCTCGGAAAGGCTCACTTTAGGACCACCTAGCGCCGTAATGGGGCGTTTCCGGAATATATCGTGGAAAAAAGAATTTGAATGGCGTATATATTGAAATATTTGTGATCTATGACTATTGATCGCCACTTATCACAAGGTCCTGGGCTCATTTGTTCAGGTAGGGGAAAATGCAATATGTATTTTCTTTTGGAAAATACACAATAGTGAAAGATTACCGAAATCCAAAGTGATCTGTTCTCATGCTTCTATCAGAAATTCCCACCCCCTATTTCTTAAATGAAATTACACAGAGTTTTCTCGGAAACAAAAAAAAAAATAATAAAAATAAATAAATAAATAAAAAAATAAATAATAACATTTCATTATTTTTTTTAGAATAAAAAGAAAAAAAAATATTTAAATTTCAATAATTACATTCATATAAGATGCACCAATTTTAAAAATAATAAATAAAGTATCTTATAAATAAAAAATTATAATAAAATAATAATTTTATTGCTGAAGTTCATTTGAATCACAATAAAAAAAAAATATCCGAATCCAAAAATGGAAGATAAAAAATGAAAATCTAAATAAATAAACCTAACAATATTCCTGCCAGCTTTGCTTTGGCTAAGTCAATTTTAGTATTATCACTAGCTTCTACTTTTACATACCCGTTTCCGTCTTTGATTATTTTATATACAGTATACTCTCGATATCTCGAATTTCGATATCTCGAAAACCTTGATATGTCGAAAAATTATTTGTCCCCTTGATATTACATATTCATCTAATGTTAATTTTATTTCTTATGTCGAAGAGTTTTCACTCAAAACTCAATATTCCTTGTTATGTCGAATATTTTTCGAGGTAAAAAATGAATTTTTCCGGAAAAATCGCCATTCAGTTGTGTCGAAGCAAATAGAGGTATTTTTCCAAGAATCTCTCACACTGTTCATTACCTGCGTCTCAAGCTAAAGATCCTGTCCAAAGATTCCTATGACGCTTCATGGAATATTCGGAAAACGTGGAAAACGATGACTTTGCCGCTATTTTTCAAATAGAAAAATTGTTTGAAGAACAATTTCAAAACAGTTGTCGCCAGGCCACGATACTGGACTTTTTTAAGAAATTCTAGCAATGTAAGTTCATTGTATTTTACTAAATCTTTTCAATTTAATGTAATTATTTTCGACTTCTTTTAAAAATTAAAATTATCATTGCTGTATTTAGACTTGTTGTCAATTATCATTACATATTTATACTTATTCTTATCTATCAAGACTCTAATTTTTAGAATATTATTCCGTATCTTGTGTTTTTACATGAATTTTTATGTTTTGGTTATGACCTTGTTATCTCGAAAACTCGCTATCTCGAATTTTTTTTAGCGTTCCTTCGACTTCGAGATATCGAGAGTACACTGTATATATTTAAATTATTCATATTTGTTTTAAGTTTTGAGGATATCTAAGTTCTACAGGTAATTTATCTTGGTTTTGCATTTCGTTCATTTCATTAATTGATTCTATTTAAGTACACTTCGGTTGACTTCCCAAGTTGCTTATTTTCTATTTTGTAATTTTTCGTATTATATCAGTTATTTTTTTCCTCTCATTAATTTTTTTTATTTCTATTTCCTTTCTCTATTCTAATTTATTTATTTATTTATTTATTTATTTATTTATTTATTTATTTATTTTTGTTCTGGTAGTCTTTATTTATTATTATTTGACAATTTTTATGGAGCTTTACCCAGAGAGAAAGTTTGATAAGTTGGACAATTTTGCAGCTCTTCGATGTGAGTGTAAATAAATAAATTTGTTCAGACGAAATCATTCCTTGCCATCTAATGTTGGACGATTGCTCCGATTCGTTTATGCCTCAGAAAAGTTGTCTGAATCAATGCTTCATTGTCAGAACGGAAACCAATCGTTCATGTTTTGTATTCGAAAGGGAGAAAGTCAGACAAATCGCTCCAGTAAGCCTCCGCTGAAGATATTACCTGTGACCCCATTTCTTTGAGTCTGTGCGAGAGCAGCTAATAAGTTTGTACTAAGATTAATTTGAGTATCCCGCTTTTTAGACAACAATATTTTTCACTGGATTTGAAATTGTTCAAAATAACATTGATATAACATTTTTTTCAAAACTTTGTTTCTTATGAATTTAACATGAGAAAAAAGGTTCGTATCTTATTTTCATTAAGTTTTAAGTTTTTAAATTAAATTTATGTTTATTTTTGAAGACTATTGCTATAATATCCTTATAATTTTTTTAATAAGAATTAGGATATAACAAACAAAAACAAAAATAAATTGAAATATTTGTGTAATGATAAATTATAAAATAAATAAATAAATTAATAAATTATATAAATGTGTAATAATATATAAATATTGATTAGCTCATGTATTTAAATAATTTGTTTCAAATCTTCATTGCGAATAACCCATGCGGAAAGAGAAAAAAAATGAAATGAATATTTGTATTTAACTAAGGAAATATATGTTTTTATGCAATTAAATAAAGCAACTGTTGATGGGATTGAATAATAATCCTAACAGGACTTGAATGTAAACTATAAAAGAAAAGAAAAAAACAAATCGTCATTGGAAACTTTTCTACTTATGTGAATGAGGGTCATTCAATGGCAAAACACCTAAGGTGGTTCACCACACCATCGTAGATCTAATCTTGTTTTGCTAATATTCACTACGTAATTCTTCTTTGCTGTTACTTGTTATAATGTTCTTCTGTTACCGCCTTCCATTTTCTTTCATTTCTTTCTATTAAGTTTCTGTAATTTGCTGTTGAATCTCTTACGGTTAATAGACATTATATCTTCATATAAAACTTCTTTTTTTACATCTAACTTCTCCATATTACACGATATTTCGAAATTATATCATCTTAAATATGTTGTGGGTAGGTTTCTTTTTTTTTTTATCTTTTTGTTTATAATAAACTAGTAGTCTTGCAGCAAGTTTAACTTTCTTCTACATTCTTCTCTTTGTTTTTTTTTTTGTTTTTTTAATTGCCCATTATGTTTCTTCAATAAATCGTTGAATCTTGCAATTAGGGATTATTAATGGTATCTTTAAACATTCTAAAGGTTTCCGTAAAATCTGGTAATCTACAGCTCAGCTTAAAAATATATATTAGATTCATATTTTGCTAATTTATTTAGGCTTTTCTGGTGTCTGTTGATTAACTCGTAATTCTTCTTACCATAAACACTCCTGAAGTTCTTGAAAAAAAATCTCTTTCTAAATAACCGCTATCCTGACTTGAGACATTCCTTTTAGATCTTAAATACAGTATAACTTAAACACAGCAAAGAAGAACTAAGTAGTAAATATTAGCAAAAGAAAAAAAAAAAAAAAAGAAAAAACATTAAGAAAAGAGGAAATGAAATTATTGGTAAATGTCTTGATATTCAAATTAAGGATAAAAGAAGAAATTTGAAAGACTTAACTGAGATTGAGAAGTGTAGTCAATGAATAGGGGATAAAGATTTACGATTATTCCAGTTTATGGAAGAAATCCAAAGAGACAACCATATAAAGAGTATTTTATCAAAGAAACAAATGATTATTACCAGAAACTTAAAAGAAGATAAAGACTTTAAAATTATTTAATCAGATAAAAGTAACCATGCAGTTATCATGGATAAGAAAGATTATATAATTAAATCTAAGAATTGTTAGAAACAGAAGACTTTCGAAAAATTTCAAGAGATCCTTCAGTTAGACTGTATAATTTAGTTACGAAAAAAATTAAAGAAGATGAAAGACAATAAGATCATAGATAGTAAGACATGAAAATATGGCTAATAACATGAAACATTGAAAATTCTGGATTAAATTGAAATGTCACTAATTCCATTGTTTCATCTATGCATGTGACATTTTCTATTGTTGCAATTTGCCAATAAATAAATGATTCTGTGCTTCAGCACTTCTACTCTAAAATCAAATTTACCATTGTTGAAACAATGAAAATTCTGGATTAAATTGAAATGTCACTAATTGCATTGTTTCATCTATGCACGTGACATTTTCTATTGTTGCAATTTGCCTATAAATAAATGATTCTGTGCTTCAGCACTTCTCGGTCTTTTTTCATTTGATTCTTCTTTGTTATAATTTTTCTTTCTTAGTTTAGTTTCATTTTTTCTCCGTGAATGAAAAAAAAAAAGCAAAATAAGAAACGAAAAATTCGTTTTTTTAAGTTTGTTTTTTCTTTCTTTTTGAAATTTTTCTTTCTTATTTTAGTTCATTGTTTTTTACGTGAAGAAAAAAATAAATCAAAATAAGAAATGAAAATCTACCTCGATGTGTCTCTACCTTGACGTGGTGAGGTAGCTTGAGTGCCGTAAGGCCAGACTAAAAGAGACACAATATTCTGTAATTATGAGCAGATTACTAAGCAATGATATGTTGTATTCAGTAAAGATTGAAGATTTGATTACATCTGGTAAAAATAACTTATAATACACTGCCATTCAAAGTAAAGTCGGGTGCTGCTGCTTGAAGTTAAAAGGAATAAGTAAGTATTTCAAATCAAAATAACTTATATTTTATTGATTATATACTAGTCGGCTACCCGTCACTTCGCTCCGGAAGCCTCACGTATGTGACGGAAAACAATTGGTTATTTAGTAAAAAAAACACACACACAAATTACATCAAGTAAAATAAAACTAAAATTTTTTTAATGATTTTTTTTTTTTTACTTTAATTTTTGATGTCTATATTCTCTCAATCCACGACTGCTTTTAGAATCAGCGTGTGAATCATATATCTATGATATATTTTTATTTTTTATAGAGATTAGAATGTAATCCTTGTGGTCTTATGCCTAAGACGTCTAACTTCGGAGCAGAAGGTTGCATGTTCGATTCCAGTAGATAACTTTTAGAAATTATTTCTATTTTTGTAAATTACAATAATTGCACCAGACAGGCAGAGAAATAAAAGATTTTAGTAATATAGATACACTTTTCAGTGGCTTTTGAGTTACAAATAGTGAGTTTTCAGTATTCTACTTAATAGAAATAGTGCTTCTTTCTTTCTTGAGTCTCGTTTTTTTATTTCCATTGATACTTTACAGTGGTTTTTGAGTTATAAATAGTGATTGTTTGAGTAACAAATAGTGATTTTTCAATATTCTACCTAACAGAAATAACGATTCTTTTTTTTTTCTTTTCTTTTTTATCCAATTCCGATTGATACTTTTCAGTGGTTTTTGAGTTACAAATAGTGAAAATTATCTATATCTATTAGCTAGGCCATCAGATTGTTCGATATAGATATTTGAAGAAGAGATGTTAGGATGGACGTTGGTTGATATAGATGATAAATGAAGATCATAGCTTGTATACGAAATTCTTCGCGACAACTTGATTGTGACTATTCTTTAGAGTGAAGATAACCAAATTCTGTTGAATTGTGACTCAAAGACATAAAGTTGTATGTGAGTGAAGACAATGTTTTCCAAATATATGGCAACTTTATTTAGAGTTTGTCCTTGAGCTTTATTGATAAACATCGCATAAGAAGGTCTGATCGGAAATTGTTTTCTTGTGAAAGTGAATGGAAGTAGATTATCGCATGGTTCCATTGACATCCTGTAGATGAAAACAAAATCTCCTTTGTAAGTTCTGTTATAATTTCGGTTTCTATGAGATCATTATCGAATGAACGGCATTTAAGTTGAGTTCCATTGCAGTATGCGAACTTGGGATTGATGTTTCTCAACAATATTATTGGAGATCCAATCTTCAATAAGAAACGATGTTGAGGAATACTGCTGAGATTCAATGCGTTCAGATATTCGGACAGATAGAGATGTTCGTGTGGTGGATTATCAGAAGTATCAGTTTTATTCTCGCTTGTATGCTCTGTAGTCTCTCCTTGTATTCTTAGACTTATCATTCGATTGATGTTATCGACACTCTCGTTCATCTTGGTTGATGAGCCGCATATTTATCATTAGTTTTTTGACTTTGATGTGATTCTAGCTTTTTGAGTTACAAATAGTGATTTTTCAGTAATGTATCTAATAGAAATAGTGCTTCTTTCTTTCTTGACTCTCTTTTTTTTTCCAATTGATACTTTTGAGTGGTTCTTGAGTTACAAATAATGATGGTTTTTGAGTTAAAAATAATGATTTTTCAGTATTCTACTTAATAGAATTACTGCTTCTTTCTTTCTTGACTCTCCTTTTTTATTCCAATTGATACTTTTCAGTGATTTTTAGGTTACAAATAGTGACTTCTCAGTATTCTATCTAATGAAGTACTGCTTCTTTCTTTTTTTGACTTTCTTTTTTATTACAATTGTTACTTTTCAGTGAAAGTCAGTTCAGTTTTGACAGATAAGTCAAAAAAAAACAATATGAAGAGAGTTGTAGTTCCCATGGTCTAATGGATAAGATGTCTGACTTCGGATCCGAAGGCTGCAGGTTCGATTCCTGTCGCGGATGTTTCATTGTAAAAATTCTTTCTATTTTTCATTCTCACAGAAAACTGCGCCGGACAGACAGACACACACACACACAGACAGACAGAGAAATAAAAGATTTTAGTAATATAGATTAATAATATATTTATTAAGGAGAAAGTTTATTTATATTTTGATAAAAATTTTGAAATCTCAACATTCCCATAATTCTGATACATTAGTAATTTCTGTAGCAAACCAAAAATCATAAAAGCAAAAAAGTAAAATTGATTTTCAAAAGAAATATTTTTATTTTGATATATTCCTTATTTAAACTCAAAACAAAATCCGCTTCAGATGTTGTTAGAAATCGAAAGTGAAAAAACGAATTACATCGCTACAGCAAAGGATCGTGAACTAACTCGGTTTGCTTGATTTTCATTTTACAGTGAATATTTCTAAATGAATGAATTAGAAAATGATGTAAAAACATTGAGAAAAATCTTGTAAGCTGCATTCTTGAAGAAAAAATGTCGTAGGTCTACATTAACAAATTTCATAATAAAACAAAAAAATATTATTTAAATCATAAACATAAGATAGTAAAATTGAATTATAAACGAGACATTTTTATTCTAATGCAATACTAATACTAATACTAAGTAAATGTAATGATGGTAATTTTATTTAACTTGAGAATCCGTTGCTGACAGCAATCGAAATTGAAAGAAACTGGTTACGCTGCTACAACAAAGGATCATCAACTATGTATTAATTAAAAAAAAAACCTCTCGAACATTGAAATGGCCATTTTTAATAAAACTTGGTAGGATTAACATATATGTTGACTTAATTAAGTTATCAAATTTTTAGGGGCGGAATCGAAACAGAAGAGGAGAAAAAATATATATAAAACAAAACGATAAAGCTGGTCTCTTCTGTTAACTTACGCCCTCTGCATTTGCGCAAAGGTTGTGCGAGTGGATATGTGGCTTCGTTCAAAAGATTTCAACTGGTACTTTGTGAATATGTCCAATTAATTACGGATTTATTTCTTACATAATTCATAATATTTTTCAAAATATTATAAAACATATAAAACATTTCGTTATGATAAACATTTCATTTACTTCTCAGATTTGAATTCCACAGCACACAAAAATTACAAATAAAAGAAATATCTATGAGTATCAATGAAACATGAAATTTATTAACAAATTACTGAAACTAAAACTACTAAATAACTTGAGGAAAATAAAGCTTTTAGAAAATAATAAAGTCAATCCTTGATTTCAGTTTAGATTGAAAATTTGTTGATTTGACTTAATTAAATTTACACACTTTTAGGTGCCAAATAGGAATTTAAGCGGAATAGGTAAAAAAAATAAAACAAAATTTGAATTTCAATGAAAGTTTTTTTATCAGCTCTTATATAGTTTTCCAGATCTGTCTGTGCGCAACGCACTTTCTCTGTGTTTGAAATAATTTCATTTGAAAATAGAGATAATTTCTACAATCCGACGGGAATCGAACCTGCAACGCTCTAATTATTGTTAAATATCTCTTATCTCTCCCTCTCTGCGTGTGACGCAATGAGAGAAGAGCCAGAGAAAACAAATAACTCATTAATTTTAGCATACTAGATTAAAATTTAAATTTCAATGTTAATTTCTTTAGCCAACTATAAGCGAATCCAGGCTAGACGAGAATTAGAGGCCCTCAGCGATGAACTGAGGAATCGTTAGAGACATTTCTCGACATGAATGAAGAAATTACAAATGACGGACAAATACTTATTCTCTACTCACATTGTTGACGTGGCGTATATACTAGTCTATTAATATTTTTACTTTCTTAATTGAAGGAGAATTTACTCATTTGCACTTGAACTTTGTTGTGATTTATTTGCATTTCTTCCCTTTCTTCTGTTTCTTATTCATCACCTTCATCTTCTAATAATTAGTTGAATCCGCGTCATAATCTTCATGAAATATCAATTCATAATCTGCTTCGATATGACATTCAGACGATTCAATACATCTTTCGATTGTATCGGAAAAATCCACTGAAATGTTATTGCATCAGTAAAATAACATTTGATGGGTTAAAATTGCATTGTTTTTAGTTTGATTTTAGGTGAATTTTTTAAACAACTGCTGTGAAAGGGTCTTATTTCTTACTATTGGCTTGTTATGTAACATTTTTCTTCGTTATTGACTGTATTAATTAGGATAAAAGAAAAAAAAAGGCATCAGTGTAGATAAAAGAAATAACATTTACAAATAGAAACGAACATGAAAGACATTTTGTTAATCTCAATTTACATTAACATAAAATTACAACAGGAGTGACTATGTTTAAAAGAAACATCTTAACATTACACACACAACACACACATATATATAAGGGGGTATAAGGGGTAAGGGGAAAAAATAAAAGGATAAAATAAACTCCAACTCTCCTTTGTCAGGATTGTTAGCTGTATACCATAATGAATAAAGTATGTTACATTTCATTTACAAATATTGAAATTAATATGTTTTCATTGCAATGTTAATACATAAAATGCAATGCTTATCATAGATTGAAACAGAGACAGTCAATCCTAACAAAAGGTTTTGGAGTGAGGAATCGGCGAATAAATTTATCTCATCATACGCAAAGCATGGCTGGTTAACCAATAGTGTAGTATAATCGTATGTCAGAGATTGCTTTCATTATACAATAGAGCCTCGGTTATCCGAGCCCTGACTAACCGAGTTCCGGATTAACCGAGGTATTTAAATTTTCTCCCGATTAAAAGTTTTGAAGTATTTAATTTTTTTCCGATTCAAATATTATTTTTTTTTTGCACTCACTTACGATAATTTAGAGAATAACTGGAAAAACTATTAAGATTAAATGAATTTTAATTTTCTTTTTATCTCTAATGGCAACATAAATTTACTTTCCTTAAAAAATATCTTTGTAAATACTTTTATCGTGTATTTAAAATAAAATATTTCACTGACAAATGTCGTATCTAATTAAGAAAAAGTTTCCACAGTAAGGAAATTCAAAGTTTATCTAGACTACGGTAATCCTTTAAGAATGTAAATAAGCTAAACTCTCTTTCAGTGAAAATGCAGGGATTATTCATTCAAAAATCAACTAAATGAAACTGATTAAAATAACCCAGGTTCTGAGCCTATACTTTCTTTTTTGATTGACATAAATTAAAGTGTATATAAAATATCGCAAAACAATAAGAAAATAAAATGTTTGAAAGTTCACAGACCGAATATCAGTTTTACTATTTAAGAAATTATTAAATATTACAAAAAAATTTTTTTTTTAAATGGGTGAAAGGAACTTAAAATTGTCACGGTATATTTTCATTCTTATATAATTAACCGTGCCACTTTTATCCTCTATTTAATTATCTTTTATTCATATATTCGCCCCTTTCTTTTTTTATTTTATCCTGTGAATTTCAATTAATTCTTTTCACTGTAATTCACTAAATTTCTTTATTTTGCATTTCCCCCCACAAACACGAGAGAATTGACGAGAGAATTCTTTTAAACGAAATCCCCCTGTTTCAGACCAGCTTTCCCCTCTTTCGGCCCCCAAAAATAAATAACTTGCAGACAGCTTGGCGGCCGTTCGTCGGTCTCCCCAGCCACCCAAGACGATAGGTCATCGGTCGACCCCTCTAAACATGAGGACACGAGCGACCCTAGTGACCTTGGGTCAAAGGGCTGCATCTGCTCTGGAAAATTAAAAGACGGCCTGATACCACCACCTGCCCTCTTGTTTCTCTTTGCTGCTCTGTTTATCTGAGAACTTTCTCTGCTTTATTTTACTTTGTCTTTGGGCCTGTCAATCACCCCCTCCTTCGCAGCTTTCCCGCCTCTTCGTCACCTGTCCCATTATTGGTTAATTTTTGTGTGTTTTGGTGACGTAATCAGTTATTCTTTTCAATTATTTTATCTGTCCAGAAAAATAAATGAGTTGGTGTCGAAGTAGTTAAACCGTTAAGTCGAACAAAATGTAGTCTCCACAATTATTTGGACTATTTTTATTTTACCCTTTCCCTTTAATTTTTGCCTTTCGCTATGAATAAGGACTAAGATTAGTGACATAAGAGAGATACGGTGACGGATACGAAACTCCGGTCGTGTTTTGCAGTGTGCTTGCGATATGGACTCTTAGGCGCTGACAACCGAACGAAGTTCAGTCGAAGCCAATGTGAAAGAATACTGGCGCCACAAAACCATGTACTCCCAGAATCACCGTTTCATCAACGCCGCAAAGAAGTCACCAAATATGCTTCGTGTAAAGTGCCGACCTCAAGAAGCGTCCGGGCCAATTCAGAAGTTCGTTTTGGGAAGACAAAGTCAAGGCATGGATAGGCGAGTCCCTGATGGGCAAGAATCCCAGCTGACCGCATCGCCGTCCGTAAACTCGTGATCACCGGGATACGTTTGTGCGTCGCTTCGGCAGTGCGTTTGTAGTATTATCGCCAGTGTTGTGAGCATATCAACCATTGATAAATACTTCGAAACATGTGCTACTAAACTAAGAACCTTGGTGCAGCGTAGACGTTGGAGAAATGCGTAAGTGACAGTTTGAATAGGCCTATTCGTTTTGTTAAGAATACATTTTGCTAGCAAATATCTTCTTCATTTTTAATAAGTGTTCAATCAACACTACTTCTGACTTTTGAAGTTTTTTCGTTTAATTGACACTTAATTTTATCTTGAACATTTTCACAAAGAAAGACTTTCGAGAATATACTTCCTATATTCATTTAAGTTAACTTGATGCTTTCTCAGTGAGCCTTAAGCCCATTGTTTTGATTGTTTACTATGTGTATTTACATTTAGCTTTACAGTAAAATTCATGTTATTAATCTTTACTTATCTTGGTTTTTATTTACTATTCATCTTTAGCTTATTATTATTATCTTTCGGTTGTTCGTAATCCCAAATGAAATGGTAGCAGAGATCTTTTCATTCATTTTTACCTTGATTCACGGAATGATATAAAGTTCCCAAATGGTTTATTAAGGAAATATTTAACATTTAATAATAAATTTTTATTTTTTGTGTCAAAATTATATTAAAAATCTTTATAAAAAAACAATTAATTTTTCAATTTCTTTTAAAACTATTCTATTCTATTGAAAACTAAATCAATATAGTTAAAAACTAATTTTATTTTGTAATATTTGATGAAACTAACTGTGAAAATTTTAATTTCTGTCTTAGTATCATCTTTGAAAAGTTTCTTTTTCCGATTAATTTATTTATTTTAGTGGCAGACCGCTTATAAATTTAATATTTAAAAAAAATATTTTGCTAATTTTGAAAACATTTTTCTTTTTTTTTTTCAAAAACTGAAGCACTCTATTCATTATTTGAATAGAAGAGAATTTCCAAGTTGCAATCCATTTGACGTCATGCTCTAATAGAAAATATCGCGTTGCCTGCTACGCAGCGAAATCTTGAAAAGCAATAAGTTTCTCTACTTAATAAAGTTTAAAAATTATAATCATTATGTTTTTAATTTAAGAAATGAAACAAATTGCAAATAATGAGTTGAATTTATTCTTTAATTTCGTTGTTCAAAATGTTCATATTCAATTTTTGATTTGCGACGAATAAATGGTTGAGGGCCACATCAGCTCTGAGAAACTAAGTGAAAGTGGTTCGATTAGAAAATCAGCGGAAGAGGGCTAACGATGAATAACATCAATTAATTTTTTAGTTTACTAAACTTATAATAAAAAAAAAAACAGCCTGATACTCATGTTGATGTCAATTGGCATTAATAAATACAGTAGAGCCTCGGTTATCCGAGCCCCGACTAACCGAGTTCCGGACTAACGGAGTTCCGGATTAGCCAAGGTAGAGCCGAGGTAGTCCCCCCAAAAATATTCCCGTTTTACGCGATAGAAGCGTTCGGATAAAGTGCCCTGCAAAGTAGTGTAAAAATAGAAACGGCGCACAAAGGAATGTAGGGGCGGGAGAGGGCGGCCCGCATAGATCGTCTGCCTACTGTCACTGACCTCATTTGCTTTTTCATTGTGCTAGTGAACAGTTCGTTTACAGTTTGTTTTGATTTGTTTGTATTGGTTACGTGATGAGTGCTAAATGCAAAAGGACTGTTGTGTCTTTGGAGACTAAATTACAAGCCATCAACAGACTCGATAAAGGAGAGACAATTAAAAAAGTGACTTGAGATTTAGGTGTGGGAGAAGTGACCGTAGGAGACTGGGGAAGAAAACGGGCCGAAATCGAAAAATGGTGTTCGCCAAAAGACAACGAGAGTGATAAACGAAAAACTATGAAAACCGGTGAGCTTGAAAAAACTTCAAGTGCCTTGTTTATGTGGTTTACACAGCTCCGGAGAAAAGGAAGTCCAGTCAGTGGGCCTTCGCTACAGGAAAGGCTATTGAACTCCTCGAAAAGTTTAATGATTTACAGCAAGCAGAGGGTGGCTTCATCGCTGGAAAATAAGGTATGGAATCAGGGAGCCAAACATTTCTGGTGAGAAGTTATCGTCCAATCATCGTACTACAGTTCAAGGACGAATTTGAAGCTCTGATTAAAGATGGAGATTTCTCATCTCAACAGATTTTTGGCAGTGAATGAAGAGACTGAAGAAAGTGAAAGTGACATTGAAATGGAGAATGAGAAAATCAGCCACAATGAAGGATGTAAAGCGATAAAAAGGCCATAGAATACCTAGAGCAACAGTCAGTGACAAATTCAACAGATCTTCTACTGCTACGACGATTGCGTGAAACGGCGGCAAAGATGCGAGCGAGTTCCGTTAAACAGAAAACATTTATGGACTTCTTGAAGAAATAACTTTCTTAACTGGAACTTGTACTGTATGTATTTTTTCCATTTAGTATTTTTATTATATTTTTACATGTATTTGTACATCATTTTTTTCATTTGATAATGCAGTAGATGTCTTTTTTCACATCTTTGGCCACGTTTTCATTCATTTCACCGTTTACCTTACGTTTCCCTCTCGATTTTTGACAGAGTCCGTGTTATCCGAATTTTCGATTATCCGAGGTACCCTCGGTCCGCATTACCTCGGATAATTGAGGCTCTACCTTATTAACATAAGATTGTATTTAATATAATGAAAGCAATCTTTTCTGTATATCAAAATACTGACTCTCCAGCACTGCTTTAAACTTGAATTTGAAGAAGTGATGATAGAGATGAGGATGATCATAAAGATGATAACTCCAATGCAATTGAACCTAAAGGTCAAATTCAAAGATATCGTTCAGCACCAATGCTGCTGCATTGTAAAACCTAATCTGACTTTGCACCAGAAGCATATTTTCCTTAAATTCAGCTTCCCTCCTTTGCTCCTCTCGCTCTTTCCTCTCCT
Organism: Thereuonema tuberculata; assembly: GCA_023159025.1. Lineage (NCBI taxonomy): Eukaryota > Metazoa > Arthropoda > Chilopoda > Scutigeromorpha > Scutigeridae > Thereuonema > Thereuonema tuberculata. Next base: position 21,135,997 of record JAFIDM010000003.1, on the reverse strand, counting down.
CTTCCCGCATCCTCCTTTGCTCCTCCCTGTCTTTCCTTTCTTCTTCACGTGCCCTCCTCTGTTCCTGTCTTTCCTTTCTCTCTTCTTCTTTTTCTAGTCTATGTATTCCGCGAGCCAGAAATTCGACCTTCTTTTCGTTAGCTGATCGCAAACTTTCCATAGTCATATCACATCGTGACTGATGCCCATTTCTTGATGCACAACCTGCAGGAGGTGCAGATTGAGAAACTTTAAAAAAAAAAGATATTAATAAAAAATAAAATAACTGATATGATTGGATTCCATCTAGAATTCTGAAAGTTGTTGTCTTATCTAGGGGTGTAAATAATTCATTCGCATCATTTTATCTCTAATTTTCCAATATAGATAGCTTATATAATATCATGATTCATTTATACTCCAACAAATAATGTATGTCATTAAAAACAACTCATTACTAATAATGATATACGACACATCCTCTTCCTATCAACGCTATATTTCGCAGTTTATTACTTTTAACTGCTTCAACAGGCATAATATACATAGAAAAAACTCTTCATAAAATACAATAAAGAATTTGATAATAATATTAGAAAATCTTGGGAATATATACAACTTATATACTGTTAACAACATTGTTTATAATAATTGTAAAACTTTTAAAACTTCCATATTATTACAATTACAAACTATTTTCATTATTGAAATTATTGAAATTTTTCCAAATTTTTACAATTGACTTTAAATTTATCTAATAGTGCTTGGCTAATTTGTACTCTTTTCTGTTTGTTAAAACATTTAAAAGTGTTTATAACACATGCCTCCAAGATAAATCTGGTTTCCTTGTCATAAACATTTTTATACATTATCTCTACAATCGGATCAGGGTTATGATTTAACTTTATACAGTGATAGGCCCAATCAGAAACTTCCGGGTGGTCATTGCGGAAAGCAGCCAGTGTTCCTTCACCCGCTCCCTCAATTTCCTCTCCGTGTTACCAAAATTTCCTCTCCGTGTTACCCATCACATGTCCTACACTTTAGCTTATATATAACCACTGCAGTATCCATTAATTTATCTATTTCCTCTTCTTTTTTACATATTAAAGATCTTAAAACTCTTATTTGCCACCCTCACAATCGAGATCTCGTTTGATTTACAAATCATATTTATCCATTTAGAAATTTTGTCGTTACCAAATTTTTTATTATATTTTACGAAGAGTTTTTTCCATGTATATTATGCCTGATGAAGCAGTTAAAAGTAATAAAACTGCGAAATATAGCATTGATAGGAAGAGGATATGTCATATATCATTATTAGTAATTAATTGCATATTATGTTTGAATATTAGAGCAACAACTCATTATATAAAAAAAGACATATTCGTAACAGATAAGTGAAATCTAAATAATTATTCAGCCACTCTGTTTTGACCTGTAGTCATACAAAAATGGGTCAATGGAGCTTTCTGTGGAATAGTAAACGGATGTTATTGCTTTACAATGTTTATGTATTCTTTAATGGCACAATTATGTCCAGAGGTTTTAATATACTTAATATAAGAATGTAAGTCAATGGAATTACTAATAAATATAGTGATTCCTGTAGTTGCATTCATAGCGAGAAAGTCAGCAGTTTCATTTCCAGGCAATCCAGTTATGAGCAGGAATCCAATGAAACGCTTAAATCTAGGGAGTTCTTGTTTCATTTACCTTATCTATAATATAAAAGCGAAATTTGCGGATATGTATGCGTGTGTGTCCCTGTGACAAATGTTTAGCTTACTTCCCAACATGCTACAAACTCCAAATTTGGCATGGGATAGGTTCCAATATAAAAATTATAAAATAACCTTGGGTGGTGGCTGACCATCAACTGCCTGTCAGCAACCAGCATACGCTTCCTGATTTTGACACTAGATGGCATGAGCTTCCCAACCCAAGCTCATGTCAAGGGATCTTATTTAATTCCTTTTTTTAATTTTTACACTAGATAGCAGGACCTGACCACGAAGCCAATTTGGCGCCGGACATCTGGGCGACAAAATAATAGATGAAATATGCTATGCAAATACAATATTAAGAATGTAAACATGCATGTACTCTTGATATAATTCTTATCTTCTTTATTCTGCATAACAATATTGTCACGGTTTAAAGAGAAAATGAATAATCAATTAGCAGAATAATAATAACGCAGTGGAAAAAGAAAACACCTGCAGACAGATTGCCGAGAAAGGGGCGCTGGGCCCAAATAAACCCCTATCACGACTCTTAGACAAAGTGAATTAAGCAAGAATGAAAAAAAGGAACACAACACAATCTGTTTCAATTGAAGATAAATGTATTTAAACGATATCAATCAAAGTGAATACAAGAAAGAAAGCAAATGACATCTCGTATAATGGAGACTGGGCTTTGACAAAACACACAACTATCTTTAAGAGGTAATCCAATAGCGAAATACAGGATAAATTACACAAGGCTAAAATAGATACTACTAATATAAAATAAAAGGAAGTTTCACCTCCCTCTCGAGCCTTCCTGGTGAGTAGATTGCAACACGTGGAAATTAAAAGGAAAAAAAATCCACAAACACGTGATCAATAAAGAACTACTCGGGGGTTACGCGTTAAGGGAGAGAAAACAGCAGATCAACCAAGAAAAAAAATTAAGTTAAATTTAATGAATTAGGGAAAGGGCGGGAATTAGGGAAAGAGAGGCTAGATATGGAGGCTCCACTTCACGCCGGCCGGCTGAAAACAACAATATGTAAAATGCATGGTTAATAGATTGGTAAATTCATAAGAAATATCAATGACATGATAAAAAAAAAATCACAAAATTTAATTTTAAGAGCTAATCAGTTCTACAACATCAAGTCTGTGTTGCACTCGGCTTTCTCACCATCGCTCTTTTCTTACTCTTAGTTGAACTAAAGTTTGATCTAATAAAGAATTAAGCTGAAAAAATGTTTTATATGGTATTTAAGGTAGGATTAACTAAGTTCTCCCAATTTTCAAGATTCTCTGGGTCAGTTCCTTCGATGAATCCGAAAGCGAAATAAAAACACAATCAAGTTTACTTACAGTTTGTCGATCACCGGCGATTCACACGCTCTCTATCTCTACACGAAGCACTATAACACAGGAGTTCACTTTCTCGACCTGTATGAACGTAAACGAAGGGCGAGTTTGGTCTCCAAATTCGGCGTGGTGAACATTGAGACGGCGAACGGTCCTCCATTGTCAAGGCAGGTTCGGCTTGAACCACTCTGAAGTCCCGAATCGAGCTGCAGAAGATTCTCTCCTTTGGAGTTGCCGAGTTCGGCGGTTAGCTCAAATCGAAGGGATCGCGACGACATGACACTCAGCTAAGGTGTCCAAAACGGTAGCACAAGGCATGGGATACGTTCTCACTCCAGCGCGGGTCTCCCTCGCTTCCGCTCGGGTCTCCTTCAGGAGGCCGGCAAAACAGCGAACACACGAAGCAACTCGAAGTTGTCTGTGTTGTATATTTCAGTTTTCTCTTTTGAACTCACAATCAAAATTAAGCAATCAGAGTCTAACGCGTGAAATTTGCATAAGTACGCTACATTGTCACAAAGTCAAAGGAGACATAGTCTAATTCAATTGTCCCGAGAGCTAACTTTGGCTGCAGTGGAAATTGTCCAAGCTGTAAAAGAAACTAAAAGGTACAGACAAACGAAGAAAATAATAAAAATAAAAAAAAAATAGATAAAAGAAATAATTTTTACATGATTATAAAGAAATCAGCAGTCTCCTAACAATTTAAACCAAAGCAGATTAATGAAAAGATAGGATAAATAAGGGATTACAATACAAAACTGCAGCAGACAAAGGAGGATAAAACGTGGCACAGTTTGAAAGGAAAAAAACAAACCAGGGGATAAAAAAATACCGTGACAATATTTCAAAGACCTAATCGGTCTTCTTTCTCAAGTTATCCTAAAAGAAATACATGATTTCTTCTTCCGAAAATAATTCGGAATGAAACAATAACAATCATGAAATTCGCGACTAGCCATGTGCATGATAACAATCACAGAACGTATAACCTTTCTTTTCGGATAACTTGAGAAAGGATACCGATTAGGTCTTTGAAATATTATTGAGGAGAATAAAGAAGATAAGAATTATATCAGGAAAATTGAATTTATATTATTCATAATGAATTTAGTCAATACATGTACTCGGATGAAAATGACAGCTAAAAATATTTAACTTAGTATGAGCTAAAGCTATTGGCGCTGTACGGTAGGTAAGTTATTGTCTTAACATATTTCATTTTACCGTTTACAAGGATTTTTTTTTTTTTACGTACTATGCAGAGAAAACGTCTTTTTATTGATGGGCAAGCATCTATATTCGTTCAGTGATTAAACTTAAAACTAGGACCAAACTACGAATTTCCGTGCGAAGAACGGGTAAAGCAGCTAGTATTACTGTAATTATTACTAATAGATTATATAGCAGATTTTGGATCTCTCAGTATGACAACCTGCTTAGTTACGAAAGGTCAAATTAAATGTTTTTAAGATGATTTCAACAGTTATAAGTTCAGCATTGAAATTATTACAGTAGATGCCAAAAGTATAGTATCGTGAAAAAAGAAAAAAAAAGGACACTTTCATATAATTGTGTTCTTTGTAAATAATGTTAACTTTAGGATTTGGATCATGATTATAAGACAAACTATGGAAAGCCCAATCAGAACTCTTAGTATCATTCCTTTTTAATGAAATGAAATGAATAAAAAACATCCGATGTTTTCCGGTGTGATTCAAGTTCTCTTCGCCCGGAATAATTCTGGTGAAGCAAGTTGTGATTCACCAGTGTGCCATATACAGTTGGCTGTGCACAGTCAACTTTGCATCGTGCAGTATAAAGATAAAATTTGAAGTGAAACTATAATGTTAAAGAAAGTTCTGAGAGTGTTATTTTCTTGTTTGGAATCGTTACTAAGCTACGTACATAGTGTTTGTTGTTGTTGCTAGGATACTGACATTCTTATTACTGTAGTATAATTCTAGTTATTAGGTGTCAGTAAAAATTTGCGAACTTTAATAGATATATATATATATTTCATAGTACAACTAGTACCTCACAGAAATAAATTTTCTGATTAATCTTGTTCTTAATCGTTGTCTGTCTGTTTTTGCACTCTTAAATTGCACATCAAATTCATTGCGCATTCTTGTTAAGTTTTGCTACAGACATTCTGGAAACATAATTATAGTTCATTGATCTCACTTTATCTCGTTGAGGCAATTTTTATATATTTTATTTTCAATATCATATTATACTGGACTGGCAGCAAAGCCTGTCGGACGACAGGCATAAGAAAATCTGAAAAATCATTTTATTATCAACTATCAACTATAAAGTAAATATCTCCTTATAAACTATATTTTTTGTAAAAACAGCATCAGATCCTTCTATCAGATGTCCTTGATCTATTCGGTCAAAAATTTTGATTTTGACGTCACGACGTGCTCGAGAAATATCAACATATAACTGTCCATGACTAAAAACAGGCTCTGGTAAATAAACACCAACCATATCTAAAGTATGTCCTTGTAAATAAATTTTACTAAAAGTAAGAATGGAATAACTATTATTTTTGACTCATAACGACGAAAGGCATTTAAAACTCACATTTGAAATCTAAATACTGCACTAACTTGTGAACGAAGCTTCTACGGCAAAAATTGTTTTGAGTTTCAAAATCAGCGTAAAAACTGAGTAAGTATGCCAAATTTCATTAAAATGGGTGCAGTGGTAACAAAATTATTTGGTTTTGAACGTATGTTTTGTTAGAATTTCAGTTGTCTAGATCAGTTTCCAAGGATAAAATTTCGTGGAAACAACATGAAATGACAAAATGAACTAATATTTCATCCAATTTGAGTACTCTTGATTCAATGATACCATTGAGAACCCTTGGATCTATCTTAATAGCTTAATTATATCGAGTTACAGACAGACAAACAGACAGACAGACAGACGAACTTAGCCAATTATATAAGTTGATTCCTAGATTATCATTTTAGTTAATAATTTCCTACACACTTTATCAAAAGCCCCTTTAAAATCAATAAACAAGTTAACACTACATCCATTTCTGTTGAAAGAATCTTGTAATATCTTATACAAGTCTTGCAACTTAATAAATTGCAGATAATTCTTGATGTTCACGTTTTACTAAATTGTTCATGTTTTATTAAACTATTTGTTTCTAGGTAAAAAGATAAAAACACACAAATGATCTCAAGTTAAAAGATTTTGAAAAATACTTAAAAATGTGGAGCCTTTCGGATCCCTCTGCGGGCAACACCCGTTTTCAAGGTGTTGAAAAGGGGTGTTGCCCGCTTAGGGAACCGAAAGACTCAACATTTTTTTTAAGTATTTTCTAAAATCTTTTAACATGTGATCATTTGTGTGTTTTTATCTTATTATCAAATTTATTTAACATACATTAAAAAAACTCTTTTAAAATAATTGTCTTTAGATTATAAATTAGTCTTGTCAGAACATTGTATTCAAATAACTTCGCTAATACTGATGTTAATGGAATAGATCTATAAAACTGAAATAAAGTATTCATAGCTATGTCTTCGAATATATCTTCAAATATATCTGAGGGGTTACAAAATATTGCTAATTTCAGGGCAATTTTATAATCATCTACGAAATCTTTACTTTGAATATTAAAAGGTTTTGTACAGTAATCTTTGTTTTCATTATTTAGTGTGTTTATTTGTTGATGAATTGTAATACTTGATTTGGAATCATGTAGGCCCTCAAAAAACTTATTGAAGGCATTTTTCTAGGAATTGTACATTTTTAGAAAATACAAGGTAGGGATAGCGATTAGTAAACACATCATAGTGCTGCGCAACGTCTTCTGATAAGTAAATATAATTGATATTGCTGTAATTTTTCTTATTATTATAAATGTGTTTGTTGCGAATTGCAAAAGGCGCAATTGTTGCGATTATTGTGATTGTTATAAAGCTGTATTATCAATGTAACTGTAGTCCATGCAAAACAAGCAATTGTTGCGATTGTTGCTAATGAGATTTTAATGATACTTGTCCTGTCCACAGACGGACAGACAAAACGAGAATATTAGTCTCCTGATTGCTAATCAGAAGATTAAAACTGTTGATTTTTGTTGCCAAATTTTTACATCTTCATTATCTTTAGTACTAGATTACATTATTGTGAATGATAAGCTAAAATCAATGATTCAAGATATACGAGTCTTCAGGGATGGTGAGAAAGATGGCGACCAATATTTACTGGAAAGTAAATTAAAAATTGTTGGAAAATTCAAGATCAAAAGTACATAACAAGTAAAGGAAAGCAGGATCATGAAGTTTAAGATTCGTTTATTAGAGGATCAAAGTACAAGATTATTGTATGAAAATAGATTGACCGAAAACAAAATTTATCGATGGATGATGTACAACATCATTTGTTAAGTTTAAAAGAAATTCTTATGGAAGAAGCAGAAGAAAGTTTGCGATGTAAACCTATAAAAGACCCTAAAAGGTTCTTAAGATCTTGGAATATTGATTTATTAAGAGTTGATAAATAAGGAAATGCAGCAATATAAATTACACTTCCAACTAAAGATACTTATGCATAAAGTAAAACCAAAGATTTACAATTCAATGTTAGAAACGTAACTAACGAAATCAGAAGGAATAATTGGGATAAATTTGTAAAAACTGTGGAGAATGATAAAACAAATTCACAAAGAATATGGATATTGCAGACAAATTGTTTGTTAATTCAATATGGAAAAAAAAAAAAAAAGATTCCACAGCTGGCAATGATTTTACCGATACAAGATTGCCGATTGATGGGACCGTCCAGTAAGATAATTGGTGCTTTTCGTCTCACTACGTCTTTCATTTTAATTTCTGTAATTCGAATATTTCGTAAAGTTGTTTATAAAGTTGTTTTGTAAAGACTAAGTGTCTTTATGTTTTTAATTATAATGAAGATAGCAACTACGAGTTGCTAAAATCGATATGTATATATCTCAACTTATTAAATATTTTAATAGAATGTGTGTGTCAGTGATTTTTCCATTCATTAAGAAATTTCCGCACGTTAAATGATTAATTTTAGTTGTTACAGCTGTTTAGTAACATATGGAATACTTAGAAGATACCAAAGGGTTGGGTAAACTGGTGTTGTGATTAACTTATTTTAAAAAAGATCCGAAAAATAACTGACAATTATTGTTATTAAGAATTTCAGTGATGTGGAATCTATTTATATTACTTGAGTTGATAACTGAAGACAACTACCTGTGAAATGGGATATCCAGATGAAATAGGAACTGTGTATTCATTTGCTACTGCTGCAGCTTGGTGAGTGATAACCTACATGAAGCCAATAGATAAGAATTATAAGCATACAGATATTCAAATGCTATATGTATATATACAATTGGCAATGATCCTTTATAATACAGGATATTTTTATAATTCTTAGTGATTCGAGAAATGATGCCAATTACCTATGAATATCCATAATTAATGGACACACTGTCTTCAGCTGCTATTGTAGCTTGCTGATAGACAACCTACATCAGGGGTGCTCAGACTTGTAGTGTCTGCGATCGACCACGAAATATTTAGGCGACAACCGATCGACGGCCAACTATTAGGACTAGACTAAGGCATAGCTACTAAAGAAAAAAACGTGCATACTAAAGAAAATGCTTTTATTGCACATACTTATAGATATAAAATATACATAATTGTAACATAGTCTTAAATTGCGAATTTTGACTGGATGTTGATGCATGACACTGCATATCATCCACGTGCTTTTCGAAGGATGGCACATAATTACTGAGCGCCAACCACAAGCATGATAACAGGTGTTCATCAGTAAGCCGATTGCAATATTTTGATTTAATTATTTTCATTTCTGAAAATGCAGATTCGCACAAGTAAGTTGATTCGAACAATCTTGTTAACTAAAAAGCTATTTGTTTCAAACATGGATATTTGTCTTCGGATATCAAAGACCAAAATTTGGTATCTATTGCTCTGGTTTTAGGATGTATATTTGACATTATCTGCAATATCTCATTTTGGACAGAAAAGATCTCCATATTGAAAGTGTTTGATATTTCACTAGCAGATTTTTCAACGTCTTCACAAGAAAATGAATAAGTCATGAAAGTTACAATATTTGTCAGTTTATCGAAATCAGAGAAACGTCTTTCAAACTCCCTCAGAATGGCTTTTAGCTTTCTTGTAATTATCATATTGTAAGTGAGAACTTGCTCTTGCTTTCCATATATGGCAAGCTGATGGTGCTCAAGATTCCTTCCTGTGCCCCAATGGTACCCTTTTCAATCAACCGCATTTCATTTGTGATTGGTAGTTCAATATTGACTGAGGTCAAGCCTCCAATTATTATCGACTCAACAGCGAATTGTACAGGACTGCACCAGGCAGGTCTTAATGTGGTTAATCTGGCTCTGGCGCTGATTATGGTGGTTCATCTAACCGTGGATCAGGATCTGGACAAATCCAGTTTTGGCTCTGGATCTTCCTACTGTAACTCTCTCTATATAAATAAAATAGAAAAATAGAATTTTTGATACGATCCATTTCTAAATTTTTAAAATAAGTAGATTAAAAAAAATATCTTTATAGTTCTTTTTCATCTAATGCTAACAAAAGAGAGTTCATTGAAAAAAATCCTATTACGAACAATTCTATCAAACGCAATTCCAAATTCAAGGGATTCTTTTCTTCACTATCAGTTGAAGAATTGAGTAATCTTTCTAGCTTTTCTTTTTTCTTTTAATTTAAATTACTTTTAATTATGAAATATTCGAAATTGACCACAGTTAATTAGCATAGAATATTCTTAAAGCAGGAAATGCTTTCCCAACATTAAGTATTTCATGTAAAACGAAAGAAATGGATTTACCGAAAACACAGGGGAATATTCTGGAATTATAATTTATGAATACTAGATACCTTGTTCTGGGTTTGTTTGTTTGTTTTTTTTTAAATATTTATTTCAAACTATGCTTGATACATTATTGATACAAGAGACAATGTATATTTTTCTTTTGTCTTGTTTTGCAAATAATTCCAAACCCAGCAAATTTTTTGAAATATACGTATTTCTACTTCACTTACGGTCACAGAAGCAGAATTCATCAATGAAAAATATTCTTCTTTCGATGCTCTATTGAAAGTTATGTCGTGAATTTGAACCTTTTTTTTAAAACAAATTCCATATTTACATCTGGATTCAGTTTTCTGGGAAGATTCAAAAAGAATTTCTCAATGTAACATGACATAGTTGAAATAAAAGTGACAGAAACATGTTTTGAATGAAGAAGATTGAGCTTAAGTATCTAACTGCTGAAATCAATGTATGTAAAAATACTCTATAAAGAAATATGTCCAGCTCTAGATAATTCTGCGGATTTACTGATTTTAATAAACCACTAAACTCAAAACCATTCAACTCCTTAAGCCCAGCGCGCATTAGCAAATGAAGAACGGACTCCAGCGGACTTTAGCGGATATCAGCGGCAGTTTATGACCTCAAAATCTGCAGGAGTCTGCTGCCGCAAACCACAGTAGGTTTTAAAGACGAGCGGCAGCGGATTTAGTGGCAGACCAATCATGTTGTCGTATGAGAATGGCGAGAACAATAATTTTCAGACAGCCAATCACGAAACACTTGCGTTGCTTGAACAAGGAATCGGCATCCTTTTTCTCGCTCAATTCATATTTTCTTTTTTTAATTTCTGAGTGAAGATTAAAGAGCATTTAATTATACGAATATAGATATTTAGTAAACATGTGCAAGTAAAGGTAAGATGGGCTTTAAGAAGTTTCTAATCAAAATAAAGAAAGAAAACAAAAAAACTGAAAGCGAATCGATGAGGTCGTCTGCTCCTTTCTCGCCGAACTGATCGCAAAATCACTATCTACGATTTCTAAAATAAGCAGTATAGTTCGACGTTGCATTTATTCTTTGTTTTAATCTGTAATGAACTGTTTATGTTGGACTACACTGTTCTATTACAAATAAAAAGTTTTACTGTTAACATATGTTTTGCCTCGTGCCGCCCGTTTCCAAAAGAGAGCGGCGACAACGGATATCCAGTAGACTCTCGATATGTCGAAGTTAAAGGGATACTAAAAAACATTCGAGATAGCGAGTTTTCGAGATAACAAGGTCATAACCAAAACATAAAATTTCACGCAAAAATACAAGATACGGAATAATATTCTAAAAAATTAGAGTCTTGATAGATGAGAATAAGTATAAATATTTAATGATAGTTGACAATAAGTCTAAATATAGCAATGATAATTTTAATTTTTAAAAATAGTGGAAATTAATTACAATGAACTTATATTGCTAGAATTTCTTAAAAAAGTCCAGTATCGTGGCTTGGCGCCATCTCTTTTGAAATTGTTCTTCAACCAATTTTTCTGTTTGAAAAATAGCGGCAAAGTCATCGTTTTCCACGTTATCGATGCTGAATTTTGAAATCCTTTGCGATGTGTCCCTTTTTTCCACCTTTATCTACAGCCTCTAAAATCTCTACCTTTTTCCGATTGTCAACGCGTTCAACTTTCGCTTAACGCTCACTGTTTTCTTTTCTTTGGAACTTTACATTTTTGAGACAACTGGCGATTCACTGACACGTTTTATAACTTTTTCGCCGACTAACTTAACCATACGCAATTCTGAACAATTTAGAACAACACACCTAAGCAACAATGTAACAAATGACTGGCGAGACATAGTAGCGACACTGAATGGCGATTTTTCCTGAAAAATTCATTTTTTACTTCGAAAAATGTTCGATATAACAAGGTTTTGAGTGAAAACTCTTCGACATAAGAATTAAAATTAACATTAGATGAATATGTAATGTCAAGGGGAAAAATAATCTTTCGATATATCAAGGTTTCGAGATATCTAAGTTCGACTTATCGAGAGTCTACTGTATAATACGCTCCATTGACTAGTCGCTGCCAGCCCCGCAAATCATTTCCGCAGCGCTGACGTTAGCAAATGCGCGTCCAGCTTTATATCTGCACCAATTTAGTTAAATCTACGATAATGATCTCCGCCTAGTTTTCCGTGCGGTATTTACTAACTAGTGCTTATTTCCGTCATTGTAATTGATCTTGATTGATTTTTGTCTTTGATGGTGGATGAAATATCCATTTCAAATAAAAGTGCAAAACAAAAGTGCTATACTTAATCAAAGCTTAAAAGATCATTATAACGACCAACGGCACCTATGTCCCCACATGAGGCGAGAAATGGATTGAAACCAAAATTCAGTCTTTTTAAAATTTTACTCCAAGCATATTGAAATACTGAATTCATCGAAATAATAAAAGCTCTTTTCTAGTTTGAAAATTAATTTTATTTAACAAAACTCTTACTCTTAACATTTTCCATAAAAATTCAGAATCGGACTCGTTTCAAAGTCTTAATTAATCGTTAATTTGAACATTTTGCTAAACTGACTTAGCAATTAACTGTGTATCTTTCACTTTCTTGCAAAAACTTTATAAAAATCTTAAGATAAATAACTAATAAATTTTTAATTAATAGAAATAATTTAACTGAAGAGGTACTATATATAAAACAAAAACAAAAAAACTTGTTCATTTTAAAGGACTGTTTTGAAAGCTTAATAATTTATATTTAAATAAGTTCTTACATCATTTATTAAAAGAATTATTAAAACTATAAATTAAGAATGATAAAAATATACAAAATAAAGACATAAGCTTTATAAACGAACATTAGCTTGTATAATGAAATACAGATAGAATACGTAAGATATTATTGGAGAAAAAAATTCAGACATTCTGAATAATTAAAAAAATTAAAACTCATGAGTTTAGAACTCAAATTATGATTCAAATAGGTTTTCTAGAAAATAAACATATATTGAGGAAGCTGGGAAAAATATCACATGCATCTATAAAATAGCTATTTTTAATAAACAATAAACTTATTTTTAAAATATGAGAGAAAATAAATAACATTGAGAGATTAAATGACAATTAAAAAAATTCACAAACACATTTGTATTCTATTAGAAATTTTAAATTTTACGCCAGCCATCTTCAGAAATTTTAGTGTGTTTTATTATAATAATGAAAATTAATTATTATTAATCTTATTTTTCTCTTACTTTTGATTTTTTTTCTAACTTTTAGCTGAAAAACTTTAATTTTTTAATTAAATTTTGT
>JAFIDM010000003.1:21103839-21122606 GCA_023159025.1 Thereuonema tuberculata | reverse complement strand
TTTAGTAATATTCTCTAGAAATGAAGCACTAACTAAAAGCGTCTCACTTAGCATTATGTGAAAGTGAAAGCATTATGAGCGTGTGAGTCTTGGCAACTTATTTTACATTAAATGTTTTGGGTGGGATCTTATTTTGAATTACCTTTACAATTTTAGTGGATTTTTAATTGTCGAAATAATTCATCATATTTATAGCTTTTAGAAAATGACGTCATTTTGTGAGAGAGAGGGGGGAGTTACTCGATTATGACGGTAAGGTGATTGTGGGGGGGGGGGTAAAAAATCGGCAAAAATCGATGACGTAATATATGGACGGACCCAAAGGCTACAACACTCAAAACTATTTTATACATGGTTTGTGAAGTTTATGAACCAAGTTCACGTAAGGCGTCCTTCCTTCTACTTTTAGATGATCCTGCTTCTTATCGTTCCAGAGAGATACTATTGCTGGCAAAAGAAAATGGTGTGCGTTTCCTGATGCTTCCTCCTCATACCACACTTCTGTTCAGTCTTCTCGATATTGGTGTTTTCTGTCCTCTAAAGAAGTCATTTTCTTCAGAAAGCATGAAACTAATGAGATAAAGCAAAAAAAAATATCTGAACCAGTATGATTTTTGCATTTTTGGGTCAACCAAACAAATGTAATTGGGGGATTTCGAGGAAGCAGTGGAGCGATATTCTGATATGACTCCTGGACCTTCAACTTCAGAGAAACACACACATTTTGACGGTTGTTCAAGTCTTAATTGAGATGTTGAAGACTGCTGAAGACGAACGAAGTAAGAGTCGACGTAGAAATACCATTAGATGCGTCAACTCAGTGAGTTCCTTGAAGAAATGGAAGAAAAATATAAAAAGAAAAGCAGTATATCTTCATCACAATCGGAAGATAACAGCAATAAGGAAAGGGAAAAAATGGCTGATGACGAGTGTTTTCAGGTCGGTAGGTCATATGAAGATGACTGTAATAAGGAAATGTGGATTCAGTGTTGCAATCAAGCATGCAAACGCTAAAACCACCAGATGTGTCAAGCTGGACATGCATATGATAATCAGTGCTAAGGAACAGACTCCTGCGTCCTTCATCAACGGCGCATATGATACAAACGTCGCCGCTTTGAAAGGAAAGAAAGCGACACCACCATTCTAAGCGATAACAATGATGGCTCTCTGTTAAGGGTAGAGTTCGCAACGGATGGCTGGGCAAGAAATCTGCCGCAGCTAATCGCCGTGACACTATCCGTGACACTTTGCAAAATATTAAATAAACAATATAAAACCCGCCAAAAAGATAATTGGCGAGAAAATTCATAATTTACATGAAATTAAATCCGCAGCCTTTATGAATTTTTTTAGTGCATAAAAAATCAGAATGCGCATGTAAATATCAATAAACATTAATGGAGACCAAGTTGTGTACTAAGTGACATCGAAGCTGTTTCACGATCATCAGCTAGGAGCAGTCATCAGCAATATTAGCGTGAAACTGCTGTTCTAAGATGTTACTTAGTGAAATACCCATTGATGTTTTTGACTTAAAGATCCACTGAGCTATTTTTGAAATTTTCGTACCGGAATCAAAAACAGACTGTTTCAATTTTCCTGAGCGTCATCAGTTCGATTTGTCCAGTTCTCATAACTTAGTGAGATCAAAAGAAACTTAAACAAAAGACAAGCATAAACAAAATAATGGCCCATCAGTTAAAAAAACATCAAAATATAAAGTCAGAAAAAAATGACAGCAAATTAATCATTGCTAGGAAACCGCTTAGATCATAAAGAAATAATTAATAAAATAACTATACACGTAGTTGCGAAATTTAAAGTGCGTGAGAC
Organism: Thereuonema tuberculata; assembly: GCA_023159025.1. NCBI lineage: Eukaryota > Metazoa > Arthropoda > Chilopoda > Scutigeromorpha > Scutigeridae > Thereuonema > Thereuonema tuberculata. Next base: position 21,120,770 of record JAFIDM010000003.1, on the reverse strand, counting down.
ATTTGTAAGAAACAATAAAGATAAATTCTGGACAACAATTAAAGATCCATTGATTTTTTTTTTTTTTTTTTTTTTTTTGGAATTTTCATACCGGGAATCAAAAACAGACGTATCAACCTGCCTAGGTATCATCAGTTTGATTCCTCGGTACTCATTTGCTGCCCTTTTAAATCGTAATTTTTATTTTGTTTACGCTTGGCCTTTGTTTATGTTTGTTTCGATCCCACTGAGCTTTTAGTACTGGGCGAATCAAACTGATAATATCTATGAAAGTTGAAGCAGTCTGTCTTTGATTCTCAGTAGAAAAATTCTAAAAATAGATCAGTGGTTCTTTAATTGAGGGGCTCAGTGGAAAAGAGGCACATGCCACCAAATGAAAATTTTGCAGGAAAGCAAGTTTTAGAAAAAGTAATTGCCTGTGGAGAATTGGTATCTACTTGTAAATATTTAAACTTATAGTGAAAGTAGATGGCGATTGAAGATGATGGTTAATAGAATAGATACTAGACGGCAGGATCTACTCAACAATAGCAAAACATCAAAATCCACATAGAGGTGGCATGTACCCCTTTTTCCACTGGGCCCTTCAATTGTTGAGCGTTTTTATCGTTATTGTTTCTTATTAACATTCTCAGCACGTTAAATTTTGCAATTATCGTTATTATGTTATTTCTGTCATTTAGCATCCATAAAACAAAATAGTTTAGCACAAAATAATTTTATGTGTGAATGATTTTGTTTTTTATTTTTCTGATAAAATAGAATAAAATAAAAATAAAAAAAAAATATTGCGTTTGACTGATCTGGACCAAATTTTCCATAATTACTCTTTAGGGCCCACCGGAAATAAACAGACTACAATTGAAACCTGATCTCCCCCTCCCCCACCTTATTTAATCCCCTTCATACTTTTACCCGGTGGTTGTGAGATTCAGTTTTACCGAGTTGCTCTGAAAAACAAGTAAAAAACATATGAAAAAAAAATTATGGCAATCCCGCGTTCAAGTTCACTTGATGGCAATGAAGTGTATTTGAACTCGGTAACCATACCTCTTATTGAAAATTATATAAAAGTGTGAAGGGTATTAAATTAGAAGGAGGAGGAGATGTGTCCAGGTTTCAATAATTATTGTAGCCTGTTATTTCCGCAGGTCCTAAAGAGTAATTCAACAAAGTTTGGTCCTGATTCGTCAAAGGGCCTAGGAGTACATAGTGAACAAACAAACAAACAAACGTTCTCATTTTTACATATAGATATTGACGGGAGAATAATAAGAACTTATTTAAAAAAAAAAAAAAAAACCTTTAAAAAATTTTATATTTAAAATATTCGGAATCTAAATTTGATCCACAATTGGGTTCGTATGCCATTTGTGGATCAGAAGTAGCTTCTCGAAAACCGACTGTGTTCGAGAGCCAGTTATTGTTATATTGTATGTGTTGTAGGCGAATCGATAAAGTACAGTAGAATGATCTGAGAAGTGATCGTAAACTGGTACTGGATATCCAATTGTAGATCAAATACCTGATTTAAAATTATAAAGGAAAAACAGGCAAATAAAATACATTTTCAAACTGACAAAAAATAATAAAGAAACATCATACTTTTTTGATATGATGACAGGAAAATTATTTTTTTTTTATTTTATTCGGCAAACTGATATTCGTGTGTAAACTTAGGCCGATGGAAATCGATTCACTTATCCTAACAGCAATCCCATGCATATTGCAAGCATATTTGAATTTACATTATATGGATTTAGATCTCTGTAGTAAAAAAAAAAACATTAAGAGCTTTAAGAAACTTTTTAAAACGCTTATAGTGCTATGTGTTAACTTTTGGTGGATCTTGCTCCGCAAGTTTTTTTAAATTTGGCATGTGAGCTAATTCTCGCTCTTTTTTTTTTTTAATCTTTACTGCTGTACTTTTATTAAAATATTATTTTTACGGGATTTAATAGTAGAAATACATTTTGCAAGACAAAAGAAAGCAAATAGCCGTATATTCAAATAAGAGAATTTACTGCCTGTATCCTCAGGATAAACATAATTATAAAAAGTACGAATAACTAAGGACAACAATAATAATATGACCAATATCGGACAGTATATATAAAAAAACTGTTTAAAAAATTACATGTTTCGAGAAGTAAAGGGCTCTCTTCCTCAGATACAAAAACCAACAAAGGAACTTAAAAGAATCAATTTTAACATAAAAGAATTAACATGGACAGCCAATCAGCGACTCCATTGGTAGATTTCATTGGCTGGTAGGGAAAAAGGCATAGTTTCAAGCAATTGGATCAGTACAATACAATAAGGGAAAGAAACAGAGAAATTGTAAAAAGTAAAAATAAAAACAGTCATGACGATTGTGGAAAAAAGAAGTCGGATAGAAACGAATAGAAAAATAAATAAAATACAAAAAACAGCCGGATTGTCGTAATGAAAATAGAACATCGGATGACCGTGTTTTTGTTATATTTTTTATTCATTTTATTCAGATGTTCCATGTTATATAAGACATCATGGCTGCAATCATTTAATGATTTATTTATTTATTCTTTTCATCCGATGTTCTATTTCAATAAGAGGTCACGATTATTATTATTATTATTATTATTAAGTGAACCTATCTGATATCAAAGAAAATTGGAAATGAGATCAATGTAGAAACAAGCAACAATGATGTTATCCATAGAATTTCAGTCAAGAATAAGGACAAAACTCCTCCTATAATTGTTAAATTTGTGAATAGAAACATGCAGTCTAAATGGCTTCTGGTCAAAAAAGGTGTCAGATTAAATAACAACTTAATATTTAAGAATGGAGATGACTCGCATGTTTTTATTAATGAGAATCTTACACAGAAAAAAAGAACTTATTTTGGAAGGTGAAAACATTAGCAAAAGAAAAGAAATGTAAGTTTGTATGGATTAAGTATGGTAAGATCATGGTAAGAAAAATAGAAGATAGCAATATCTTGAAAATTGAAGAGGAAGAGGAATTGAGGAAAATTATATAATTTTGTTAGTTTCTTGTAACTAAATGTATGAGATAAGAATGGCTAATATAGATGTTATAGATCAATTGTTGAAACCTAATACATTGAAATTAGAAAATCTTAATTTATGTTTAAAACGTATAGAAAAAAATAGAAATTATAATAAATTAAGAATCTTACATCTCAATATTAGATCAATAAGAAGTCATTGGGAGATTTTTATGATCAGAATTTAAAAAATTCTGCCCTTTATTCAAATAATTACACTAACTGAGGTTAATATACAAGGTAATGAATATTTAATCTATAAAATTGAAAAATTTACAAAATTTGTAAACTTAAAAGAAACAAAAAAAGGAGGTGGTATTTTAATTTTTTATAGAGATAACTTTACAATAGTAGAACAGAAAATTGTTAATAATATGTCATGTGAAGTTTCTATTTTAAAAATACAAAAGGATGATCATTCAACATTTCAAATTGTAGCTATTTACAGACCTCCATCAACTAAAATTGGAGTTTGTTTTAGAACATTTAACAATTATATTAACTGAAATGGAAGACAATAATGAATCAGAAGTTGGAAGTAATAATATATTGATTGGAGATAAATATAAATTTCTTTAAAATGAATAATAATAAAAATGTTTTAAAATACTTCAGTATTTTGACCACAAAAGATTATAAAAACTTTTATAAAAACAGTATTTATGGAACTACACGTAAACAAAATAATAAAAAAATATTCTAATAATTCATGCATTGATCATTCTTTATTAAAGATTTTAGTAATGTTTCTAAAGGTACTATATGTAAAGAGAACATATCTGATCATTTTATTGTTGCAATTGAAATCCATGATGTTAATATGTTGAAATTGTTGGATAAGAATTATTGTAACAATACAAAAAAAAGTTACTTTTTTCAATGAAAAAAATAATGATTGATAACTTATTGGAGTTATGCTATAAGGAAGAGGATTATTGTTATAAGGATTCAATAGAATTTTTTGATATTATATTACTTTGTGTCGGTCTGTCGTGAGATCAATGTGCCAGCGCCCGGGTTCAAATCCCGGTAGCGAGCTTGGATGTTTCAAAAATTTCCTTTCCTGTGTTGTAGCCTCTTCTTCACTTTCTCTTCGGTCTGACGTCATTCCTTAATGGCGTCCTGGGGAAGGCCACGGGAAACCACCCCAGTATCTTTCCCTTGTAATTCTAGGGAGTCTGCTAGGGGTTCGCCGTCTTGGGAACACTAGCGCTCCCTGGAGCACGGATGCTTTGGCAACGAAGCTCGCACTTCGGTGCGAACCGACCACACACATATTACTTTGTGTTAATAATAGTAGATGTAATAAAGAGATTAAATACTTTTTTTTTTATTTCTTAGTTATTTTAAATTACATTTCAGTCCCGTTAGGAATTTAAATTCCTATCAACAGGTGCTGTATTTATTTTAATACATAATAATTATATTAAAAAAATTACATTTAAATAAATTTTATAAAAATTACAAAATCAACTTATCCTCAAACAATTTGAAACAAAAATATCAACGAAAAACAATTTAGCACAACATAAAATTAACAAATTATTAATTAATATTATCTAATATCCAACTTTTTACATTATTTTTTACAATGGAAATTCTTTTACAATCTTTAAATATATTCCAATTTACATCATTAAAGGATTTCTCAATTATATAATTTAAATTTCTTATACCATATTCATTATAGATATAAGGATAATCAAGTTTTATTCTCTTTTTATTTCTCAAATTATAATTTTCTTTTATACTTTCATCTTTTAATTTAACAACACTATAAAAATTATTTATTATTATATTATATATAAATTTTTGTTTAGGATGTAATATATTATATTTTAGTAATATTTGTTTCCTTTTATTAATATTATTCCAAATGGTTTTAGGAAATATCAACTTTAAAACTTTGGTTTGTAAATTTTTTAAATTTTCCAAATGTATATTTCCTACATTTGCCCATATATTAACTCCATAATTTAGTAAAGAATCAAAAATTGCAAAATAAATTAATATTTTTATATTAAGTGGAAGAATATTTTTTATATAATAAAATATATATATGGCTACATTGAATTTTTTATATAAAATATTTATATAAACCTGATGTATATATTATTATATCATCAGCATATATATATATATATATATATATATATATATATATATAGCAAACTTTTAAAACATAAAAAAGATCATTTAAAAAAATTATAAATAAAATTGGCCCTAAATTGGATCCTTGTGGCACTCCAATATTAATTGTTTCCCTTTTACTTAATATTTTATTTATTTGCACAAAAATCTTTCTATTTTCTAAATAATTTTTCATAATATTAAATATTTTACCTCTTATTCCATATTATTTCAATTTAATCAAAGGCAAATTATGATCTATCAGATCAAAAGCTTTACTCAAGTCAATACTTATTAATAGTACAAAATGATTTTTATTTAAATTTATATTAATATGCCCACAAAATTTTTCTAATAATTTAGTTGTACTTTTATTTTGTTGATAAGCATATTGATTTTCATTAATGACATTAAATATTTTTAAAAATTCTTGTAATTTCCTAGTAAAAATTTTTTTCTATTATTTTATTTATAGTTGATGACACAGCAATAGGTCTATAATTTTTACAATGATTAAAAGCATTATTTTTGAATATTGGAACAATTTTTGATATTTTTAAATTATTTGGATAAATTTCTTTATTGAAAATTAATTGTATTATTAATGCTATCAATTTAGCAAAAATTTCCTTTTTCTCTTTGATATCAGAAATAGATATTTGATCATGTCCAATTGATTTTTTATTTTTCAACCCATTTATTATATTTATTATCTCTTCATCATTTGGTACATCAATTACAATTGTATTTATTAAATATGAATTATTTAAATCTTGTAATAAATTCTCTTTACAATTTATATTAAAATTATTACTTATTTTATAATAATAATTACAAAATTTTTTTGCAAGTGCTTTAAATTTGTTTTTATCTTCTATTTCCTGTGCAAACCTATTTATTTCATTTTCTTTTTTAGTTTTATGTTTATTACCTTTTTTTCTTTCTAATAAAGCATTTATTTTTTCCCAACAATTTTTTGGGTTATTTAAATCATTTTTAAATTTATTATATTAAAAAATTTTTTTTTGCTTTTTATTATTTTTGATGTTAATTATAAGAATTTAAGAAATATACTATTATAATATTGCCCATTACTTTTATTATTTTTATATTTTTTAAATAATTTGTCTCTTATTTTTATTTCTTCAATTAATTCTTTAGTTATCCATTCTTTATGTATTCGATCACCTTTATTCTGTCTATTATAGTGTTTTTTACTGTAAGAAACTCCTGAATAATAATTAGAAATTACTGATTCATTTGTGTAATAAATTATACATCTTTTGGATTTATTAAATTCACTTAAATATTATCATATAGAATATTTGGATTTTCAATTTCTGTATTATTAATTCTTTCTAATAAACCCTGTAAATTCTTTTCTAATTAACAGTAATTAATGTTTTTATATTTTTTTCTTACATATTTTAATTTTTTATAGGTACTGTTTATATTATGTATGCTATCTAAATTTATACTCAAAGATGTTAAAAAATGATCTGAAATGTTTTCTTTTATAATAAAACTTTTCGGACTGAAATTACTCAACAGGATGTAAAATCAGATTCACTTTTGAATTTAAATCTGGAAGAATTTCAGAAGAAATTGGATTGCTTAGACAATTTAAAGAAATTGGACAATTTAGATAAGCTGATGAAGGATATCTCAGAAATAAAAGACTCATTGGACTTCTTATCTAAAAATTTTGATGTTATTCTCAACAAAATGCAGAGTGTTATTGAAACTAACAAAACACAGAATAAAATAATTTCTGACTTAAAACAAGAGCTAAAAGTAAGGATCACATAAGGTATCTTGAAAAGCAAACAGACAACTTAGAAAAATATTCAAGAAGGAATAACATAGAAATTTTGAATGTTAAAGAGAATAGGGAAGAAAATCTGTATGAAATTGTGAGTAAAGTTGCATCAACAATAAATGTGCCATTTGAGAAACAAGATTTGGAAGCAGTTCATAGATTGCCAACATATAACACAAGAAAAACTAAACCTATAATTGTAAAGTTCAAAAACTTGCGACAAAGAATGAATGGATGGAGAAAAAGAAGAGAAACAAAATTGTAAGTAAAGATATCATCAGCAATGGAGATGATAGATTATCATTTATAAAAATAAGACTAACAAAAAAAATCAGAAATTTTTGGTGTGGAAAACAAAATTAAAAGCTAAAGAAAAATTGTACAAGTTCGTATGGATTAAGAATTGTACAATTTTAGTGAGAAAAGGTGAAACTTCAAATATAATAAAATTTTTTGATTTAGATGACTTAAAAACTGGTGTAAGGAAATGGCTAATGATATACTGTACAATGATATTATACAAAATATCAAAATATCTGTATTTTAATAATACTTTTGAATTGGAAAATTTGGAGGAATGGAAAGATATAGTTGATAGTGATTTGAAAGATAGTAATCTCAATATTATACATCTTAATATAAGATCTGTTAGAAAAAATTGGGATTTATTTGTTTATAAAATTAATTCATTACTAGAATTAATTGATGTTATCATCTTGACGGAAGTAAATGTATTTGAAAATGAAGTAGAATTGTATAATATTAACTATTGGAATATGTATTATAAATTAAGAAATGAACAAAAAGATAAAGGAATTATTATTTATATTAAATTTAATTTTAAGGTTGAAAGAGTTCATATATTTTCAATTAATTTTGAAAATTTAAGTCTTTTATTAAAAAAAGATATGTGGAAAACTAATATAATTATTTTTGCTATCTATAGACCTCCAAAACAAAAAATTTATAAATAAGTTAAAACTAAAAATTAGTAAACATAAAAAAAATATTATTTTGAAACTCTATTCAGCAATCACCTAAACATTTATGGGTTGAAATTAATAATATACTTGGACAAAATAAAAAATTTTCGGATAATAAATAAATAAATAAATAAATTACTACAAACAATTGAAGGAGATAATAAAGAAAGCAAACCGGCAAATAAATTCGGTTGTTATTTTACTAAAATAGATTTAAAACCTGATATCACTTGTGGGATAAATTTACTCAATAATGTAAATACTATGGGAAATATTACAAATATAATGGTTATTGAAAAACCGGACATTGCAGAGATAAATTATATAATAAAAAATATGAAAAATACTAATTCTGTAAGTATTGATGGAATTTCAATTAAAACTATAAAAAAAAAAATTCTGATATTTTTTTCCTATTTGATTTCTTCATTGATTAACAAAATCATTGAGATAAAACTCTACACTGATACATTAAAAATTGCTAAAATTATATCAATATTTAAAAATAATAATTTTAATGCTCCAGGAAATTACAGACCAATTGCATTACAACCGGTCGTAAATAAAATTATTGAAAACTATTTATCTAATAAAATATTTTTTTTTTATAAAACAATAATATAAGTTAAAGGAGTGTTTTATTTAATTTGAACAATAATATACTAAATATAAATCAATTTGCCTATCAAAAAAATAAAGGTACTATTAATCTATTACAAACATTAAGTGAAAATATAAACAATAATTTAACCCTAAATAATTATTCATTATTTTTGTCAATTGATTTGAGTAAAGCATTTGATTTAATTAATCATGATCTTTTGATTATGAAAGTAAAAAAAATTAGGGATTAGAGATGTTTTAATTGAAATTCTTAAAGATTATTTTGTTAATAGAAAAATGTATGTATCAATAAATAATAAAAATAGTATAAAAAAGAAATGCAATGTAGGGATACCTCAAGGTTCAAACCTTGGACCTTTATTTTTTATACTTTATATTAATGAGTTGTTTAAGTACATTGAATATTGTAACATGTTTACTTATGCTGATGACTTCATTATATTAAAAAATGAGAAAACCTTACATAATGCTGAAAATAAATTACAAGATGATTTTAATAAATTACAAATGTAGATGCATGACAAACTCAAAATAAATGATAATAAAACTAAGCTATTATTAATACATCCGAGAAAACAAACGCCTACATATTATCCAATCATTTTAGCACAAACACACTCTTGTTTACACAAAAAATATGTTAAATGTGTTAATTGTACGAAAATAAAATTTGTTAATCATTTTAAATATTTGGGTAAAACGATAAAATACACATTTACATGGGATACCCATATCCAAAATTTATATCAAAACTTAAGCAGTTTATCTTATATTTTTTATCATACTAAAAATATATACCAGTAAAATATAAATTATTGATTTACTCAGCTTTTTGTGATTTCTATATAAATTATGGAAATAGTATTTGATCAAATACCAAGAACATTAATCTTGTTAATATCAATAAATTTCAAAAAAAATTATTAAAAATATATTTTAAACTTATTTAAGTAAAAAGAAAATTACAATTGAAGATATAATTAAATATAAAATTTTCACACCTAAATAAAAATTTCTGTACAATCTTATTTTGATAAATTATTATAAATATATCTATTTGTATAATCGAGATGATAAATTGTACTATTTTAGGAATAACTTAAATTTTAAACTCGATTATCCGCAGAGATATAACAGTTATGGTGAATGTAATATGAAAAAAATATTACAGGATATAATTAATAAAATAGGTATAAAAAACAAACAAAATTGATAAAATATCTTCATTAAAAAGATTTCTTAAGATTTGGTTAATAACTAATATTTAATACTATGGTTAAAACAGGAAAAAAAAATGTTTGGCAAATTTCCGAACGGCGGTCCCAAATTATGAAAACCTTCGAACGGCGGTCCCAAATTATATAAACCTTTTTAATGACAGATAACGGTATGACTGTGAAGGATAACACATAGCCAGAGTTATATATTACACATCAAATCATATAGTTTTCGCTCAACATATTTAAGTATTGTCCGAATATGTGCGACTTATGACTAAAGCGTTATTACTCTTGGTGCTTGCGGTCTACCAGCCATGGCACGTTTAAAGTGATTTTTAAGCAACAATACACAATGTTTCATTAATAATAACAATAACGATGTCATAACACTTGACACAATGTTTCATTAATAACAACACAAATGTTTCATTAATAACAACGTTGGGACCGCATTCGGAGGTTATCATAATTTGGGACCGCCATCATAATTTGGGACCGCCGTTCGGAGTTTTGCCAAATGTTTTATAAAAATAGTGATAATTTTTGTTTGAATAACTCTTTGATTACATCGAATCAGTGATGTATCATTTACTTAGTTTTGTATTCTGATTTTTGAATGTTATTCTATTTTTGTTTATCTAATGTATTCGAACCTGTTGATGGGATTTGAAAAGTGAAGCATCTAGGGATTTTTTTTTTTTTATTAAAATACTCGAAGTAGTTGACTTTCAACAATTATAATTATCAAATAGTTCCCAGCAGATGTGAATTGCAAATGATTTCACTTGTGTGATTATAAAGTTCACTGTAATAGCTAATGGCTTTCACCCGTGTGATTACTCAATAATATCTTGATAAATGAAATTCGCTCAGTTCCTAATAATTTCAAACTGCTAGTAATTCCTTGAATCTTTCTTGAATTAATGCGTATGATGACGTTTCCATTCCAATTACTATAATACTTTAAACACAAAGTTCACTTTGTCACTTAGACTAAAGCTTCGCTGATTATAGGCTAGAATTAGACTGGCTTTGATTAATTCTGAAATTAATTAATTTACTAATCATTTTTAAATTATTCTGGCTTCGAATAATTTTCCTATTAAATTCACTGTTCACACACTATAAAATATACCTAGTAAATTTCCTTTATAATGTAATAATTGATACGTTAACACGCTCGTCATTACTCTTTCCTTTCCTTGACTAATAACGTTCACTAAGTCCGTTTCTCCTTTTAGTCTTCCCTTCCAAAATAAGAAAATAAGTAATTTTCGTAACCTACAGTTTGGGTCAGTCTATTAACGATTCCTTCCTTAATTTGTCCAGTCACTAGCTGTCGCTGAGTTCCGGATTCTTTCCTCGAATCTCTAACGCAATTCCATAGTTTAATTTAAACAGAGCAACTTGTCTCTTTCAACCGAACCGCTTCGCTTGTGGCTTCGTCAAGCGCTTATTCTCAACTCACATGTTCTCAGCTTACGTCACAAGGAAAATCTATTGGCTCTTTCCATTATCACTTAAGGGATCAGGTAAATAATGGGTCTAACCCTTAATGATACTTCTCAAATGAATGACGCAAAACTTTGCAATTAAGTAAACTTCAAATTAATTTATCATTCAATTAATACTTAATATTAATTTTCATTTGAAGCCAATCAAACAATAATTTCAATATTCCAATTATATTTCGGGGGCGAAATATTTACTTCATAATTATATCTACAGGATTGTTTCAATTCAATTCTAACAGGACGAAAATAATTTAATGAAAGTAAATAAGAAAAATTATTATTATTATTATTATGTAAAAAGATTCAAACCTTGGGTTTCCCCCGTAAAGACAACATAGCGGATCAAGGACAAAAACACATATTACCAAGTATAAAGAAGTGTGCAAGGGATGTGTGGATGTGTCCATAAATTTTCTAACTATGCATGGTGTGTCGAGTACCACAGCCTTCTGGTGTTGTGCGTAAATGTTTTTGTGAAGTCCTAGTGTGCTGAGGTTTTGGTACAATATGTGAGGCCACAAAATGTACAGGACGATGGATAAAACACATACTCGGTCCTGCCTGCACTGCTTCTGGAGGTCATGTAATAAGATCTATATATACTGATCTTGTCTGCGTGAGTTTTCTGCATGTTCTTGGTGATAGGCACTGCAATAGCAATGAGATAGGTATATTTGTTGATCTTATCAACAAGTGTGATGTCAGTGCATTGTTTTGTCTGTGTGAATAGGGCGGTCCCAGTACAGCTTATATGTGAGTGACACCAATACGCTTTGTGGTGTATACTTGTAATACGTGTTCTTAATAAGTAAGTGTTTGTGTGCTAGCTGTTGATGAACGATCGCTACCTGATTGTGTCGATGGAGATAATCAGTTTGGGAGAGAAGGGGACTACCATACATTATTTGGTCGATTGTAATGATGAGCCATTTCCTCCATGTGTTGTCATGCGTAATTGCGTCGTGTAGAATGTGTTTCTTGTAGTTACGTGTGGCGATGAACTGGTCCTGCTTCGCGATCATGAATCCTTCGGTCTCCCCTAACAGCTCGAGGCGATGTCTGCCATGGAGTTCCTTACGAGTCTATGAGTCCATGAGTGTTGTGCTCTTTGGTGGAGGTGTTTCCTAAGTGTGTGTACTTGTTTTTCGTGTAGGGTGATGATGTTTATGAGTCCTCGTCCTCGTCCTCCCTCCTTGCGGAGGAGTCATCCTTTCCGTTTCGGATGTATCGGGTGGTGCATGCTGTGTTTCATGAATGTAGTGCGTATTGTACGGTGTAGTGCTTCGAGTTCGGTGTTTGTCCATGGAATTATGCCGAAGGAATACGTTAGCGCGGGAACGGCAAAAGTGTTGATGGCTTTAATTTTTTTCTGGCGTTGAGTTGTGTTTTGAGGATGTTGTGAACGCGACCACGATACATGTGCGTGATTACGTTTTTGATGTTTGCATTGTCAATGATGCGCACTAGCTGGAAGGCCAGGTACTTGTAGGTCTCTCCCTTCTTCCATGGATTGGATGGCCAATCCATGATCCAGTTCAAAACCCTCCAAATTTGAAGTCTTCCCACATGTTATATGTAGCTTGTTATATTAGTCGATTCCAAACTCCATTCCAATGTCTTTAGTGAACTGTATGATGACTTGTAGTAATCTAGTAAGTTGTGCGCTGTTTGTGGCGTAGAGTTTAATATCATCCATGTAGAGTAAGTGTGTGATTTTGTATAGTGTCAGACTGCCTGAGGTAAGCTTACAACCGTGTTTGGTGTTGTCTAACATGTGGCTCAATGGATTCAAGGCGAAAGAGGACTTAAAGAGTCTTCCTGGAAAAATATCCCTTATTGTGGCAATGAGGACTATAGTGATTTAGGCGTTGGATGTGCTTAGGTGTAATGTTGTATTCCAACTCTTCATCGTGGCATCCAGGAATGCTTGATACTGTGTAAAAATAAATAAATAAATAAGTGTGGAAGAATAGTTGGGGATGTGTGGTTGTGTCCATAAATTTCCTAACTATCAAATTGTGTTGAGTATCACAACACAGTGCATAAGTGATTTTGTGAAGTCTAGTGTGCTCAGGCTGTGATACATTGAGTACGGCACCAGACCAGTGGCGGACAGGATGTTAGTACAACACCTAATTAGTCCTGCCTCCACTGCTTCTGGAGCTTGGTTGCTCGATCGGTGTATTTACTGATCTTGTCGGCTTGAGTTTTTTGCATATTCCCGACAATATCAACGAGATAGATCTGTTTGTTAACCTTATCACCATATGTGATGTAAGATCTGTTGTGATGTATGGCTTTATCTGTGTGAATTGAGTGATCCCAATACAGCTTATAAGAGGGTGACTCTAGTACGCTCAGTGGCGTGTACTTGTAGTACGGGACCGTGTTCTTAATAAGTGAGTGTTTGTGTGTTAGCTGTTCATGAACGATCGATGCTACCTGATTGTGTCGGTGAAGGTAGTGGGAGAGAAGGGGGCAGCCTGATATCATGTGGTCGATCGTCTCATGCGTAGTGTGGCATTTCTTGCATCTGTCGTCATGTGTGTGTCGTGAATGTAGTGCGTGTTGTGCGTTGTAGTGCTTGGAGTTTGGTTTTTGTCCATGGAATTATGCCGAACGAATGTTAGTGTGGGGACGGCCACAGTGTTGATGGCTTTAATTTTATTTCTGGCGTTGATTTGTGTTTTGAGGATGTTGTGAACGCGAGAACAGTATGTTTTCTTGAGTGCTTTTTTGATGTTTGCGTTGTCAAAGAAGCGCGCTTGCTGGAAGCCCAGTTACTTGTAGGTCTCACCCTCTTCCATGGATTGGATGGCCAACCCATGGTCCAGTTTAAAACCCTCCAAATTCCAAGTCTTCCCGTGTGTTGTATGTAGCTTGCGGCATTGGTCGATTACAAATTCCCGTCTAATGTCTTTGGTGAACTGTGTTGTGACTTGTAGAAATTAGTAGGTTGTGCATAGTTTGTGGTGTAGAGTTTAATATCATCCATACAGAGTAAGTGTGTGATTTTGTATTGTGTCACAGTGCCTGAGGTAAGCCTACAGCCGTGTTTTGTGTCTAGCATGTGGCTTAATGGATTCAAGGCGAGGCAGAACCAAAAAGGACTCAAGAAGTCTCCCTGGAAAATATCTCTCCTTATGGAAATGGGGAAATGGGGACTGTAGTGATGGAGGTGTTGGATGTGCATAGGTGTAATGTTGTGTTCCAACTCTTTATGATGGAATCCAAGAATGCCGTGATCTTGGGGTGTGTTTTGTATCCTTTCTGTTTGTTCGGAAAGAATGTTGTGTCTTCATGTGTGTGTGTAAAGTTTATCTCCAAGGCAGGAGGTGAGGTGTTTGTATAGTGTGGGGAGGCTAGTGATTGGACAGTAGTTTGCACGGTGCGCTGTTTCAGTGTTCTTGCTCTGTAGGTATGTAACACCCTGTGGGAGGAAAAGAGGCATATGTTCTGGGTGTTGAATTATGTCAGTGAGTGTAAGAGCTAGTTTCTCATGCAGGAACGTGAATTTTTTGATCCAGAAGTTCTGGATGCCGTCTGCACCAGAAGCCTTCCAGTTGTGTGCATGTTTTAGTGCTATCTGTATGACTGCGAGAGTAATATCATGAAAGGGTGTAAAGAATAAGTGTTGAGTTTGTTGTTGTTCCTCTGTGATCCATGGTGCTTTGTCATTGTGGGGATGGGGGTTTGACCACAGAGACGACCAGTATTGATGTAATGCCTCCCTGGTGGGATTGCTTGTGTTGTATGTAGTAGAGGAGATGTAATGAATTTACAGAATTTTTTCTCGTTGTATTGGAAAGTGTTGTTCCGTTATTTGCGCTTATTGTTCTGTTGTTCTGTTTGTTTGGTGTTGGTGTCGAGATGTTCCTGAACCTTCTTATGATAGTTTGAGTGTGAAGGGCGCGTGTTTATGTCTTGAATATCTTCTTAACCCTGGGCATAAGTTTCTTTGTTTTGTTTCCTGCACAGTATTGTGTGAGCCTGGCTATGTCTCCTCTAAGGTCGCTAATGCGTCCCTCAAAGCGACGTCTCCAAGGGAGGATGTATTCTTGTGACCGTGCAGTGGGGGATGTTGTGTTGTTTGATTCCAAGTGCCTGAATGGTTCCCTGCGCGGCGCAGTAGAGTGTTGTGTGTAAATCTGCTAATGTTTGGATATTGTAAAGATGCTGTGGGATAGTGTGTGTGTTAAGATACTATATGGCTGTGGAGAGTGGTTTTAATTGTTAGTGCTTTGGTGAGTGGTTGCCTGAGTGTGGGGTCTGTGTCTGTGTATTGTGCTAGTGCAATGTAGAAATGATCATGTGCTGCTTGGAATATGTCGTTAGTTGTATTTTTGGGGCATGTATACTGAGGGGTAGAATTTTGAATTTGCTTCTGAATTTGCCATAAAGGTAGTGTTTTCTGGTGGGGTAGAGTGTGGGGTCTTGTCGTTAGATTCAGCAACTTCTTCCTTAATTTGTGCAACTATGCATGGGGGAATAAGATTGTTAACTTCTATGAAACGTCGCTGATTCGCTACCCGCTGTTCGCTAAGCCCTAACGTTGGATAATGTGTGGTGAATGCTTGATGTAGTGGCTGTCTGTAACCTGTGAGATGAGTCGAGACGAAAACACTTCCGACTATTTGGGCTGGATGGTATTGCCCGGGCATTGTGGTAGCCATACTACATAATGGGGTGCCGCTTTCTTCACCACCACTTTCGGGAGAATATATTTTTCGAACGGAGGCCTCTGCCTAACACTGGAACGCAGGTGACTTTATCCTGGCCACATCCGATGCAGCATGTTCAATATTAGAAGAAGATTTCATCTTAGATGATTGGACCCTTTTGCCTACCCTAAAGCTAGTGTAGTTCCCGCCCCCACCGCGAGGAGATAGGGTCCAAGTGGGTTTGTTATTATTATTATTATTACTATTATTATTTTCAGAAATTTACACAATCATTAATAATCTTAAAAATACTAAATCTATTAGCATAGACAAAACACCAGTTTCACTTACAAAAAACAATAATGATATGTTTACTGTTGTAATTACTTTACTTATTAATAGAATAATTGACACCAAAGAATATCCGGAAGGACTAAAACTTGCTAAAATTGTTCCTATATACAGAAATGATTGCTTAAATAAAATTGAGAACTGTCGACCTATTGCCATACAACCTATTATTAATAAAATAATTGAAATATATAAGACAACTAAAATAAATAACTGTTTGAATAAACTTAATATCATTCATGCAAATCAATTTGCTTATCAAAAAAATAAAAGTACGACTAGTCTTTTAGAAAAATTAAGCAATCATATTAATAACAACTAGTCGGCTACCCGTCGCTTCGCTCCGGAAGCCTCGCGTATGTAACGGAAAAAAAATTGTTATTTATTAAAAAAACACACACACACACAAATTACATCAAGTAAAATAAAACTAAAATTTTTTAAAATTTTTTTTTTATTTTAATTTTTGATGTATATATTCTCTCAATTCACGACTGCTTTTAGAATCAGCGTGTGAATCATATATCTGTGATATATTTTTATTTTTTATAGAGATTAGAATGTAATCCTTGTGGTC
>JAFIDM010000003.1:21074612-21094631 GCA_023159025.1 Thereuonema tuberculata | reverse complement strand
TATATATATATATATATATATATATATATATATATATATATATATATTGTAACGGTACCACGTGATAATTTTAGTCCTTCAGGGGTTGTTCGGGTATTTTGTTGGGCGCCAACCGAAAAGTCCGTTCGGTGAATTTTCTATCTACCCCCTCCAAAGTCGTTACATGGTATGCCCTGGCTAATCCAATCCATTCGGAGCGTGGGGGAGCCACACTTCACGTTCACGCACAAAGAAGCACAACGCATTCACCACATTAATTTAAACTTAACCATTTTTATTCGACACTGCGAAATAATAATATGACACAACACTGCAAGAATAATACTTTCGGCGAAGCTATGGCTTATAACTTCTTAAAGCATAAAGTTAAATTACGACGCACTGAAATTTCACTTACGAAGCACTAAATAACTAAATTACGAAGCACAAATCTTCACTTACGAAGCACTAAGTAACTAAATTACGAAGCACAAATTTTCACTTACGAAGCACTAAGTAACTTGTGGAATACTACTAAATTACGAGGCACAATTTTCACTTACGAAGCACTAAGTAACTTGTGGAATCCTGCACGGGTGTACACGTGCATTGAACACAAAATTTGCAAGCTTTATTTTGCAAATTGATTTCAGTAATGTTTCGCTCAAATAAATGTAGAAATTGTAGGCTATCCACGGGTTGCCTATTCTAGCTAAAGATAACTTGACTTAACACACCCTATTTCTAACAAACGCATCGAGAATTTGAGACTCGGCCGCCAATACATCGTCCGCGGCGATCGTCGAGGCCGGGTGCATTGTAGCAAAGGTTAAAAGAGCGAAACTGCGGCGAGAGAGAGAGATTTTCCTCGAACACCCCGTTTTATAAACTTTAAGAGCGCCGCTGTGTGACGTCACGCGTCGCACAGACCATACGGATAGCAGGATTGCATATCTGCCCAAATAAGGGAGATTACCTCATTATTACCTCACATGGAGTGATAATGCTAATTAACCAATAGAATTACAATGCTTACAACAATTCCAAATATGGAATGATGGCCACAAGGAAATTCCTAAGAATAGGAAATTTCCAAACTCAAATAAACTTAGCTTAATTAAAGCAAAAAGAAAATTAATTCCTTATTAAAATCCTTAAATTCAACTAATCTTAAATTACACAACTACTTAAAACACCTAAATTTCTAACACTAAATTGCATTAAATCCTAATAAGTTACATTTAAAAGATTTATCTCCTAAAATCCTAAACTAAAATAAATTAAAGCCTAAACTAAAATAAAAATCACTGACAATAATTAAAACTGTCCCTAACGAAGTCTTTCGCCATTAGCTTTTACAAAATAATTACTTTGAAATTATTTTTCTTAATTGACATTTCTTTTGTCTTTACAATGATAATATTAATATTCTAATATTTTAATAGTTATAATAAATCGACATATGAGTATTGTCACAATATATATATATATATATATATATATATATATATATAAAGCACTGTTTTTACGTGTGTAGTTAAGAGTTTAAAAAAACATTAATAGGTCAACACACAGAGTAATTTAAAAAAACACAAAATTAAATAAAAACTACGTTTCGGCCCGAACCAGCGGGCCCTTTACAAGTGAAATAACATGAAATGAGAGGAGAATATATGGAAACCCAGAATCAAGCATGACGTCATAATCTCCCATCAAAAAAAAAAAAGACAAAAAAAAAAAGAAAAAGAAAAAAAAAATAAATTAATAAAAATATATATATATACACATCTTTTTTTTCCCTCTTTTTACTTCCCCTTTTTTTTTCTTTTTTTTTCCCTTCCCTCCTTCTTCCTTCCTTTTCTTTTCTTTTTTTTTTTTTTTTCTTTTTTTTACTAAACCAAAATATGGGGGAGGGGGACATAATGATGAAACGTACAACCCCAAGGAAGGACTAAAGCTAAGGTTTTCGGAAACCGTAATCCGCTATAGTTTTTACCGAAAGGGTGCTATTATAACAGGACGTATCCATTAATATAAAAAACGATTCCTTGCACTTCCTTAGGGTGGCATCAGGCTCATAACACATGATAGTCGGGCCTTCGTTATCCAACCAATGCCCGTGCTCGGCCACGTGCACCGCAGTTAAGTAATTTGTATCCCTGCCGCGGCCGATGAGTGCTGTTTAATACGCTTAGTAAGGCGCTGTCCTGTCTCTCCTATGTATCTACACGGGGCATTCACACATTGGAGGGCAAAAACGACACCCATAGGATCCACGGGACGGTTATCCTCCACATTTTTATTCACAAAACTAGCAATAGTAACCCTAATGGAGGAGGTTAGTACAATGCCTATTCGTGACATCATCTTTTTCAAAACGGGGAAAATAGTTGGGTGATAAGGTATGGACACAAATATCTTGGAGGTTACATTTGCTTTGGGAATCGGGTTATAAATATTCCGCAAAGTCCTGGCCACCTGCCTAAAAACGAAATCAACCGGGAAACCATTAGAAACCAAAGATTTCCCGATATGCTGAATCTCAGCATTAAATATAGTTAAAGAGCTAGACAATCTAAAAGCTCGACATGCTAACAACATTACTCTTAAATGACAGAGGACATGCGGAATTGAAATGCAGCGTGAGGCCTGTGTTTGTCGGTCTACGATATACCGATGTAACAAATTCACCCTCCGACCTCATAACAAAAACATCTAAAAAAGGAATGCCGTTACATTTTTCTTTTTCCATTTTAAAATGAATATCAGGGTGAATATCGGAAAAAATGTCCATTATGCCATATTGAATAGTATCATCAGTGTAGAGAATGAGATCGTCAACATAGCGGCAGTAGAGCGGAATACAGAGCTGCCCATGATCAAAGATGGAGAACGCCGTGTCCTCTATATATATCATACCGAGCTCAGCTATGTATGCTGACGCAGCTAATCCCATAAACAATCCAACGGTTTGCTTATAAAATATCCCATTAAAGCCAAAAATCTGCAAATCAAAGAAAGCTTTTACCAAAGGTAGCAACCTGTTAATACAACACGAATTCACAAAGTGTGTATAATGCTTAACCCTTAAATGCATAAAGGCTTTAACGATCAAATCAAGGGACAATGATGTGAAGAGAGCCTAATGAAAAGAAAGAAAAACCCTGAACGTAATCCAATTTACGAATCTTTTCCACAAAGTGTAAGATGTTTTTTACACTGAACGAACAAACAAAATTTAAAGCCTTCAACTTATTATCAATAATGAGTGGCAAAATCTTAACAGCAGAAAAATTGCAGTTAACAATGGGACGAACGGGGAAGAAGCCATCCGGATTCTTGTCCTTATGGATTTTTGGGAGAACACTTAACACCGGTATACGGGCCTGACTATTTTTAATGTTGTCAGCGGTATCAGACGAAATAATGCCGTCCCCAAATAAGCCCCGCGCAATTTTTTTAATGTGATTGAGGACCACTTTAGATTGCGTCGAGAAACGGGATATCCCCACGGTTGAATTTAAAAATTTCAAACCCATTTCACCGCAATTCCCCCTTTGTCAGCTGGAACAACCATGATTTCAGAATTATTTCGTAACTCGCTCAGAGCCTTGAGCTCTAAAGGATTAAGTACAGAGCATTTTTTAGTCTGATGAATTTTGGATCTAAGAACGCTGCCAACACGTAGCCGAATGGACGGGTCCAACGGGGCCCGGCATTTTAACAAACCAGCTTCGATATGGGAAATAATGTTCTCAATCTTCTCAAGCTTCCGACAGGGTGTTAAATTTAAGCAGGTTGGACCTTACCCCGAGTCAAGAGCAAGTATTGCTGCCACACGACGTGCATAGAGTGATAAAGCTCCCTGATGGTCTCCTGCGATATTTCTTGCCAAATTTGCTCCAATTGTCGGGCTAGGTCATCCACATTCCCTGGTGGATGCAGCCGCCTTCCCATCATATCCCAGACATGCTCGATTGGAGAGAAATCTGGGCATCTGGCTTGCCAAGGAAGTCATCTGGCTGGGCATCTGGCTGGCCAATCTGCAAGACAGGTCATAGCAAAAATGTGCCGTATGTGGTCTGGCATTATCTTGCTGAAAAATAAGGCCAGGGTACTGCAAAAGTAAGTGTAGCAAAACAGGTCTCAGAATGTCGTCAACGTACCGCTGTGATGTAAGTGTGCCGCTAATGACGACCAAAGGGGTCCGGCTATTAAGGGAAATGGCACCCCAGACCATAACTCCTGGTTGAGGACCTGTGTGGCGTGCAATAGTGAAAGCAGGATCGGCACGCTGCCCTGGGCGTCTCGAGACATGTCTGCGACGATCGTCTGGACAAAGTTCGAAGCGGGATTCGTCGCTAAACACTATATGTCCCCAGTCAACATCATTCCAACCGGATCGAGCCAAACACCACTGTAATCTGGACCGACGGTGTGCAGACGTGAGTGGCAGGTGGCGTAGTGGTCGGTACCAGCGTAGATGTCGCTCTCTCAGCCGTCTGTGTATGGTCATGGTGGACACTCGTCTGCGGGTCGCACGTCTGATGGTTGATTACGATGATTCAGGCGCTGTGACAGCTGATCTGATAATCACTAGGTCGACCGCTATCTTCATGACGCTGAAATCTGCCATTGTCCACCCATTCCTGCCAGCATCTATTAATCGCCGCATCACTTTGACACATATGACGAGCGATTCTCCGATTTGCCCAACCTGCCTCTTTCAATCCAATGATACGACCTCTTTCAAATTCTGACAGTTGCACGTAATGAGCTCGAATCCTGCGGCGAGGCATTTTTTCTGTCGTTGAAAGGTACAACGACGTGAACAAACTTCTCGTGCTCCACGACAACGCCAGACCACACTCAATTCTGTATATCCGCGAGGAGATCACATAACTTCTCTGAACTGTTCTTTCTCTCTACCCTACAGCCCTGATCTCGCACCTTCGGACCTTTAAAGGGTAAAATCCACTGGAAGCGATTCTGTTAACGAACAGGAAGTTGACAGTAACAAGTTGGCTGAAACATAGACCAGTAAAGAGATACCGTCAAGGTATACAAGCTCTGACATTTAGGTCATAGACTTGAACGGAGATTATATAAAAAATTCATTTTTTGTAGCTAAGAATTGAGAAACAAGGTGTTGTATTTAAAACTGTAGTAAAATAATTTTGAGAAAAAAACAATGTGTTGCATTACTTATTGAACGATCTCGTATATGGGAATTTTATTACTTTCACAGAAAATTTTTGAACACAACCGTTGGACACCTCATGTTCTTAAGTTTGTATTTAGTAAGTAAAATAAAATTCATAGATTCGTTTTTTTTTTAAAGAAATTTGCCTGATATTTTTGCAGGACATATCATCTCACTACGAATTGCAGGAAATAGCAAGTGTCACAAAAATAATTCACAGATAATACAGTGATAAAGGTCGCCATGACTATCTAGTTAGGTTAACCTCAATGCCAGTCATCTTTTCGTTGTGGGGCCACCTCCAAATCCTGATATACCGTAGACATGATTTAACAACCTTGAAAGACATTTTTATTAGACATTATTAAACAGCAAGTGAGGCAAATCAAAGCAAATCTAGTGCGTACCGCTAAAGAAACTATAGTCGACAGAATGTATCTCTTAGAATGGAGGAATCACTGAACTGTTTCTGTTACTTATATGAACATGAAAATTGATTTGTAAGTGAACCCACATACTAAGACTATTTTAGTTTGATTGAATTTCGCCCACTACAATTTCCGCTGTAGTGCAGTGAACACCTTTGCTTTAATTATGGTCGCCTTATATCTAATCCAGAAGTATTCAGTTCCTGTTAACAAAACAATATTCACATGTAGAAATAAAATATATGTTTATGTAAATAAAATATTGTAGGGGATGAAATTATTTTATTTTAAGATGTTGCCTTGTGTGATATATCAGATAGTGAGGTTTTTAACCCTTCCGTGAGAATGTGAAGGTATCGTCCGAGGATCGCTGATATAAATAAATAAAACAAATTCATTAACTTGTTTGCCCCAAGATTTTAACTTATATGCTTGAACTTTAAAGATATGAACTACGGAGATCCAAAAATTAAACAAATCGAAAGCGTTTAACAAAATCGCTATAATATCTTTTTCAAAGGTTACATTTCTTAATAGTTTATTCTTGAAACATAGTTATACTTCAACCAATGTAAGTTGGTCACTTTGTATCTTGTATTTAAATTAAGAGTCACTTTGTATTTTGCACAGATTTTTCCCTCGTTAATTTAAGTCCACAAATTAACGTTACTAAAGTTCTTTTAACTTTTAGTCTTTCGGCGTTACTTTGTAAACACAAATTGTTGATTCTACCGTGATTCGAAAGTTCATCAATTAATGTTGACATTTACATGTCCCCATTAGGCAAATGTAACTTGGTCACTTACTTGCATTAATCCTTATGATTATAATAAGATGTCTTCTTATTCATGATACGATTGGTTGACTCTAACCATTTATTCGTATCACCATGATGAGATCAATCGTAGAATCTAATCTGGCAGATATCGGACGTCTCTTGATTCGAATTTATACCTGCTTTCCTCTTCGTGGGAATCGTTCAATTCTTGAAAATATCTCCCGATATTCTTCAAACGAGTTACTTGCGTAATGATGTTGAATTCCTGTACTCTTCTTATCTTCTTAGAGTATCAGGCATCTTCCTCCAACATCACACTATATCGTTCTTCGATTCAGCCATCTTGGTTGGTTCTTCTCCATCAGAGATTCGTCTTGTTGTTTTTTTTTTCTTGTTTTTGGCTTTTACACCTTGCGTGCATTGTTGAACAGCGTCGTACTTCGCGCCGTTCAACATCTGCTGTTTACTACTTATTGTCAATTGTTCACACTGTTCCTTGGTTGTTTTGCACTTGCAAATAATTGGTTCGCGTGTTTTAAATTGTTCCTATTTGACTTAGGCATGGAAATAAAACGCTTAAATATTTCCTCTTCAAACTACAAATATATCTATTTACTATACTCAACAGTTAATAAATCTACTAAATATTTTTTTTTTCAATTTCAGGTAATTGTACGTTACTAATAAACTCTTACGTCAGCGATTTCCTTTTCTGTTTGCAGATTTAAATTATTTTCCAGGATATTCGCTATTATATTGTAATAAAATTTTTTGCACTAAATTTTACGATCTCCATAAAGAGATTATTAGCTATGTTTCGACATATTTTTAATAGAATGCTTTTGAAAAATAACATATATTTCCTCACTATATAAACAAGATTGAAATTCACTTTCATCACTTCATCACAACAACCTGTCTACCAACTGGTAATTGTACATTTTACTTAAATCTCATTTTTTTTT
This sequence comes from Thereuonema tuberculata, assembly GCA_023159025.1. Lineage (NCBI taxonomy): Eukaryota > Metazoa > Arthropoda > Chilopoda > Scutigeromorpha > Scutigeridae > Thereuonema > Thereuonema tuberculata. The sequence continues at coordinate 21,087,278 of JAFIDM010000003.1, read as the reverse complement.
TTTTTGGTATCTAATATGTGGCATATTGTTTTCACTACAATATAAGATTGTTATATCAAATTTCAAAATCGATGATATGCAATCTGCTTTCCTCTTATAATACATTAATCTATTTTATATATGATATATTTATACGGGTGATTCATAATTACTGGAAAGTACTGGTGGTTTTCATCACCCCATATCTTTTCAACTATTGCTCATAAAAATCTGAAACTTTTTATATAAAATCGTGACACATATAAAGAGTTATACTTTCATGTTATAATTTATTCGTTATTATTGAAATTCATTTTATTTGCGTTCAAACACCCCCATTATATCGTATATTTAAATAACTGTTGTGACGTTGTTTAAACTCTAAAAGTCTGGATCCAATATTCAAATGATACAGAAACCTAATTAGGAAAATTTAATCTAAATACTTGTGGGCCCGGTAGCCGAGTGGTCAGCGCGCTTGGCTGCGGGTTGGAGGTCGCGGGTTCGATTCCCGGCCTCGGTGGAGGCGGGAATTTTTCCACGCTCCATTCTCCTCCAAACGGGTCCTAGGGTCTACCCAGCCCTCTGTAGAATGGGTACCGGGTTTCTTTCCCGGGAGTTAAAGGCGGGCGGGCGTCGGGCTGACCCCCCGGCCCCAACTTCGTCCCGTTGGTCGAGCTGCGGGAGCCTGACCTCCCGCGATCCCACAGGCCAGCCATGGCCTATCGAAGGGAGAAACTTTAACTTTAACTAATCTAAATACTTTTGTCATTATTTCCTTTTTTTAAGTTAAAGTAGAAGAACAAGAAAAATCGTATTTGAATTAAATTTGAAGTGCTTATTAGTTATATTTTCCCATTAAAACTTATAGATCACATTACAATGGGTCTCTGTATTTATTATGAAAAGTAAGGTGTAACATTTACAAAAAAGAAAATAATATGTAATGTCTCTTAAACTAAATAAGTGAAAAATTAAAATCGAATATGTAAATTTTTTTAATTTGCGATGGAAACAGTGACCCCTCAATAACTAAAAACAAGAAAATAAAAAACAAGAACAAAATGTGGAGTATAAATCTTCACATTTGGGCGGAACTCCGGCTACCTGAAAAGGTATTTGACCACAAAAAAAAAGGAAAAAAAAAAAGAAAAAAAATATATAACAAACCATTTAAAGGGTAAAAGGAAAGCAATCAATTCAAATAAGAAATCTCAATTGAAAACACCGGTGCAAAAAGGAGGCAGCTCCATTTCAGCAAATTTTTGAGGAGAAGCAAAAAACTGTTTTATCACGAATTCTTTGAATTTATATGTATGATTCATATGTAGGGTTAAAATCTAGTACTTAATATATACTTTTTTACCAGAAGTGCTCCGGAGGTGTCCCCTTTTTGCACCGAATCCAATCAGGAGGCATATATGTATCCATTGTATTCCCATATGAGTTAACGGAGCTGCCTCGTTTTTTCATCAATCGATGGAGCGCCTTTCTATAAACGTTTAGAAATTAAAAACGAAAAATCGTCAATATATGGAGCTGCCTCCTTTTTGCACCGGTGTATTCAATTCTTCCCCTAGTATGCTTTTTGAGTCTTGCATTGGCTGAGTAGCTCTGGCTGAGGAAAGCTCAACAAACTCGAAACGGTCATCCCAGAGTCTGAGCTCGACTCAAAACGCATTCTAATTTGAAATGATTTCTTACCTTTAATCCTTTAGAGGGTTGGTTACACTTTTTTTTCTTCTTTTTCCTTTTTTTTTGTGGTCAAATATTTTTTAAGGTAGCCGGAGCCATGAGATCCATGGGATTAAGGTAGCCCATGAATTTGTATTCCACATTTTGATCTTGTTATTGGTTTTCTTGTTACTAGTTATTGTGGGTTCACTGTTCAACAAGAGCTCAACAAGCTCGAAACGGCCGTCCCTGAGTCTCAGCCCGACTCAAAAAGGAATTCTTATTCTTTTTTGAGTGGATTTTTTGAGTTTCAGTAAATAGAAAAAGAGAGTTAAAAATCTTTTTTATTCTTTTCAATTTTAATACATGGCTTAACGTTTCTAAACTTTAATTTTAATAATATCCGATAAATTTAATAAAAATAATTAAAAAATTTAACGAAAAACTTAAGAATAAAAACATTTTTATGATAAACTACTTAACCAAATTAATATTAAACTAATAATTATAATAGTCGAAAAATGGATATTTTTAAAAAGGAAAAACAACAACAACAACAACAAAAAACCCAAACAATAGACGTAGATTACAAAGCAGATTTATTATATGTCATATGAAAGTTCATTATTTATTTTTTTTCGCTAAAATAATGAGATTGCTGTAGAAAAAAAAGGAATGAAGGATAATAGAAGTTAAAATCAAAAATAAGTAAGAACCATACAATCTATATTACTAAAATCTTTTATTTTTCTGTCTGTCTGTCCGGCGCAATTTCCTTTCAGAATGGAAAATAGAAATAATTTAAACAATAAAACATTCGCGACGGGAATCGAACTTGCCAACTTCTGATCCAAAGTCACACATCTTATCCATTAGGCCACGGTGACCACAACTCACTCTTTATTGTTTTTTTGACTTATGTGTCCTTCCCCTTCCCCCAATCAATATTGAATGTAATCAACCTTTCTTTTTAATCTCAAGATTGTTTATTTATTTCCGATCCGTCTATTTATTTGTAATACGAAAATGACAATTAAACTATAACTGCCGAAACGTTGCAATATTTTTAAAAATAATATTCTTCCTTAACCAAATTCTGTATGATATAGAAAAACAAGCGCAAGTATACGGGCGATGACCAAGTTTATATTGATTATAAGAATTTTATACAATATAAAATGAATAAAATATCCAAATGTAGTTAAATTAAGATAAACAGTGAATACTGTCATAATGTAAAGAAATGTAAAATTAAGGTTATAAATTTTAAGTTGGTTGTCTTTATATATTTATTTGAACATTAAAGTTTCAAATGAGAATAGAATGATAATGTTGCACCTCTTATTATATCCCAGTTGAAAAGAACTGATCCATTGTATCAGCTATCAATTAAAAGGGCAATTGTCTAGTCTTAATTTATTCTATTTTTCAAAGCATAAAACAAATGCTTTGAATTTTGAAGACTATGTTAGTGTTGAAGTAAATTATTTTTATTGATTTAATTGTTGATTGCAGTAAGCTTTATTTTGTGCAACCAATACGAAAAAAATAGTCATTGAAATTATTATGCAAATACGTAACTAGAAAAGATAAAATCTATATTTAGTTGTAAATAATAAGCTTTTTTAACTGCAACCAAAAAGCAATCGATATGTATGAGTCTGGGCTTCGATGACCATTCTAACCTTTTCTCAGTGCGCAAATTCAGAAAATGAATGGATTGAATTATAACAATTTAATTCTACGACTTTAATTAACATTGACACAAACCTATCAAACAAACACCAATTGAATTGCTATACATGATTAAGCAAAAGTTTGCAGCAAAAAAAAAACCCAGCTTCCATTGCTGTTGATTTGCGGATATATTCAGGAAAATTTGGAGTGTAGATATTCTAACATCGTCTTAGTCATTTTACAACAGCCTTTGACTATTGTTAGCTTTTAATGACAGTGACTGTATCCTCAACATAACAGAGTCGTAAATAAAAACGATTAACTAAGAAAATAGTTTCGTGAAGGATCAATTAGTGTTGAATCACTTTTAATGCCTATCATTATCCTGATAGTACATTTTTACGAAGTTCATGTTTTAATATAATATCCGGCATTTGCTCTCTTTACCTTGACAGGAGTAGTCAGAGCAATTGTCCCAGCAATTGTCTATTAAATAAAGCAATGCTGACATGCATTTTCTATATTACAGAAAAAACAATAGCATTAGATCGCATTTTAATTTAACATCCACAATTTGCTTTCTTTGTCTGGTCGGAGGATTTCCCCTATTAAAGGCCTAGTAATAATGTTATTAAAAATGTAGAAAAGAAAAATATTTTAATTAGTATGCTATTAGATAAGTCATTTCGTACTTAATAAATAACACAATAAACGATCAACTTCCACAAATCTTCATTACTTTAGATATTTCTGTCCTCTAACCGAGAACTTTCATCGGGAAATTATACATGAAAGGAAAAAACAAAAATATATTTTGTTTCTTGACAAAAAATTTCAATAAACAGTCATAAACTATCACTTTATAATATCAATAGTAACAATATAATATTGAGAAAGCAGAAAAATTCAGAAGTACTTAGTTACTGTTAACAAAACAATATTCAGATGTAGAAATAAAATATATGTTTATGTAAATAAAATAAACTTATTTACTATACTCAACAGTTAATAAATCTACTAATTGAAAAATGTTGATTTTTTTTCAATTTGAGTTAATTGTACGTTGCTAATAAACTCTTACGTCAGCGATTTCCTTTTCTATTTGCAGATTTAAATTATTTTCCAGGATATTCGCTATTATATTGTAATGAAATTTTTTGCAAAAAATTTTAAGATCTCCATAAAGAGATTATTAGCTACGTTTCGATATATTTTTAATAGAATGCTTTTGAAAAGTAACTTACTTTTCCTTTGAAAAGTAACTTACTTTTCCTCACTATAAAAGGAAGATTGAAATTCACATTCATCACTTCATCTCAGCAACCTGTCTACCAACTGGTTATTCTACATTTTACTTAAATCTCTCTCTTTTTTTTTTGGTATCTAATATGTGGCATATTGTTTTCACTAAAATATAAGATAATTATATCAAATTTCAAAATCGATGGTATGACATCTGCTTTCCTCTTATAATACATTAATCTATTTTATATATGATATATTTATATCGGGTGATTCATAAAGTACTGGAAAGTACTGGTGGTTTTCATCACCCCATATCTTTTCAACTACTGCTCATGAAAATCTGAAACTTTTTATATAAAATCGTGAAACATATAAGAGTTACATTTTCATGTTATTTTTTTTTCGTTATTATTGAAATTTATTTTATTTGGTTCAAACACTCCCAATATATAGTATATTTAAATAAATGTTGTGACGTTGTTTAAACTCTAAAAGTCTGGATCCAATATCCAAATGATACAGAAACATAATTAGGAAATTTTTTATTTGTCATTAATTAATTTATAAAAATTTTTTTTTTTGAAAATGCTTTCTAACAAATGACTTTTTTGGGAAACAGTCGATATATATTTTTTAATTTTTGGATAATAATTTCGATATATCGGGGGTGTTTGAACGCAAATAAAATGAATTTCAATAATAATGAATAAATAATAACATGAAAATATAACTCTTATATGTTTGACGATTTTAAATAAAAAGTTTCAGATTTTTATGGCTTTGATTTTGATGAAGTGTTAAGGGAGATTTGGCGTACCGACACAAACACACCTGTGAGAAATAATATATAAGGATATTTAAGAATTCGTTTAACATTATTGTAAAAGAAATAAAAGAAAATATTCAGGAGTGGCATATTCTATTTTGAAATGACTGTTAGGCCCAACACAGAATAAACAATCAAATTGCCTTTCAGATTCATTTTTATGAGGGGGACTAGAGTACAGCTGTTTCACCATTCTACTGGATCTTCAGCTCTAGCCAGCCCCCTCGATAAAAATGAATCGGAGAGGCAGTCCTAAGGTGAAGCCATAAGCCAAACTGGCTATGACCTCGCCGAAGGCAAAAGGCAATAAAATAAATTACCGAAAAACCGAGAGGTAATATCGGCAACGTTCCCTACAACTAGTAGGCGAACAACAATAAATAACAAAAGGAGAAAACAACAAAGGCCGCAACAAAGCTACAAAAAATGGGTTTAACGTGCTGTCAAATCTATTTTGAAATGACTGTTAGGCCCGACACAGAATAAGCAATCAAATTGCCTCTCAGATTCATTTTTATGAGGAGGCTGGCTAGAGCTGAAGATCCAGTAGAATGGTGAAACTCTAGTCCCCCTCATAAAAATGAATCCTTCCTCAACAATTGTATGGGTATTAACAGATTTGTTGTTCAAGAAAGATTGGTTCATGAGTGATTTCATGATTGTTTATATTTGAATTCTGTTTTTTAAACTGGAGAGGAAAATCTTAGGGTTTTTCTCTACTCTGACTGTAATTTTCCTGAAGAAAACTTCCGCTAAGGAAGTTGAAATATCGTAAAGATGTTTAGAATGATGAAGAAGGAGGTATTGTGAGTTTTTGTGTTAAATACATTTAGGAAGAAGATTAGTTTTTTATCCTTATATATTATTTCTCACAGGTGTGTTTGTGTCGGTACGCCATATCTCCCTTAGTGCGTCATCAAAATCAATGATTGAGACATCATTTTGAAGATTATGTTCACCACTAATCACGAAAAATAAACAAAGTGTTGAAAATTGATGTTTTCATTAAAAAAACTTTACTTTAAACACCTTTTTATAAAATGTAGACAAGCTTTAACAGAAGCGACTTATCTTTCGAAAGCGAAACAAAATTTCAAATATTGCTAGAGCGTCGTAAACTTCAAATATTCCCTTTTTAAATAAAAATGCACTTAAAATAATATTTTATCGTTTATTTAATAAGAACAGATTAAAAAAAAATATATTTTAATAAAAATAAACGATTTATTACAATAATAAAAATTATTATTAAAAATTGACATAAAAATTTGTCAACTTCTCATATATTATTTCCCAAAGATGTTTTTTTTTTTTATCTCCCTTAATACTTCATCAAAATCAATGATTAGGATATCATTTTGAAAATTATGTTCACTGTTAATGACGAAAAATAAACAAATATATTGTTTATGTTTAATATTAATGTTTTCATTAAAAAACTTTTTATAAAAATGTAGAAGGCGCCATCCATTGACATTCTGTTCATTTATTTATTTCCACATGTCATTCGGTGACTGATCAAGATACCATGCGAATTGTACAGGTCAACCTTTTTATAAAAATGTAGAAGCCGCCATCTTTGACAATGTGTTTAACTGACATGCACAAGAGCTTTGGAGTTGTTTATTATTTCTCAAAGGTGTTTGTTTTGTTGCGAATCATTCGCACGGGTCAACTAGTTTAAGCATAACGAAGATGTTGGAATGTCCGAATATCTTTAGTTAATGAGTAAACCTTTTACTTTTATTATTGGAAGAAACAACCTAATACTTAAATAAGAGGAATAAAGGAAGAAAAGAGGAATATTATATAAATGTAATCATATACCGGGTGATTCATAATGTACTGGAAAGTACTGGTGGTTTTCACCGCCCCATATCTTTTAAAGTACTGCTCATAAAAATCTGAAACTTTTTATTAACAAAAAAAATGTAAATTTAAATGAAAAAGTATCTATAAATTGTAGCAATTGAAAATAAAAATGTATACTTTAGAATACGCCACAAAAATGGGTTTAACGTGCTGTCAAATCTATTTTGAAATGACTGTTAGACCCAACACAAAATAAACAATCAAATTGCCTTTCAGATTCATTTTTATGAGGGGGACTAGAGTACAGCTGTTTCACCATTCTACTGGATCTTCAGCTCTAGCCAGCCCCCTCGATAAAAATGAATCGGAGAGGCAGTTCTAAGGTGAAGCCATAAGCCAAACTGGCTATGACCTCGCCGAAGGCAAAAGGACAACAGATTTATTGTTCAAGAAAGATTGGTTCATTAGTGATTTCGTGATTGTTTATATTTGAAATCTGTTTTTTGAAGTGGAGAGGAAAATCTTAGGGTTTTCTCCACTCTTACTGTAATTTTCCTGAAGAAAACTTCCGCTAAGGAAGTTGAAATATCGTAAAGAAGTTTAGAATGATGAAGAAGAAATTATTGTGAGTTTTTCTGTTAAATGTATAAGGATACTTAAGAATTCGTTTAACATTATTATATAAAGAAATAAAAGAAAATATTCAGGAGTGGCATATTCTAATGCATACATTTTTATTTTCAATTGCTACAATTTATTGATACTTTTTTTTATTTACATTTTTTCGTTAATAACCTTGCGACGTTTCTGTGATTTGCAGTTCATGTATTTTATTACTAGAAATATTTGTCACTAGATTGAAAGATCATCATAAGATGAGAGTAAATTGTTATCTAATTTAAAATGTTTGTAATTTATATAGAAAATTACATTATTTTATTCATGTAATTTTCTTTATAAATTCCAAATACATTTTAAATTACAAAATTTATATAAATACATAATTTTAAATTTATAATTACATTGGTAAAAACTTATATATCCTATATACAGCCTTATGCTGCTAAATTGATATACTTATTTATTTACTAATTTATTTTCATATTTATTTTTTGTGCTTAATATTCAATATATTTCAAACTAGGACAGTCTAACAGGATTAAAGAAGTAGAAGAACAAGAAAAATCCTATTTGAATTAAATTTCAAGTGCTTATTAGTTATATTTTACGAATAAAACTTATAGATCATGTTACAATGGGTCTCTGTATTTATTATGAATAGTAAGGTGTAACATTTACAAACAAGAAAACAATATGTAATGTCTCTTAAACTAAATAAGTGAAAAATTAAAATCAAATATGTAGATTTTTTTAATTTGCGATGGAAACAATGACCCCCTCAATAACTAAAAACAAGAAAATAAAAAACAAGAACAAAATGTGGAGTAAAAATCCTTTTTTTTTTTTTTTTTCACCAACGCCCGGGCTCCTAGAATTTAATCTTTTGGCCGCAACAAGGGGCGAGAAATGTGAGTATTTCGCCGAAGAAACGTTGCCCAGGGTACACCATAGGAGGCACTCACGCTATACCCGCAGAAACGGACGAAACACAGAAGGAGAAAGATACATCCATGCCGACGCCGGGATTCGAACCCAGGTACTGGCGCAGTGATCGCCACGGCTGGCCGCCGCCGAGACCGCACGACCATGCCAGCACGGCAGTAAAAATCTTCTCATTTGGGCAGCACTCCGGCTATCTCAAAAGGATTTGACCACAAAAAAAAAAAGGAAAAAAAAATATATAACAAACCCTTTAAAGTGTAAAAGGAAAGCAATCAATTCAAATAAGAAATTTCAATTCTTCCCCTTTTTTGCTTTTTGAATCGTGCACTGGCTGAGGAGAGCTCAACAAACTTGAAACGGCCATCCCAGAGTCTCAGCTCGATTCAAAACGCATTCTAATTTGAAATGATTTCTTACCTTTTATCCTTTAGAGGGTTTGTTAATAAAAATTAATTTAAAAACTTAACAATAAAAACTTAGCCGTTTATATGACTGAAACATTTTTATCACAAACTACTTAACCAAACTAATCAAACTAAGAATTATAATAGTCGCAAAATGGAATGAAGTAAGATATTTTTAAAAAAGAAAAAAAAAAAAAACAAAAACCCCAAAACAATAGACGTAGATTACAACGCAGATTTGTTATATGTAATATGAAAGTTCATTATTTATTTTTTTTCGTTAAAATAACGAGTTTGCTGTAGAAAAAAAAAAGAATGAAGAATAATAGAAGTTAAAATCAATATAAGTAAGAACCATACAATCTATATTACTAAAATCTTTTATTTTTTCTGTCTGTCTGTCCGGCGCAATTTCCTTTCAGAATGGAAAATAGAAATAATTTAAACAATGAAACATCCGCGACGGGAATCGAACTTTCCAACTTCTGATCCGAAGTCACACATCTTATTCATTAGGCCACGGTGACTACAACTCACTTTTTATTGTTTTTTTGACTTATGTGTCCTTCCCCTTCCCCCAATCAATATTGAATGTAATCAACCTTTCTTTTTAATCTCAAGATTGTTTATTTATTTCCGATCCGTCTGTTTATTTGTAATTCGAAGACGACAATTAGAACTATAATTGCCGAAACGTTGCAATATTTTTAAATATAATATTCTTCCTTAACCAAATTCTATGTGATATAGAAAAACAAGCGCATGTATACGGGCGATGACCTAGTTTATATTGAAGAATTTTATACAATATAAAATGAATAAAATATCCAAATATAGTTAAATTAAGATAAACAGTGAATACTGCCGTAATGTAAAGAAATGTAAAATTAAGGTTATAAATTTTAAATTGGTTGTCTTTATTTATTTATTTGAAAATTGAAGTTTCAAATGAGAATAGAATGATAATGTTGCACCTCTTACTACATCCCAGTTGAAAAGAACTGATCCATTGTATCAGTTATCAGTTAAAAGAGCAATTGTCTAGTCTTAATTTATTCTATTTTCAAAGCATAAAACAAATGCTTTGAATTTTGAAAACTATGTTCGTGTTGAAGTGAATTATTTTTATTGATTTAATTGTTGATTGCAGTAAGCTTTATTTTGTTTAACCAATACGAAAAAAATAGTCATTGAAATTATTATGCAAATACGTAACTAGAAAAGATAAAATCTATATTTAGTTGTAAATAATAAGCTTTTTTAACTGTAATCAAAAAGCAATCGATATGTATTAGTCTGGGCTTCGATAACCATTCTAACCTTTTCTCAGTGCGCAAATTCAGAAAATGAATGGATTGAAAAAAAACAATTTAATTCTACGACATTAATTAACATTGACACAAACCTATCAAACAAACACCAATTGAATTACTATATATGATTAAACAAAAGTTTGCAGTAAAAAAAAAACAGCTTCCATTGCTGATGATTTGCGGATATATTCAGGAAAATTTGAACATGAGCTATTCTAAACATTGTCTTAGTCATTTTGCACAAGCCTTTGATTATTGTTAGCTTTTGATGACAGTGACTGTATTCTCAGCATGATTAGAACTATAATTGCCGAAACGTTGCAATATTTTTAAATATAATATTCTTCCATAATCAAATTCTATGTGATAGAGAAAAACAAGCGTAAATAAAAACGATTATCTAAGAAAATAGTTTCGTGAAGGATTAATTAGTGTTGAATCACTTTTAATGCCTATCATTATCCTGATAGTATATTTTTACGAAGTTCATGTTTTAATATAATATCCGGCATTTGCTCTCTTTACCTTGACAGGAGTAGTCAGATATAAAGTTCCAGGAATAGTCTTTTAAATACAGTTTTGCGGAAATGCCTTTTCTATATTACATAAATAACAATAGCATTATATTGCATTCTAATTTTACATCCGATATCTGCTTTCTTTGTCTGGTCCGAGGATTTCCTCTATTAAGTCCTAATAATAATGCTATTATAAATTTAGAAAAGAAAAATAGGTTAATTAGGCTGGTCGGAGGATTTCCTTTATTAATGTTATATAATGTTATTATAAATGTAGGAAAGAAAACTAGATTAATTCTTATACCATTAGATAAGTCATTTCATATTTAGAATAAATAACACAATCAACTTCCACAAATCTTCATTACTTTCGACATTTCTGTCTTCTAACCGAGAACATTCATCAGGAAATTACATATGAAAGGGAAAAAACAAAAATGTTTTCTTTCTTGACAACAAATTTGAATAAACAATATAAACTATCACTTTATAATAACAAAAGTAACAATAAAATAGTGAGAAAGCTACATTTTGAAAACATATACATCAATTGTAAAATGAGAAAACAATTGACAAATAACTGATAAAAATCAATTAAGCCCTAATTTTGCTTTTACATTCTAGTTACAATTCATAATTTTTTTAAAAAATTCAAATGAAATCTCGTTGACTTTTAAGAGTTTTCTCTTAATAAAAACAATTACACCAATTGATAAAACAGGATTCAATTAAGAATCTCTGCTCTTCATCGCTAGATTTGGAAATAATATTGACAATTGGATCAGGATTAAGGTAAAATTTTAAAGAATGATCCGCCCAATCGTTTATTCTTTTTTCTGAATGCCCTTTCGTGTTCGTCTACAGGTTTCTTTAACGACCTACCAGTGATTCCTACATATATTCCTCTACAATCTCTACATTCAAAAGAATAGATAAACACCCATTTCGTATAAAAATATATCTTTACCTTTACCACTATCAATATTCTTTTTGAATAAACAATTACTTTTATAATAAATCAATTTTATATTATTTTCCGAACACACATCTTTTACATTCTTGTCAACATAAAAGCCAATAGGAAGTTGTAGGAATTTACAATCTTTGAAAACCTAAACTTCTGATGATTTCTTAAACATTCTTTAAGTTCTTCTTATTCTCAAAAAATTAGGGCTTAATTGATGTTTGTCAATTATTTAATTATTTTACAATTGATGTAAAAGACTTGATGTACGTTTTCAAAATGTAGCTTTCTCACTATTATATTGTTACTACTGTTATTATTAAAGTGATAGTTTATGATTGTTTATTCAAATGTGTTGTCAAGGAAGGAAACATATTTTTTTTAAACATAACTCCAGAAATGATAATTGTAATAAATAGAAAACACAACAGCATCTTTTTATAAACATTGCTATATTTCGCAGATATATTTTATCTGCTTCTTTGGGCTTAGAATATTCTTCATTAACAAAAGGTTTAAAGGATAGAATAATAACAATATATGGTAATTACAATATGAATAATACAGGGTCATACATGTCAGATCATATACATATTAATAATTTATAATTATTACAGTTAATGTTGTTGTCAGATTTTTTTAAACAATATCAAGTAATTACCAGCTATTATCATACTGGTAATTACTTGAT
>JAFIDM010000003.1:21035261-21049612 GCA_023159025.1 Thereuonema tuberculata | reverse complement strand
GAAGCACTCTTTTATTGAGGTGGAATACCGAAAAAATCACTATTTGCCATGAAAACCATCAATAAATGTAACTCAAACGTCACTGAAAAGTGACAATTATAATTAAAATGATAGTCAAAAAAGAATGAAGCGATACTTCTATTAGATAGAATACTTAAAAATCACTATCTGTAACTCAGAAACCATCAATATTTGGAACACAAATGCCACTGAAAAGTGCCACTTAGAATAAAAAAATAGATTCAAAAAAGAAAGAAGCAGTATTTCTATTAGATAGAATACTGAACACTATTGTAACTCAGAAACCACTGAAAAGTATCATTTGGAATAAAAAAAAAAAGAGTCAAGAAATAAGAAGCAGTATTTCATTAGGTAGAATACTGAAAAATCACTATTTGTAACTCAAAAACCATCACTATTTCAAACTCGAAAACCACTGAAAAGTATCAATAGGAGTAAAAAAAAAAGATAATCAAGAAAGAAAGATGCACTATTTCTATTAGGTAGAATACTGCTCAGAAGTTAGACGTCTTAGCCATTAGACCACTAGGCCTACATTCTAATCTCTGTAAAAAATAAAAATATATCATAGATATATGATTTACAAGGTGGTTCTAAAAGCAGTCGTAGATTGAGAGAATATAGACATCAAAAATTAAATTTAAAAAAAAGCTTTTAAAAAATGTTAGCTTTAGTTTCCTTGATGTAATTTGTGTGTGTGTGGGTGTGTGTTTTTTTTAATAAATAAAAAATTGTTTTCCATTACATAAGGGAGGCTTCCGGAGCGAAGCGACGGGTAGCCGACTAGTAGCCTATAAAAATCTTGTAATTGCCTGTTCTTTAATATGTACCAACTTTGTTTTTAACAGGCCTATTTCTCAATCTTTGTTTATTCTATTTGTCGATTAAAGGATAACTATTGAGTAGTTTGTTGTTATTTATTTAATTTATTTAACCCCAATAAAAAGATGTAGGGAGTGTTTTACATTGGGCCACTTTTTCGAATTATCGAAATTATAAATTGAGTCGTAAATAGCAGTTTTGCGGTTTTTTGAAAGTCAATTAATTATTTGAATTTTTTTTTACGTATTTGCTTTGGAAATAATCCCTTGACTCAGCTCAACTATCAAGCTACAATTTGGTCCAAGGTACAAAATTCTCGGATACCTCGAGACAACCATCCCATACCACACTTATAAAGGAATATTAAATGAGAAAACAAAATTTAGCCTACATTAACAATTCGTACTCATTTATTGACATTTTTCTTTTTACGAAATATTGTAACGTTGAAAGTGTAGTCGTGAACGTTCAAGTACAATCAAAAAATAAATAATAAAGTAAAATACTGATAGAGCTTTAAGCCCTCCTACCATGAATGATTGATCCACCTACAGAACTTTCAGGTTAGATAATCTTAAAATAAATGGAGTAATCTTTAATCCCCCACTTACAGTCACTGGGCCCATAGAGTAAGCTGCAACTAAGGGAACACTCCAGATTAAAAATGCCAAAATAGTTTTGTAAACCTAGTTTTGAAATGATTTGTAATCATAATCTCAACCGCTAGTTAAAACAAGATACAAATATTACTCACTCTAAAAATATCAACACTCTTTAAAATGAGTTTAAAGGTTATACATGAAACTAATAAAAATGACAACTATTGATATATTTTGTTTTCTTTCTCCTTATAATTAGTTTCGCTAGAAAAATTATTAAATGTCAGTTCAGAGTTCTTCTCCTAAGTTTGTTCTTAAAACACACCTTTTTGTATTTAAGAAAAATTATGTAAAACTTAAACACATACAAATTATGTTTTTTGTATGATTAAACAGTGTCCGTCGTTTTAAACTGTCTGGCACCTTTGTCAACTAAAAAACAAATTCTAAATACTTCGCCGAACACAGCTAAAGCTAATTCCCTATGAAACGGCGTTTCATTAGCTTTTCGTTTTAAACACTATTATAGCTGAAACACACACTTTGATAGTCTTGCTTCTTACATACGATAACGGCCTCTCACCTCAAAGTAAGAATCGGTTGATTCCAAGATTTCTTTTTATTTAACGAGAAAATTTATATATGTTTAATATATATATATAATTAATATTATATATATGTTTTTAAGTTCTGGTTGACTTCTCGTTTCTCCGTTCAGTCTGTCGTCGACAAATTCGTTATATGGGTATTTTGGTTTCTTACGCCCACCAACGTTTATGAAAAAGGTTTTTACTTATAACTACTCGTCTCTTTCGTTGAGCGCCGGCCATTGACCTCTTCGGACGGTACATCGCTCGTCGCTCTCCTTAACGTCTCGCACCGAAATTTTTCAAATGGCAAACACATAGTAACGGGTTTCATCACCACACATTTCTTAAACACATCCTTGCCGAGTGTTTAGTTCGGCACGGTAATGTATATCAGATGAAATATGATGGCTTTGGCCTAAGTTCTGAGGACAACACATCCTCTGCTGCCAGCATGGCGTGACCTTTCGCTCAAAGGTATCGAAGTCGTCTCTGCCACGAGGTGTTAGCTTCTCTCCCTCTCACACAACACATTCCCGCCAAAACTAGCCTCTACTAATTTTGACCAATGGGGTATTTAAGAAGTACTCACGTGACCCCTTGACTCCAAGCTCCACGCAAGGCACAATATGACGCACTTCCTGCCAAATCGAAACTTTATATCGAACTAGCATGAGATCAACGAAAAGAAACTTTCCCACATCAGTTCTCTTTACTGAAATGGCTTTCTTAAAAATGCCTAAAAGTAATTAAACATACAATATTTGTACACAATAATAATCCAAAAAACACACATATATTAAATCACCAATAATTCTCCATTAAATCACACAACAAATATTTTCCTTTTAAATATCATAATAATCCCGTTGATCTGATGATTAACTAAAATAAACACCTTGAATCCAAATTACATTATGGGATCGACGTTTAATCCACTAAAGCAAATCCCCACCCTTCAGGATTCATACACCATTAACTGACAATCCCAAACTAACTTTTATAGTAGTATTAATATATAATTAAACCAACATCACAATAACATTTACGTCGTAGGTTAATATATAATTAAACCAAGCATCACATTAACATTTACGTCGTGGGTTAATATATAATTAAACCAAGTATCACATTAACATTTATGTCGTTGGCCCACACACACATGTACAGGAATACAGGCTTAAACATTATTAACTTAAAATGACCCATAAATTTATTATTCGGATTCGCAACAATCCACACTAAAGTTTAATAATTACCCGCATAAAGAACAAGAACAAAATCCCCCCCCCCCCCCCCACCGTCAATCAAGATGGCGACTAAAAAGGGAAAAAAAAATTAGTCTGTTTATTTACAGTGTAACAAATTACATCGTTACAATATTTTTGTTTGTATCATCGAAATGAATCGCCCAAAGAGAATTTTTTTAATGTATTTGAGTCTACACCGTCTCTTTTGTTCCTGGTTTTAATACAGAGACATTGGTATCCGTGGTATTTACCACTGAAACACAAAACACAAAATATATTGTTCTATTAATTAAACTGTTTTATTGTTCAGGTAAAAAGGAATTAAAGATGGAAACCATAATGCATTTATGTAATGTATTAATTTAAATATTCTTTTAATGTGTGTTAAAATGAAGTCCTCTAAAAAAAAATGAAACTAAAAACACAACAATTAAAATAATTTAACGTGTGGAACATGTCTTATGGAAAATGAAATAAAAACAACAATGGATAAAAATGATTAAAAACTGTATTTAAGACAGGATATTACACTAGCTTTCGACCTGAGCCAGCAGGTCCTTTTCAAGTGGGTTGTTACAGATATGAAATGGGGAATATAAAGACTAATTGAATAAGCCGCAGGGACACGTGATGAAGGAGGCGAGTCCATAATAGTTGATAGGAGATTTCAGCCACGGCAAGGATGGAAGATACCATTATTCGTATTCAAGGTGTAAACATAAGTTTACAGAAAACTTATAAACAGGCATAAAAAACAAAAAACAAAAACAACAAAAAATATTATAAAAGTAAATCCACTTACAAAAATATGCAAACACACTTACAAATAAGAACAAAAAAATCTTTTTTTGAATAATTTTTGAACAGTAGTGATGAGATTGAGAAAGATAAATTATGTCTCCTTATGGAACCCATATTGAGCTATAGTTTGGACCGATAAGACATCATTAAAGCAGTTAGAGTCCGTTAAGATGTGGAATAACTCTTTACTCTTGCGATATGTGTCGTTGAGTTCATGGCAAACGATACAATAATTGGCAAAATCCAATGTATGGTTTGATTCACGGACGTGACAAACACTAATAGTTGTAATCACGACTACGGAGAGCCTGAGAGTGTTTGGCTTCTTAATAGGCTGTTTGGTTTCGCCTATGTATATGCAGGGGGCGTTGACAGAAGGCAGCACATAAACCATCCCTTTAGGGTTGTCATGGGAAACAGAACGGTCCTTAACATTAAGGAACTTGCCTAAAGAAAGAGTAATGGATGACGTGAGAACAATATCAAACCTGCATAAAATCCTTTGAATACCCTGAAAAGTAGTAGGATGAAAAGGGATGGAAATGTAATGATGTAATCTAGAAAGCAGCTTGGGAATTGGATTATAAATTCTATTAGTGTGCAATAACAATTGGCGATGAACAAAGGAAGTTGGGCAATCATTTAGAAGCAAAATATATTTAACTTTCTCAATCACATCAAGAAACAACTGATAAGAACTGGAAATATTGAAAGCCCTACGTATCGCTTCCTTTAGTATGTGTCCCTGAGGCTTATTCAGTTAGTCTTTATATTCCCAATTTCATTTCTGTAATGTAGCACAAACATTTCATATATTTTGAAAAAACAATAGATACACAGGAAGCTTTTCGGCTCCAAAACGGAGCCAAACCTTAATTCAACCTAATCAAAAACTAACGTCCTCTAGAACTACATTGTCCTTCAATTCATCTACACCAGTTTACGTTAAAAAAGAATTTCATTGCAATGATGGTAAACAAAGCATTTCAAACACATTTCAAACATGTTCATCTACTCAAATGTTTGAGAAATATTGAAAATATTCAGAATAGATTTCTTGAAAATGGTTACCCTAAAGGTTTGTACAAAAATGTATTATTTTCTCTGTTTCAAATATCTACCTAAAGAAAAAGAGATAGTCAATAAAAAAAAATGCTATTTCATTTCCGTATAACCCGATATTACACAAACAGGATAAAAAGATCTTTCAAAATACTGATATCAGAGTTGCTTATTCACTTAACAATAAGTTAATATAACCACAATCCAACCTAAAAAGTTCAATTCCGGACCACCAAAAAACTGGTCATATTATTTGGTCAAATGCAATAACAGCCCATGCTTCCACATTGGAAATAGTGGCCAGCAATTAAAAAACAGATTCACCAACCACAAAAGCTGCAACCGAACAGGGAACACAAATCTTCAAACAATTCTATACATCTGTTTCTATACATCTGTACGAATCAGGACACGATGTAGATTTCAATAAATTTTTAATATTTGGAAGAAATAACGAGAAAATAAATCGTGAGATTATAGAATCTTTCTTTATTGCATTATTATAACACTCAATTTCCAAATATATTATGTATTTTATAAATAATGAAAAGAGAAAAAAAAATGTTCTTTTCAACTTTAAATATATGAAATGTATAAAGACATAAGTATGCTACTATTCAGTTAATAATGAATGAATATTCTTGACCGGTTGGTAAAATATCTAGATCCAAAAAAAAAAGGATTAATTAGAGGTAACAAAACTCAGTGACTAAGCAGCTCAAACAAAAGTAATATGTTTTTTAAGAATTTAGGACTGAATTTTTAAACAATGTAACAAAAAAAAATTAAAAAAAACACCTTACTAAAATTCAATCAATCAAAACTTAATAATGAAATTTACAATGGCCAATAATAATATAATAATAGTAATGAGTAACTATGATAATCAAATTCTTGTTCCTGGGCATTTTCCAGCAAGTGTAAAAGCAATAAACCTGCTTGAACTGCAACGCATCTACACCAAAAACTTGAAATGAGTCAAACGCAATTAATTCTTTCAATCCGGAAGGAGTACTGGTGCGGTGCTTTTTATTAGATTATTTCTGATTGATTATTCAACAAATAATTTAAAAACATGAATTAATATTTTAGAAGTAATTTAAGTGAGCAAATTTCAATATAAACATGGCTTCTGGCCGAACACACAGGGAATGAATATCAAAAAATTTAATAGCACAAACAAGTTTCTAAATGCTATGAACTCATTTCTTTATCAATGTGATAATAACATCCAAAACCCAGCTATTTATAAGCAGCTGCGCCAATGAACGAGACGATAGCAGCAGGGTCTGCGTTCCTGTAGGCCGGTTTGGTTCAACGAGAGATGAGGGAGCGACAACCTCTTCAAATACCATTGGTGCTGTAGTAGTTCTGCTTGCTGATGAATCTTTGATATTGAATTTGCTTAGTAATCAACTCAAGGCATGATAACTGCGGGTTGTCAACAGAAACATATCTAACTTGACTTTTATCTGTGATATTAACACGATCGTTATTATAAATATCTTTTAACTTCTCCAGGATATACCTATTAATTAACCATCTTGGGTATGAATTATTCAAAAATATCTGTGTCAATAATGTCATCTCATTGTTGTACATATCCCATCGTTGGAGAGGTGGAAGGCATCTTCACCGCCGTATATATCATCGCCATACGTATCACGTTTGCTTTAGACGATAATGGGCACGAGGTCAAATAATTGAGGGTAATTCCAGGATATGTGGGCATTTCGGTGTTCTCTAGTGACCGTAGCATTCGTGTCCCTTGTAATTCCAATATCCAAAAAGTAAATGTATGAGTTTTCCTCGACTTCCACGATGAAATTTGTCTTGGTGGTTACTGGAAATTGTATCAAAATAACTTCTTTGTATAATATTCTTTGTACAAAACCATGTCATCAACATACTCAAATAAAGAAGAACCGGTATGCCCCTCGAGTCCAACTTGGAACAAGCCATATCCTCAATAAATATCATGATCCATTCTGCTATCAGCGTGAAAGTTTTAATTTTATTTAAGTTTTAGTCTTCTGGTTGTTGCTATTTTATTTTATTTTATTTTTAGTCCAAGTATTCCCACAGGTGGAGTTAAGTGGTTTCTTTGACAGTTGGGAGCACATATGCACTTGTTTACATTCAGCTACATTGGAAGTCTGATCAAATAGATCTTTTGATCCTCACAAGAAGGCGCTTACATTTCCCGTCATTGGTATTTGAAGAGGTTGCCGCCCCCATATCGCTGATTGAACCAAGCCGGTCTACAGAGACCCAGACCCTGCTGCTGTCGTCTCGGTCATTGGTGCAGCTACTTAGAAATAGTTGGGTTTTGGATGCTATTATCACTTTGAAAAGTAAATGTAGTTTGTAAGATTTTAAAACTAATTTGTGCTATTAAACTTTTAATATTCATTCTCAAGTGTATTCGACCAGAAGCCTTGTTTATATGAGTTAACATCATTTATCAACTAAATTACAAGGTAAAAAGATAAACAAACGTGTTTCCAGTAGACTTATATGTAAAACTTTGAAACGTCCCTCTAACTTCCCTCCCTTTTGTTCTTGATAACACCAAGCATAAGACTCATGTACATAGTTCACCATCCTCAACATATGTGGCTAGTTTGATCAAAATCCCAGAGACAGGGTGGTGACCATGACCTTGTGAGTGGGAGGTTGCCTTTAACAGTTTCTCAGGAAACAAAGTAAAGATCGTTGGTTCTTCATAGATGTGATGATTTCTTCAAAAGTGTAACAGTCACAACACATTTGCTTTTACATTGACATCGGTAAAAAAATTAAAATTGATATCTGGTGAGATGAATTGTATTATGGCTAACGCAATTACAGCCCTTTTTTTTAACATGAGATTTGTATGTTTCATTTGTATGTTTCATTTAGAATGTCAGAGTTGGAAATTAATATTTTACCAGTGATTTAATAAACATTAACAAATGCTTGGTAATATTGTAATAGCGTTGAGTTTTGATTTTAAATATTTTTTCAAAGAAAATCAAACAAATGAATTCATTGAATTCCTTTCAGTAAGGAATTGAATAAAAAACACCTTCAGTCTTTCATGGTATATTCGATATGTATTTTATATTTGATATAAAAAATCAAATTTACTATGGAATTACTCATAAAAACTTGAAAAAAACTTAAAAAGTTATCTGTAATCAGAGGATAAGAATTAAATATACTTATCTATTATAATAATATACAGAAACTCATGTTAATATTCCACAACTATGTTCTTTATTCATCATAAAACGATATTTCGAACAACCTATTCAGTTATTCTTCGTCGGATTGAAAAGAAGTAAATTATTTCTTTCCACAGAATTACATTGGAATAACTAACAAACATAAACAATTAATATATCCAAATAATAACATGGTATGGTATACAATTAAGAAATGTCAAACATTCTACAAAACATAATACTAAAATAATAGACATGATATGTTATATTTTTAAAAATATAATTATTAAATGGCAATCAATAAACGTTATGCATTTACAATATAACTATAATAAAGTTTTCTTGTCTCGTATTATATCAAACCCCACTAGTAAAAAACAATATAATCATCAATCAAGAAAAGTTCATTAATCATTTAAATATAATTTAAATTTTATCTGTTTTTTTCTTAACTAAGTATTTTTAAAAAAAATACTAAGTGACATTGCTGAAACTTTTAAAGTTTTGTCATTATTGAAGCATTTATTTGAATTTATATAGCATGATTCAATAAGCAGCCTAAGTAATTCATTATTGCATTTGTAAACTACTTTTGCAATGGGGTCTGGATTATGATTGAATTTTAATGCATGATATGCCCAGTCTGATATATTAGATTGCGTAATCTTAAAAGCTCGAATATGTTCTGATAAGCGTTCCTTTAGTGTTCTGGAAGAACTTCCGTAGTAAATTTCATTCCAATCTCTACATTGTAATTTATAAATAATTAGCAGGAAAGCCTGTCAGACGACAGACATAAAAAAATCTGAAAAATCAATTTATTTTCAACTATCAAACATAAAGTAAATGTAATCTAAATACTGTGCTAACTTGTGAACGAAGCTTCTACGGCAAAAATAGTTTTGAGTTTCGAAATCAGCGTAAACAACTAAGTAAGTATGCCCAATTTCATTAAAATGGATGCACTGGTAACAAAATTATTTGGTTTTGAACGTATGTTTTGTTTGAATTTCAGTTGTCAAAGTCAGTTCCCAAGAACAAAATTTCATGGAAACAACATGGAATGACACAATGAACTAATATTTTCATTCAGTTTGAGTACTTTTGATTCAATGGTACCATTGAGAACCGTTGGATCTATTTTAATAGCTTAATTATATCGAGTTACAGACAGACAGTTAGACAGACGAACTTAGCCAATTTGTATGTATATATGTATATGGGTAAAAATTAGATAAGTGGCTACAATGAAACACAGAAAAATATTGAAAAAAATTTAAGAAATATCCATTTATTAATTTTTAATTCACTTACTGTTAACTTATTATTGATAACAAAATCACTTTTCATACACTTAAGTAGATATTATAGCTTTAATATAGAATTTTTATAATTGGTATGCCAAGAAAATGAAGAGTCTGACAGGAAAATAACGTCCCCTGACAACCGAATGACAAGTGACAGGAAAATGATCACTCCCATTTTTATTAATTGGAAAAATCAAGTTCAATCAACTACTAACATAATTAAACTGTAATGTCTTACTATAAAAGAGCAATATGAAGGAAAATCAACAAACAAAGCCTCTGATAAATCATAATTCTTAAAGAAATGAACCAATGAATGTGATTTTAATTTGAAGCAGGAAAATGACGAGTAGTATTTTCCCCGCTACAAAACCTCTGAAATATTATCAAATAACATATTAGCTTACATTTTAGTCTTCATGTTATGTTCTATAACATATAATAATTATTTTAAACCCAGATTTCATGCTTGGAAATAACAATATTTTAAATTACAGTGAACTGAAGGTGCGAAAATGGACTTTTCACCCGGCAGGAAAATGACTTTTCATATACTGCCTTGAAATTTTAATGCCTAATTTTTATTTTTTTTTATCTTAAACATACTGGATATGATTAATAAGGAGGTATTATAAATGTTTTAAACATTTAATTTCAAAAATAAACAATTTTTCCGGGTTATAAATGTCGTCAATTAGATTTAGCCATTTATCTAATTTTTACCCATATATATTTGATTCGATTGATGATTTGATTTGAATTTTTTTTTTAATATTTATCAGACCTATTTAGCTGTACTTCTTACCTGCACACCTGTAATATAGGTTCTTAGAGTTTAATCTAAAGGATCATTTTCCACCCAAAAAAGAAAAACGAAATATCAGCCATATCTAAAGATTAATTTATTTAAAGAATAATTATTATTTTTGACTCATAATGCCGAAAGGCATTTAAAACTCACCTTTGTATTATCTAAATACTGCGCTAACTTGTGAACGAAGCTTGTACGGCAAAAATGGTTTTGAGTTTCAAAATCAGCATCAAAACAGAGTAAGTATGCCAAATTTCATTCAAATCGGAGCAGTGGTAACAAAATTATTTGGTTTTGAACGTATGTTTTGTTAGAATTTCAGTTAAAATTTCATGGAATCAACATGGAATGACAAAATGAACTAATATTTCATCCAATTTGAGTACCTTTGATTCAATGGTACCATTGAGAACCTTAGACCTATATTAATAGCTTAATTATATCGAGTTACAGACAGACAGACGGACAGCCAGTTAGACAGACAGACAGACAGACAGAATTAGCAAATTATATAAGTTGATTACAATGTAGAGATTGGGATGAAATTCACTATGGAGGTTCTTCCAGAACGCTAAAAGAACGCTTATCAGAACATTTTAAAGCTTTCAAGAATAAACAACCTAATATATCAGACGGCATATCCTGCATTAAAATTCAATCATAAGCCTGACCCCATTGCGAAAGTAGTTTACAACTGCAATAATGAATTATTGGCTACTTATTGAATCATGTTATATAAATTCAGAAGCCAGAGACGTTCGTGCGTTACGGGACGACTTCGGAGAAGACATCCTAAGCCGTTACCGACAAACCAGGGACCGCAGAAGCCAGAGGCGTTCGTATGTTCCAGAACGACTTCGGAGAAGACATCCTAAGCCGTTGCCGACGAGCCTACTGCCGCAGATGTCATAGTCGTGCGTAAATCAAGGAGCAACTACGGGAAGAAGCTTCGGAGAAGTGACGTTAAGCCGTGGAAGCCCTGTTGATTCCTGTGGGATACCGAGTGAATGCAGTTCTGCATTCTTGCACTTTAGTTTTTGCACTTCAGCAATTAGTTTAATAAAGATCAATGTTAATCCTTAGCTTAATAGTTTCACGCAGGTGAAGAAGTACTCTCACGTATCGAATTTAAATCAAATCCCAACCTCGGCCACCGGAGTTCAGTGGATAAACATTCTATTGCCACTTTCACCGATAACAATATTATAATGAGTTTCTGAATAGAGGATAAGAATTATTATAGAAACTTAATTATTCTTATCCTCTATTTACAGATAATGTTTTTTTGTTTAGATTTATATGGGAAAAATCAGCATTTCAAATATCTTGGCATATTCCAATTGCTGTTATTTTCAGATTACACTAATTCTAATTTGAAACTTCTATTTCTCATTTCAGAGGTTAACAACATATCATGCATGGATAGTGAACAATGTCAAAAGGAAGCAAATAAAGTTTGTGGGCATGGAGTAGACGTAACATGTAACAATGATGGACAGTGCAATGTAGATTAAGCAGTAAGTAATAATTGAAATATAAAAGTATTAATAATAATTAAAAGTAATATAATAATTACATGTTTGTTCCTGAGATTTATGAGATGCCTTATCATTGTTCAAAAGTATAATAAGGCTAACATGGTCATCTTATCTTATCCTAATAAGGTAAAGTTGATAGAGATGACACACAATTCAAATTTTTCACGTAAAATATTAAAAACCTTAATTTTTGAATGTTTGAAAGCTTTAAACTGTTGATTTATCTTTTGCTTTCATATTTACATTATGTTTTTAATACTGTTTATTATTTTTAGAATTTAATAAAATGTTTGACTTTTGAGTCATCTCTTCCATACCTATGGGAGAGATGACACGGGTAGTAGGGGATAGATGGCCACATGGAATATGAGTAAAAGACCTGCTTAAATCAAGCTACATAAAAACATATGAAATGAAACCCCAAAATTAAGTTGAATAATGACTTTTTGGAAAAAACTATTTAAAAAAACTAAAATTCCCTGCTGATCAAGACATTAAATATATTATTAATATTTTTTTTTTGCTCAAAAAGAATAAATATTAAAAAATTAATACAAATAAAAAGAAACCCAAATATAATACACATACAAATGAAATTAAGTTAAATTTAAATATAAAACGACAGTATTAACTAAAGTAATAATTAGGCTATTTACTGATTTTAACGTTCATTTAAGATCAATAAAATAAAATTTAATTAATAAACAAGAAACAGTTTAACAAATAATTTTAATTAACTGAATAAAATGTTTTGATTTAAATACAGTACTTTAAAATACGAAGGCTAAACATCATCATTGAAGCCACTATGACAATGAATACACGAGTAAAACTTAGTGGGATTTTTTTGCACATCTCGTGTGAGCCCACTTCTTACAGTCTTGACACTGTATCCACTCTTCGCATGACTCTTACAGCCAAACTAAATATCCCCACAATTATCAGATCTGGAAAATCTGATTTACAAAATCTTACTTGCAAAAACGTAAGTCTTTACAAACAAAAAACAAATAAACTCAGAAACATAAAATAAAACAATTTTTTCTTAGGACTAATATATTAATGTATATAGTCCATAACAACTGTCATGTGAATATGTATACGCATTTATTTTGTCCGAGTATATTCCGACCAAAAAAAAAATGCAAATTACTTCAAAATACTTTAGATTTTATTATTTTAAGTCTATATGAAACTTAAAGTATTTTCAAAAAAAAAAGGGGGTTTGCCATATATGGTCATTACGTAGCGATCGATTTTGTCTGGAACAAACGTCACCAGTCATGACGTCATCAACTCCAAGCAGTCAGTCCATGATGGCGTCGTTTTGTGATCGCATAAGCGTGAGAAAGAAAGTATAAACTTTGGATATTCATTTATATTCATTTGTTTCATTATTGTATTGATTTTATATAATTTTAAACTGTCTCCTGCTATCATTTTAGAAAAAGAAAATATGAAAATATTAGTTGCGATAAATAGAATCACAGTTTTTGCTTTTTCATACTTTTCAAGGTCAAGGCCGATGATCTGTTATTAGGCTTGGATCTGAGCCTTCAATGGAGGCTTCTTACTATCACCTTAAAGGTAAATCCAAACGACAGCAGCATTAATTATCTCATCATACATTACAATTCTATGACTTAGAATCCCAAAAATAAAAGAATCTAAGAATAGTCACAATAATACTAACACTTTTTATTATATATTGCTCATTTTGTACCGTGTAGTTTAAAGAATTAGTGATTAAAAAGAATGAATATAAAAAATGAATTAACTTATCATTATTTCCTTAAATCCGATTAATTGTAATCAGCTTAAAGCTTTCAAAGGTCTTATTAAGAGGATTGGGAAACATATTAATAACTATTGTTTAAGAGAAAAATTGTTTTAGAGAAATTCAATGTTTTGGTGGTAATGCTTTTTTCGAAAATTTTTGTTGTTTCATTCATTTAGTTCTCTGTACTGGCCTAAATCTACTCGGGGAAAAAAATCAAAATTGGGAAGGTCACATCACAACGTCCACTCAGATCAGGATTCCACACATTGCATCCACATCTCCCAGAACAGAATGACATTCAAAGCCTAAGTCACAACACTGTCTTTAAAAGTCAACTTCATTAGAACATTGTGGTTTTTGTCTAGGTTTTCTTAAATTAGTGATTACAAAACTTCTTTATGTAAAAAGTTTTTTTTGTTATTAAATAATATTATGACTTATTTTTTATCATAACATAATTTACATAATTGTAAGTTTGTCCGTTTTTGTATATCGTCCCCTTTCACTGAGCTAGGTATGTTGGACGGATCGGGCTGAAGAGAGGCCAATAAGCCTTGAAACAGTACT
>JAFIDM010000003.1:21019709-21035251 GCA_023159025.1 Thereuonema tuberculata | reverse complement strand
AGGTATGCTGGACGGATCGGGCTGAAGAGAGGCCAATAAGCCTTGAACCAGTACTGTCTCAGATTTCCAGCACAAATATCAAAAAATAGCTCAGTGAATTTGTGTTTGCTTAGTTATGTGCGTTCTTTGTTTTATTTTACTGTAATAATTTACATTTAATTTTAATGATTTTATTCCGTTCAATCACTTGTAAAATATTTGATGACTCAATAAAAATGATCTTAATTATCACTTTCATTCAAATTTGTTTTCTTAATGAAACATTCTAGTAATGTTTGTTACTAAGGTCGTAGAGTACTGGATAGTGCTCAACCAAAGCAATAAGCTTTTCATCTAAAGATATATCGAAAGAAATCCAATTCAAAGCGTAGATAAAGGCGTCACAAAGCCGAGAGGGAGTCTCCTGCTCATCCGCATCCTTTCAGAACGTTTCGGAATCAGAACAAGTAACTGGGAAGAGGATGAATTACTGGATCACATATTCAAGGGAGAATTGGACCTGAATAAATTTAAAAATTTCTTAAAACTTGTTTGGATTAAGAGAGAAACTGTAGTAAGTACTTAGGGAATCCCATCTGAACAGGAAGTACGTTTCAAAGCATATCACTACAAACATATATCCATACCTACAGAAAAAAATTGCTTGACGAGCGAAAACTTCCGATGCGTTCTAAGCTGAGAGAGCGCATCTGATTTGACAGGAAATAATGTATCGAGTTACATAGAAAAGCGTGTGTGACCAGTCTTAAGTAGGGCAAACACGAGCAACTACTGTAGTTGCTCCAGCTGGTTGGGCGACTGTCGTGGGCGAACACGAGACAACTTGCAACGCATGCCATGCGGATAACCAACGAAGCATAGCACACATTTGACATACGTCACGTGTGACATCAAGGACAAAGCGGTAGTTCCATACGGATATTGGTTGGAGAGATTGTCACAAACGCAAATTATTGTTGGACAAGTAGCAGTCATTCTGAAGGCGTACTGTATTTAAAAAATGCAATGCAACAATAACGCCTGGCGAACAGCCACGAACAATCCATCCTCCCAGGGCAACCATGACATTCTTGCTTTCCCTGTTACGTCGTCACTGATTTCACAAAATAGCGAGCGGCTATCCCAGAATGCCATGCGAACGCATCCGCTGCTGTGCAAATCTGAAAATAAAGAGGTTTTGCAAACTCTCTGAGAAATTTTGACACATAAAATTAATGCATTTCAGTAGAAACTTTATTTCTGTGTGTAAGAAAATTGTAATATTCATAATTCTCAAAATCAAAGCCTGATTAAGATAACAATAGTTATATTATAACAGTTTAACTGTTACAACAGTTATACAACATGCAACAGTTTGGTGAAGGCCCGTTTCTCTTCCAGCAGGATAACTGTCCCGTATACTCATCGAAGCTTGTGCGGCCGTGGTTTGACGATATGGGTGTTCCACAACTTGACTAGCCGTCTCAGAATCCAATCTCAACCTCATTGAACATCTGTGCTACGAATAAAACGCAGATTACGTGTCCATCCATATCGCCCATTTTCCATGGCCGGACTCACTTGGAAGTCATGGCCGCCTGGAAGTCAATTTCTGCGACCACCTATCAAAACCTGGTGGAAAGTCTTCCCAGACGTGTATAGGCTGTCATCGATACAAAGGGGAATCGATATAATATTAATGCATGCCTCAGGAATCTCCGCGTCTCGAACACGGGTGTCCGGATACTTTTGGTTATATAGTGTACGTGATGACCTAGTAGTAAGCAATCGAAAATGTTCTGCTTCAAGTAAATGCTATTTTCTTATCTTTTTTTTAAAATTTTATTCCGTTTGTAATACAAGTAATTAGTAAAACATAAGATTTTTAAATCTAACAAGTAAGACACTTACTTTTAAATTGTCGACGTTTAAAGTATTAATACCGAGAAGATGTCAGAAAAACAAAGTTAGAAATGTCAAACAATGTATATGAAAAATAATGTATGGCTCTGATACTTGCAGAAGCCGCAATAGATGCTAGAAAAGATTTACAATTCTTACTTCAACCATTTACTTAGTTTACTTTAAACATGTGTGTGAATAATTAATTAAAATAAATAACATCCAAAACTAACAATTTTGACTATTTTACATTAAAAAACACGGAGTAGTTCCGAACCTTATTCCAAGACTCTTTGTCAAAGTCTGAAATTTGGTATAAAAAGAAAAAAGAAAATCTAACATGGATAAAAAAGTTTAAGAATCAATTCAAGAAATGTACAAAGGAATAGTGGTGGCTGAGCCAAGGAATTTGAGGAAGTGCTGGGCACAATTATTTTCTTTGTTGTGTCTTTTTGTTTAGGGTACTACTCTCGGATGCTGAAGTGGAGTCATTATCTTTATCACGCACCCTGAGCGTGATCAACGATAAATCTAACTGAAGAAGGCTGAAACAAGGCTGAAACACCTGTCCCAGATTCCCAAATGGTGGCTTAGGGGTGCGAGAACCTGATTTATTCTTTTTTTGCATATTTTTAGTTGATTCTTAAGTTAAAAAAGAAATTTGGCCAATAGAAATAAAGTCGATAAAATTGAAGGGGTAAGCAAGACGATCAAGCATGAAAATAATCAAACAACTTTTAAAAATGCCAATTCAAATACATTTTAAATTACAAAATTTATATAAATACATAATTTTAAATTTATAATCATATTGATAAAAACTTATATATCCTATATATAGCACTATGGTGCTAAATAGATATACTTATTTATCAATTAACTTATTTTCATATTTTTTTGTGCTTACTGTAATATTCAATATATTTCAAGCTAGCATTGTTTAATAGGAATAAAGATGATATTAATAGAAGTTAAAGAAGAAGAACAAGATAAAATTCTTTTAAATTAAATAAAACAAGAAATGAATTCGGAACAAATCTACCCAAATTTTGCGGCACGTTAAACTTTTTTACGATAAAATCCTATTAGAATTAAATTTTGTCAAAAAAATCTATATTTATAAAGTTCTATAATAGTTTATTGTAGCAGAAAATTAGTGATTCCTATGTTAAGATATATATATATATTCAATAAAAAAATGAAAAAAACCTTGCAAAACTTGTTCTTAAAATATTTACTGTTCATTAATAGTTGTTACAGAAAATATATTTCTATTATTCTAGATCCTGAAATACTAGAATGTTTGAAGCAAACTTTTATCTTTAAGTATTATCAAGTTTCAACTAGTTCATGTCTCTGTAATCATTTAAATTCTTGGCTAGTTCACATTACGGAACTATATACGTAGTTCCATCTTGATCCCAGCAGAAAAGAGAAAAGTATAATCAGGTAAATCACTTACTTTATCTTGCTTGAAGAAATCCCTGAATAACTAAACGATCCAATACTATAAACAAGTACATCTTGTTTCTTACAAGTTGGTCAGGTCAGCAGGATTTCTCCATGTTTCTCTAGATATGTAGTAACCCTACTCATTCGAACATATTCTGGTACACAGCTCGGATCTAAAGGAATCTCAAAAGTAATGCGCATTAATAGAAGTTTTCAGCATTATAATTACTTCTGCTAATAAACCACATTCTAACTTCTATTAAATATAAATCTGAAGAACTTTTATATGAAGGCATTCTTCCTATAGATGTCTTCATCAAACTTAACCCATCTTCATCGTTCCAACTCGTTATCCATCTTCTTTCAATATGTTGTCCTTCTTCCTAGTTCCAATCACACGTGCCCAACAAACAAACAATCCGAGAATATATTGTTCAAAACAAAGATGGTACCATGATATCTTGGTAATTGTTTTTTACAACAAACAAACTTTACCTTCAAAAACAATCTCTTCAGCACGCTTAATAAAAACAATATATGCTGCAATGAAGCTTTCTTTGTTTTCATTACAACTCACTAATAAAACAAGATAATCAATGAAATTAATTAATAATTTCACATTGCCATAAACAACTTGTGTCTTTTAAAAACGAACAAATTTCAAGTGCTGATTTTGTTATATTTTACGAATAAAACTTATAGCTCACGTTACATTGGGTCTCTGTATTTATATAAATAGTAAGGTATAGCATTTACAAAAAAACAAAAACAATATGTAATGTCTCTTAAAACTAAGTAAGTGCAAAATTAAAATCAAATATGCGGATTTTTTTGAATTCACGATGGAAACAGTGATCCCTCAATAAATGAATTTATAGTACAGCTCATTCATTGCTAAAACCTTTCTAAGATTACGTATTAGGACTCAGAAATGAAAAATTTTAAATATATAATTAGACGTTTTTATCTTCCTCTACTATACAACTACAAAAAAAATATAACAAACCATTTAAAGGGTAAAAGGAAAGCAATTAATTCAAATAAGAAATCTCAATTCTTCCCCTCGTACGCCTTTTGAGTCTTGCACTGGCTGAGGAGAGCTCAACAAGCTCGAAACGGCCGTCCCAGAGTCTCAGCTCGACTCAAAACGCATTCTAATAATTTGAAGTGATTTCTTTCCTTTTATCCTTTAAAGGGTTTGTTACATTTTTCATATTCATTTCATTTTCATTGAAGATATGAAAAACCAATCATGTAATTAATTATCAATCAGCCCCGCCTATGAGAACTAAAAAAGAAGTGATAATAAATATATTAAAGAGGATAACTGAAAATGCAATGATGAAGGGAGAATAGAATAAAAATAAAAATAGAATAGAATAGAATAAAACGATTGAAGATTTTAGACGGAAATTGATTTTAAATGAATACCCAGAAGTTTCTATAAATAAAAATACATTTGTATAAAAAAGAAAAAAAAAACAGAACAAGAACCAAGGTCAGCACATGGATAGATTGCCTTTCTCATTCAACTATAGGAAGGAATCGGGAATGGCCGTTTCGTCCTGCATGGGACTCATCAGCCCGATTCGCCTTCCCCGACAAAAGATCCAGAAAGGCAAGATACTGAAGTGGAGGTCACCGTCACATCTGGCAGTGACCCCCGAAACAAGAAAATCAACAACAATAAATGTTGTGCCAACTTGCACAACAAAAAACCTTTTCCTAAAGAAAGATAGGATAGAAGGCTTTTTAATAAAAGGAAATTAAAATTCCTAACAAGGTGAATTAATTTGGGAATAAATTTAACTTGCTGGAAAATTTATATATATATATAAAAAGAAACAAAAAAACCAAAACAGAATAAGAACCGTACTTGTCTAGAGCAGAGAAGATCATACAGTGACTTTAGATTTAATTACTGAAATGCTAATAAATATTTCACTCGATTTTTTAGTCCATTTTATAATGAAAAAAGAAAATGAGAGGATTAGATAAGAAATCTTCAACTGCAGCCTTTATATACTTCGAATGTTTTAGTTATGATACATTAGTGTATCCAGGCATTACAATTGACCAATGTAATTTTGATAATTAATCTAGAAATCAGTGATACAATCTACAGAAAGATAGAATTCAGTAAGATGTTAAGAAAATTAATGGCAATTTTTAGAAAACCAAGTAAATTTAGAAATTATTTAATACTTAATAATTTAAAATCTTTATTTGCATTACTGTAATTGACGTTGTCACTATCAAAGGGTTATAAATGGACTTTACTTTTGAAAAAAAATGTAAGGGTAATATTTTGAAATATTAGGGTTAAAGCTGGGGTTTCTTTGATATCCTATTCGCTGTTTAACCCTTAGTTTCTATTCTTAACCCTTAGTAATTTGTTTAATTTCCTTTTGATTTTATGTTTCTGAAAACATCCTAATTATTGTTTGTATTTGCCAATTTTAATGTTATTTTTCTTATTTTACAGTTTCGAATCTATTTTGAAATGAAAGGGCTTGTAGCATTCACCACTTACTTATTATTTCTGCTTACGATACTGGGAATCATGCGTTCATTAGTTGCTGGAGGAAAGCCATGCCCAAGTAAGTGTTTTAGGAAAGGAAACAATTACTTTTCAATATTGCCTTAGCATAATACAGTTTTTGAAATAAATAATAATAATAATTATCTTAATTTCATATAAGTAAATAATAATTCATTAAAATATTAAAAAAAAAACTCAATGAAAAGCTGTTGATAATGTTGTGTAAGAATTCGTCAAAGCCGTACGAGAAATTAATTTTTTCCATATTAAACTTAGTAATGGTCTTTCGGGAAATCATGCAAAGTAAATAGTACAAAGTACAAATTACACAGTAGATAATACGACTGGTTGAGAAACGCTGTAAACGTAGGGATGTTCTGTCAAAGTACATTGAAAACAATTAGTGAAAATTTTTGAAAATGTACATTATTAGTGAAAATATACATTGACAAAATTAGGTTACCACTAAAGATGGCTCTCCTGACGCTAATATCAGTTGGCAATGCACCACTCGACCACTGCAAACTACATGTAGTCTATACTACGCTAAATTGATGGTGTTATTCAAGAGTGAAACGTGATTCGTTGCTAAATACAATCCGACTTCATCTGAATACTGCCTAGGATTTTTCGCAGTATTAGAAATTCCGCAGTGATTAGAAATCACCTCCAGATTATACAGACTACGCTGATTAGCCAGGGAGAAATGTCCCAATGGACACTGTGAATGAAGTTCTGCCATTGCCAATCACTGCTGAAGTGTCTCTTGATACCAAATCAATGCATAAATGAAGTCATTGTCTTTGCATGGAGGATAGAAATGCAATTAACGTGGAACGATCCCATTGGGCATTTGTTTCCCTGGAATGGGCATTTGTTTCTTTACCTATTGTTCCTAATATTGTCTGTTGTGTTGATATAGATGTGTTGATTTCTTCAAAATATAACAGTCTCAACACATTTGCTTTTACATTGACATCGGTAAAAAAATTAAAATTGATATCTGGTAAGATGAATTGTAATATGGCTAACGCAATTACAGCCCTTTTTTTTTGAACATGAGATTTGTATGTTTCATTTGTATGTTTCATTTAGAATGTCAGAGTTAGAAATTAATACTTTGCTTGTGATTTAATAAACATTAACAAATGTTGGGTAATAATTGTAATAGCGTTGAGTTTTGATTTTAAAAATTTTTTCAAAGAAAATCAAACAAATGAATTCATTGAATAGGTTCACTTTCAGTAAGGAATTGAATAAAAAACACCTTCAGTCTTTCATGGTATATTCGATATGTATTTTATATTTTATATAAAAAATCAAATTTACTATGGAATTACTCATAAAAACTCGAAAAAGACTTAAAACGTTATCTCTAAATAGTGGATGAGAATTAAATATACTTATCTTTTATAAAAATATACAGAAACTCATGATAATATTCCACAACTATCTTCTTTATTCCTCATAAAACGATATTTCGAACAATCTAACCGGTTATTCTTCGTCGGTTTGAAAAGAAGTAAATTATTTCTTTCCACAGAAATACATTGAAATAACTAACAAACATAAACAATTAATATATCAAATAATAACATTATATGGTATACAATTAAGAAATATCAAACATTCTACAAAACATAATACTAAAATAATAGACATGATATGTTATACATTTTAAAATTTAATTATTAAATGACAGTTAATAAACGTTGTACATTTACAATATAAATATAATAAAGTATTATTGTCTATATTATATCAAACAATAGTAAACAACAATACAATCATGAATTAAGAAAAGTTTATTAATCATTTAAATATAATTTATGTTTTAGTTGTTTTTTTCTTAACTAAGTATTTTTAAAAAATCCTAAGTGACATTGCTGAAACTTTTAAAGTTTTGTCATTATAGAAGCATTCATTTGAATTTGTACAGAATGATTCAATAAGCAGCCTAAATAGATCATTACTGCATTTGTAAACTACTTTCGCAATGGGGTCTGGGTTATGATTGAATTAAAATGCAGGATATGCCCAGTCTGATATATTACGTTGTTTATTCTTGAAAGCTCTAATATGTTCTGATAAGCGTTCTTTTAATTCTACATTGTAATTTATAAATAATTCCCATATTCAGAAGATCATCTTTTGATGTTTTCCTAATTAACTTGAGTAGTTTATTATCTTTGAAATGAATAATTCTTTAATTTCTTTATTAATTTTTAATCCAATTTGGAGGCATAAATTATTTTTATATTCATCCTAATTCTTTTTTATCTTTACCTGGTTTTTACCTTTCATACTTTTTAAATAAGATTTAATAAAATTTTCAATAAATTGAACCGGGTACTCATTCATAAAAAATTTTTGTTTTGATGTTTTCAAGTATTTTATCCCATTTATTTGGATCTTGAGTGTAATTTGAGATCCTCTTTAACATTATTCCATATGTTGTTTATAAAAAATTATAAAAGGTAAAAACCAGGTAAAGATAAATAAGAATCAGGATGAATATAAAAATAATTTATGCCTCCAAATTGGATTAAAAATTAATAAGAAAATTAAAGAATTATTCATTTCAAAGATAATAAACTATTTAAGTTAATTAAGAAAACATCAAATGATGATCTTCTGAATATGGGAATTATTTATAAATTACAATGTGGAATTAAAAGAACGCTTATCAGAACATATTAAAGCTTTCAAGAAGAAACAACCTAATATATCAGACTGGGCATATCCTGCATTAAAATTCAATCATAACCCAGACCCCATTGCGAAAGTAGTTCAGAAATGCAATAATGAATTATTGGCTGCTTATTGAATTATGCTATATAAATTCAAATAAATGCTTCAATAATGACAAAACTTTAAAAGTTTCAGCAATGTCACTTAGCAAAATATTTAGTTGAGAAAAAAACAGATAAAACTTAAATTATATTTAAATGATTAAAGAACTTTTCTTGATTGATGATTGTATTGTTGTTTTCCTACTGTTTGGTATAATATGAGACACTAATACTTTATTATATTTATATTGTAAATGTATAACGTTAATTGATTGAAATTTAATACTTAAATTTTAAAAGGTATAACATATCATGTCTATTATTTTAGTATTATGTTTTGTAGAATGTTTGATATTTCTTAATTGTATACCATATCATGTTTATTATTTGGATATATTAATTGTTTATGTTTGTTTGTTATTTCAATGTAATTCTGTGGATAGAAATAATTTACTTCTTTTCAATCCGGCGAAGAATAACCGGAAAATATCGTTTTATGAGGAGTAAAGAAGATGGTTGTGGAATATTGTTAGGGATCGATTTGTACACCCTCCCGTCTAGAGAATGAACTCATCCTACCAAGCATCCCTTGGAAAAGTTGATCATTCCAGTGATGAAATCGAGGCAGCCTTCGGCCTTATATGGGGATGCAGAGCCTTGCTTAGGCAGATCGTTTCTCCATCCGGAGAAATTAAGAGGAGTTCGTTCAGCAGTAGCCAGCGCAAAAGAAGGTCTCCAGACCGGAGACAAGGTGTTCGTATGTGGTTAGAAGCCCAGAGAAGAGGCAGCAGCAGCTGAGTTGGTGTGTGGCAGCCAGCCACAGTAAGTTCTCCTTTTCGGAGAGAAGCAGTTCGTACCGGGGCAGGAGCCCAGGGAAGTGACAGCCGAGTTAGTTTGGTAGCCTAAAAACTACGAGGATTACCCAGCCCGGGAGATTGTAGTTTGTTTACGGGGTGACTTCGGAGAAGACATCCTAAGCCGTTACCGAATAACCGGGTACCGCAGAAGCCAGAGACGTTCGCGCGTTACGGAACGACTTTGGAGAAGACATCCTAAGCCGTTACCGACAAACCAGGGACCGCGGAAGCCAGAGGCGTTCATACATTCTGGGACGACTTCGGAGAAGACATCCTAAGCCGTTGCCGACAAACCAGGGACCGCAGATGTCGTAGTCATGCGTTAATCAAGCAGCAACTACGGGAAGAAGCTTCGGAGAAGTGACGTTAAGCCGTGGAAGCCCTGTTGATTCCAGTGGGATACCGAGTGAACGCAGTTCTGCATTCTTGGAATTTAGTTTTTGCACTTCAGCAATTAGTTTAATAAAAATCACAGTTAATCCTTAGCTTAATAAAGATTCACGCAGGTGAAGAAGTACTCTCACGTATCGAACTTAAATCAATCCCAACCCCCGGCCACCGGAGTTCAGTGGATAAACATTCTATTGCCACTTTCACCGATAGCAATATTATCGTGAGTTTCTGTATAGAGGATAAGAATTATTATAAAAACTTAATTATTCTTATCCTCTATTTACAGATAATGTTTTTTTTTTAGAATTATATGGGAAAAATCAGCATTTCAAATATCTTGGCATATTCCAATTGCTGTTATTTTCAGATTACACTAATTCTAATTTGAAACTTCTATTTCTCATTTCAGGGGTTAACAACATATCATGCGTGGATAATAAACGATGTGAAAAAGAAGCAGCAAAATTTTGTGGACAGGGAGTAGACGTAACATGTAACAACGATGGAGAGTGCATTGTAGATTAAGCAGTAAGTAATAATAGTAATATAAAAGTTTCAATAATAATTAAAAGTAATATAATAATTACATATTTGTTCCTGAGATTTATGAGATGCCTTATTATTGTTCAAAAGTATAATAAGGCTAACATGGTCATCTTATCTTATCTTATCTTATCTTATCCTAATAAGGTAAAGTTGGTAGAGATGACACACAATTCAAATTTTACACGTAAAATATTAAAAACCTTAATTTTTAAATGTTTGAAAGCTTTAAACTGTTGATTTATCTTTTGCTTTCATATTTACGTCATTTTTTTATTTTTTTAATACTGTTTATTATTTTTAGAATTTAATAAAATGTTTGACTTTTGAGTCATCTCTTCCATACCTATGGGAGAGATGACACAGGTAGTAGGGGATAGATGGCCACATGGAATATGAATACGAGACCTGCTTAAATCAAGCTACATAAAAATATATGAAATGAAACACTAAAATTAAGTTGAATAATGACTTTTTGGAAAAAACTATTTAAAAAAAATAAAATTCCCTGCTGATCAAGACATTAAATATATTATTAATATTTTTTTTTTGCTCAAAAAGAAACAATATTAAAAAATTAATACAAATATAAAGAAACCCAAATATAATACACATACAAATCAAATTAAGTTAAATTTAAATATAAAACTACAGTATTAACTTAAGTAATAATGAGGCTATTCACTGATTTTAACGTTCATTTAAGAACAATAAAATAAAATTTAATTATTAAACAAGAAACAGTTTAACAAATAATTTTAATAAACTGAATAAAATCTTTTGATTTAAATACAGTACTTTAAAATAAGAAGGCTAAACATCATCATTGAAGTCCACTATGACAATGAATACACGAGTAAAACTTAGTGGGATTTTTTTGCACATCTCGTGTGAGCCCACTTCTTACAGTCTTCACACTGTATTCACTCTTCGCCGGACTCTTACAGCCAAACTAAATATCCCCACAATTATCAGATTCGGAAAATTTGATTTACAAAATCTTACTTGCAAAAACGTAAGTCTTTACAAACAAAAAACAAATAAATCCAGAAACATAAAATAAAACAATTTTTTCTTAGGACTACTATATTAATGAATATAGTCCGTAACAACTGTCATGTGAATATGTATACGCATTTATTTTGCCCGAGTATATTTCGACAAAAGAAAATAGAAATTACTACAAAATACATTAGATTTTATTTTTTTCTACATGAAACTTATAGTATTTTTTTTTTAAAAAAGGGTTTGCCATATATTACATAGCGATCGTTTTGGTCTGGAACAAACGTCACCAGTCATGACGTCATCCACTCAAAGCAGTCAGTCCAAGATGGCGTCGTTTTGTGATCGCATAAGCGTGAGAAAGAAAGGATAAAACTTTGCATAGCCAATCAATGAGAAATGGTGTGGAACGTTTTTAATTATTTCAATTTTCATTTTCATATTATGTATTCGTAACTGTAGAAAATACAAAAACCAGAATGTTTCATAATGTTTATAAGATTCAGTTACGGATTTTAGCAATAGATGGTGCTGATACGTCCTGAAAATATCAATCTATAAGAAAATTACGTCATCAAAAGCTCTTCTTTCATAAACTGAACTGTAGTGGTAATTATTTTTTTGAAAATTATGCAAATTGTAATTATATTGTGATGAATATAAAATAAAAGAAAGACAAAAATAAAATAAGAAGAATAAAAAAGGAGAGAGATGACACGTGTCATCTCTCCCTTTTTTAGGTGTGTCATCTCTCCCAAGCGATGGAACGGATGACATACATCGCCATTTCCACCACGTGGGACCCAAGACACTAGTGACTGGTACATAACCTTGCTTACTCTATTTTCATGTTTACACAGTGAATTATAGCGAAAGATGCCTTAAAAAAAGGATGTTAACTAAACAAATTCGCAAAGACAACGAATATTCAAGTACCTACCTGGCTACATCATAGGAAGAAAAACTCAAAAAAATCTCATATATCAATTCAGCACAAACACACTACACACACTGAAGCTCATATTGGCCTTGGGTTTTGGTCTTGTGATCCGCTGCAGTCTACTTCGAACTCTTCTTGAAGTTACATTTCATGTGTCATCTCTCCCCAAGTGTCATCTCTCCCAACTTAACCTTATATAAAACTGAAGAGTTTGTATGTTTGAACGCGCTAATCTCAGGAACTACCAGTCCGATTTTAAAAATTCTTTTTGCGTTAGATAGCCAGTTTATTGAGGAAGGTTATAGGCTATATAACATCACGCTACGACCAATAGGAGCGGATCAATAAACATCAACGTCAACCAACGGGTGCGGCTTCGCCGCACGACGAGAATCGAATATTACCGAGAAGATAATTTAACGCGGGTGACACCGTGGGTTACAGCTCATTTTTTAATAAGAAAGAAATTAATTAAAATTTTAATTTAGATAGGATTGAAATTCAATTTGCTTCATAAAATCATTGTTAGTGAACATTACTATTTCATTTTAATGAAAATCCAAAATCTTAAAACTACATAATTAATAAAATTAGTGATTTATTCATATCAGAACAATGTTTGTTTTAATGACTATTCTTTAAAATAGGTTATAATTTTTTTAAAGAAGTTAAAATTAAATTCTTTACCCAACAGTTACTGAATAAATTAAAAGTAAAAGCAGATTCGATTATGACACTACAGCCAAAAAAAATGTAATATTCTATCAAGAAAACTCCAATCCGTTTCGAATCTTATGACTATGTGACAACGCTCATAAAAGCTTATTTAAAGTTATAATTTAAAGACGTAGAATTTCATTTTGAAAACAAAATATCCCTAATTTCTAATTATTAATAGCTGGGCAGAATTTCTCTTTTTCATTAATCTATTTCCAACATTCTGTCTACAGTATTCTCTCTATATGTTCTTCTTTCCCTGGATATTGTACAGGGTAGGCAAGAAATAAGATTCGCTATGAAACTCACTGTGCAGAATGTAAACGCTTCCTCAGAGAGATCTAATTTTAAGGGACAATGATCTTAGAAGGTTTGCAAAAAAAAAAGTTCATACTAAAATTTTTACTGTGCTGATGGATATGGTTCAGAATTCAGCCTACACACAACATAAAAAGTTAAAAACACTAACACACTAAAAACTTAACATGGAACGACCAAACTTTTCGCCTCCTTTCGGACGAGGCTAATTCAGTGGATCCATTGAAGAAGCCTCGTTTGAAAGAAGGCGAAAGCTTTGATCCTTCATTATTTTAACCTTTTAGTGTGTTAGTGTTTTTAACTTTTTATGCTTATGTGCAGGCTGAACTCCGAACGAAAAAAAAAGTTGTTCAAAATTTTGACCACAGATGACCTCTTAGGAAGGAAGAACTGCACTGCAAATCAATTGATCTTACACGACACCGAGCTCATCTGTCACACATATTCACCATAACCTAATCTAATCTATCCAGTCATGATGTGACTGTTGTTCAATCGGAAGTCAACAAAAATCATTTATCCGGAGGTGATCATCAATTCAATTGGTTGACAAACTTTAGAAATAAATATAAAATAAAGATAATTCATTATTTGCTTTCTTTAAATGAAAATTTAAAAATAAAATGATGTTAATATTAAAATCAATGCAAGAGCAGGACGTCTGAATTTCATCATTTAAGGTAATTTGGGGGAAGACGCCACACTTGACAGTTATTATTTTTTTATTTGAAAACGAGAAATCAAAAAACTTATTGAAATACGTCAAAATATTGCTCGTTCTTTTAACTGTTAAGTGCAAAACATTTTAATGCACTACTGTAAATGCAACAAATACAAAAATGCCCTTAAATTAACTTCATCAAAAGTGGCATGTTCCCCCAATATGCGGGGAAGATGCCACAGGTTATGAAGTTTACAATTATCAAGAAAAACAAAGTATATTCAGCCAATATTTAATAATCCTTTATAAACATTACATTGACCATAAATTAGACAAGCGACATTGAAGAAAATCACTTCACACTGCACAATATAAGTTGTCCTTGCTGCAGTTTTCTTGGAGCCATTTTTTTTTTTTTTTGCATTTTACACATTGGAACCAATCGCATTTGGGACCCTTTTTTTATCATAAAACTAATTCATTAAATAAATTAACTAAATAATTAAATTAACTGAAAATGTTAAATTAAATGTTAAATGTTATAAAAAAATGTTTTATAAAATTAAGAACAAATAAATGCTTCATATGTCGGATTTTTGATAATTGATAATAATTATATGAAAAATATAATTATAATTTATATTTAAATAGGGTGAAGTATTCGGAAATCATTATTCTTTAATGTGTTGCATCTTCCCAAATTCAACTCTTCAAATCTTCCAAGTTCAACTAAGTGATCCCTTTATTTCAATAGTTGATAATTCTTCTTTCTCTGAGCCTACAATAATCTCTTATTATAAATCATAGTATTCTTCAATGGAAAACAGAATTTTATAATTATCATTAAACTTCACTTTCTGAACATTTGCTGTTCAAGATCTGCTGTAACGCATTATAAAAGCATTAAATGTAATAAATAACATTTACCCGAAATTTATAACTTCTACAGCTGTAAGTATTCTTGTTTGCAACGATTTTTCTAGCGAATTGTATCCACGAGAATTCTGCTGCATAAAACATATTAAAATTTCTTTTGAAAGTATTCATTAATATATTGCATTGACCAAGTCAAAGTACACTTCATGCTATTATAAAAGTAATATGAACCTTAAATCATTCTTAGTATAATCTAACGCCGATACAATCATTGACATTCTTTAGTGTTTAGTTCAACTATTGAGAAATTTTTATTTCTCCTTTCTATTATCGTATTAAAACTTACTGTCATTAAATTCATCATTAATCTTTTCTTTCAAAAATTATTGAAGGTGAATTCCTGGAAAAATTATAGTACTCACTTACTGGAAATATATTTTAAAAGATTATTTTCATATAGTTATGAGCAATTAATACAGTGAATATATGAAATACAAAATTTTTTATTGAGAAACCCATATTTTCGAACCCTCATAGCTTCGGCCTAGATAATACTAGAGAGCTC
>JAFIDM010000003.1:20995359-21010939 GCA_023159025.1 Thereuonema tuberculata | reverse complement strand
TTTTTTTCAATTCTATTCTATTGAGCCATAACTAAGGGGAATTTTTGTTATTGCATTAATTAATTTCTTTTAATCGATTCGCGGGCGTTGCACGTCAGAGACGTCAATCCGCTCCATTCATTTAGTGGTCCGTCGATGGTGGATTCCTTGAATCATTGACTTATCTATGCAGTTCTAATCTAACATACTATTTCGTTATTAGTCAACTGTGCCGAAGATAGCCTATCGCGGCAGACATTTGAAATTCTTGACCCTAACGTCCGTGACATTAGAATTTGTTTTCAACCATGCATTAGGCTTAATTTATTTCTCGCTTATTTACAATCTAATTAGCTACAAATATTTTTTTTTTTTGGTGCGACAACTGTTGTTGTTTTGTTTTCTTTTTCCTTTCAACTATCAGAACTATGGCAGAGTTAGATGCTCAGCTTAAGGTGCTTGTTTCACTTCGTGAGCACGCTTTTAAATCCTTACAGATTTTGTATGATTTGTCTAAGGAGGTACAGGATGACAGGTCGAGAGTTGGACATTTTCGTGCTAGATACAAACATCTTGAGAAAATTAGAACGGAATTCTATAAAGTTCACGAAAGGTTGACTGAAGTATCTTTAAAAATAAATCCTAAAGAACAGGTATCGAATCAACAGCTGTCGTCATTCGATGAATTGTATTATGAAATTATTAGTGTAGCTGAAGAGCTTGATAGCGGCGCTGATATGTCCCAGCCAATGGGTACAGAGGATAAATCTTTTAATCGATTCGCCGGCGTTGCACGTCAGAGACGTCAATCCGCTCCACTGACAATATGGGCCGAATCTAACATGGCTTCGGTCATCGGGTCGAACGAGGAATGCGGCTGCGAACTGTCGCACACAGCTCGGGTACCTTTGACCGCAGGAGCGAGGTAGCAAGACAGCAAGACAGAGATTCTCTGTAAACACGGCGTTAAATAAACTCAAGTGAACCGCTGATGTGACGTCATTGGTTCGCCGACCTATCAGATAGCATAATCACTTATCGAACCTAATAATAGAGATTATGTCATCTGAGGTGACAGGGTCAATTATCCAATGATATGCAAATTCACCAAACATTTCTGAATGCTGACTCATTGGAAATTCCAAGAAGTAATTCTCCCAACTAACTAACTTAACTTAATTCACAGCAAAAAGAAAATTAATTCTTATTTTAAAATTAAATCCTTAATTAAATCTAATCTAAGTTAAATTAAGCTTAAATCCTTAAATATCTTAAAATTAGCCTAAATTTCTAAAATTCTGACCTACACTAAATTAAAGTCTAAAATAAAATAAAATTACTAATAATGACTAAGAACTAACACTAACGAAGTCTTTCCGCCATTAACTTTACAAAACAATGATTCGAAAATTATTTTTCTTAGTTGACATTTCTTTGCCTTTACAAATATGATATTAAAATTCTAATATTTCGATTATTACAATAATAGACATATGTGAGTGTTGTCACATCACCCCCTTCAAAATATATTTTTTTTCAGGAAAAAAAAACAAATGTTTTATTTACAAACATCCCTGTGAGGAACTCACATTACAAAAGTAAAACGATACTTAACAACTATTTACAAAGCTCTTCTTGGTACTTCAAGATGTCTTCCGCTGATGATAGTTGTCTTCAGACTGGGAAAATTAAAGTGTTCGCATCAAACTAAGTTCAAATTTTACTGCTACAGATAAAATATTTACACTATTTACACAGTTATGGCTTTTTTTCTCACTTGTGTGACAATTTCATTTGTCTTGTTGGCAAATGGAAGTTCCCTGTATTGTCAACAAATGGACCTCTGAGGAAACGGCGGTCGTTTGGTGGGGGGTCTGTCTCACCAAACGCCGTTAGAGAACAGGTACCTCGGAGTTATCAGCTGTCG
The DNA here is from genome assembly GCA_023159025.1 of Thereuonema tuberculata. Taxonomy (NCBI): domain Eukaryota; kingdom Metazoa; phylum Arthropoda; class Chilopoda; order Scutigeromorpha; family Scutigeridae; genus Thereuonema; species Thereuonema tuberculata. The sequence goes on along the minus strand of JAFIDM010000003.1, from coordinate 21,009,033 downwards.
GTTCTTTCTCGAACACACTGATCATCCGGATGCTCCTGTTGAGATCCGTGCTTCTCGGTGCGAGCTGGCTGTCTTTGCTGCTGCCGGCGCCGGGATTTCTCTACCATCCCTCGCTAGAGCTCTTTGGTGTGCCTCCTAGGCTCGTCTGTTGGCTTTTTCACCTTGTGATCTGCGTCGTTGTAGTTGTGATTGGCATTTTTGGTTCTGTGTGTCAAGGCACTATTGACATTAGCTTTTCTGTCAGTACTTGTGAACCCTTCTCCTGAATGGTCGTAATTACCAAGCATGATTTGAAACCTCTCCAATGGCATCGGTGCGACGCTCTTTATTATATTTTGAATATTCAAGGGATAATGTCTCGTCAACAGACAAATGATTTCCTCCTCTGTCATCGGGGGTTCGCACTGTCGTAGCGATGCAATCCTTTCCTCCGCATACGCTCGCATGCTTCCGGCACTCCGCTTCCATTGAGAGTTCATTAGCTCGAACTTAAAATTCATCTGAGCTTCTTTCCCCCAGAATCGGTTTAAGAATTTCCGCTTGAGCTACCCCATGTTCGTGGGGAATGGATGAAGCGTGTCTAGCCAAACTTTTGCAGCTCCTGTCAGCATCTGATAAATGAGCCTTGGCCTTAGTGCCTCTCTCACATTTAACAAAGTGAAATAATTCATGGCTGCTTTCAAGAAGGCATTCGGTTGTTCACCGGTTGCACCGCTGAACATTAGAGATGCCGGGATATTTGTCAGATTAGCGGCTGTCCTCACTGGCATGGTCGGCAACTGTTCCATTCGTTCCCCTACTTCTTTGATCCTCTCCTCTACAACTTGTCGGACTTCTCGCACTCCTGATTCAATTTTACTCACACGAGTGTTTAACTGCGTATGTTTTTCTGCGGCATCCCGCTGTATACATTCCATACTATCAGTTATCCCTACCATGTCCTTTTTGACTGCGCTGATCTATTCTGCTACATGACTTTGAGTGGCATCATATTTTTGTTGCACCTTCGATTCTATTTCACCACTTACACCTGTTTTTACACCTGTTCGTTTATCTGCAAGTGGAGTTCGACACGCACAGATTGTGGTCCTTGATCTAACTTCTGCGTCAGTTTTGCTTCTTGTTCACTAAATTTGGAGTTTAATTTTCCAAATTGCTCATCAATTTTGGCATCCAAGTTTTGAAGTGTCTCTCGTGTTTTCACGCTTTGCTCATTAAATTTGGCATTGAGCCCATCAAATTTGGCGTTTTGTTTCTTTTGTTCTTCGTCAGATTGATTTTTCATTTCGGCACTTTGTTTGTCCATTTTAGCACTTTGTTTGTCCATTTTAGCACTTTGTTCTTTCCTTAACTCTTTCATTTCGGCACTTTATTCTTTCCTGAACTCTTTCATTTCGGCGCTTTGATCTCTTTTTTAGTTCTTTTATAAGGTCCGCAAGTCCCAGTAAATAACATACCAGGTTGTGATTCAGTCGGTAAGGGCCGTGGTGTTGCCGCCGCTGCGCCGACTGTCGGGGGCGTCTCTGCAATGATGGGCAAACTCGTATCCTCTAGATCCAATTGTTGCAACATTGCCGCTACATCTGAGGTGTTTTGACTCTCTGACCCCTCCTCACTTGGGTATATTTCCCCTTCTCGATACTCGGTAAACGTATCTTGCGATTTACTGACACTGTCCTTCATGTCACTCATGACAGCTTAGCGTTTCCCGTACTTAGTGCTCTTCATACGCCACACTTCTCTTTGTGGGCTGTGGCCGCTCCGTGTGTCGGACCTGCTTTCTTCGAGCCCCACGTTGGTAAGACGAAAATATGTCACGGTACAATGGGGAAGGTAATATTTTGGGTATCATTTGATGTTCGCTGGGCGCCAACCGATAATTCGTTCGGTAGAGTTCCCTTCCAGCCCCTCCAAACTCGTTACACCCCGAGTCATCTAGCTAAGTTATCCCATGGGAGTAGGGGTCCACAGTTCCCTTCCATGTATAAAGAGGCAAAAACAATTCCACTGCACAAATAAACTTAATAATTTTATTCAACACTAGAGAATAACATATTCCTTGGTCTGAAGTCAATAACTTATGGACGAAGCTTATGGCTTATAACTTCGACTGAACTGAAATTAACTAAATAGTTGAACCACTAATTAAATTACCTTCGCTTAAATTTAACACTGTTCTTCATAAGTTGCACTGCACTAATGTTTGCATAGCACTAATTTGGGTTAAAGAGCTTACTAAGTTTCGTAGTATTAATTTGGGTTAAGTAGTTTAATTTGGACTAATCTTTAACGGTTGCATCACTCATAGGTTACGTAGCACTAATGAATTCACAATTGGAAAGGTTTACTCACTGGTACTGAAATCCCGCACGGGTGTACACGTGCATTTAAACACACACATAATTTACAAGATGTTTCCTTTGTAAATCGCTTTAAGCTTAATTGCGAGAAATTTCATTCACAATCAACTATGAGGTTTAAGGCTATCCAGGTTGCCTATCTATGTATAATAACTGGATTTTAACACACCTCACGCTGACAATATGGGCCGAGTTTAACATGGCTTCGGTTACCAGGTCGAAAGAGGAATGCGGCTGCGAACTGTCGCACACAGATCGGGTACCTTTGACTGCAGGAGCGAGGTAGCAAGACAGCAAGAGAGAGATTCTCTGTAAATATGGCGTTAAATAAACTCAAGTGAACCGCCGATGTGACGTCACTGGTTCGCAGACCTATCAGATGCATAATCACTTATCGAACCTAATAAGGGAGATTACGTCATCCGAGGTGATAGGGTCAATTATCCAATGATATGCAAATTCACCAAACAATTCCAAATATGGGATGCTGACTCATGGAAAATTCCCAGAAGTAATTAATTCTCCCAACTAACTAACTTAACTTAATTCACAGCAAAAAGAAAATTAATTCTTATTTTAAAATTAAACTCCTAATTAAATCTAATCTAAGTCAAATTAAGCTTAAATCCTTAAATATCTTAAAATTAGCCTAGACTTCCCTCCCAAGCAGTAGACTGGCCCGACCTGGCTTCCCTATACTGAGCTGACAATTCCAGAATCGACAGAGAGGCGCTAAACGGCCTTAAATAGGGATGCCGAGTCAGACGAAGCAGTTCAGTTCGGGGCCAGGAGCCGAAAGAGGAAGTTAGTTCGGGGCAGAAGCCCATAGAAGAAGCAGTTAGTTGCAAGCCAGGAGCCCGAAGAAGAAGTTAGTCAGTGGCAGCCAGCCACTCGGTGTTCCAGAGAGGCAGCGAGTTAGTCTTGTGGCGTGTAGCCACCCAGCGGTCTCCAAGTATGAAGAAAATAGAAGGAGTAGCAGCATAAAATAAAAGACTTGGTATCCTAGTGCAGCTATCACAGTGTGTAGTGCTAGGTCATCTACCCCTCGCAAGAACCCTTAGGGCGAGTGCACCAAACCTCTGTTAACTTTGATCGCTAAAGCAATCTGTGCACCAATGCTCGTGAGCGGTGTAACAGCCGCTAACTCGCTGATCAGATGCCAAATTTTAGCAGCGCGGAAAGTAGCGAGTTAAAATTGCGGCATTCAATAGAAAACTCCCGTCAGCCCCCACATCATCCAATGTTTAAAGATGACTGGCGTCGGCCTCGATTGAAACCGACTCCTGTGGTTTTGACGGTTAAGTGGCTATATTTATTCCAATTGAATATCCCAAAAATAATGTTGAATAAGTTTACTTCCTGTGATGATTCTTATCGGGACATTTCGTATCGGCAATTAAAAAAATTCTGTCCACATGTATTTTTTCTACTCCGTGGAGGCTGACATTTTGTAACATACTGCGCCTATGCAGAGACATCTGGAAGTGACGTTCATTGTTATTAACCAATCGCAGCCACTTTTATAAACACGTTAGATTTTACCGACAGTCATTAAAATGACTGACAATTCTTCATTGGTGCACTAGAATTTCTATTTGACTGCCGGTTAAGCACCAACTGCTCCACAACTAATGACTGCTTCGTTTGTTGGTTGGTGCACTCGGCCCTAAAACTACTGTAATTTTTGGCAGACGAATGCAAATTGTGTAGCATTTTTGGACTGAAGAACTTCGATCAAAAATACCGGCAGCAATATCAGCAAACTACAGGATTCCCAATGGGGTCAACTTTGTAATATTTTTATGAATTCCATAAAAATCAAATTATTAAAACAAAAGAATTATAATTATGAATATTATAGATATATCGATGATATCGTAATAATATGGTATGGTTGTATTCGACAAGTTAAGAAATATTTCAATGAAATCAATAATTTGCACAAGGATATAAACTATCAATTAGAAGAGATTGACAATAAAATGTCTTTCTTAAATTTATGCTTGAAAAAAAGATAAAAATAATTTGATAGTACAAAATTTTAAAAACAAATATCAAAGTAGTATGATTTTAAATTTTAATTCTAGTCACTCTTTAAATATAAAGCGCACCATAGTTGAGAATTACAGCAGTAGAGTTGATAAAAGCTAAAGAGCAAGATTTTCAACGTGAATCAAAAGAAATGATTATAATATAAAAGTTTAGAAAAAATTATTTTAATTTTTTTTTAATTTTAGAGAAAATTATAAACGATTATAATAATTTTAAAATCAAAGAATTAAAAAGGAAGGTCTAAAAGTTATCATCCCTTTTTAATAAATAGTAGGAAATTGAATCAAATTTGTCATTCATATAGTAATCATTTGTAAACTGGAAACAAAATGCCCAAGTGCACCAAACTTCAGTTAACTTTGATGACAGCAGTTTGGACGGAGCTATAATTAGTGGGGAAGATGCTCCATAAAAAATTTTAGCCTTTGTATTAAAATTGTGTGAAAGGAAACAAACATGTATAAAAAAAATTTATCAAGTTTCTGAATAAATTTTCTTTTTATACATGTTTCCTTTCACACAATTTTAAAACAAAGGCTAAAATTTTTCTGAAGAAGCACCCCCCCCCCTCACTAATTTTAGTGAACTGGAGTTTGGTGCACTCGGGCATCAGAGATTCAAAAATATTCTCTACTCCAAAGTGATTTAAAGAATGGAATGGGTTTAGTTTACAAGATTGAATGTGCAAATTGTAATAAGTCCTATTTAGGGAAATAGTAAGAGAAAGTGTAAAAACAAAAAACCTGCATACAATATAAAATATAAACTTATAGATCAATCGGAACTTGCTGAACATTTTCTTGTGAAACCCTCTTCTTTATTATTTTCGGATTTTTGTGCGCTTTAGTTTTTGGTTTCAGTTTCTGTTTCATGTTTCTTTCGTTGTAGCGTCATTTTAAATTTTACTGTATTGTTGTGAGCTTGTTTATTAATTCTTCGAGGATTCGTGTAACATTAGTACATTGTGTTAATCTGGAATATTTTTTTTTTTTAAAGAATAACGGTGGTGTTCGGGATATAAGAATGAAGGAGAGAGAAAGAGGAGAAAGGAGTTGATGTGATTGAAGCTGGAGGAGAAAAATCGGCTAAGAAGTGAATATAGGCGGAGAAAATAGAAATCAGAGTGATAGGTTGTCCTAGAAGTTGGGTTCAAGTAATTTGGACCTGGAAGCCTAATCTTTTGATTGAAGTGAAATGTTCGATTCATTATATGTTTTATTTCGACGACTCGAACCTGCTTGAGAACTAAATTATATTGGAAAAGCTTGTCTTGAGAAGCAAATATAAAGTTTAGTAAAACAGTACGAGAGAGGAATTCTGTCGAAAAAGACACTGTTAATGATGGTGAAGAATCATAGTCATTCACAGATTTCGAACCAAATCAGTCTTCGCAATTGTATCTGTTTTAGGCTTGTAAAATAACGATTCTCGACAATACTTCAAATAAGTATTAAAGTTTTTCGTTGACAGGGTTAAGTGTTCATGTAACTTGCTTCTCTGTTGAATTTTCCTTGATATTAAACAGGGTTTTAAGTTTCTAGTTAGTAATGTCTTAAGCTCTGAAAGCTTAGTAACAGAGATTCTAAGATAGCGAAATGGGATTTCGATTTAATTTAAATTGCAAGAGTCAAGTTCTTTTCGCGAAGAAAAGATTTTATTTTAGCAAAGATAAGAAATTTTGCTGAATAGTTACATTTTGTTAATTTAACTCATTTTTTTATTAGTCATTAAGCTTGAAAAAGGAATGAAGAATCATTCCGAAAATTTACTTTATTGGAGAAGAAGTAATGAATTAACTACGTAACATTTCATATATATTTGTTTTTGTCTGTGAAATACCACTTATTGTTGCAGAGACAGCTTGACATAATCAATACCGTTTCAGATTAATAGTCAACGCAGGAAAATAGTTGGTATACTATGATAGTTTCAATACAGGAAAGGACAAATACAGAAAAATTACGATGGAAAGTTAATTAAAAATAATTATATTTTTTTCTTTCTTATCAGTGAATCAACATTTACAATACCTTTTGCCACGAAGACCACAATATTCATTGTTGTTAACAAATATTCAGAATGTGATTAAATGTGTATAAAAAGACACCGACACACAAATTTGATTTAAAAAAACATTTAACACATTAAAAGGTACAAGGACCGGTTTCGCTACGGACACATAGCTTTCTCAACTGAATACAATAAGAAATACATGTTCTTAAATACAAAAAACTGGAAGGGTAATTAGCATAAAAGACGTTGAACCAATTGGGGTTGAAGGTATGGAGAACCAATGAGATGGCTGCTTTGATTGATGTCGAAGGTACGGAGAACCAATGAGATGACTGCTTTGATTGATGTCGTCATTACTTGAAAACATCTTTTTTTTTTCCCGGTGGAGGGGCCATGGCTGCTTTGAAAATTAGCTAATTACGATATTCCAAAACTCCGTTTGCTTCCAAAAATTCACAAGGACAAGATTGACAATCAATATTTTCAAGCCCGACCATTTCTTAATTGCGATAATACTATGTTAAAAGAGCTTTCCAACATTATTTATTCTAATTTGATTACATTCAACGTTACTTCAACATATTCTGTTCGTAATAGTGCAGCAGTAATCGATAAATTAGCTAATTTTCAAATGCAACCTGATTTCTCATTTTTTTCCCTGGATGTCCAATCACTTTTCCCTTCAATCTCATTTGAATTAATTTGCATGTCCTTTCAGCACATTATTTCTAAATACCATTTTAATTTCATGTTTAAAGAGATTTTTTATGAAACTTTACCCATCATTAAGGCTTTAATTATATTGCAATTCTTTCCATTCTTAGGAAAGTACTAAAGACAAAGTAGTGGTTTATTCATGGGCTTATCATCTTCCGCTCTCCTTGCGGAAATCGTCATGACCTTTATAGAAGAAAACGCCTTTCATATTTACAGTGAATTAGGAATACGTATTCCATTATATTGCCGATACGTGGATGACATGCTTTTTTACTCAGATACATCTGTACAAGAGGGAATCATGGACATCATTAACGGCATATACTCTGATATTAAAGTCACTATTGAAAAAGAAAATAATAATTCAATCCCGTATTTGGACATCCTCATTAAACGTTGTAATGGATCCATTATAACATCTGTTTTTCGTAAAAAAACTTTTCAAGGTATCACCCTCAATTTTTTGTCTTACTGTCCCATTACTTTTAAAGTTAACATCATCTTTATGGCAGTTCATAGAGCTTTTTCTCTTTGTAATACTCTAGACAATTTTAATCATGAAATTGACATCATTCGTTCCATTCTTCAGAACAATAGCTACCCCAACTTTTTTGTTAATAAACATCTCGGTAATGCAATTCGCAAACACTATGTTTGCACTCCCAATGGTAAGCCTAAACCATCCAACTATATATCAATCCCGTTCCACCCCCAGTTATTTCCTTCAATTCAAAATATCCTTCGACCTCTCTCTCACTTCCAAAAGTAATAACACTTTGATCCGTCATTTCCAATCACCTACCTCTCAACCCGATATTAAACACATCTCTAATATAGTTTACGCTATCCGTTGTAACAATAACAATTGTCTTTATATTGGTCAAACAATGCAAAGAATTCACGACCGTATGTCGCAGCACATTTACGCTGTCGCTAATGAAGACATCACTTATAATACAGCCTCCCATTCACATCAGCTCAATCATTCCATTAATTTTACTAATCCATTGGTTCTATGTAAGGAACCTAACCTTTTCATTAGAAAGTGTAAAGAATCTATCTTGAGTCTCACATCCCCACACTGTTATAATTCATCTATATCAGTTCAATCAATAGCTGATTATAAAATCAACAAACCCATATTTCCCACACCTAAATAATAGTTCATAATTAATTTCATTTGATTCTTTTGTTTTTTTTTTTCTTTCTTTCTTTTTTTTCCTTCTCTTTTAGATACATCTACATGCGTCTTCCTTTGGCAGCCTTGGCCCCTCCACCGGGAAAAAAAAAGGATGTTTTCAAGTAATGACGACATCAATCAAAGCAGTCATCTCATTGGTTCTCCGTACCTTCGACATCAATCAAAGCAGCCATCTCATTGGTTCTCCATACCTTCAACCCCAATTGGTTCAACGTCTTTTATGCTAATTACCCTTCCAGTTTTTTGTATTTAAGAACATGTATTTTCTTATTGTATTCAGTTGAGAAAGCTATGTGTCCGTAGCGAAACCGGTCCTTGTACCTTTTAATGTGTTAAATGTTTTTTAAATCAAATTTGTGTGTCGGCGTCTTTTTATTCATCATTCAAATGCACACGTTAAAATTTAAGAAAATTAAATGTGTTTTCACTACAGAAAAAGCTTTGTATAAACGGTGTCAATTCAAAGCTTGTGTTTGGGTTTTTCTTTACAGAACTTTCAAAAGACCAATTTGACGCTGTAGTTTCAACGAAATTCAGCCTGAAAATTAATATTAGGATTCTGTTTAAAAAAAAAGAAAACTCCTACTATGTAAAACCTTTTTAAGCTTTTGCTTTATAAACGGTGCAATTTTTGCCGTTTTGACATCAAGTGCTAATTAACTTTTAACTTCCGTCCATTTCCTATCTTTGAATTGCCCCTAAGGGAACGTCAGTGATAATTTTCTTACATTTTGTCAGGCTAAAGTTAAGAAAGGCCGAAAATGTAAGAAGAACAGCTAATAAGGAATGGCATAGGATTTCTACAAGAAGAACCGAAAGAGACGACTTCGTCGTAGAAGCGGAATTAAAAGCTGTATTCATTTGCGAACTAATTATACAGAATTAATTTAGTGCAAAATATCTACGAGAAGAACTGAACGAGACAGGTTCGACGTAAAGTTGAATTATAGCTGGCATTATTTGGAAAATTAGGCAGACGGACATTTCCGAACGAAACCGGTTCGAAGTAGAAGTTAGGTTTAATTATAAACGTCATCTAGTCGAAAAGTCGAAAAAGCTACAAAATATTAGAACTAAATATTTTAGTTGATCCGAGAAGATAATTGATGTTTAATCCAAAGTAATATTAATATAGTAGGAAATCTGATAAATTGAATTAATCCTATCGGACGAGATCGTTGTAGAAGATTGTTTAGATACTGACACAGAAACTGATTAAAATTCATAGATTTTCTCCAATGTACTTGCATAATAAAATTAACAAATTATGTAATGATTGGAAAATTCTGGAACATATTTGAATTTTAAATACAAGTAATTATTTATAACGGGAATTAAAATAAAGTTGCGAAATGAAGACATTTTTAGCGGTTTTTAAATACTTCTAATTTAAACAATTACATCCACTATGAGCTTTTTCATTAATATATCTAAAAAAATTGTAGGAATATTAAAAATACCACTACCTCCTAAAAAGAATAAAAAGAAATGAATGGATGAAGGGAGAGTCAAAAGTTGTGTGTGTATTTTTTCTGTAATCTCACAGAAATGGTTCCATTCTAAAAACAAAAACAAAACTCTTTAAGAAAACCTCATTAGTTCCGTTCAAACCTTTGAAAATTCTTTTGAAAATATTGGCTTCTTCTAATATATTACTGCACAAATATTTTTTAAAAGTAAATCTTTTGTTATAATTTTTTCCGTTTTGTTTTCTCGATGATTGACCTAAACTGCTCCATAGAGGATAAGCATTAGAAACTTTTAAACATTGATTAGCAAAGCCTTTGTTCCTGTAATTGTTGTTTCGGTGTTTCCTTTAATTTCGTTTGATTCACTTGTACCTCTTGATCGTTAGTAAAACCGTTGCTTTACGTTCTTTTTATTACTTCCTAAACCAATGAGAGCTGTTCCAATGGTTTCAGGTAATTGTTTTTTTCACCTTCATTACCTCTGCTGTTTATGATAGTCATTCCTTCCAAGCTATGGTTTTAAAACTCTCCAATAAAAGAAAAATTGTGATTTTTATCTGTTCGTGAAATTTGAAAGTAAAAATAAACATGTTTATTGTGAATAAAGGCTAATAGTAAAAATCCACTTCCAAAGAAATTGCTTATATAATTGTTTCCTCTATTTAACAATTTTCCATTCATATTGAACGGATAAAATTTGCAAATCGATTTTGATAAAAACATAAATTTGTCTTCATAAAATATGGTTATAAAAAATTCTTATTGATTCAATCCAAAAATATATATAGCAACACTTGACATAAAACATTATGTCAGTTTTAATTCTAAAATATTTAGTTTTTAATTATAAAATATTTTTTTAATAATTTAAAGAAAAATAATGAATATATTTGTATGCTAGACATCTACGAAATCTTGTAGAGTGATAACTTTAGTGACGTAATGCAATACATAAAAATTAATACTACGTAGAGTTTAATCATGTTACAATGATCTTAATCCCATACTTCCTTGTAATCTATTTTCTACTTTTCATCGTTATATTATATAAATCACATATTCGCGCTACTAAATATTATATTACAAAGTTATACTGCAAATTTCTGAAAAGAAACACAACTGTCTTTTCTTTCTCAAGTTGATTTTAAAATTATGCAAATTTCTGAATATAAAAAATCATTAAGCACAAGCATGAAAATTGTTCTTACATCATGTAAGATATTAGTTAATTACTAATTATTACAATTAGCACCACAATATCTTTACTCTTAATAATTTAATTCTTCAAACTATTGTTTTGTGAGAATTTAAATATATATTCACCAATTTACTGTTAGATTTACAAAGCTACCATGCACTTCCAAACTCTCATTCAAATTAAAATTCCTACTCTTAGTAATTCTTATTAACATACTGTCTTTAGCTTTCCTTACTTTGGAAAGAAGTTTCAAAAAAAGATTAAGACAGTAAGTGATCAAGTGATCTTGAGTAATCGAAAATTTAGTAATAAAGATATGGAACTGTAAAACAAAGGGTTGGAATTCGTGTATTCCCAAGATAAATGTTTGGATTTAATAAAAGCTAAAGAATTTAAAGTTTCAGAGAAATTTGAAGAAAAAGTGAAAAAGATTTTATTAAAGAATTAAAGAATTTTAAAGAAAAAAATTTCACAAACATGTGAAAACTTTGCACCATTCTCTCATCTCCCAAGTATTTAGATTTATTTTGAGAATTTCTTTGGGAAATAAAATAACTTAAATATAAATCACAAAACTGAATTATATAAACAAGGAATAAAGTATTTCACTACTCGCTGTATCACCTATCATCGTTCGACATGCTGAAAGAGGCAAGTACACTCGCGTTGTCCAAAAAATTAGTGCACCCAAACCAAATGTAACGACATTTGGAAAAGACAATGAAAATGATGCCTTTTAGATGACAATGATGCCAATTAGAATATCAATTTTTATTCATAATTTGTATTTTTTTTTAATACGCAGCGCCATTATCTTCCTGACTTTTTGCTTTATTTACATGTTACTTAAGATCGCTGAGCTGTAAGATACTGGGAGGACCCAGCTGATGATGGTTAGGAAACCAAAAACAGCTGTTCTGGATTCCCAGTATCCAAAATACTAAAACTGCTCAGTGAATCCTTATTTTTGTGCAAGTATCTTTTTTATTGTATTGTCTTCTTATAAAACCCATTTGTAAAAATATCTTATATATGTCTTTTGTTTACCTATGATCAAAATTCTCCTACCAAATATTATATCCTTTACTACGTTTGAGTTTTAGATTAAATTAAATTATTTTAAAAAATTAAATTCTTTTCAATTGATTCCTATTGAATGGAGGCATACGATGAAATATAGCATTACTAATGGTAAATTAACCATAATAGTTAAGATACGAAATTCAAAATGTCCAAATCTGTTCGAATCTCATCAAATCTACAACCGATATCCATGAAAAGAAAAACTGCTTTGTTTCAGTGCAATCTTTTCAAAATGCTATCCAACAAATGAATGCTATTGTTTATTATCTTTAAATGCACAATGGCCAAAAGAACTCAAATCATACATTGGTTTCAATCCAGAATCCCTGAAATCCCTGACTACAATTCATTTCAGAATCTACACAGATATTCAGATCACTAGTGTATAGAGAAGGGGGGGACAGTAGATAGAGTCAGAGATTGTTCGGAAGTCAACAATACATTGACTTTTATGAAGTTACTTGATGCTCAATTCATTTTTTTATTGATGTAATTGTTTCCGTGACAGCGGGTTTTTACCAGATATGTTCTCTCTCGTCAGTTTTAAGTTCTCAGTTTTCTGTATTGATTTACTTTAAATGTATTGGTATTAACTAGCATTTTCAAGACTATAAAAGTGTGCCGTTTCCTTACAGTTATGACCTGGATTTTTGATTTAAAAGTTCAATTTTGTATCATCTCAATCTGGAAAGGAGAAACAATTACTATCATATCGTTTTGTAGTTTAAAAATTCGATATTACTAAAGAATAGCAAAGAATGATTAATATCATAAAATAATTTAAAGACTAGGGTGTTCAGAGGTACCCTTTGAAAAGAGGGTGGAGAGGAAGAAAGGATATGGATTGTTTTATTAAGACGAATAATATTCATTTAAGTAGAAATAATAAATATGTATTGTCCTCCAAATGAAAGTTGGCCGGCGGAAGTTTGAACTGCGCAGCCCTTTCGGTAGCTGATCAATTATGTTTTCCTGTCACAATGGACGCCGTCGTCTGTTTTCAATGAGAAAGACATGTTGACAACGCCAAATTAAAACTTCTCTCGACTATTTAGCGTTATTTCAATACCAGTTGCTAACAATAAGTATTTATATAAATAAATAAATATATATTATTTATAAATACAATGCTCTTTTGCAAAGTAACAAGCGATTACCGTAATGGCGGCGTCCTGTCATAAAATCAGACAGAAATGCCTGACAAGACTAATTGATCATACATGCGCAGATCTCACAAAAACAGGGCGGCCATCTCTCATTTGGAGGACAATAATAATGCGGAGGTAATCTACCGATGTAGATGAATTATGATCACCGGATCTCTCAGATCGGTATATCAATATATTGAGGTTTACTTTGACTTCCATGTGGAGATGGGAATCTATCAAAGAATTTCCGTTAATGTAGTGTAATGTGAAAATTTTTGGAAAGTAGTAAATTTTATTTATTGAACATGAAGTAACCTAAGGAAAAAAAAAAGTTAACCACAAACTAGAATTCACAACTGTAATTCTAGAATTCACAAACTTTATTCTACAGTAAAATAAAACAAAGAACGCACATAACTAAACAAAACACAAA
>JAFIDM010000003.1:20975979-20995349 GCA_023159025.1 Thereuonema tuberculata | reverse complement strand
GTTTTATTTTACTGTAAAAATATACTAACGCACGTTAAATCTTTTGTCTAAACTTTAATCTATTTTTTGTTTTTACAAAAAGCTAGAATTGCCGAAATGAGAGGTCAGCTGTTTTTACTTCTTTTGCTGGATTTAAATTTTATACTTGAAAACAGTAAGCAAACTTTAATTTCTTAGTTGCATATCAATATTAATTAAAAAATTACCTCCAGTTTCCGCTGATAACATTCGTAAATCATGAGTGATGATAGTTGATTTTTTTCTTACCTTGATTCTTTCTATTCCAAATGTATCGAAGTGTCCACCAAGCCCTATCTAAAATAGACTCTAACAGACGGACGAGTGTTGGCTGATCAGATGGCGTCAAATCAGTCTTGATAGTCAAGAACGTTGCGTTCATCTCCAGCATCGCCTTTGGGTTATGTGAGTCCCTTAAAAGATATATCAATATACTAATTATTATTATTATATAAGGCTAAACAGAAAGCAGCATAGTAAAACTACTGAATCTGAATATTTACTTGATCTTACAAGCAACAAGTCTGTTTAGTCGTTGCGAAAATGGTAAGGATGCAAAATATTTATATTTTTTAAATTTCTCCAAGAGAAGAAAAAAGAACTTTCACATTCTTTCTAAGGAGTCAGGATTACCTAAAATTGCAGGTTTCTCCAAATAGTATTAGTATTAATCTGATGTCGCAACTTTATTGGATTCAACTGAACTTAATACCGGTTTGTTTTGGAGAAATTGGCCGTAAGTGGTTTCTTAGAGATTGTCTAATACCCGTCAACTATTCAACAAAGAACGGTATATTCATTAATCGTTGATCATTTCAACGAAAACTGAACTACTTTAGACGTTATCTCTTTATAATAATCGTCGATACATCTAGTTCTAAATGTATGCAATGAGGAGAAAGGATATGAATTCATAATGTCATGCGTGTATTAAGCTGTAGAAATTGTTTTAGCCCACATAATATTAAAGAATACAGCATTATTTACTTCTTTTGTTTTAATAGGATGAATTATATCAGGATTATTATCAGTCTTTAATATTCAAGATATTTAATATTTGTTTTGGATAAGAGAATGTGGTAAGAATAAAAAAGGATTAGAAGTTATTATAAAATATTAATTTATATTATTATTATTGATATTACTAATTAACAAATATTGTAATTAAATATAATATTTATACTAGTAAACACAATGGACTGAAGTAGATGAGGTCATCGTTTTCTGCTTATTTAAATTTTCGATGCTTTGTTCATTTTTAAAAATAACAATCTGTATTTCTTCAGAAATACAAAATTTCTGAATTACTAATTTTTGCATTTACAACTATAGAGGGAAGCAAAAAAATCGATTCAATATTCATATTTTCAATTTGCTGTCTATCTTTTCAGAAATTAAATTATTTTGAATGACAATGTATTTGTCTTTTGAAAGCTTATAAAGTACACTTTCCAATTGTTACGGAGTAATGTTTTTTTTATTAATAAAAGAAACATTCTACTCATGAATGTAAAGATAAAGCACTCTGCTACCAGCTCGTTTTTGAGAAAAACGAACAAACCAGATGTATACTCTTATAAAAACTGAATACAATATAAAAAAAAATAACATTGAACATTATCTACACTAACTGTTGCATCGGGATTCTCCCCTCCATTTAAGAAAATAATAAAAAAAATATAATCAGTAAAAAATATAATAAACTAAACAGCCTTGAATAGTTTCTCTGAAGAAAGTTCTTTACTAAAGTTTGTAAGTCTCTCGTTGAGAATGCAAAGATATTAACAAAATAAAGTAATTTGCTAGCAAACACACGTAAAAATAAGCCATAAGCTTATCGAAGTTTTACACTTACAGTTTTTCCATCGCGGAGCTCCACGGGAACCTTGGTCTCGTAGCACAACAGCTGACTCACCTGCTTGTTTGTAACACTCAGATATTTTTGCAGGATTGACGGATACACTTCACACGTGTAAAACACTGAATTACTTAGAAGCAAATGTCACTGGCACTTTCTTCATTTCGGGGTTTTAAAGGCCTAGAGTCAATTCGATTTCAGCAAACATTTTGGCGGTAAACGAACTTCTGCAGTGGGCTACACCTGTTCCGACTGACTTTCTCCCGAAGAATGTTTCGGCGTCCAATAACTTCACAAACACTGTCATTCAATTGCATCAGATTCGAGGTTGCTAAAACCAAGGTGATCGGGGCGGCTAGCCAGCGTCCTTACGGTAGTTTTTCCGTAGATTTTTCGTGGCTCCGCCGTACCCAATGGATTCGCAGACCGGCGATTTCCTCGGCAGCCTTGCGGGTCATTGAGCAGTGGAAACACACACTGGGGCGGTACCTCGTATCTGCTATCTGACCCTTCACTCCAGCGTCTATCATCATTCTCATATTTAAACAAAAATAATGAAAATTAACAAAAATAAAACTAGAAAAAAGCAAATTAATTGAGGAGACTACATCTTACTCGACTTTTCGGCTCAGGGGCTTCGATATATGTATATTTACAGAATCTAAAATCAAAATATCAAAAACTAAAACATAAATATTTTAATCAATAGAGAAGAGGGTGATACCAGATCAACAAGTGACGTAGGAGCAGTTAATTGACAGATTAATGACCAAGCGGAAAACAAACTAAAAGAAAGTTCTGAAGTAAACAGAGTAATAAAAGAGAAACAAGGAGAAAATAATAAATTAATTAAAGAAAACGGAAAACAAGATGACAGGAAAGATGAAACAAAGATAAACATGATTGAAGAAATAGAAATAGATAAACAAATTTTCGTAAAGCAAATTTTTATAAGACTAATTTTGAAAAACCCAAAGTCGAAAGTAAAAAAAAATAAAAATATGAACTGAGAATAGAAAAAAAGTTAAAAAAAAGTTAAAAAGTTAAAAGTTAAAAAGTTAAAAAAAAAGTTATAAATGGTATTACAAGGAATCTTTTACTTTTTCTTTATTATAGGTTAAAAAATGAAAACTAGAAAGGAAAACATGAAAACATGTTTAAAACGGAAAATAAAATAAAAAAGGTTCAAAAGAAAAGTCAAAATTCTGTAAAAATTATATAAAAAACACACAAACAATTAATGATAATTACGTGGAATCTTTCGAATCCCATGAGATTCATCTTCGGCACATGGGATTCGAAAGATTCCACGTAATTATGTTTCATTAATTGTTTGTGTGTTTTTTATGTAATTTTAAATGTCAAACTTTTTAACACACGTAACAATTGATATACCAAAATTCTGTAAAAAAGAAACAAATTCTATTCCAATCAGTATTTGGTGTTGCCATCCTGCTCTCATAACGGCTTCCATTTGGTTTGTCATCGGCTGTATAAATGGTCCAGCCAAATGGTGCACAAAAAGCGCACGAAGTGGAAAGTTCTGGTGTAATTGTTTCTAGTGGTTTGTTTTATGTTTTTTGGGGTGATTCATGCTGTACATGAATCTGTACATGAATCATTGTCCAACAAAAATTTTCCCCGCAAATTTGAGAAATCATCATAAAACCACTAAAAATGATGTTTTTTTTTAATTATTTTCAGCTTATAACTTGCAAAGCAAGCTATTTATGCAAAAATTCGTCCTTTAGTAAAATAAAGAGGAGAAAATTACCTATAATTTATGTCTGTAACATTTTTTTGTACATCTTATGGTTTCCACGCAAATGAGTGTTGAAATATCGGGGCAAAATAAATATATAAATAAATTGCAATTTTCCCTTCAAGTGAATTATTTCATCTGCTGTTCCTTTCAACGTGTTTACCTGGTGAACCATAGAAGAATCCTTTCTGTGTGTTCTTTGTGACATCGTACTACCCCTTTTCTAAATCACAGGAGTGGGGGTTCTTCATGCCTAAACGCATCTCAGGCTGACACTGCTGCCGTTTTAGCGACTTTGTAGCTAGATCTAGCGACTTCCTCACGCCGCCAGCGTTTTTTTTTCTACTTTAGGAACTAAACAAAAACTCGACTTCTAGCGGCTTTTGTGAGATTTAAAAGGTAACAGCAGGCTGGGTATAACCAGAACCTCAGTTCGTTCATTCCCACGGTCTTGTCAGTTTTCTCTCTCTGCAACGGCGTCGGACTCATTTTCGTTGAGATATAATGCAACAACTCGGTCGCAATGTCCAGTGATAAGTGTTTTATTTTAATAATAATAAATTAAAATTGCAAGGAATTATTTATGGCATAACATATATATCAAACACTGGTGAAACCAAGAATTGCATTTATGTGGGAAATTCCAAACGCGAATTAGATAGTGCGAATTAATTAAGTGCAGTTAAAAACAAAAATGAAAACTATGGCACTTTCACTCATTGTAAAAATACGGGGCACCAATTAAATTCAAATGATGTAATCATTTTTGGAAAAAGAAAATCGAAATACTTACATGAATTCTATGAATCATGTGTAATTAAGAATGTATATAGTTATAATCAGGACCTTTCAACTAGAAATGTACTGGAATATGGTTTGTAATCCTACATTGTAGCGCTTTTATATATCTAAAGCTTTCGATATTTTCTAATAAGGCCACTAGGTTTGTAATGATTGTAAACACCGAGATTATAGACCTAAATCCATTGGACAGGGCGTTTGTTTTTATTTCTGTTTTTTGTTTTGGTCTTTAATACACTTGAAAAGAGAATCTGATAATGTGAGATTCTGAAACGTACGTCGTTTATTTGTTTTGAATGCCTTCTTTATATAAATTATTTGTGCTAATATAGTTGGCATTGTGTTATTTTCATTTTTTTATATTGTTTCAAAATTTCCGAATGAGTTATCTATTAGTCCAGTGGATCTGAAAAAGTGGATAGCATAAAGACTCGGAAAATTTGTTCGAAAATGTTCGTGCGTAAACCTCTTTTTTTTTTGTAATTTTGTAATTTTTTAGTTTTTAGTTTAGCTTCTAATTAATTAATTCTTATTGAAACATTAAGTTCCGGAAAGAACTTGAAGCCTGCTTCCTTAACTGGTGAATATTATTTTTTATGCTG
Source organism: Thereuonema tuberculata (assembly GCA_023159025.1). Taxonomy (NCBI): domain Eukaryota; kingdom Metazoa; phylum Arthropoda; class Chilopoda; order Scutigeromorpha; family Scutigeridae; genus Thereuonema; species Thereuonema tuberculata. The sequence continues at coordinate 20,990,308 of JAFIDM010000003.1, read as the reverse complement.
TGACAATAAAATAAAATAAAAAGATTGTTAATTTAAAAAAAATTGTTAATTCTTTTTTAAAAGTTAATATCAGCCGTACACAAACAAGACTTTTTTGCAAATTTAATTAAATGCTTACTCAGACTCTATTCAGTGAAATAATTTTAATCATTTACAAAAACGCGCGAGAGGTTAGTAAACGAATTAATTTTGCATTGCTATGTATCTATAGAAAATCGTTTGTTTTGTTTCTAAGACTTTTCTAATGGAATCTTTATTTTTTGAAAAGGATCCATACAGAATTTTTTTTTAAATAAAATATATTGTTTTATGCCTGTAAATTTGCATTTCAAACTTCATGAAGATCTATATACCGTACTTTTTCTTAATCCCTTCTCTTTTAGATATCATCATCACTACCATAAATAAATGTAACTTACAGTATATTTATTATAAACACGAATTTTCGAGGAGATAAAATACGTCTCCTCTTTATCAAGCCTACATAATAAACACAAGTTAAGGATAAATTAACAATCTTAAGAAGAGGACATGTGAAAATAACATTAATGAATTGTTTAAACAAACCTTATAATAGATTTAAAACAATCCAACTATAAAAGTAATTAACAATCTAATTCATCGAATTTTTGTTATTATCCTCAAATTAATAATATAGAAGATAGCAACACGCAATCTTAAATTTGAAACTGATGTCATGTTTACTTTTATTAAGCCAACAGTAAAAACAATACATGTCCAGAATAGTAATTGTCAAGAGAAGAAGACAAGTGAAGGATTGTTTTGCACAAGGCGGACTTGTTGGGCGAATAGCGACTGGTCCAGAAGCAAGAAAAAGAGATGAATAGAGAATGGGAGCCGATGAAGAATTCAGAGAGATATGAAGCTAAGTGTGATATATCTACAAGGATGCAGATCCTACCTAAATAAATGCCGACGATAAGTTCTTGGTATTTATATATAAAACAAAAATATCTAAAATAAATTTATTTATTTTCAGCAATATTTCTAAGCCTAGTGAAAATAGTTGCCATGACATCAAGACAACGAGCATGGAACGCTTGGGACATTACGAATTCATGATATTTCGGACTGATTCATCGCAGAACCTAAATAGGATAAAGTATAACGAAATTTTGCAAAAGACAAATGAGAATTCAGGTCGTTGGATTTTGTTCTTGTGGTGCATCATGAAGATATGTAAATTACTCTTAACTTAGTTATTTCATAACATCGAGGTACCAACTGAAAGACTTTATCTAAATATATTAGGTTCTGAAATTCGTTATGTATGGGATTAGTTCTAATGAAGAATTTAAGATTTCTACGTGATAACGTTTAAATGAACTCTTAGAACCAATTAGAAAGATAGTGAATTAATAAACTTGACTAAATCAGAAGTTCTGTTACTTTAACATTGAAAACCATTTTATTATTATCAAGATGTTTTTAATGACTTTAAGTAATAAGATATCACGACTCAGAGAACAATTTCTTAAATGAAATATCAACGGTTGACTCCTGGAATAATTTAATGTTATTCAATGACTAACTTCGATTTTCGGACACTTAGGAACTTTATTTATTTATTATATATTAGATAGTTGTGCTAATATTACAGTAATTAGTTTACTGGTATTTAGAAGCAATAGGAGCAGTGCCTTCAGAATTTTGATTCAGAACTAATGAATTTATTTAATCAACTATTTTGTCTGATTTATTCCTCATGAACTGAAATTGAATCAGTGAAGCAAACAGTTAAAGTATATCAATAAAAAGATTTAATTGTAACTGATTAAAAGACAGTGATAAAATAAACCTCTGTGTTATAAATTAAACAAATTGTTTTTATTGATTTGCTTTATTTTTTTATATTTTCCTCTTGATTTTACAGTGTTATGACAACGTGAATATAAATTATTTACCAAATCATTAGGCATTTCTACTAAATAATTATTAACTTCCTCTCCATCATTCCTATTTATATTTCTATCTTTCGTATTTCTAATACATATGCATTCGATTATTTTCCTTGTTTTAGAATCTTTTTCAATATACAAAATTTTGATTTCCTTATTATTACAATGCGTTTTATTAATACAATTTTCCGCTACTTCAGATTTGTAAACTATTTTATTTTTTTTCTAATATCCATGTTCAAGAACCCTATCCCTGATTGAAGAATTCATGAAGATCTATTCAGCGGACAAAAGATATTAGAGGAAGACACATAACACTAACTTTCCGAGGTCTATATTTTGGGAGTTTAAATGGCAGTAAATTATTTAATAAGTTAAATATTCACTTTATTATATAGGATCATCAGTTTAAAAACAAAAGGTTTATGCCACTTATAGAAGTTTAATTCAGTTTATAGGTAAATGTTAGACAGTATTATTGATATGAGTTGTCTTTTGGTCCTATTATTCTTTATACATATAATACAATTTTAGGTTTGAGGAGTACCGCTAAGTGTACTTCATTTTTTTTTTCATTTCCATGTCATGAGAATCATGTAATCTTAAATCAATTACATTATTGTGATCGGAAATATTTTGTTGGTAGATAAAACTACCAGGCAGATTTTGATAGTTCGGCGTGTCACAATCAATTGGAAAGAAACCCATCGACGCAAATAATAGAATCCTGATTGTTTAGATACACCCCGACCATGCTTAAAAGGTTTAGTTAAAGTTTCTTCCATGTATCCAAATTTAATTTTATTTCTAAAGCTATTTTTAATCTGTGCCACTCTCATTTAGTTAGATATTCTATCATTAGGATAACAAGGGCCTATCCGGTTACATGGGATAATTTTCACAAACATACATTAAATTTAAATCCTCAGCCTTTTATCTATTTTAGCAACTGTATATCTTCATATAGACTTCCTATTTCATAATATATAGGTCTCGTTGTCTCTGGTGAATACATTCAGTTAATGATCGCCAATAAAGCGAATAACAGCTCTTCTGGGATATCATCTAGTAAAGGTCACGCCCATTGTTACGTAGGTATTTTTAGGCGCTTTTTTATTTTAATGCCCACAGAAAATTCATTAGGGCGGCGGAACGCGAGCAGGTGACTTTATTAATTTTATTTTTTAATGTGTACTTGTTTTATTGTTTTTAGATTGGAAGGTTCCATGCTCTTTCTTGCGTTTATTCCTCCTGTCTTCTTTATTGAGACCTCGTTGTTTACTGGTGCTACTCAGCTGATGATTAAACGAGAAACAGCTATTCTAGGATGTACCTAGTAAGCATTTGATCTCACTCATTTGTTTACTTATTTGTTACTTGGCAAACATGTTTGTTAATTTTTTATTGCATTGTTAATCCAAAACTGAAAGATTTAGAAACTTCATAGATTACTTAGGAAACGTAAAGACTTATATTAAAGTATTATTTTAATCTCATATTTCTCCCAAGCTCAATTTTTATATTATTATTTCTTAGGACGACGCTAAAAAGTTCTCACTAAAAAACAAAGAAAAATAAGTAGAATAAAAAAATTAATAGACAAAACCTACATTCAAATCAAAGTTTTAATTTACGTTGCTTCAAAGAATGAATTGGTTTTATATAAAAAAAATAATTACATTCTTGATTGCTACTTTAAGATTTTTAATTCATTAAAAAAATATTATGCACTTGCATCAGTTCTGTCGATGTTAGTCGTTTCGCTGTAGTGCTATTTAACTTCTCTCAGTCGATTAAAACTCTCGTGAGATGAGAGTCGTTTTTTCCGCTTCGCCTCTGCTGTTTATCCTAAATAAATGAAAACTCCTACTCTCTCTAGTAATGATTGAAGACGTTTGCATGCTTCCAGTCAGTATCTAATTTCATCTAATTTCAACGTGCAAGCTTGTCATTATTTTCTTCCTTATTTTCTGTTTGTTTGGAAAATATCAGAAGTTTTCTTGGAATTTCAGTTTCATTCAGTGTGACCTCGAGCAGAAATGATAAGATTCCCAAAGAACTTCGACCCAACTTTCCTTAAAGCGTTAACATTACAAACGAATTAAATATTTATTCTTTACATAAATTGTCTAAATTAATTTTAATTATATCAAAGCATGCGGAAAAAGATTAGTTTCATGTTTAAGCTATCCTCAGAAATTCACTGTTTTCTGAGGATGGCTTAAACATGAAAATTAATCTTTTTTAAGCCGTTTACCGTTTTTATTGTGAATCTTTTTTCTCCAGACTTAAGCATTCCATTTAGCAGTGGTTTTTAATCTAGAACTCGAGACATACTGGCGTTTACTATTAGATCATAAATCAGCATAGCCCCACAAGAAAAAGTCACATGGCGTGAGATCAGGAGCTGTCGGTGGCCAGAAGTGTAGAGCCAGGTCTTGATTTCCATGCGACCAATCCATCGCTGAGGAAGGGATTAAATTAAAAATCCTCGGATATCACGGTACCAATGGAGCGGAGCTCCTTTCTGTTGGAAAATGAAGTCTTGTGAATCTTCGGTAGGTTGAGGAAAAAGCCATAGTTCCAACATTTTCTGGTACTTTATTCCACTTACAGTGCTTTCCTCAAAAAAGAATGGTTCATAAACTTTTGTCCCTGATAAGGCACAGAACACGTTTAGCTTCGCGAGTCTCCTGTTGCAATGTTGTACGGGGATTTTGCAGACGCCTTATGCGACCATTGTGTCTATTTACTTTTCCACTAAGATGGAACGTAGCTTCATCGCTAAAAATTAAGCGTGGTAGAAACGCGTTATCCTCCATCATTTCTAGCATATCCACACAAAAATCAAAACGCTTCACTTTGTCATCCTTAAGGAGAGCCTGCACAAGTTGTAAGCGGGATGGCTTGTATAGCAAACGCCGTCTCAACACTCGCCGTACAGTTGGTTGGGGTATTCCTAGTTCTCTACTAGCTCTATTGGTTGACTTTCTCGGACTACAAAAACTGTCTTCTATAGTTCTATTCGTCTGACGTTATCCTCTGACACACGCGAACGGCCCGGGTTTTTTCCTTTGAGACATCCATTTTCTTAAAATTGCTTAAGCCAGCGACTTATGCTTTTCCTAGTTGGTGGTTCAATGCCGAATCGGAGACGAAACCCCCCCTGCACTGTGACTGCCGATTTACTTCTTGCAAACTCAAGAACGCAGAAAACTTTACGCTGCATAGTAGCCATCTTACTCATAACTGACGGTGACACGAAATGCCTGCCTATTAGCTGGAGTACCCTAGCGGCTGTTTACGCAACTATCCCCGCCCAAGGGCGGGAAAACATAACTTTGAAACTTCCCCTTTTTATTACTATGTAGATTGTTCATGTCCAATTTATACTTCATTAAATACAAATTAATGGGTCCATCTTTTAGAATAACCCTGTTTATAAAAACGTTATTCTGTCCATCATTCTGTCGTAAGACTTTTAAGTTTTTCCAATTTTGTGACCAAACTATAAGAGATAGATTAGTTATGCAAATGGATAAAATATAGAACTTTTTAGGACAAACAAAATGCTACAAAAATCTTTCGAAAAAAGGTTTTCCAAGAGGGCGGCTTTTAAAGGGTCAAATTTTGTTTTTTCTCAATTTAAACTAAAAGTATAAAAGTTGGATTCAACATTATATTGAGAAAATGTTGGTATTTGAAAGTTCTAAAGACCGATATATCAGTCATTCACAAACATTTCTGCGTTTGCAAGAAACATGCAAAAATGTGAAAAAAAATGTGTATGTATGTATGTATGTTTATAGGGATAAGTGCGCTTTAAAACGCACTTCCTGTTCAGACAGGATACCCTAAGGATTTATTAGAGTTTCTCTCTTAATCCAAGCAAGTTTTAAGAAGTTTTTAATTTTATTCAGATCTAATTTTCCCTTGAATCCTAATATATGATCCAGTAATTCATCCTCTTCCCAGTTATTTGGGTTTATGTTAATATTTTTTAAGAGTTCGGTTCTCTCTTTTCTGAAGCATGGACATCTTAAGATGAAATGTTTTAGAGATTCCTCTTCATTTTTATCGCAATTTAATCATATTGGCCCCTTTTCAGACCATTTTTCTGTTCTTTTATTTAGTGCCAATGATCCCGTTCTGCACTGGAAAAGTAAAGAACTTCCATAGGAATTATCATAAATATCCTGATGTAGGGGAGCCCTTTTATTTTTAAACCCTAATGGTAAGGTTTTGTATTTATTAATAGAATCAACGAATAGTTCTAATTCTGTACTTTTTACACATTTATTAATAAGATGGTGCCATTTTTTTCCCGATTCAATGTTTATTCTAATTTCTTCTGTTTCGTAATATTCTGCTAAATATTCTAATTTATCTACCCATTTGCTTTTTCTGTTGTATTTTCGAACACCTTTCTAGACCATCTATTTTTATTCATGAAAGTCAACCTCCCCAGATATTTTAATTTGCTTGAAGCTTCTCTGCTAAAGAACGATGACCACCCCATTTCACTTTGAACTGCCGTAGTAGGTGTCAAATTGTTCCCTCCTATTAGTTTTCTTCCAAATGTGTTTTGGATATTTGTCAATTTTTGAAGTTCGGTTTCTGTAATAATTATAGTTTCGTTACCATATGTTAGAACAGGCACAGCCAATGATTTCCATAATATTCTATCTAGTTCTACTTTATTGTAGCTTTTATTACATATGTTCCTTATCCATCCACTTAGTTTATTTGCTTTAGCTATTGTCTTGTTTGTATTATTTTTAAAGATTTGTCCCTCATTTGTTATTAATATTCCTAGGTATTGGTATTTATTGGTTTCTTTAATTTCCCGATTATTAATTTGCCAGTAGTTTTTCTCAACTACATTAAAATTTATTACTTCGCTTTTGTTGCAATTGAATTCCATTTGAAAATCTTTTGCGAAGCTTCCTGCCGTATTTAGTAGGCTCTGTAAATCCTTTTTATTATCTGAGAATAGAACAATGTCATCCGCAAACAATGGCAGGGTTTCATTCCCAACTGGGATACCCAAGTTGCTCTTTTCGAGTCTAAACGTTAATTCACTCATTATTATATTGAATAGTTTTGGTGACAAAGAACACCCTTGTTTCATTCCTGTTTCCCATTGTGTCCAATTTGATTCCCAATTATGGAGTTTGTATTTCAACTTGCTGTCTTTATAAATATTTTGAATCAATCTGATAAATTTGCCTTCAAGATTTTTTTTTTGTAATATGTTCCAGAGCCCTTCTCTACTTACCGTATCGTAAGCTTTTTTAATATCCAAGAAGGCAATATAAAGCGGTTTTTTTGAATTTTTATATTTATCTATGGTTTCAGTGAGTACAAATAAATTGTCTGAAGCTCTTCTATCTTTTCTGAATCCATTCTGTAATTCTCCTAATATGTTATTGTTTTCTATTATTGTATCCAATCTGTTGGTTAGTATTTTGGTGAACAGTTTACAGAGAGTACTAATGATCGTTATAGGTCTATAGTTTTCCAATTTTTCCAGTTCCTTTTTTTGTCCTTTATGGATTAATTTTACTTCGCTTTGTTTCCATTCCTGTGGAATGATTTCTGTATCTATTATTTTGTTATATAATATTTTAATCCATTTGTTTAGTTTTTCTCCTCCATATTTAATGAATTCATTAGCTATTAGGTCTAGCCCAGTTGCTTTATTGTTTTTTAAATCTTTTATGTTTTGTTCTAACTCTTTCATACTTATTTTTGAGGTTATTTTACCTTTTTTAATTTTTTGATCATTGCTTTGAGATATTGTCTTTGTGCGCATGCTCAGAAATGTAAACAAATTACCGTATATTCTCCGATCTCTATATTAATTTTATAAATAAATATATTTTTTTTTAATGCTATATATGCAAGCGAGTTTATATCCGGCTACTTTATTATAATTTTGTATTCTATTTTAAAACTTTCTAATTTGAAGAAATTAAATAATTTGTAGTCATTTTAATTAATTGCAGTTTTAATTGGGTTTTTTTGGGAATGAAAGATGTAATTGTGAAGGATTTGGTTTTTTTGGGAATGAAATCCTTCACAATTTTATATCTTGGCGTATTTAAAATTTTGTCATCGACAGCAGATTATTTACTGATGTTATTTCCATTTTAATTTATGCTTAATGATCATAAAATGAAAATCGGCAATTACATTTCATTGCAATGTATCCAATATCCTACAAATTACATCCATTAAGAGAAGTGAAGCTATCTACCGTACCTTAATTGTCTTCGACTTCTTCAGAGGCATCCAAGCACCAGCCACGAGATTCCCTGGCGATCTAAATGGACACCGCTGAAACGACAAATTTCCCAAGGTGTTATTCGAGTGTCCATTACTCTAATCCTCTAAAGTGAAGATGAATGGAGAGTCCAATAAATTAAGTAGGATTTAAATCACTGCAAGAGTAAAGCAGCACTGAAAAGGCCTCAGGGCCCTGAAACTCATTCCAATGGCCTCTTTACAACCGTATGGTGCGTTTTCAATAAGAATTTAGTCAGAAATTTTCGTGAATAAAATATTAAGGTAGGTGACCCAAAGGTGGCCATAGTTAAGCTTTGCTGATTTTTTTAAATTTAACGGTTGCGGGAATATAAAAAAAAATATAGGGGTCATCACCCTGAACCTTCTCTAAACAAGACATATTGATATTGTTTTTCTTAAAACATATTTAATTTGGTTTACAGTTATTTTATTAAAAAAGTTACTTCCGTGCCACCTTCGGAGCAGATAAACCTAAGGTGGCAACATATTTATTTTGTTAAAAATTATATTTTCCAGGGGTTGAAAGGACACTTAAAACTTTATGACTAAATTCAGTATTTTATAAGCTGCTAGTTTTACATGCCTAAAGTCCTAATACTAAATATGCGTACAAAATATATAGGGATAAAGTCTTTCAAAAAGTACACTTAAAATTTTTGATTCTGTCGCCTTGTGTAAGTCTTTCAATCTGAGTCAATGCAAAAAGTACACTTCAAATCTTTGATTTTGTCACCTCTTGTAAGTCTTTCACACTCCTCGTGGACATATCTTAAACATTGGTTGCACAGTCTCATGCCAATAATTTTGTCCGTTTTGCACAGATGACAGTACCAGCTTTCCTTTTGTGTCTCCTTTGTTCCACTTGTGCTAGGTAGACTAACATCAGCTTCTTTCAGCGTGTCATCATCAGGTTGTCTTTGGTAATTGCATTGATATTCACCTCAAATTGAAGCACGATACAGGCTGTCATTCAAAAGTTTTTATACATCATTAATTAAAAGTTATATACACTAGAGAACGTATAATATTCCAGAATTGCGTATTATGCAAAAGTAATAATTAAAATATGAGATAAATGGAGACACGTATTTGTGTTCCCAAGGTGGTTAGGTTGGCGGGGCACCTTGTGTACACATCTCAGCACATTGTTTTCACAAATAAACAATATCATTACCATGAAATTCTTAAACTGTGACAATACGTCCTGAATAAGTAGTGATCGAACTTTAATAAAATATACAACAACTTGCATTTAACAAAACTTTTTACGATTAAATTTAATTTATTACTTATCGTAAAGTAAGAACAACGATGCTCAAAAACAAATGTCTCCTCAGTAATGGCGGACGTCTCGTTGAAATGGCTTAGTTTTCAGTAGCTAGCGCTAGAATGCGACAGCTGTCAAGTAGCAGGTGCCATATACCAACTATTTTGTGTATTACTATATTATATAAGCAGATGGCCATCTTGTGCACTCTGGCCACCTTTGGGTCACCTACCTTATACATTAATCAATTTAATATCTATATTTTTTAAGAAAAACTATTTTGTTTCTTTACCTGAAAAAATAATTTAGAGTAGCTAGGATTAAACTCAGGAACTCCAGGGATATGGCATTACGGGTTCAATTCCTGGCTGATGTCGGGAATTTTCTCTGTGTTTACCGTCTAGACAGGTTCTCTAAAATAAGGATACGATTTCTTTAAACGGGAACTGGCATCGGGACATATTACTCAACTTCAACTTAGTTCTATAAGTAACAGAACACCGGTAGCCTGATTTCCTGCGATTCAAGAACATAGTTGGATTTTTGCTTTTGCATTGTAGTGTATGCTGCTGAATGTTTCGAATTAATTCTTCCAAAACCTCCTTTCTAGAATTCACAAATAATCTTAATAGTAAATGATTTCTATTATGTTGATTGAGAGTAATTGAAGAACTTACAAGATTTCGAATTTCTTTAATTCTGTATAAATTGGTGCATTGACTTTAGCACCTTTGAATTTGCATCAATTGTTAAACATTTATTTTTTACAAATGCCCAGGTTCATAGCTTGATCGGCTTTCATTAAGCCACAACTAGGGGCGAGATATGATGCCTTTAACCGACGAATCGTTGCCCAGGGTACGCCAAGGGAGGCAGCATCAAGTGATACCCGCTGGAACGGACAGAAGGAGAAACAGAAGAAGAAAGAAATATCCATGCCACGACCGGGTTTCGAACCCGGGTACCGGCACACTGGCCACAACGGCAGACCGCCGTCTAGACCGCACGGCCACGCCGGTACGGCTTTTAAACACTTTATTACTTAATTAAAAATTAAAATAACAATCTAGTATTTTTGCTTAAGAAATGTTTCATTGATAGTATGTCTTATTTTTATTATTAGAATGATCTAGTTGTTAGTTCAGATTCCAGCAGTGACGTAACAGCAAGGCATGTACAGATTAAGCAAATATGATAAAACAAAAAGTCTAATTGGGATAAAGTGAACTGAATATTTTCAATTTTTAGAATTTATTAATTTTTTTGTCTTATCATGTCTTATCATAACTTTTTCAAGAGAAATTTTAAAGCCATATGTAGCTCGAACAAACGAACAAACTGAATGGTACCAAATTTGATGGGGAGACTATTTAAGATATGGGAAGAAGGATTTCGCAAAAAAAAAAAAGATAGTTCGAAAAGTGGCCGATAGGGGGAAATGTGGCAACGTTGCAGGCTACCAAGCCAAGAATTTACATACCTTGCAGATTAATAAATGATATATTGTTAAAAGTGGTATATATTATAAATGTAAGGCTGTACCGGTTTGATGTACCAGTGGGGCTTGTATGTACCAATGAAGTTGAAAGCTTTGCTGTCGGCAGAGTACTCTGTCAGCAGGGCCACCCATGGCAGACAGGTTTCAATCTTGTCTGCCATGGGTGGCCCTGCTGGCAGAGTACTCTGCCGACAGCAAAGCTTTCAACTTCATTGGTACATACAAGCCAGACTAAGTGTACAGCCCAACGTAGGCAGCAAGGCGTTGGCGTGTTGGAGGCGGAGGACAACGGCTCCAGCACTAAGTCAGTGTGATGCCCTTAAAGGTGTTACACATTGCGCAGAAGAAAGGTGTTACACATTGCGCAGAAGAAAGGCCTGGCAATCTACTTCTGTATTATGCCAAGAAAACTTGATGGAACATACAACTAGGGAAATCCGATATAGTGCTGGAAGATGTGCCCCTGGGTCGGAAGGCACTCATCAAGCTACTGGGGAACGACAGAAATGAACCTGGCCGATCTTTATGAACTTACACGTAATCGTTCTTCCTAAAGATCGTTCATCCATCATGTCGCCAAGGCTCGGAATCGAGTGAAAGGTCGTGATTGATTGATTATATTATTATAACAATAAACATATAACATAAAATATGAGACTGCTACCCTCCAAAGAAGTACATTGTGTTGAAATATTTATTTCTCCCAAAGTAAAATTAAGAAAAAATAAATACTGCAAGCAAATGGTTTAAGAAATGCAGCCGTTTGAAGACATCTCTAATCCAGTAAAAACGTCCAATGATTTATGCTAGGAGTTTTTTTTCCGCGTTCATAGAACTTAGTTTCCAGGCAACGAAACCTAATGGTTTACAGAACAACGAAAGGATGCAAATTTAGTCGAAAAATGGATTTGAGAGTTTAACCAAATCAAAGTAAAGCACCGTTATCGAGGGAATCTACAACATATTAATAAGTCCTCAGGTAAAAGAAATAATAAATATTTCTTCTATGTAAGCGATCCTGACATGAAGATTAAAAGAAGATATTCGTAGAACTGTTTCTCCATAATGTTTCAAAAAAAAAGTATTTAACTTTAATCAAGAACTTAATACTTTTTTGTTCCGAGAAGTTATTTTTTATTCTTGAAAGATATTAAGGAACTAAGATAATTCAGTCAACATTGAATTGTAAATTATATCCAGAATATAAAAAGTTTTATTGATTCAATACAATGAGCTTGTATTTAACTTAATTCAACTGAAGTTTAATCTTTAACTTACTTTAATCCTTAAGCTGCTACAAGTCAAAGCCCTGTGGAGAAGTAAACACATTAAGTTCATTAGAACAATTTTCCACAAAAGGACAACGTTTCACGGGTACGATGATCATTTCTTCAGACATGGTACGTTCGAAGGTAGGCCTTGAGAATGTTGCACAGGATGAATTTCCTGGTCCACGTGAACGGTAGCCATATGGAACCCAGGCCACTTCTGAAAGGGGGAAATGAATGATGCTGCTTAAAAAGTTTTAATTCAGTTTCATCTTTATTATTTATTTGTCTGTTAGTGCAACTATTTTTTAAGTTGTACTGCGTCACATTTCCCCCTATCGACGACTTTTGGAACTACTTTTTTTTTCGCGGAATTCTTCTTCCCATGTCTTTATTAGTCTCCCCACCAAAGTTAGTCCAATCCGTTATTCGTTCGAGCTACAGATACTTTGAGTAGTATCAGTTCAATTACGTTCACCTTTTACATAATTATTTAGATTTTTTTACGAAGGTGATTAGTTAAAAGAAGATTTATTGAATTATGACTGAAAACTTCAATTTAAGAAAGTAGATAATTAAAAGAATATATTTTATATTGGTTGATAGGAATTCCTCATCAAATCAAACCAATCAATAATTTTCCATCACTAAGTCGCCCCTTCCCAAGTAAGACTTGGAATCTTCAATGCCATTAGCAGAAGTGACTTTATTAATAGTATCGAAGTTTATTAAGTTAAAGGTGAATCAGCTCTGTTATCTGTGGATGTGATAGATTTATTCACTTCGTCACTTTTGCTTTCTTTGAGGCAGCTTTGAATAGTTCATTTTGGACAGAAAAAAATGGATCATTGACCTTATACTGTTTTTGGTTAATAACCAGTATTCGATTGTCAATAGCATGGTGGTTAAATAGATCGCAGGTCTGTTTGTTGGACTTCGTCGTCGACCAAAACGTTAGTTCTGCCAAAATGGCAGAAATTGTAATGCAGCACCATGCATTATCAGTATGCAAATATCATACAAATGTACCATGCAAATATCAGTATGAATTAGATTTTAAATGAAACTAGTCGGCTACCCGTCGCTTCGCTCCGGAAGCCTCCCTTATGTAACGGAAAACAATTTTTTATTTATTAAAAATAACACACACACACACACACAAATTACATCAAGGAAACTAAAACTAAAATTTTTTAAAAGCTTCTTTTTAATTTAATTTTTGATGTCTATATTCTCTCAATCTACGACTGCTTTTAGAACCACCTTGTAAATCATATATCTATGATATATTTTTATTTTTTACAGAGATTAGAATGTAGGCCTAGTAGTCTAAAGGCTAAGACGTCTAACTTCTGAGCAGTATTCTACCTAATAGAAATACTGCATCTTTCTTTCTTGACTTTTTTTTTTTATTCCTATTGATACTTTTCAGTCGTTTTCGAGTTAGAAATAGTGATGGTTTTTGAGTCACAAATAGTGATTTTTCAGTATTCTACCCAATGAAATACTGCTTCTTATTTCTTGACTCTTTTTTTTTTTATTCCAAATAATACTTTTCAGTGGTTTCTGAGTTACAATAGTGTTCAGTATTCTATCTAATTGAAATACTGCTTCTTTCTTTTTTGAGTCTCTTTTTTTATTCTAAGTGGCACTTTTCAGTGGCTTTTGTGTTCCAAATATTGATGGTTTCTGAGTTACAGATAGTGATTTTTCAGTATTCTATCTAATAGAAGTATCGCTTCATTCTTTTTTGACTTTCATTTTAATTATAACTAGTCGGCTACCCGTCGCTTCGCTCCGGAAGCCTCCCTTATGTAACGGAAAACAATTTTTTATTTATTAAAAATAACACACACACACACACACAAATTACATCAAGGAAACTAAAACTAAAATTTTTTAAAAGCTTTTTTTTTTAATTTAATTTTTGATGTCTATATTCTCTCAATCTACAACTGCTTTTAGAACCATCTTGTAAATCATATATCTATGATATATTTTTATTTTTTACAGAGATTAGAATGTAGGCCTAGTGGTCTAATGGCTAAGACGTCTAACTTCTGAGCAG
>JAFIDM010000003.1:20963761-20973827 GCA_023159025.1 Thereuonema tuberculata | reverse complement strand
AAAATTATTTCTATTTTCCATTCTCTCAGAAAATTGCGCCGGACAGACACACAGACAGACAGACAGAGAAATAAAGGATTTTAGTACTATAGATTAGATTTTTATTTTTACCAAAGGTACGTACACGATACCTTTACAGTAGCTAAGACTGGTAGTGAGGATGAAATTTTGCGTGTATTTAATAGCTTGAATAAAGATATCGATTTCACTTATGAAATATAGTGCGATTTTAAGCAGCTTTCTTTTTTAGACACTGGGGTCTCCAATACAGAAAAGTGTTTCCTTATGCAGACGTACAGGAAACCATGGTTACACCTTAAATTCTTTTACCCCAATATTTGTAAAATGAAAATTGACAACTACGATGGTTAAAAAAGCTTTCGGTGTTAGCTCGAATGAAGGTCTTTATTGTAAATAGTTTGCAAATTCAGAGTTTATTTTTACATAACAATTATCCACACAAATTTATTTTTGAAACTATAAGAAGCGCCGTCCATAGCATCTACAATCCGGCTACTCAAAAAAAAAATCCGACAACCGCATACTGGCAATTAAAGCAAATTTTCAGACACACTAGGGTTAATATCACATATACTTTGAATAGTAAGATGAATTACCAAATGTAAAATAGTTAAAATACAAATTCCAAATGTTGAATGAAACTGTGTTTATTTGATTCCGGCCATGCGCGGAGAATGTTATTATATTGGGAATACCAGTAACAGTAAGCTGAAACAGCGATTATCGAATCATAGATGTGTATAAAAACTGGTAACGTATACGGATCTAATATAGCGTAACACGTTTCCGAGACCAATCATGATATCAGTTTTAATAATTCTGTAATACTGACCCAGAAGAAAAATAAATTGAAAAGAGAGTTTAAAGAAGCTTATTTTTATTACATTTTTAAAAACTACAATACTCAATTGCCCTACAATATTATTAGATATTACATTGAGAATTCAGATTCCGTTCAATAGGGAGAAAAGAAAGAGGAAGAATGCAAGGGAAACTAAGAAACCTTGCAGCGGAGTAAGAAATTCACCACACACATATATATATATATATATATAAAATTTGCCGGACAGCTTTCTGAAATTTAAAAACCAAATTAATTTCAAAAAACTGTTTCTGTGTAAGTATTAACATTCGAATATACAAACACGTCATCAGCGGCAAACATTTTATATGTTTAGTAATGTAAGTTAATTTTATTCTTATATTCTTTACATTCTGAATTCTAAATTGCAAATCATTAAATGAAATATTTGCATTACGAAACTTGAAAAGGTGTCGATTCAAGTTTTGTGTATTGGATTTATATATATATAAAATTTTTTTAGCTTAGTTTCAAAATTCAACACCAGGTGCCGCTGATGACGTGTATCTATATTCGAATCTTAATACTTACACAGAAACAGCTTTTTGAAATTAATTTGGTTTTTAAATTTCAGAATTATAACAAAATTTTTTATATAATTACTGCAGACTTTGAAAATTTATTTACAAATATACCATTGGATTCATTATTACAGCAAATAAAATTTTTAATTTCAGAATTTAATATTACTAATCTATTTAAAATGCCTATTAAAACATTTATTAATTTTCTTCAATTTAATTTATACAATAATTATATTGAATTTAATAATGAAATATATTCCCAAATTAAAGGTATTGGAATGGGTGTAAACTACAGTAGCATTCTTGCTAACTTATTTCTATTGGCCTTTGAATATCAATTTTGTATTGAATTCCCTTTCCAATTTAAAATTTTTAGATATATAGACGATTTAATTATTTTTAATACTAAATTTAATATTAATTATATAGAAGATAAAATTTATAATAATATTATTAACTTACATCAAACCAATATTCATGCTGAATTTGTGGATTTTTTGGATTTGAGAATATATTTCAATCAACAAATGCCTCATATACAATCATCATTATATATTATTTCTCAAAGGGTTTTTTTTGTCGGAACGCTATATTTCCTTTACTACTTCATCAAAATCAATGATTGAGGCATCATTTTGCAGATTACGTTCCCCGCTAATGACAAAAAATAAACAAATTGTTTAAAATTAATGTTTTCGTTAAAAAACTTTATTTGTAAAAACTTTTTATACAAATTTAGACACGCTTTAACAGAAGCGCCTTATTTTTCGAAAGTGAAAATATTGCTTTAGCGTTGTAACTTTCAAATCTTTCCTTTTTTGAATAAAAATGCACTTTAAATGATATTTCATCGTTTATTTAATAACAACAGATAAAAAAAAAACAACAAAGATTTATATTTTAATAAAAATAAACGATTTATTACAATAGAAACATAAAAATTAGTCAACTTCTCATATATTATTTTATATATTATTTCTCAAAGGGTTTTTTTTTGTCGGAACGCCATATTTCCTTTCCTACTTCATCAAAATCAATGATTGAGGCATCATTTTGAAGTACGTTCCCCGCTAATGACGAAAAATAAACAAATTGTTTAAAATTAATGTTTTCGTTAAAAAACTTTATTTTTAAAAACTTTTTATAAAAATGTAGACACGCTTTAACAAAGCGCCTTATTTTTCGAAAGCGAAAATATTGCTTTAGCGTTGTAACCTTCAAATATTTCCTTTTTTTGAATAAAAATGCACTTTAAATGATATTTCATCGTTTATTTAATAACAACAGATAAAAAAACAAACAAAGATTTATATTTTAATAAAAATAAACGATTTATAACAATAGAAACATAAAAATTAGTCAACTTCTCATATATTATTTCTCAAAGGTGTTTTTTTTATTTCCCTTAATACTTCATCGAAATCAATGATTGAGATATTTTCAAGATTACGTTCACCGCTAATGATGAAAAATAAACAGATTGTTTAAAATTAATGTTTTCGTTAAAAAAATTTATTTTAAAAATCTTTTTTGTAAAAATGTAGAAGGCAATCTATTGACAATCTGTTCATTTATTTATTTCCACATTACCATTCGGTGACTGATCAAGATACCATGCGAATTATTCGCACGGGTCAACTTTTTTATAAAACTTGAGAAGACGCCATCTATTGACAATGTGTTTAACTAACATGCACACATGTTATTGTTGGATTTGTTTATTATTTCTCAAAGGTGGTTTTTTGTTGCGAATTATTCGCACGGGTCAACTAGTTATTTAATAAAACATTTTTGTTTCCTTTTAAAATAAACAGATTTCACAAATTTACAAGTAATGTTAGTTTTAATTTATTTCAAAATATCTTTTTACAAGAGTTAAGAAGATATCTTACCATTAACTCTAAAATAGATGATTTTTTGAATAATTTGAATTATCTCATTAATGAATTTAAAAATAATAAGTTTCCTAACAAAGTTTTAAATACTTATATTATTCGATTTCAAAAGAAATTTAAATTTCAAATCTACAAAAAATATAAAATTAAATATATTCATTATTTTATTTAATCATTAATCTTCTAAACAGGACTTGTTAAATTTTGATCATTCAAGTTATCTCATGACAACTTAGAATTAAATCCTCTATTTGAGGAAGTTTTAAGTTTGAATTGATAACTGTCATCTTAATATTTTGTAGTATGTTTTAAGAAATTTTCTGTGTATGTATGGGAAATGGATAATTTTTCTATGTATATGTGTAAAATGAATATTTTTTTTTTTTTTATGTATGTATGTAAAATGAATAATTTTTTTGTATGTGTATAAAACAAATAATTTTTATATGTATATATATGTGAGAGATTTTTATACATATAGGCAAAAAAAGCATATAATTTAAAAAATAATTTAAAAAAATAAAATAAATTTAAAAAACCTAAAAAAATATTAAAAAAGAGAGCAATCTTCTTATAATAAAGCGCTTTTATGTTATTTCTAAAAAATTTTTTTAGCTTAGTTTCAAAATTCAACACCAGGTGCCGCTGATGACGTGTATGTATATTCGAATCTTAATACTTACACAGAAACAGCTTTTTGAAATTAATTTGGTTTTTAAATTTCAGAAAGCTGTCCGGCAAATTTTATATATATATTGTGACATTACGCATATATTACAGTTCAATCTGTAGTCGAAATTTAGTAAATTTGTTATTATCGTTAGTCTCAACCCAAAAAAGTTTAAAAATAAGAAAAATTATCGTAAGTTGTTTTTATTTTTGTAAGTCAATTGCGAAATTTTCGTTTAGCTAATTTTAGTCAATTTTGGTAGTTTAGTTTTTGCATTAAAATTGCTTAGCTTTAAACTTTAAGTTAGGATTTTTAGGAAAATAGATTAAGATTTCGTAAATTATGACAGTGTAATGTAATTTTAGGTCTTGCAAAAAAAAGTTTAGCTAGTGTTAAAATTCAATGTGATTTTTTAGCTTAGTTGAATTTGAAATAATTTAAATTTAAGAGTTTAATTTTTCGAAATTAATTTAAGCAGAATTAATTCGTTTAGCTTAGCCGCGGAAAATTCCATTTAATTTTGTTGAAATATTTATGACGCAATCATTTCCTTGTGAGGAACTGTTCGACTGATTATTGGTCAATCAATATCACTTTGGTGATATCACTTGCCTTATTTGGTAAGATATCCAACCTCACCTTGCAATAGGACGCCAGGTTAGTTACATAATAGGTGGTGCGAGGTCTGAATTTAATGCCTTGCTAAGGGTGATAGCTGTCCATTCGCCGCTTGCAAACTATTGTTTATGCCGGTGATAATTCTCGGTTCGTTCGAGTCGGAATACAAGACTACGAACCAAAATTTAGGTTAGGGTGTGATAAATCAGTTGTATAGTTAGAATGGCAACCGTGGATAGCCTAAAAAGTCAAAGGAAATTGCCAGTTTGCAAAAGAAACTCCTACAAATTAGCGTGTGTAAATACCCGCACCGGAGAAATAATGTGAGTGGAATTTATTATTTATTTATGTGAGTTTATTTATTAACATATTATTTATGTGAGTGTAGAACCACATAGTTTAACCCACCTTTGTCTCCCCTTGTCCCGTTACAATATAT
The DNA here is from genome assembly GCA_023159025.1 of Thereuonema tuberculata. Taxonomy (NCBI): domain Eukaryota; kingdom Metazoa; phylum Arthropoda; class Chilopoda; order Scutigeromorpha; family Scutigeridae; genus Thereuonema; species Thereuonema tuberculata. The sequence continues at coordinate 20,968,798 of JAFIDM010000003.1, read as the reverse complement.
ATATTGCGTTTTTGTTTTCTAAATTGTTTCTAAATTTTGCCGTTGAAGGCGTGGAGGTAATTAGATTATATCTCCATAGAAACAGTGATTTGTTTTTTGATATTGGCATTTTCAAATCCCAAATCGCTGTCCGGCTATATATATATATATATATATATATATATGTGTGTGTGATACGAATTTTAATATTAGATTATTTTAAAACGAATAAGCGCTTTATGAGGTATTTTTCAAGTCTAAAACAACGAATCGATTGCAAAGATGCATTTCTATACTATCGTAGTACTATCGTAATATTTTGCTATTACTTCAGCAAAGTGATATTAAAGTTCCACTACATAGAGGGCTCTCGCATCTTTATATGTTCTTTGCTCTGGCAAAGATTTGGCTCTGGAGCGCGTTCTAAGGCTCCAAAAGGAAAGAAATTTGGACAACGGTACTTCAAACGAATTCGCCGTTTATTGAAAAACAATAGTCAATAAAAATGGCCAATAGACGGCTTTGAAAATTGGCAATAGCTAACCATAACTAACTTAAAAACGATAACCATGTGTTACTTCAAAAACATAACTTAAATAATGCAGATACTATTGTTTTTATTATAGTAAAGTATGGTTATATAGTTAATGTATAGTACAGGTAATTTTTAGTAACAAGAACTAACGAAAACAAGAAGCAATTCCGTCATATGACTAGATTAAAGTTCCGCACCACGTGCCGAGGGCGCAGCGAAGAGTTGCGCCACTGGCCACATGTCGCTAATGTTGCGTAATCTTGATACTCTGCTCTATAAAAGGAACGAAAGCTCTTCAAAAGCATAAGATGCGTAGAGGCACTTCACGAGCAATGCCAACGTTGCAAGAAAAAGCTCTATTTGTGAAGTTGTTCTATCAGTACGATAACAATGCAGTTGCGGCTATTAGAGAATTCCGGCGTCAGAATCATGTATGGAGTGGATCAATGTCTGCTTACGCTGTCCACAAAAAGATTGCTAAATTTTAAGCAACAGGACAACTTGGTGTTCTACCAGGTAGAGGTCGAAAGCAAGTGGACTCTTCTCATGTTGTAGATGGGGCTACGGCAGTGGTGGATGTGTCACATCAATCTCCATATAGTAATGCAAGTGTAGCAGTTGCTGCCCGTGGAGTAGATATGCCATATGTCATTGTAAAACTAATGATGTGTCAAACATTGTGATAGCTTCCTTTAAGATAAGAAGTTTACAGCATCTACAGCACGGTGAAGCAGAAATTTGTGCAACATTTGCGCTTCAGTTGCTGGCGCGAATGACAATTGATATCACTTGGCCTTGGGACATTCTTTGAGGGACGAAGAACACTTCTGCTTAAATGGGCAAGTGAATACCCACTGTCGCATATGGGCAACTGAAAACCCTCGTATTATCCAAGAGATCCCGTTGAATTCTCCAAAAGTGATTCCAAAAGTTAGATTGTGTGATTTACGGCTAATTTTATCATTGGGCCATACTGTTTTTTGAAGAGTTATCTGAACTTGCCCCCCCCCCCACCTGTTCCATACCCAAACAGCGGTATTATGTTGGCGAATTTTGTTATACCAGAACTTCAGCATCGCGAGTGCCTTCAGGAAACCATACTCATTCAAGACGGTTGCACCACCCAACATCACTCGTTGTGTTCAAATTTTGTTAAGGCTTCATTTTACAAATGAACAGGTTATCAGTCGTTATTTCCAGACAATTTTGCCTCCCCAATCACCCGACCTCACTCCTTGTGATTTTTGCTTGTTTGTTGTTTTTTTTTTTTATAGAACCAGGTATATCTTGAAAGATGTCAAACTTTGTCAGACCTGAAGGACAGCATTAGACGTCATGTTCTAGCAATTCCAGCAGATGCTTTCTGCGTTAGAAAATGCCGTTCGCGAATGAAAAACATTGTTGACAATAATGGTGGTCACATTGAAAATTTTTAACGATGTTCAAATGATTTGTATTTCTACAGCTCCTTTTATTCCATTTTTTTATATTTTTTTTTCAATAAACGGCTAGCGCATCGTTTGAAATACCCATTCACCAAATTTCTTTCCATTCGGAGCCTTAGAACGCGTTCCAGAGCCTTCTATGAGGGCTAACCCGTAGAGGAACGTTAATGTTAACAACCCTGTATAAAGTTAAGAAAAAGTAAGAAAAACAGACAACTTTCTGAAATATATACAAAACTTTTGAAATTAATTTCTGTAGTGTGTGTTCTTGGAGATAAATTATTGAAAACTTATCAAATATTTCAAATTCTAGATTCCTGTAGATCAAAGACTGGAGGGTTTTTTTTTGTCTCTGCAGAAAGCATAAAAACTATGTATTAGCAATTTATTATAGCAATTGAACAATAATCTGAAGAAATGTAAACCTTGGACAACGGCTTTAATTTATTTAATTTACTTCCTTTGTTAAACAGAGTAGGCAAGTTTCTTGCTTAAATGGTTTATTTTTTAATTTTTTTGCCCCGACTTTGTAAAACTATATAACAAAACTTTATTCCTCTTTAATTCTTATAGCTCCTCTTCCGATAACTTTATTCTATGGATCTTGTTCATTTAATTAAGTCAATGCTGTACGATATTCATTAGCCTGTGTCAAATAAAAAAAAAATCCTTGCACTTTAAATAGTTAAACATTTTTATTAATCATTGCTTTCAGCTTCTTTAGATAGATGGAGCAGTAAGTCTATTATTGGTTCAAGCGTGGAATGATATTACATACAGGAATTTATCGGATTAATTTAATGTTTGTTTTGGTAAATGAGAACCTTAGTTTTGAATTAATTAATAGAAGATAGTTTTTAAAGAATGATAAATTAAATAATTTCTAATTAGCTTAAATAGCTTTAGTTTTGAATTTCTCCTCCCTTTTTCGGGATTAACGGGATTGTGTGAGGTTACTTACGATTATTATTATTTAGTTTTTTAATTTCTTTTCAATACAAGTACTAGAATAAATAGAATGGGAAGGAGTAAAACAAAGAAAAAATAGTATGAAGAAAAAAAGAAATAACTAAAAACATCTCTTAGCAGTTGAGATGAAAACGGAAATCCTTTTCCTGTGGCGGCGGATCAAAGCTTTCGTTTCATCTGAATGAAGAAATGACCCAACGTAAATTATTTAAATTATTTAAAGTAGACCGGAAAGAAACAAAAGTATGGGAGTTTTTATCTGCTCTCGCTAGTTAATTTTAAAGGGACAGAAAGAAAAAGCAAAGAATCTCAAATAAGTAATCAAAATAAACGAGCTTCAGAAACAGTAGGGAAAAAAATATATTTTTTCTAACTATAAAATGAGTACAAATAATTCGTACTTGCAGAACTCAACAAATATATATATAAAATTCCGTTAACGCTTTCAATGCTATTTTTCTGTGGATTTTTTTTTTTTTATATAATTTCTGTTTTTTACTACTTTAAATTCTCAAGAGTGAGCAAAACCGTATCTTGTTATAATCTATATTACTAAAATCTTTTATTTCTCTGTCTGTCTGTCTGTGTGTCTGTCTGTGTGTCTGTCCGGCGCAGTTTTCTGTGAGAATGAAAAATAGAAAGAATTTTTTCAATGAAACATCCGCGACAAGAATCGAACCTGCTACCTTCTGATCCGAAGTCAGACATCTTACCCATTAGGCCATGGGAACTACAACTCTCTTCATATTGCTTTTTTGACTTATCTGTCAAAACTGAACTGACTTTGACTGAAAAGTAACAATTGTAATTAAAAAGAAAGTCAAAAAAGAAAGACGCAGTACGTCATTAGGTAGAATACTGAGAAATCAGTATTTGTAACTTAAAAACCACTGAAAAGTATCAATTGGAATTGGATAAACGAGATGAACGAGAGTGTCGATAACATCAATCGAATGATAAGTCTATGAATACAAGGAGAGACTACAGAGCATACAATACAAGTGCGAATAAAATTGACACTTCTGATAATCCATCACACGAACATCTCTATATGCCCAAGTGTCTGAACGCATTGAATCTCAGCGGAATTCCTCAACATCGTTTGTCATTGAAGATTGGATCTCCAATAATATTGTTGCGAAACATCAATCCCAAGTTTGCATACTGCAATGGAACTCAACTTAAATGCTGTTCATTCGATAATGATCTCATAGAAACCGAAATTATAACAGAACTCACAAAGGAGATTTTGTTTTCATCCATAGGATGTCTATGGAACCATGCGGTAATCTACTTCCATTCACTTTCACAAGAAAACAATTTCCGATCAGACCTTCTTATACGATATTTATCAATAAAGCTCAAGGACAAACTCTAAATAAAGTTGCCATATCATTGGAAAACGTTGTCTTAACTCACATACAACTTTAGGTCTTTGAGTCACAATTCAACAGAATTTGGTTATCTTCACTCTAAAGAATACTCACAATCAATTTGTTGCGAAGAATTTCGTATACAAGCTATGATCTTCACTTATCATCTATATCAACTTACGTCCGTCTGAAATCTCTTCTTCAAATATCTATATCGAACAATCTGATGGCCTAGCTAATAGATTTAGATAATTTTCACTATTTGTAACTCAAAAACCACTGAAAAGTATCAATTGGAATTGGATAAAAAAGAACAGAAAAAAAAATAATCACTATTTCTATTAGGTAGAATATTGAAAAATCGCTATTCGTTACTCAAAAATAATCACTATTTCTAACTCAAAAACCACTGTAAAGTATCAATGGAAATAAAAAAAAGAGACTCAAGAAAGAAAGAAGCACTATTTTTATTAAGTAGAATACTGAAAGCTCACTATTTGTAGCTCAAAAGCGACTGAAAATTGTATCTATATTACGAAAATCTTTTATTTCTCTTTCGGTCTGGTGCAATTATTGTAATTTACAAAAATAGAAATAATTTCTACAAGTTATCTACTGGAATCCAACATGCAACCTTCTGCTCCGAAATTAGACGTCTTAGGCATTAGACCACAAGGATTACATTCTAATCTCTATAAAAAATAAAAATATATCACAGATATATGATTCACACGCT
>JAFIDM010000003.1:20931280-20963751 GCA_023159025.1 Thereuonema tuberculata | reverse complement strand
TGTGTGTGTTTTTTTAATAAATAACAAATTGTTTTCCGTTACATACGTGAGGCTTCCGGAGCGAAGCGACGGGTAGCCGACTAGTCATTTATCAAAATTAATCAACTGTCAAAAGTCATGTCCATACAACACATGACACTGCTGACAACTTAACATATTTAAACTGTTTTGCAAAGTTTTATTCCATTGAGAATTTCGCGGGACAATTTAAAAAAAAAATCTTACATTTTCAAACTCCGGCACATTTTCCAGGATAACTCTTTATCCAGATGCTGGATGACTCTTAAATTAACCTTTTTATTTTTTTTGGTTTTCAGTCTTTGAAGAAAAAGTGAATGGAAAGTTGAACAAATTCAAACAAAATAAAATATAACCGAATATATTATAAACTGTTTGTGTGACCTGGAAATAAATGATATTCTACTGTAACTTACCCATTTGGGAATACAATCCTTGACAAAACAATTAAAAGACGAATGAAGAAAGCGGCCAATTAGAATAATAGTTTATATGTAACTATATCCCAATTAGATTTACAAAATTTAGTTTTCAAAAAACGTCACCATCCATGGCTCAATATGAGATGGTCCTAAACAAGGGACCTCAGAATCTTTTTAATCACATTCTGCTTTGTGCATTTACAACAGTTTACCATTAATAATGTCTACAGGGTGGTCTCGAAGATCCTACAAGCACAAAAGAGGAGTGAAGGTTTCTGAAAGCTGTCCCACTGTAGGACTGTGAATATTATGAATCATATAAGTAAGCTCTTCTCTTTTTTTCGTATTTTCTGAAACTTAAATAACAAAGAAAAATAAAAAAAAACTGTAACTTAAGGAATGTAGGCTTACTTTTTTTAAAGGCCTAATTACAAATTTTGAAATCTAAAGCTTAGTTCTTGATGATGTGAGAACTGTAAAGCAAAGCTGTTTTTGTTCAAAAACAAAAATGAATTACAATGAAGACCTTACGAAAGATACACTGTAAGAATAAAATTTCTCTTTGGCTAAACGAATCATCTTATCAATTTGTTATTCGAAAAAAAAGAAACCAATAAATTTAGGGCTTGAAAAATCCATGAATGGGTCATCAGTCGATTGGATCCCATAAATCGAATTTCTCCAACGAACCTGTCACCTAGAATATTATTCTATAGTGTGTTTCGATTTCTTATTATTGGATCCTGCAACCTTCGAAATTGACTCCAGGCACCGCTTTTTTTTAGCCTCAAGCGTCAGTTTTCTATTTGAAGGAAGACCATTACATGCTCCGACTCAACTGCCAGCAGCGACAAAACTAGTGATTTTTTTTCTTCTGTTCTTTTATTTGTTTGAAGAAACTGTCAAAATCACAACGTTAGTGAACGACTATTGCAAAGACGAGAAGAGTCAATAATAGATGAGCGAAAGCAAAGTTTAACCTCCATTCCCAAATGGGTAAGTCACAGCAAACATCATTTATTTCCAGGTCACCTAAACAGTATACAATATATTATTAATATTGTATACAATGTATTCGTTTAAATTTTAATTTGTTTGAATTTGTTCAACTTTCCATTCACTGTTTCTTCAAAGTCTGAAAACCAAAAAAAAAAACTTAATTCGAGAGAGTAATCCAGCATCTTAAATATCCTGGAAAATTCTGCCGGATTTTAAAAAATCATTTCGTTTTGAAAATGTAAGATTTTTTTTTCATCGTCCCGCGAAATTCTTATTGGAATAAAACTTTGCAAAACAGTTTAAATATGTTAAGTTGTCAGCAGTGTCATGTGTTGTACGGACATGACTTTTAACAGTTAATTAATTTTGATAAATGATTATAACAAGATCCGGTTTTGCACAATCTTGAGAATTTAAAAAGTATGAACGGAAATTTTGATATGTATTTGTTGAGTTCTTCAAGTACGAATTATTTAACTCATTTTATGGTTAGAAACAATATTTTTATTTCGTTTGAGTTAAACACCACCACATTTATTTTGTTGCCTTTCTTGTTTTCCAAGGTCACTGCCAGGTGTGGTTATGACCTTCATATTAAAATCTAACCTTTCTGGTTCTTTTATCGGGGAGGCGGGGTTGGGATGATGAGTCCATGGATGGACGAAACGGCCGTTCCCAATTCCTCCCCATAATTGAAACAGAAAGGCAATTTTAATTTATTCATGTGCTGGTTTTGTTTTTGTTTCCCTTTTTTTAATATTTTTTTCCTACTGTTTCCGAAGCTCGTTTATTTTGATTACTTATTTGAGATTCTTTGTTGTTATCTTTCTGTCCCTTTAAAATACTCCAATTAATGCAAGAGCAGATATAAACTCCAACACTTTTGTTTCTTTCCGGTCTACTTTAAATAATTTAATTAATTAGGCTATTACCCGTGTACAGATTGATTGATGTAGATATTTGACGAAGGGATATGTTGAGATGGATGTTTGTTGATGTAGATGATAAATGAAAATCATGGCTTGTATAAGATATTATTGGCGACGAATTGATTGCGACTATTCTTTCGAGTGAAGATAACCAAATTCGGGATGACTTGTGACATACAGTTGTGCATGAATGAAGATAACTTCTCCAAATAGATGGCAACTTTATTTAGAGTCTGTCCTCGAGATTTATTGATAAACATTGCATAAGAAGGTCTGATCGGAAATTTCCTTCTTGTGAAAATGAATGGAAGTAGATTATCACTTGGTTGCATAGACATCCTATGGATGAAAACAAAATCTCCTTTGTGAGTTCCTGTTATAATCTCGGCTTCTATGAGATGATTATCGATTGAAAGGCATTTAAGTTGAGTTCCGTTGCATTGTCCAAACTTGGGATTGATGTTTCGCAGCAACAGTCTTGTAGATCCAATCTTTAATGACAAACAATGTTGAGGAATACCGCTGAGATTCAATGAATTCACATACTAAAGCGAATATAGATGATGGTGTTGTGGATTATCAGTAGTGTTAATTTTATTCGCAGTTAAATACTCTCTAGTCTCTCCTTGTATTCTTTGACTTATCATTCGATTGATGTTATCTATACTTTCATTCTTCGGAGTTAGAATTGTCCATTCATTGATTTCAGGTAAGATATTTTTTCTGTGAAATAACTGAATTGTTCTATTTTGCGGCAAAGATTATCATTCCTTCTTTATATGGTTCTCGAATGTCTCCGATTCTCAGCAAAATATCTTTGATTCTGGTAGCATATTTATCTTGAGTTTCTTGACTTTGACGTGATTCCACGTTTTTTAGTTACAAATAGGGATTGTTCAGCAATCTATCTAATAGAAATAGTGCTTCTTTCTTTCTTGACTCTCTTTATTTATTCCAATTGATATTTTTTGAGTGGTTCTTGAGTTACAAATAATGATGGTTTTTGAGTTACAAATAGTAATTTTTTAGTATTCTACCTAAAAGAAATACAATGAAACTTGGATAATTCGAAATTCTAGATAATTCGAATTTTTTGCTCGGTCCCTAGAATTCTGTATTAAAATAATGTTAAAAAATCGTGGATAATTCGAATTTTTCGTACGATTGTCCTTAAAATATTATGGTAAAAATTGTTACCATACCATACCATTGTGGTATCTCAGCTAAGATACATTAGTTATTTTAACGGTCTTTCTAAGGAAAACAAAAGCAAGGGGTGGAATGTCACTATGTGAGAATTTCCGAGGATTTTTCTGCCCACCCTCTATTGTTATCCTCCCCCTCCCACACCCCTTCGGTCTTAGAGTCACGTGCGCTTCCTGTGAATGATTTAATGCGGTTTTATACATTTTTAGTTTTTGTGCTTGTGCTTTAAGTATTGTTTATGTGCTCTTACTATGCCATTGTCAAAAGCTAAAGCTCCTTATAAGTCATTCACATTAGCTGAAAAGGTAGTGGCGATTAATGAAGTGGAAAAAAGGCCTTAAAAAGAAATCGGAAATCGCCAAGGAATTTGGAATTCCATCCAACACGTTATCGATATATTTGAAGAACATAGATAAAATCTTGAGCAGCATAAATGTCAATGGAAAAAATAGAAAAAGAACGAGAGGACCTGGCAACCCAGAGATTGGAATCATTTGCTGGGACACAAAGATAGCATTCAATGAAGCAATTAAAAATGTCTGCCTTTTTTTTGAAAGGGGTGAATAATTAAGCTAGTGAAAAATATTTGATTTAATGAAAAAAAAAGTAGAAGTATTCTTAGATAAAGTTTATGTGTTAAATCTTTGATCGTGAGGTTAATCTTTTGCATTTATCTCTTCTGTTTGAGAGAATATATGTAATTCGAATTTTTGGATAATTCGAACTTTTTCTCTGGTCCCTTCAGCTTCGAATTAACCAAGTTTCACTGTACTACTTCTTTCTTTCTTGACTTTTTTTTTTATTCCAATTGTAACTTTTCAGTGGTTTTTGAGTTACAAATAGCGATTTTTCAGTATCCTACCTAATAGAAATATTACTTCTTTTTTTCTTGACTCTTTTTTTCTACTTTGATAGTTTTCAGTGATTTTGAGTTACAAAAAGGGATTTTTCAGTATTCTACCTAATAGAAATAGGGTAAAGTGACCAAATGTCGGCTGGTGCCCAAATGTTGGCCACCAAATGTTTTTTGTATTTTAAGAAACACGTAGTGGTCTAGCTGTGGTTTTTTTTCGTTTTACACGATTTTGACATCTTTGGACTACCATCCTATCTTAGTTTCAATTGTCATCTTCAGATGTCGCCATTTACTTTAAGCTCTCATAGAAGACGTGGAGATTGATTGTTGCGGGAAACGATTTTTTTGGCGAGATTCTTCAGATTGCAAAGTTGAGAATTCATTTTCTCCAAGCCAAAGAAATACTTAGTTTTCATATTTTTTGTATGATTTTCATATTAGCAAACACTCAGCTGATATTTTAACCTTATTTCCTAAGTAATTTGTATTTATTACCTTAAAGTGTTTCGATATTTACATTTTAATTTCCTATTTCAAGTTGCCCTAATGTCGGCCATGGATGGCCCAAATGTCGGCCAGGTATAGACCAAATGTCGGCCATTATTTATTTGTTAGCATATAGCCTAGCATACTTAACAATTTAGTAAAAAAATATAAACTCCTATCTTACTTATTAAAGACTAGTGGCATCCCGTGAAATATTCACGGAAGTAAAACAGATTCCACATTTTTGAAATACCGTGACATTTTTCAAAAACCCAAGATTGAAAACGATGTTCTAAGCTCATTTTTTGAAAGCCATGTGTAGTTTGAATTTTGAAATATTTATACGTTTATATTTCTAAGCCTTTTTCAAACAAGGACAATTCATTACTCACCAACCAATTGTCTGCAAATGCAACGGAAAGAAAGAACTGTGCCAACAATCGTTAACAAGCAGTTAACGGGAGATGATGAACAGCAAACAAGTCAACAATGGGCACAAGGTGACAAAGCCAAGTAACGGTAGAACTAAACGAATTCTCAAGCTGAAAAGAAGCATCCAAGATGGCAGCTTCAAAGTACGATAATATATGATGTCTTAAGAAGATACCTGTAACTCTATGAAGAATAGAAGAGCTCAGGAGATAGACATCCGTACGCATATTACTGGACAGCAGAGTATCAAGTGATATTATCAGGATTTGTGTGATTCCCGAAGAGTGGAAGATAGACGCAAATTGGAATCCAGTAACGTTCCAAATCTACGACATCAAGATTCTACGATTCAGCTTAATACGATTATCAGAAAGAGTCAACCATGATCGTATTAAAAACTAGGAGAAGCCATATTACAAGTGAGAAGATTAAGTCAAGTAAGTAACCCATTACGATATCCTTACACGGACGGGTCAAGAGAAGATTTAATCTTGCAGTGTTAGAATCGAGATAGAATCTTGAGTTAAAGTTAAACAAGTAATTACGAAAGAGTTAAAGTTATAAAGACATTAATTACAGTTACTTTGACAACGTAGAACAGACGAGGGATAACCATATCAAGACTAGAAGAGACTTTAATTTCTAGATGTAAATTAACTTGAATCAAGCTTAAGTAAATTCAACGTTAAGCTGTAAATGTATGTAAACTTTTAAAAGAAAAGAATATACAAGTTTTCTTTAAAAAGTATTAGACTTGCTTTGTTTTTGAATATCCTAGTTGGTTATCTAAAGTTCATTCATCTTGGGTAAAAGAAAAATATTAGGAGTAAAGGTTTAATGAATTATTTTATTTAGATTCACGGGCCAACACCTCTTTAGACGACTTAACATCCAAAAGAATAAAATAATTTTCATAGCGCTCCTCCACACCATGACTTCCATAACAGCCCAAGTATAATTTGACTGATGACTAAGCAATAAAACAACATATGTATTTTGATCATGGTAACTCTTGCAAGCATGTAATTAGCCATCTTTAGAGGTTAGTTTCGAAATATGCTTGAAGAGTCAATAAGCTGTGTGAGTCATTATAGTGTCATTACAAGTTAACCTCCTGCCCTAAAATAATGTCGATCCACACAAAGAAATGTTAGTGGAAACCACCTTGTATTTTGTTTCTGCGTAATTCCTGTTTCTGTAGCGCTGTTGGGATGACACGGAAATGTTGGTGGCGCCACGTTGTATTTTGTTTCTTGCTTAAATACTGTGTCTAGGGCTATTGGGATGACACACAAACACACCAACATCCGTACGTACAGTTTTTTCCTATTAAAAAAAAGGATGATTAGGCCTATACTTCTTTTCGAATGTAAGAATATACGTAGGCTGAAAAGAAATTAATTTTATAAAAAAAATAATGTGATGTATTTAAGTAGAGGATATTATCCGAGGTTTACATTTCTATCAACGCCTAGCCTAGATCCTACGACATAACTAGGAAATCACTAGTTTTTTTTCTAATTCTCAGAGGCATAGCCATAAAATAGTTTTAAAAAAGGGAAATATTAGTATTAATGTCCTTTTAACTGCCAAGGAAATTATGGGATGGAGAAGGACAATTTGTCTAGAAAATGCATAGGAAAATTTATTTCTTTTCATCTATTATTGCAATATATCCACTGTAGGCTAAGCTACCGCACATTGAAACGATCAGAGCAAAGAATTGAATTACTAAATATATTTAGTTGATAAATTCCAGAAAACACTTTCATACCATGGATGAAATAGGGTTACAATAAATACAATTATTTACAATAAACATTTTGTATTAACATCAGATGTGGTATAAGAAATGAAACTGAAAGCTGCAAAAGAAAAGAAAGTAAAGGAAGAACTACAAATAAAAAAAAAGAGAAAATAGGCTTCAAAGCAGCTGCTTTGAAGAAAGAGAATGGTGAACAACTAAAAAATGAGAAAGCTGAAAAACAGCAACAGAAACAAGAGTTGAAGAAGAAGAAAGAAAATTCCCAAAATCTAACAAGGAAAATAAAATAAATATTTTCATAATATTTTTTCCATAAATTTGTATTCTAAATGTTAAAATGAGATTTTTTAAAATAAATTCCTGTAAACAGCAATGTTTAACTGATGCATGTTTTAACTGGCCAACATTTGGTCATCCCCTCGCCGACTTTAAGGCGCCCTGGCCGTCATTTGGTCGCTTTGTAAGGTTATAGTAATTAATGCGTAGTTAACTTAAAAAGAGGTATTTTTCATAATGCCATACTTCTTTATTTCATTAAATTTGTTTCAATTATATAAACTAAGTCATCAAATCTGTTATTTTCTGGTTATTTGTAATATGTGGCCGACATTTGGTCACTTTACCCTGCTGCTTCTTTCATTCTTAAATGTCTTTTTATATTCTAATTGATACTTTTCAGTGGTTTTTTGAGTTACAAATAGTGATGGTTTTTGAATTACAAATAGTGATTATTCAGTATTCTAATTCATAGAAATAGTGCATCTTTCTTTCTTGACTCTCTTTTCTTTATTCCAACATCTCCCGTATACATGTGCTTGTTTTTCAATGTCATATAGAATTTGGTTAAGTAAGAAATTTTAAAATATTGCTTGGTTTCGGCAATTATAGTTCCAATTGTCATGTTCGAATTACCAATAAACAGACGGAAATAAATAAACAATCTTGAGATTCAAAAAAAGGTTGAATACATTTCTTATTGAGGGGGGGGGGGGGGGGGAGGTCACATAAGTCAAAAGTCTTATGGATTGATATAAAAAAGTCAAAAGAGAGTTATAGTACCAATGGCCTAAATGGATAAGACGTCTGACTTCGGACCAGAAGGTTGCAGATTCCTGTCGCGAACGTTTCATTGTAAAAATAATTTCTATTTTTCAGTCTCACAGAAAATTGTGCCGGTCAGACAGACAGAGAAATAAAAGATTTTAGTAATATAGATTTACGTTGGGTCATTTCTTCATTCAGATGAAACGAAAGCTTTGATCCGCCGCCACTGCAGAAGGATTTCCATTTTATCTCAACTGCAACGAGATGTTTTTGGTTATTTCTTTTTTTCTTCATACTATTTTCTCTTTGCTTTACTCTTTCCCATTCTATTTATTTTCGTACTTGAAAAGAAATTAAAAAAATAATTATCTCTCAGACGATGTTACAGCGATGTGAAGTTGAGAACTTTGCGACCACCATAATCTTTAGTGACGAGGCCACCTTTCATGTCAGTGGAAGAGTGAATCTTCACAATGTGCGAATTTGAGGAACGGAGAACCCCCACGCTTACATGGAGCACGTGCGGGATTCCCCGAAAGTGAATGTTTTCTGTGCCATCTCGGTGAACATAGTGTACGCCCGTTCTTCCGCCCAGAGAACATTGTGTCAGGCGCCAACTATCTTGACATGTTAACGGAATGTTTGTTACCACAGTTGAAAACGACACGGATGACTTCATTCTGCAGCAAGACGGGGCACCACCCCATTTCGAGACCACTTGAACGAACGGTTGCCACAACGGTGAATCGGCCGTGCAAATGATCAACTGCTGTTGACGTGGTCTCCCCGTTCTCCTGATCTCACTCCCTGTGACTATTTCTTATGGGGGTATGTTAAAGACAAGGCGTTTGTACCGCTCTTACCACGGGATCTCAGCGAAGTGAAAATGCGCATTTCCACTTCAGTTACAACAATAGACTGAGCAATGCTACGTTGCGTTTGGGAAGACTTTCAGAACCGTTTGGACATTTGACGTATTAACAATGGTGGCCGCATTGAACATTGGTGGCTGTATCCATACAGGAAATTTTTGAAATCATTCAAATCCTTTTTGCTGACCCTGTATAAATAAGTATGGTGACGTAGAGTTATGTGGTGTTTTGAATGGTAAACCTTGTTGAGTTTTCCCACTAGCTTTGATAGTAACAACATTGTTGCTTATTCATCAGGGTTTTTAATTTATCTCGCAGCTAATATGTGCATGCCATTGTAGTGGACGTTTCCCATAGGAGCCAGCTCTTCCCGGAATATACATACAAAGCAATTCATGTAGAAATTCGTCTACTTGGAGGTTATTGAAATTAACAGTCTTTAAGAATGAGTAATTAATTATAGAAAAGAAAGAAAAGTGTGTTTCTGATTCGGCTGGAAGTAAGTTTAAAAAAAAAGCGGAGCAATTTTCTTTTGTATTGTTCTTCCGACATTAAAAACAATGTGCAATATTTTTAAGAAAAGAATGCTTTCACGTTCTTTTTAGGAGCTTCTTGTTAATAATGAATTAATTACACAGAAGAAATGATATACTTAAGAGCATGTTATGAATATATTTTTCCAAGCTTCATCATCTTCAGAATTACTGAACTAAAAAGTTTGTCTTTTTAAATCTACTTACTTTCTTTCAATTTGCGAAAAATAAATAAAAACAAATAAAAAATGAAGGTAAAAGTTATTTCATAAACTTGCCATTGTCATTTGGAGAATAATCAGTTGTTCCTTTAACATGTTGTTCTGGTTTAAGAAATCAATGGGAAAACTGTCTATTTGAAATTGGGAAATTATTTTTTTAATTCCTTTTCAATAAAAGTATGAGAAATATCTTCAAACCTATCATGAAGGTAAATAATAGCAGATAACTCGTGTGGTAACAATTGTTGCCAATCTTTAGCAGACAATAATTTTATGAAAAATGACAAGGCCGTCTTTTGGTTTGCGGCGAAAATATATTTAGTATCTAGAGGTCAGTGGAGAATGGCGTGAGAAATTACCATCTGAGCTGCACTTGTCATGGTCACCGATAGTAAATGAGAAACAACAGAACCTCTGACGCCTACGAAGTGAAAAGTAAAGAAATAAAAGAAGTATTCGCTTCGCCCTTTCGCAGGAGAAAAAAGAAGTAAATATTGATAGTTTGCAAAGTCACTCAATTTAAAACAGAACAAATAAACAATCCTTTGATAGATCACAAACGAACAAAGAAATCAGTAAAAAGAAAAACAAAAGGGAATAAAAAAGAATGTTGATTAAGAAAAGAATATTCTGAATCAGAAAAAAAAAATACCTTCGGAGAAATTTATTAATTTTTTTTTCTGGACATTATACTATTTTTTTTTTTCGTTTACTGTCTGCTTAAGTAGATTCGAATGCTAAACTATCCTCGTTAAACTAAAACCATTTTCCGAATTCAAAAAGTTTAATTTAACTCACTGTTTGCAATTAATACTCCAAAATAAACAAACCTTTATATTGGCCTTTATATTATTAAAAGCAATTTTACAAAAATTTCGCACATATCCCCGAGAAAATAAAGCTTTTTACAATATAAAAATAAAGGAATCAGTTTTTCCTTACTATTTTTATTTACGTAAATAAATTGTACAACGATAATTTAATAAAATTAATTACGAAAACTATTTGCCAATGTTCATAAAGTTACAAAAAAATTGAAATTGGATATCTACACTAGATATAAACACAAGAGCTAAACATTAAGAAAACAAAATAAATTCAGCTGGAAGACATCTGAGCAATAGAACTGTGGATGGATATTAATTACTCTTTATGAGGGAGTAACAAAACATTTTCAGGCTTAAGAAATTGAAGGGTTTTGGAAATAAACCCAGCGAGCAGAAATGAGGTACAAAACCTTTCATCCACTCTACGTTACCAAATAATGAATGAGATTGAAGTATCGAAAGAAAGAAAGAAACAAAGAACAAAGTTTGGATAAATGAATCAATCCCATGATAATAAAAATTTGTTTACATTCTTTTAAACAGTCCTCTCTCGCCTCAACTGAGATGTGAAAAATTAGAAATTTTCCGATATTCAATTCGAAAAGAAGCGAAAACTTGAACTTAAAGAAAGGCAAATTCCAAGAAAATGAAAAATTTTCATAAGGTAAGGCTTAACAGAAGAGCATTGTCTGTATATTAATTGTAAAGAAAAATCAAACTGAAACTTCTCGAATACTTCGGTAAACAAAAGGGTAATTAAGAAGTTTAAAAAATAAAAAGGTTTAGTTTTCATGTAACAAAGAATTTTTCCGGAACCAGATGTCGCATCAGTCGAATTTTGGGCTTTTCCATAATTTCGTTGAATGTTACGTTTCATTAAAATAACTTCATAAATTCTAGAATCAAATTATTTCTACTAGAATCTAAAAGCAATTCAAAATTAACAAAGATAACAATCATTATAAAAATAGGAATAAAGTAATAAAGAAATAAAAGAAAAAAAATATAGCAGTAATTAATATAGCAAAATACTCTGACTCTGGACTTACACGAGACGTGAGTACCTTTGTTTCATTGTTAATGAAATTTTGGAAAAGGTATGGATTGAAATTAGTCATTGCTATTAGAGTTTGCACTTTTTCAGATAAAAATTTCGTAAAATACTTCATTTCTAATAAAGGGTTTGTCTTCATATAATTTTCTAACAAAAAAAAAAAACATGATCTTGGAATACAAAAGAATACATCTACGCAAATACTCTAGTGTTGAATCCTGTTCATTAAAATTTAGTAGATAGATCGTTGTGCGGTTTAACTCAACTATGCGTGTGATGTAATCTTTTGTTGGAAGATTTAGTAATGTCAATATTTATGTCTTATATCGTAATTAAAAAAAAATCCAAAATGCACACAATTAAATAGGGTTCTCGCATCCTAAGCTTTCATCTCGAGAATCTGGGACAGCTGTTTCGGTCTCATTATTGGAGTCATCAACCAGATTTACTCTTAATGATAGCTTAGAATGCGTGACAAAGTTAAGGATACCACTTCAGCTCCCTGAAGCAGCTCACCAACAAATCAACACAACAATAAAAAATCACGGCCTCAAATTCCTTGTCCCTGGCAAATCCACTGCCAGGCTCAAAGGAATTGAAGTAGGGAATAGAGAACCCAAAACAAAGAATTAATTCAATGAAAATAAATATAACGAGCATAAAGATATGTAAGAAAAAAAAATCAAAAATGCACACAATTAAATAAGGTTCTCGCATAAGGTTTGGGATTATTTTTTTTTTGGATAACAATTAATGACTGTTTTGTAAAAGTAAAAATTCCATTATGAAAAAGTTTCTATCCAGTTAACTTGCCAGAAAAAAATAGGAGGGAAGAATTGAAACTTATCAGGAAAAAGACTCTGAAACTTTTAATTCGGAAACTTTAGTATTTTTCAAAGTGAATCAGATTCATTTCTGGACAGAGTTTGAAAATTATACCCCTTCCCCACCATTATTCTAAAAAAGAATTACAACAGACTGCCTGTGATTTAGAAAACACTATCACATAGAATTGATTTAGAAGGATTGATATAAAAATGTGTTTTTAATGTAAAATAATAACAAAAAAGTTAAAATTAATAATAATAAAGTATTAATAGCATGATAGTCCTATTCAATTGTAGAAGGCTGCCATTCCGCCCACTTTTCAATTTCTTATGGATGGTCTTCATAGAAAAACTTCACTGTGGTTTTCTGAAATAAGTCTATTTTTCTTACAAGCAAATCTCGGCAACTTAGACCAGATTATTAATAAAAAGTGGCTCTCTGGATAAATCTTGGTATATGAAGCTCGTTATGTAAGCCATCTGCCAGCAAGATTTATCGTTTGACCTATAGCGCCATCCTAGAGTGAAAAGGTCAAACTGCATCAAGGTGTGTTGTGGGCTCCAGTAGTCAGATTTTCTAGAGAATCTGTAACAAGTTTACATCTGAACAATAAAGAAACAGACTGATCTATATTAAAAGGTAATAATTGTTTAAATTATTACAATATCAATTTATTACGACTATAAAACTCCAAAAAAAGCGAATTTTTTTCAATCCTTTTTCGAGCGTTTTCCATCACATCATTGGGAAAGAAAACACCTTTTCTTTTCCCAAATTAAAACTAAAATTAAACAAACATCCTCGAATTTTAAAAATAATAATAACAATACATGACACGTCTCGTGATACAATAACTCATGAAAAAAGAAATATTATTATTTGAAAGTCCTAATTTTTTTTTGGAAAAAGTCCTAATTTTCCTTATTTAAAGAAATAATTATCTTTGAAGAAATAATTTTCTTTGTAAATATCTTTCTTTTCATCAAGTAATACTGTTCATTTCTTTCCGTTGTTTTTTGTGGTGCATTTCAAATTCTAATTCTATTTCTCAAATTTTTCTGGATGTTAATAATTCTTCACCATAGCTTTATAACTTTTATAAATTATTACAATAAACATTTTATTTACAATATCAATTTATTACGACTATGTAACTCAAGTAATAATAGTATTATTAATTAACAATATTATTATCGTTACTAATTATTATTTTCAAATTCGAGGATGTTAGTTTAATTTTAGTTTTAATTTGGGAAAGGTGTTTTCTTCCCCGATGATGTGATGGAAAACGTTCGAAAAAGGATTGGCCAATTAGGCATTCCGAAAATTCGCATTTTCTTGGAGTTTTTTGGAGATTTATGGAGTTTTATAGTCGTAATAAATTGTATTGAATATTGTTTAGTTTATGTATTTATTTATTGATTATAACCTTTTGAAAATTAGACGTAAAAGTGATCTCAAATTCCCCCCCCACCCCACCCCCAACTAATAAAAAAGTAGTTTAAACAGTAATCAGTCCTCCCTAAATGAACATACATTGTGTCAGAATGTAATATTTTTTCTCCCGAAAACGTATTTTCCTGATCTGTGAACATGAACAGAAAAATAGACAAATGTTTGCATTACTCGACTGTAATAATTTATTTACGAAATAAACTGAAACATATTAGTAAGTGTTACAATACTCATTTGAGTTCGTAATTTCGGTTTATGTTTATCCAGAAATGTAATTAATTAATGGAATTAATAAACGACAGATAATAACCACTTTTATTTATTCATTTATAAATAAGGTTGGTGTTGTCTGTCATTACTTCATTTGGTAATACAGGTTCTGGTAATACTCTTTGGATTATACAAAATGAGAACAAAATGACAGTAATTTTCAATGAAGACTTCTTATTCCTGAAAATGAAGATGTCATTCTCCAATAAAATGAGCAAAGCAAAGCTTACAAGAACACCAAGCACAACATGTTTTCACAATTTCCACCTTTTGAACAAAGATTTTGAACAAAGGTTCACTTTATGATGTAGCCAAGAAATAAGGCCGGATTTTTCAAAATTCCCCACGAGATAGGGATTATCTGGCAAACTGACCATGAAGTGTGTGGCGACAACCCCAGGTGTGTGGCGCCAACCCGCCATACACCTGAGTTAAGCGGAGAAGGCCACAACGAGCTGGGAAGTCGTATATTCTCCGATCTCAATATTAATTTGCAAAATAAATATTTTTTTTTAATGCTACATATGCAAGGTTCCGGAGCGAAGCGACGGTACCCGGCTAGTTTGGAAATATTTCCGTATTTTTATAAACATGAAGTTTGATGGAACACTCTTAATTGTTTCCTGAATTCAATTTCTGAATTGTATTAGAAATAATTCGTAAATTTTACGTTTAAGATTTATGTAAATGGGGATTTACATTTGATAGAAGCTAGTTAGATACTGAAAATGACAATTAAGGATTTTTTGTGACTAGTGAATACTATTCCAAAGAAATCATTTTCTTTTTAGTATTAATTGAAGTCAGGATTTTAATAGTATTTACATTAAAGGAATTTTTCAGAAAATATTAATTGATTCCAATGTTCAATTTACATTTGAATCAAATTATGATTTAAAATACTCATAACGAAATTAAAATACTCATAACGAATGGATTTTTTCTAATTGACGCTCTAGAGCAGTGATTCCCAAAGTGGTCCAGGTGGACCCCCAGGGGTCCACGGGAGACTCGATGGGGGTCTACGTTGGCTTGAAAAAAAATGGGGGTTCACAAGTTGTAAGTGGGGGTCCACGAAAATTTATCTGGTTTCGATAGTAAAGAACAAAAATGTTGGCTTGGCTTTACATATCAATGTAGCGTAGGCAGATACTAAACTACTCAAAAAAATTAAGGGAGCATTTTTTGAATAGTGTATTTTAAGGTGGTCAGCGACTGTTACTTGTAAAAACTTGGATAATTCGATATTCAGTACAACGCGCATCGAGACTTGCAGAGCGCCACCCGCCCGCAACGCTTGTTCAGACGTGCAAAGGGACGAAATACGACTTGTGCTGTGCTTGCAATCTTGCATGAACTTTTTGATTCTTCACCAATATAAATACGAATGCCAAGGGCAAACATTACTCATTTGTTTCCGGAATTTTGATAAGACAAGTGTGAGTCAATCGATGTCAGTGTTTGCCAGTGCCAGAAAAAGTAAGTACCTGCCTATTTGTAATACATACTTTTATTAACCCCTACGTAGCCTACGTAATTAAAATTAAATACTGAACAGGGCAATTATTCTACAAAAGAACAGAAAGCCGAGAAAGATTGAACTTTTAGTATTTTTTATTATAAAATTATTTATTTACCCTACTGTGGTGATTCACTAAAGGAGTGATATATGATTGACCTGCATGTTTGTATATATTTCAGTGCCCTCGTAGTTGCTAATGCTAAATGACTAAAAATATTTTCATAAATTGTATATGTCTTTATGTACCACTCGTAACGTACATCAAAGTAATAAATAAATCATTAAAATCGCGGAGTTTTGATGTCAAAATATTCTTTAAAAGTATTTTCTCTCGAATTTACAGAAATGTATCAAAATATAATTAATCGAAAAATATTTGTTATTAGGGTAGACCAGGGCACGTTGGCCATAGGGGTAGGTTAGCCCAGTCGACTTATTTCAGAAACTTTACAGGTAGGTAACTGACACGAAACATGGCTGAATCTAAGAAGAAATGTCGACAGTACAGTGTTGATTATTTGAAATTTGGTTTTCTTCCATCAAAGGCAGACAAACGATTGCCCATATGGCTTTTATGCAACAAAGTTTTGAGCAATGACTATGAAACCATCGAAGCTCGAAGATCATCTAAGAAGGTGTCATCCTGATAAAATAGGTAAAGATTTAAAGTATTTTCAAACATTGAAGGAAAAATATGAAAAGAGACCCACCGTGCACAGTATGTTCGCTTCAACGCAACGTCTCAAAGTAACGATGATGGCTTGCGGGCATCTTACAATATCTCATTGCTTACAGAGAAATATGGAAAACCGCACACCATTGGAGAACAGTTAATTTTAGCCGCTGTTGAAGAGGTTTTAAAAACTGTTCTGCACAAACCTCCATTTGACGTACTCAAAAGAATCCGTTTGAGTAACAACACTGTACAGAGACGTATTGATGAAATGAGCTCTGATATTGAAAGCTTCTTGTGTAATTATCTGCAAACAACTCATTTTTCTATTCAACTGGACGAGTCAAGTTTACCTGGTAATGAAGCATTATTATTGGCATATGTTCGAATTGTTATGGACGAAGAAATCCATGAAGAGCTGCTATTCGCAAAAACTTTGGAGACGGACACTAAAGGCGAATCAATATTTAATATTTGAGTGATTTTTTTAAGGAAAAATCGATTCCATTTACAAACATTATTTCGGTGGCAACAGATGGAGCTCCTGCCATGTTCGGGCGATATCGTGGGTTTATAAGCCATCTTAAAAAAATTATTCCACGAGTAACTGCAATTCACTGTGTCATCCACTGACAACACCTGGTAGCGAAAAATTTGAATGATAGATTGCACCAATAGCTTCAATTTGTGATTAAAGCAGTTAACAAAATAAGAAGCAATGCTTTGTATACACGTTTATTTGCACAATTGTGCCACGAAAATGATGAAGACTTCCAACGATTCCAACTGAAGTACGCTGGTTGTCGAAAGGTGCATGTTTAACAAGATTTTACTCACTTTTTTAATCAGTTTTAGGGTTTCTGGAAAGTAAAGATCCAGATTTAAAAAAAAAACCTGATCAAATTGAAAGCAGACATTGCGCATTTGACAGATTTGTTCAAAAAATTTAATGACATTAACTTGCAGTTACAAGGGGACAGCCTAAATTTAATAAAAACAAAGGGTGTAATTTCAGCTTTTCTTGGAAAATTGAAATTTATGAAGCAAAATATTAGTCGGCGCGAATTCTCCCAGTTTCCAAACTTCTCACAGGCAGAATGTCTTGATGAGGATATTCAGACATACGTTCAACATTTAAATGCCCTGCATGATGACTTCAAGAATAGATTTGAAGATATTCTGACGATGGAAATACCACCATGAATCATAAATCCATTTGATGAAACGGATTCGCCGGAAGTGGCGAATGTGGTATTACAAGAGGAGCTACTTGAGCGTAGCACCAATGAGGAGCTGAAGGTAAAATTTAAAAAAGGCTATCAAACATTTTGGCTGCAGGCAGAAATACCCGAAAAATATCCTGGGCTGTGGGAAATTGCGAAAAAACTTTTGATAGCGTTTCTCTTGTCATATCTTCTCGAAAAAAGTTTTAGTGTCGTTAGAAACCTATTAACAAAAAAAAGAAGCAGATTGAACATCACAGAACTGGGAGATTTACGGTTATTCCTCACAAAACTGAAGCCAAATATTGATAATTTGCTGTCAATCCATCAAGTACATCCCTCCCATTAAAATTATGACTATTTTTTTTAAATTGTTGATTTGCATTGTTGAAGTAACGGTACGTTACTAACGTTTAATTTTAATTCTATTAAGTCTGTAATCATATTATTTTAATAAATAGATCACAAGAAAATATACTATTTTTATTTTTATTTTTACCACTCCGAATTTAGGGTTGGAACTCAGCCGCGACGTAAATTTCCATCGTTTGATCTAATCTTCACATTTTTTGACGAGTTTTAGGAATATGGTAGAAATGTAGCAGCAGGGGGTCCACCGAAACCAGTAAAATTTTGAAAGTGGTCTACGAGAAAAAAAAGTTTGGGAACCTCTGCTCTAGAGGATCTGAGAACAACTTTTGATGGGAAAACACAAATATTCAAATTAAACTTTGTGAGTTATCGTGTATTCTGAAGAAAAATTACAAAGGAAAGCATAAGTTTCAAGACAGATAACTGACCCAGGATAACTTGATAATCAATAATAATTTGGAGTTTGAATATCGAGAAACATTTACCTTGTGCCAATCGCATAGTTAGTTACGAATTAAAGTTAGCTGACACACCAGACTAGCTATAAAAAGCATCTATATTAAAAAAAGAGACAATAAATATAATTTGTTCAAGCGAAGAATAGTTGTTGACTCAGAACCGTTTCACCTACTTGTTAGTAATAAACGCTAGTAACAATTTGAAACATTATTGTTGTAATTTCTATAAATACGAAATTAGATGGAATATCTAATTACATTGGAACTCTCTTATTTGGGGTTGTATTTATTGTCTCTTTTTTAATATACAGTGAAACCTCGAGTTACGAACGACTCAAGTCACGTATATTTCGGGTTACGAACTCGAACTTCGAAAATTTTTTATCTCGGGTAACGCTGCAGCGTCTCGGCTTACGAACGAAGGTGATAGAGAGAGAGAGCAAGATTTAACGTTGGAGACAAACGATCGCGTACAGTACAAACGAAGGCCACGCAGTACCGACATCGCTTAGCGCTAGCTAAGCTCAGTCCGGGCAAATCTTACCTGATAAAACAGGAACAGTATATGGAATGCTTTACGTGTACAGGAGTTCATTGAAATCATTTATAAAGCCGTACACCTGAATATGTTTGCACAAAGATAATTTATACAAAAATTTGTGTACTTAATTTTTGTATAAATTATCTTTGTGCAAACATATTCTGGTATACGACTTTATAAATGATTCCACAAAACAGGAACAGTTACGGGGCCAAATCATACCAAAGGAGTCTTGCCTAACATCTGAACTTATCTCTCCGCGCCCACGTGATTCTTTTTCCGATGTAAACAAGACATCGCAATGTATTTACTTGTAGAATGTATTTATTAAATGTAATTTTTTTACATTTAATTTATTTGGTTGTTTTCTTTCTCTTTATTTAATGCGTGAAGTACACCCTTCCCACCAATGTTCGAGATTTTGCCGTTGTTTTCATTGGATTTCCGCTATTAGCTTAAATGTTAGAAGTGCAATCATCGTATTTCAGATGTCAGCTATAGCTTGTTGGGTAAAGTCTCGGACTCATATAATGAAGATTGTCGGTTGGATTCCGTATATCTTTTGTTTTTTTTTCTTTTCTCTTAATCTTTTTTTTTTCAAAATCAGTAATTTTATTTTCTATATTTTTTTTTATTTATTTTATTTGGTTATTTTTCTTATATTATTCTTATTTTCCTGTTTTTTTTTCATTTTTTTTTACATTATTTTACTGCCTTTTTTATTATTATTTCAATTTTTTTCATTTTGGATCGCCCTTAAATCTATGTTTTAGCACAAAATTATATTCCAATTATTTTCTTTTTATTTTTTGTTCTTATTTTTGCTTTAGGTTTTAAAAAGTTAAGTTTTCCAAGTATGATGAAAAAATTATTTCAATGTCAGTCAAGTTGAGTCAACATTTTTTTCCTCCAGCATATTTCTAGAATGTTTCGGGAAGACTCACAGAGATGAAATCAGTGGAATAATGCTTTTCTTACTGACGAAAAGAAAATCAATAGAGGAAGTAGAGAAGAGAGGAGGAAAGAGGGAATGGTATATCGATTTATAAAAATAAAATAGAAAGTTTTTTTTTAAGAAATCATCAATAATATTTGATGTTATATTACAAATAGACCATATGCTTCTGATGTCATGCCACTTATATTCATTCAGTTTTAATTATCAGATATTAAAAAGATTACTTCATTGGACTTCTTTCAAGACTCGGAAAAGATTCGGTCTCATTTAACAGAGAACTGGAAGAACCTTTGAGCCCGTCTGTGAAGAAATAACTTGGGAAAAATCTCCAACATTCAACGGAGTTTGAACCGTAAGTTTTTTATTCTATTTTAATGCGTTAGTATATTGTTGTAATTACAAAACAGTTTCACTTTTTTTTTTTCGTTAGCAGAGCTTTCCAAAGATTTTAAAGTTCGATCTGTCCTTGATATCATTTCGTAATAATCAATGCGTAAATATTAATTAAATTTTAATAACTGCAATCTTAGTGCTTAAATGATCAATTTTTAATCTAATGTTACGATAGAAGTTAACTAGTGGTACGTTAACATTTAGATTCTAGAAGAAAAGTAGGGGCATATTGGAGAAAATGGGCGAAGCAAGGATATGAAAGATGCTTTGTCGAATTGGCAAGAAATAGAACCCGCCTTTCGAGTCCGAATAAGAGCAACTATTTTCAATACGTATAATATTTTTATATTTTACTTGTAACTGCCAAGTTGGCAAGATGCCAGAGTCAAGATTTCCCAGTTCGAAACACCGGTCGGATCAATCCAATTTTTCTTTTCTGTATACCAGTGTTTCTTAGATTGGCACTATTAAATAAATTCAAACCAAATTTCCCAAACACCAACATTCCCAAAAGATTTTACACTCAAAGAATCACTACAAATCTGAAGGAGATTTAATGATATACAGGGTGTTGCAAAATTCGTGTGTAATATTCAAACCACGTGTAGGGGCATGGCTAACGATCAATATATTCCTAATGAACCCATGTCCACAAACGCCTCATTAAGGCGCTAGGTGGTCCTAAAGTGAGCCTTTCCTAGGATCATATTCTTTGCTACACCATAAGAAATGTTTTGCAGACGAACCAACACCTGTTTTGCAGGCGAGCTATTTTTGTTTGTTTCAATTGTTTCAACAAGTGTTGGCTCGCCTGCAAAACACTTAATGGGACGTAGCGTCTTAATGGGGCGTTTCCGGCCCCATTATAAATATATATATTTATTTATTTATATATTTATATACTAAAATATGGCATTTAATTAAAGTTCACAACAATTTTTTGCATTAATTTAATTTTGCATTAGTCCGTTGTTCATTTCTAGTCCCCATCCTGCACAGTATGTTGTATCCTTTCGTTGTAATGAGTCTACTATTTCAAAATATCGACTTGATACTAAATTACTCAACGAATCGTCAAATACATATTGAAACACATTGTTTCAATTGTCTATTATCACTAAATAAACCGGAACTAATTCTATTTACTTTCAACAATTTGAGTAATAAGTTCTTTTCGTATTACTTAGCTTATGAGCATATACGAAGCACTGTTCTACGATGCTAATTTTCTGTTTCAGTATTCGGGCACAATATCGATCCACATAAAATAAGGAAATTTTAATATTGAAGCACTATAAATCATATCTGAGTACTACTTACTTCCGTAGCACTATTCAATAATGAAGCACTATAATTTATTTTAATACTACTTAATTTTTGTAGCATTAACCATAAAACTGAAGCACTATTCTTAGAACTTTTAATTTTTCTTTAATTAAACACTTTTGCTTTCACTTAACGCTTATGAATTTTAAATAGTATTAAATTTATTGCTTCGTTTTATATTTTATATTTTTTATATTTAGGTAATTTAGTTATTATTTGGTAATTTTTTTTTAAATTTTAGATAGTTTAGTTATAATTTTTTTAAATTAAAAAGAGCAAAGTCTTAATATATTGCGTTTTTGCTAAATTGTTTCTAAATTTTGCCGCTGATGATGTGGTTGGTTTATTTTATCACCATAGAAAGAGTGATCTGAATTTTGTACTGGCATTTTCAGGCAGTGATTTGTTCTTTGTATTGGCATTTTCAAATTTCATATCACTGTCAGGCTATATATATATATATATATATTTATACATAGTTTCCATTAGATAGCCAACACTTCACAGTCTCAGAAATTTAATTTATTAACTTGAGAAATTAATTTGTTAAGTTCACATGTGACGCCGACATCTTGCTTATATCCTTTCTTGAATTAACTTGATTTAGCGGACTTCTTTTCATGTCCCAACCTGACATATAATCATACTAAAAGTACTCACAAGTCCCGCTTATTCAACAACGTCGACGGTCCATTATTTGGCATCGCCATATGTCCTGACGTCTCCTAATTCCATTTGGTGTCAGTTCACTCGGCTTCAGTGATTCGGTTTCTTAACTCGATGCTTCACTGTAAGACTTCTTCATCGACTCAATGCGAGGCAACACTGCTACTCTCTCCGGGACTCTCTTCCAAATGAGGTTCTTTCATACTTTTATCTTTAAAAGCCTGTGATGTCTTTCAACGCAATAATTATGCAAATTTATTTTTTTTATAATTTAATGAGCACTTCTAAATTACGTTTGAAGCCACATATAATTATTATAATTTTGACAATTAAAATTATCTTCAAAAGTCAATTATAATTTTGATAAACCAATTAGTTCCTATTTATAACCAATCAATTCTTTATTTTACAGCCATGTTGAAAGTAAAATTCGTAAATTTAATAAAGGCTAATTTTGGTAAGAAGGAAGTGTATTACTTATTGAATTAGAAGAATTTTAAAACTTCCTCAGCTATTTATGGATTTTGACACTTCGTTTTTAAGATGAAGGTTCTACTTACACAAAGTACAGCATTTGAGAAAAAAATAAATTCACTAAATAATTGATCTATTAGCTTATAACAAATAATGTCTTGTGGCATCACATAATGAAAAAGTTTGATGCCAGATGTCTGAAGAATACAAAGAGAATAATGTTATGCACAATTGGATATTAAAAAGTTTCATTAACACTTCTTTGAGTGAATTTTATCTTACATTTTCACCTGGAATTACAAATTGGAAATAAAATTCCGCCAAGTACATTTTGCTTTTATAAGAAAAATGAAAAATGATATCAAAATATTAAATTTTCGGAAACGTAAAGAAAGATTTTTCATTTCTATTTTTTTAAAACATGTCTCCTTTTTCAATTTTTTTCCAAACTATATTTTCCTAATATGAAGCTGCAATTTACATTTGCGGAAAGTCAATGCTCTTGAAATATTCGAATACCCAAAAGGAAATGTTTTGGACCATCTTTACTATGCGTTAGCATTTTAAGCGAAGACCACCAGTCTTCTATTACTTTTTGATATCTTCTAAACAACATTTTTCATTTATTTGACTGACAATATTTCGATCGACCAATTGCCCATCTTCATCGGATCACAATTCCGTTTTTTATTTAAATTGAAACAATTTTAAAATTTAAAATTTTTCCTTTTTTTTTTTAATAATAACAAAAATTTATTTAAAATTTATCCTTTTTTTTTTAATAACAAAAATTTATCAGAATGGGCAGAACATTGCATTATTAAGAACCATAACCCAGACCTATTAGTAAACATTATGTATAAAATAAAAGATGAAAAGGAACGAGACATAACAAAGGCAGTGATAAGTAACAATTTTAATTGCATCAATAGACACAAAGGTATTCAGATTAATGAGTATTCAATTCATTTATTCAAAAAAACTTTTAAAAAAACTGAAAGGTTTCAGTAATTGAGAATTTTAAGAAATTTCAAGTAAATTTTAAAAAATTCTCAAAGGCTTCAAGTGAAAAATTGAGAAATTCTTATTAAAATGTTAAATTGTAATCTTTATAACAAACATGATTGGAGATTATAGTTATTCAGAATATTATTATTATTAAGAATATGTAATCGTAAAATGTAAAAATTTGATGTAATTAATTAGTAAAATTTTAAAATTGTTTAAATTTAAAAACAAAAACAAAACGGAATTGTGGTCCGATAAAATATTAACCGATGAAATATTATCAGTCAAATAAATTAAATATAATTTTTAGAAAAAAATTATAATATTTTAGAAGCGAATTATTTTGATAAATATCATTTGATAGCTGTTTATTTCACTTAAAATAATCTAGATTAAAGCATTCAAAGAAGTTTACGTCCTCCTCAAATTAACACAAATTAAACCTATGACACCCAAGCAACCTCCATAAACTACATTAAGTAACCAGAGATATGCTACCGAATTTTAAATTTTAGCTAATGTTTTTGGAAAAAAAAATCTATATAATAAACTTTAATCTAATATAAATCCTTTTAAGAAAGACCTATTTTTCGGAAAATAAGTATTAAAGTAGTCGCATTTGTAATTTGTATTGAATTAACAGAGCCAAAAGCAAATTATCGGCTTAATATAGTATTTTAGCTCTTCAGAAAATTCAGAATTTTTTAATTAAAACACTTTTTTTCATCAACTAAATAATTTAAATTGAAATAGTGTTTTGGAAAAAAAAAAAAAATCTGCTCAAAAGCATTTTTTTTTTATGAAAACAGTACGTAGAAATAAGAAATACAAACAAAACAAAATATTATTATCGAATGAAATTATTATTGAGATCAGGATTATTTTCAATCATCAATTAACAGATGGGAAATGACAGCGATTTCAAACAGAAAAAAGCTTAAGTGCAAATCAACATTAAGCGCATTGCATATGGATCCGAAAATCGAACGGCAGATTTAAAAATCGGACGTATTCTATTTCACTTAACAGTTTCCTTAGGAGAAAAAGGAATGAAGGAGGAAGAGGAGTCAAAAATATTGAGCAAATATCTATGCAACCCAGCAATAATCTACTTTCATTCACTTTCAGAAGAAGACAATTTCCAATCAGACCTTCTTATGCGATATCTATCAATAAAGCTCAAGGACAGACTCGAAATAAAGTTGCCATCTATTTAGAGAACGATGACTTCACTCACGGACAACTGTATGTTACAATATCTAGAGTCACAAGTTATCGGAATTTAGTTACCTTCACTCGACAGAACAGTCATAATCAATTCGTAGCCAAGAATATCATATAAAAGCTGTATAAAACCGAAGTATACTTCATCTTATGTCCATCTCAACATATCTCTTCTTCAAAAATCTATATCGATCAAACTATACACGGGAGATGACCTAGTATATACAAAAATGGAAGCATATAAAATAAAACTAGGATGAACTTTGGTCTAATTGTAATAAATATTATTGTGAAGTATGTATGGGTTGTATCTTATTTAATTATTATGTTTAAATTTTATACACTTCCAATGTATTTTATATTTACTGTTATTAGTTTTTCCTGTACGCGATAAAAATAAGCTAAAAGTAGGAGCCTTTATTATACAAATGTACAAACATACATAGAATCAAATAAGAAATCAATGTTTACTTTTAGATTATGTTACTGCCTAATGTAAAATTTTGGGAAATTATCACTTAGCGGTCTTTTTTGACGAAAATTGTTTGAAAAGCTATATATTGATGTAATTCGTTTACTGCTTTTAAATATTGTATTAAAAATATTTATATTCAAAATTAATTACGTACTTATAGCATCATATATCCAGAGCCTGTTGATAGGAATTTGTTAGTCCTAACGTGACTTTTGAATTTAGAAATTATTAAAAAAAAAAATGCAACATTACACTATTATTACCAAGTAGTAGAAATGCTACACTACATAAATCATAAAAAAAATTGCAAATTATGATAAGAATATACCCTTTGGTGAGAATATAGTTTTTTGTTATACAATGAAAATCAGATGGGGAGGCATCGCTCAAAGTGACTATAATCCAAGAATGGCGGCTATGTTTCAAAATGGCTACAGGTGTTTTGATTTTGCGACACCTTTTATGAAAACATCAAGCAAAAGAGTGCTTTATATCGATTCAAATGTTTTTCAGGTCAAGGATTTCATTTTTCATGTTGAAAATAGGCTAAATGTTAATGTAGATGCTTTTCTGTCGAATATGGTTCGCACAAAAGATTACACACAAAATGTATATACTTTTAATATCCCCGTAAGCACACCAAAAATGTATTAGACGTACATGTATTAAATGTAAATGTATTTAAATCAAATGTTAATCATACATCTTTATTACTAACAACAAAAAAAGTGCACGTTTAAATTTTTAAATTCTGCTGAATATTTATACCGACACCACTTCATTTTTTGCATTCGTTCTTGCATTTGCACAATAGTGTGCAAGATAAACCAGCATTTCTACAGCTACACTTGTTCTTGCAGATTTTGCACATGCATTTGATAAGCTCATTGCAGGAATCAGAAGTTTCTGATAACTCCAACCATTTCAGCTGCCAAGATTCATCATACAAACACCATCCGCAATCGTTTGGAGATGGTACACGTATTGCGCGTTTGTCCCCAAATGTATCCAGCTTGGAAAGCACTGTGTAATACTTGTTGTTGTAATGCACCCTTTGTCGGTGGCAGACTTTCAAGTGGACGATGTTTGGTCATGAACAACTCTTGTCTTGCATCATTAACACTTACGTTGTCACTAGTTGAACAGTACAGTAGGACTACGTATCTTTCAATAATGTCTAAAATTTCGTTAGGAATTGAATTTTCTGGTAATAAGATAAACGAAAATGCAGTAGTAGTTTCATTGAAGAGCATCCATGTCTTCCAAGTTGATTTTTTGGATTTTCCTGTGAAACTAAGAATGCTATCACAGCCTGTGAATGCATGAAATCCTGGTAAAGTAATACCCTTTTCCCTTCCAATAGTTTCAACTATAGCATGAACCGGAATAAATCTGTAATTCTTTCCTGTTCCAAAGCAATCCAAAGTTTATCCAGATCTGCTGTTGACAAGATAAAGAAGTAAGCAATTGCTAAAACTAAGACATCGGGATCTACAGTGCGTATAGAAATATTCCTGAAGCCGTTTTCCACCATGTCTTGGAGATGCAGTATTATTCTTGAGTCCGTTTCTTCATGACCAGGACAAGTAACACCAATGAGGGAAATCTGTGCATTAATATTTCATTTGACGTCTTCACCTGAAATTGTTACACCAGGACATGTGTGATGGTATTTATAGCTAAAGTTCCAAGTAGACTGAAGAGCTCTTCTTTCTTATTTCAATTTCTCAAAAAGCCTTGCCAATTTTTAGGTACAGTTACATGTAGAAGCACTTGTCTCCTGGTTCCTGCTCCCCTCTTCTCTCTAGTTTGACTTGGTGTAACATATCTATCCCAAAAGAAATCAATTTTTGGCATCTGAAAGCTTCAATGTCTTTACAAATTTGAGGGTGAAATGTGTTCATATAATAATCAGCAAATGTCTTGTTTGTGGCTTTAAAATGTTAGTAGGAACTGTACCATCATAAACTACAGCATCATAGGTTTTTGGGAAGGCATGGTCATTCGTGTTTACGGTATCTTCTAAAATGTGTGCTAGGTCAGCTTTATTGCCTAATCGAAATTTACCATTAATGGAAAGTGCAGGTAGATATGGCTGATTTTCATATTTGAAAAAATTCTTCATATCTAATTGACGATTCTGTGAACTATAAAGCTGAGGAAAACAGCTGGACGTCTGATTTGATTATCGTTAGTGTATTATTTTTCTTACTAAAGCTGATCTCAGGAGTACTGAACAGGGGAACGTTGGTCTTTTTCAAAGTTTGAAATATTGTTGAAGATTTTTTTTACTAGTCGCTCCTCAATGAAATTGTGGAACAGCTCAACACCAGTTGACTGTTCTGAATAAACCGTTGCATTAACTTGCTTGTGTACAATAATCCTGCTGTCGATGACATTCAGGTCTACATCATTTTCTAAAAATGGGTTTCGTAACTCTTTTAAAATGCTCGAATCTTAGCAACATATTTGATTGAAATGAGTGGTACTACTCATGATGGAGTCGATTGTTTTGTTCAGGTTTTAGCTGAATGCCACTCTCAAACTCTTGTATTAACCGGCTAATTTCTGGTCCATAAACCATCCAACGCCTAATGGCCGATGGATCCTGTGTCAACTCTACTGCACCGACATCACATTTAACTACTGCGTTGTTTTGTTGATATGGTTGGTCTACACTGATTGCTGAGAAGATTCTATTTAATTTTCTTATCACAAACTGTCCAGCAATAAATGAACGATGTATGTTTAGTAGTTCAATATCTGCATTATAAAGGTCTTTCAGGAGGATTGATAGCCAACGTGCATAATGATAATGACCAAGCAAAAAAAAAAAACCAAGGCATCATTTCTTTCAAACACTCACGAAACAAGATGTAGTTTCCTTCTCTGATTGAGCGAATAAAGAATCCAATCAACAGGTCTCGGTTTATCTTCACCCAGATCACTCTGAGGAACTAAACGGAACTGTTTTGCCATTTTTGGATGCAACCTTCACTCACACAAATCTGAAAATAAAGGTTAGCAAATTAGTGGCGTATTGCAATATTTTTAAAATTCATATTTAAACAAGTATTACTGAAACAAATAAGTAACCATTTCAATATCTTGACATCATTATTATTATTTTAAACAGGTGCCACGAATACGAAACTTGTAAAACTGCAAAAAGGATGTGCCTTTGTGCTTTATGCCCTTATATTGATTCTGAGCCTATTTTCAACATAAAAAATGAAACTCTTGACCTTAAAAACATATAAATCGATATAAAGCACGTTTTTGCATTATGTAAATCAAAAAAGGTGTAGCAAAATCAAAACACGAGTAGCCATTTTGAAACATTGCCGCCATCTTAGATTATAGTCACTTTTGGCGATGCCTCCCTATCTTATTTTCATTGTCTAACCATAAACTACATTCTCACCAACCGACATATTCTCATCACAATTTGCAGTTTTTATATATGTAATGAAAATATTAATTTCATCTAGCTACTAAATGAAAAATCAAAACTTTAAAATTTGATATTGGTACAATACCCTTTCCCTACTCCGTTCTGGTCTTGGACGACTCTCAGAAAACTGGCATGGAAAACTGATAATCCAATATCTCCGCGTTTTTCTTTAGTTTTTCCAAAATAAAAGATTAGGAAAAAAAAGCTCTGAAAAATCATACAAAACAAGAAAGTACCGATTTTTGTCTTTGAACATTTAGCAGCAAAACGAATGGCAAAGAAACAAAATTTAAAAGCCACCAGAAATAGGGAATTACTAAAAAAGGAGATTATTTGCAATTTTATATTTTTTGTAATTAAATTAGAAAATTTTAATTTAATTCAGAAAGAAGCAAAAGAAGAATCACAGAATTATTTTGATAAAAAGAAAAAAAGTCTTTTTCCATCCATTTTTTTCCCTAATCACTACATTTTGATTTCTTGAAGGTAAAAGAAGTTCATTCGGTTCAATGACATTGAAGAGAGAAAAGAAAATAATCAAAAAGAATCATAAGCTGGTTTAATATTTTTTTTTTATTTTCCCCCAGCGGATATAATTAATTATAATACTTATTTTAATCTAAGAAGAAGAAAAGAAAGTTTCTGAAAGAAAAGAGATGAGTAATAAAATGAAACCTACATGTAAATCAAACTTTTTTAGGATTTAAGGGAAGAGTGCAGGCCAAGCTTTTAAACCTCGTCTACCAATCCATCGGCCATGGTAGGCACGGTTAAGATGTTGTGGAGCAAGCATTAACCACACTTTATGACGGATGCGTAATAGAACATCCTCCTCAGGTAAATCGGTTCCAAGTAAATACTAGTCCCCTTTCAGTCTTGGTGGCAGAACTACTGGTGCAATGATATGATTTTCGACAATACCAGCTCAGACATTCAATGAGAACTACTGTTGACGATGTGCTGAATGTGTAGATTTATATCGGCCCAGTGATAACGGTTATGGAAGTTCATAGATTAAGCATGCTTCATCTGTGTAAAGAACACAGTGATGAAACGTAGGTGCAGCATACTGCTACAGATATCATTTACAAAATCCCCAGAGGAGAGAGCCTTCACTCGCTGCTCATGATATGGGTAGAGAATTCTGTGCAGACATGCTAACTGCTTTGGCGACTTGTCTAGTAGATGTTCTTGGATCGTCCGAGATCAACTCAAGCATCCGATGTACTGCAGCAGGCGTCCGTGTACAGTATGTTTATTTCAGTCCCTGTTACCGTTAACAGCTCCAAACAGTTGCTATTGGTTGAGCCACTCCGAACTCCTCATCTAACTGGCTACACCACAGGCTATGTACGTGCTTATCATTCTCTAACATCTGAGTTTTTCGAAATACCATTCTCAAAATCAAAGGCGAGATGAAGTCAAGTAAATTGTTCGAACTCGCTACAAACACAGGCCACCTTCGATAGGAGAGCGGAGATTATAGGGGTGTGATGATTATTATCATGAATTCCAAGAAAAATCCTTGTTTTTTTTTAATCGGTATAATAAGGTATCAGCTTCGAACAAATATTTTAACAGAAGTCACTGGAAATACAGAATTTTGTTTTTAAAAAATTTCCGTTTCAACATTACGGCGCTTTATGAAGAAAATGGAATTTGCATTTTAGAAAGATTTAGAAACGCAACGATGGTGTAAAATTCCTAGCAATTTTAAATAAAATACATATACATTTTCATTGTATTCCCTTCCCAAGATAAGTTATGATTATCATTGTTATCATCAAAAAGAGGAAAATACCATAGCTAGAAAAGTAAAAAAAAAATATTCATTAAAAAAAACATTGAAAAGTGTATTCCTTACTCCTATCCATAGAAGAAAAAGGACAAAAAAAACAAAACAAAAAGAATATTTTTAGTAAGCAATGCAACAACATATGCTGAAGGCTTTTCCCTGCACATTTTCTTTTAAATTTGACTTCGAATTTCAATTCGCTGCAATTCACAATTTACAAAAACAGAAATAATCCTCTACTTATACACACTTTATTGTATGTGTAAGATTTTATTGTATGATTTTATTGTACGAGGGCAGATCAAAAAGTAAGTTGCACTTCCAATTTGTGGCCAGTCATTCAGCCCTATTCTGTAAGCAAACCATTACGTGATAACAACCAGTTAACCGATCGTAACGACAATTCGTATTCTGTAACGTCCTAACGACCGTCAGAAATAACAACTTACTGTTACGAGATAACAGGCAGCAGAGAGCTGCCGTTAGGACAAAATGATGGCGGCCTTTCTACTCGTACAGACTGCGTTGGAAAGAGATGAAGAGCAGGAAATGAGGTAAGAAATGATTTTATTTCTTAAAATTAAAACAACACTATAACAATGAATTAGGGAAGCGTTAGGATAGAATAAAATAATTGCAAAATGAATCGTAGGTCGAATCAAAGTTCCACAAATCGTTGCTTTGCCATCGCGTTTGGCGTCCGATGCCGTCGCTGTCCTGCCGACCTCGATTTTCTAGGGCTTCAATAACAACTTTTAGGGCAAGTTGGGAATTGCTTGTGGAATTGTTTTAATTCCACATGTCTCCTTGATTACCCCTCCAAATTTGGACTCATTTCGATCCATATTTAAGAAATTATAGGCATCTGGCAGTTTACAAACAAAAATCTGTTTTGAGTTTGGCTTTTTCAATTGGCCTAGGCCGTTCGCCGGTTTTCTAGGGCTTCAATAACAACGTTGAGGGCAAGTTGGGAATTTCTTTTGGAATTGTTTGAATGCTACATGTCTCCTTGATTACCCTTTCAAATTTGGACTCATTTTGATCCATATTTAAGAAGTTATAGGCATCTGGCACTTTATAAACAAAAATGCCTATAAATGCCTGTGCTGTCCTACATAACTTCCTGATACCAATAAATGTTATATGGGATGAACTTATTA
The DNA here is from genome assembly GCA_023159025.1 of Thereuonema tuberculata. Taxonomy (NCBI): domain Eukaryota; kingdom Metazoa; phylum Arthropoda; class Chilopoda; order Scutigeromorpha; family Scutigeridae; genus Thereuonema; species Thereuonema tuberculata. Next base: position 20,931,812 of record JAFIDM010000003.1, on the reverse strand, counting down.
TGTACGAGTTGGAAGATGTACACGAAGACGAGATAGATAATTATATGTAAAAACACAGCCATCATGTACATGATATGTGTTGCAGTAAACATGCTAAATAAATATAAATACATGAATAAATTACACAGATATATAAAGCATAATGTCCAATGGAAGATGAAAATCCAACAATACAAATGTACTATGCAAAACATCATTTACAAGCATAACTTAGAATCATTGAAAACAAATCACACATAGATAAATCAACATTGATATGTGTTCAACAAATGTACAAATATAAAACATTCATCACATCTGAAATAGTAATGAAAGTGTGCAGCATATAATTTCTGATATTGAAAATGATTAGTTAGTACAGGAAATTATCATGTTTGGTCAGTAATTCCCACAAATTTATGCATTACTGTGCAGTATTGATAATTAGTATTAGACACAACCAGACATACAGCATTGATAACATGTAAATCTATGGTAGCCATCACTAATAATAATAATAATAATAATAATAATAATAATAATAATAATAATA
>JAFIDM010000003.1:20892792-20913820 GCA_023159025.1 Thereuonema tuberculata | reverse complement strand
ATTTGCCGATCATCAGCGGAGAGTAGCCGCATAAAACCCCTAGGTCCTGATGATCGGCAAATTACCGAGAAACAGCTGTTCGGAGAAAGAGAACAAAAAATGTGATGTCATATCAGATCCATCCTTTGATACTAATAACATATGGTTGTCATTGGCCATTTGGCAGATAGAACGTGAAACGCAAAGTGGGGATCAAGTGTCACCACTTTCCCCTAAAAATAGCAACAAATTTTGCATGCATTAATTATAATTACATCACAATAATAATAAAAAAACATAAACGTATAATTAATAAAACTGCCAACCATTAAAGCATGGTTTTAAATTAGAACACACTTTAAAAATTCACTACGTGTATTTCCAGTCCCCTTCTCATTAGGACTCTTTATCAAGTGTGCCGCCAATTAACTGTTGGATTCGTTCTTATGATTAAAATGAAAGAATAAATGAACCTCCATCTAGCATCACAACTTGTAGCGATCATACCGGAATAAGCAATCTGCTAATGAACTCCACAATGTAGCGTCATAATAGACCACTTATTTTTTTTCTTTAATATCCCTTAACCTTTTCATATTCCTTATTCTAACACATTAACAACCGATAAATCTTGATTATAGCTTTGCTGAAGCTAATCATACCTGACTCGTAAATTTTACGCAGATATTCGTCCTTCCTGATGCAATCAATAATGGGATTTGCAATGCCAAGTACGTATATGCCCACATTTTTAACAGTGGATAGCAGTATTATACTTCATATTACCCTTTTTAACTGCATTATCGTGTTCTTTACGACGGGCTGTTATGCATCGTTTGGATTTCCCGATATACAGACAAGTATTTTTATTGCTGTTATGGCATTGTATACCATACATGGCACCCTGTTTATTTAAGTTACGGTTTCTTTTATCAATTGACGGCTTTCTTAATGTATTTCAAATAGTATTTCCAGGTTTACTTGCTATGACAATTCCTATATTTCATAGAGCAGCTTTTAACTTTTTAAGCATGGCCTCATCAGATGTGATCCAACCTAACTAGTAATGGCATGTCTTTTACCAGCATTCGTCGTATAAAACTTGATAGGGTCTTCTTGTCTTTTCAAGAATTAACTCAGGCGGCCTTCTCCGCTTGGCGCTCACACGGGGGGTTGCCGCCAAATACTTTATTTTTGCATGTATCTTCCAAACGCAGAAACGTTTGTGAATGACTGATATATCGTTCGATAGAACTTACAAATACCAATATTTTCTCAAAATAATGTTCTCTTCCAACTTTTATACTTTTCATTTAAATTGAGAAAAAGTCAAAATTTGACCCTTTAAAAAGCGCCATTTTGGAAACAAAAAAACTTTTTTCGAAAGATTTTTGTAGCAATTTGTTTGTCTTAAAAAGATCTACATTTTATCCACTTGCATGACCAATCTATCTTTTATAGTTTGGCACAAAATTGGAAAAACGTAATGTCTTATGACACAATAACAGACAGAATAACGCTTTTTTTTCATTTCATCGACTTTGGCCACCTATGGACCACGGGCTAGCCCTACCTGACAACGTCAGGGTAGGGTTAGGAAATTCAAGAAGGGGGAAGAGATTTCACTTCTCATCCAGAAATAACCCTGAGATAGTAAGTCCCAGGGGAGAAACGGACGAAACACAGAAGAAGAAAGAAACAGCCATGCCCACGCCGGGATTCGAACCCAGGTTCCAACACAACAGCCACACGGCAGACCGCCATCTAGACCGCTCGGCCATTTATTATATAAGATAATTAGCGTGCCAAGTCTTAAGAAGAACCATCTAGTGGTTCAACAGTTTTTAGGAACACATAATACAAACGTAATGCAAACTGATTTTTAAGAATCTCAGTTTCCCCAAAAAGACACTGATAGAAAATTTAAAGAGAATTCAAAAGAAACAGTGAAGTTTCATTATTTACTTACAGTTCTTTCGCTTTCTTTTTTTTTTCTTCAAATGAATTAGTAAACTGATGTGCTATTCCTGTGCTATCGTTGAAGCAAACCTAAATAAAAAAGTCAAATTATTAAACTCGATAAATGAAGTTGATAAAAATTCAAATATTAAATTCAAATGAAGCTAATTCATGGATAACAAATTTCGAATCCTTTGTTTGCGACTAAATGAAAGAAATTATAGTCTTTCAAAATTCAAATGTATTTTCAAATCCTCTGCACAATGAATCTTTTGTTTAAATTTAATCTTAACACCTCTTTCAATAAATAATGTCTTCTAGATTGTGCGAAAACCGGAATCAAGGAAAAGAAACACTTATCTCATCAATCTTATATTTTGTTCTCGTTTGGGAAAAGCAAAAAAAAACTTTAGGTTTTTTCCTCTAATCTATAGATTTGCTTACAAATGAATTCCTTGGTGGTTCAGTGGCTGCTACATATTGGCGCTGAGGTCTCTTTTCTACTCCACAAGGAGCGAGGCAGGTCCTCTTTCTTTCCATTCTCCTTTGCCCCTTAATCGTCTTCAAAGTCAAACTCTATTGGCTCAGAAACGAACAAAAAGATTCAATCGTCGTCGAACCAAACTCTTTTTCTTCCTCTTTTTTTCATTAGTTCCGACTCTTTCGGGCATTTTCTAAAGGTTGCGACGGTTCCCTTAACGAAGGAACAACTGCAGACAACACAGGAAATCCTATCTGATTTATAGAGAAACGAAAAGGAAAGTGAATGAAAAAAAAAGTAAAAAAAAAAAAAAAAACAAATCAAGAAAAACACTGGCAATAATTTCAGGATACCATAAAAAGTTAACTGAAAGGTTATCTGAGTATTACTGCAGGTTAGACATAAAAACTACGTCCCACAAGAAATAATACACAATTTTTTTTAAGTTATTTGTTTATTTTAGCAACAGTAAAAAATGGGAATGATATTACAAAATACGAGATAATTTGTAAATATATTTAATTTTTTTGATTACGAAATTTGTTAATGTTACTTAATGTTAAAACGTTAAAATCAAAGACTTCCTACATATAACAATGTGATGTCATAGCACCAATGATAACAATAAGGGCATGGAATGCATATTTTCGCCAATTGAGCTGGTTAGAGATAGACTATAAAGAAGATACAAATATTGCAGATTTGAGGATTTCCAAATATTAATATGAAGGAAACAAGTAAATATTATAAAAGAAAACTTATGATAACTAATGGTTGCTTTACACACTCGAAAACTTGCATGAAATGGGCTCGAAAACTTGCCACTGTCCTGTAGTGGCTGGCCGAATTTGATATCGTTTTACACGGGAAGCGTACTTTATCGTCAAGGCTCGTTTCGTTCTCGTTGATAACGCTATAAAAAATGGCAAGGCGGGGAAGTAATGTCGGTAAAAAGATGTCGACTTTTTAGTTCTGTTGTCAATGCCTGATTCTTCCGACAACAGTAAGAAGAAAAAAATATATGGCGCACACATGGTTTCGTTTTACGTAAAAAGTTCAATCGGGTAAGTTAATCTCGTCAGGACTCCACCTAATTGCCGCCATTTTTTAATTTATATTTCTCGCCGCCACGCGCGCTGTCGTCGACTTGCCTGAATTAAGAATCTGTTGTATTTAGAACAAGTGGCATATTTTCCGAGCAAGTGGGAGTTTTTTGAGCCACTTGCGATTTGAGACTATAATATATAATCTATAATTGATTAAACATTGCAGATAAAGGAGGGGAAGGTTGTTGTGCTTACCATCTCTCAATACAACGATATGGGTATGGAATTTCTGAACCACACGCAAGGCATGAGTTTCTTTTCCAAACAGTCAAAGTCGGTTCTCAATATTATAAGTAAAATATGAAGAATAACATCATTACAACTGAATTTTATGAGCAGTTAAAGGATAGTTATTTACGCATTCCATCTTTGCGCATTCTCCCTAATGCTGGGCGAACACGTACCAATATGCGGCAATATTGGTGGACAATATTGGTCATTATTGATATTGGCAGTTGGTATTGTGCGCGAACACACAGGTTTTCCTTTACGAGTATTGGCCGGATTACGGCGTTGCTCACTAGGGAGAGCTAGAGAGAGCGTGTTTCCGTACAGAATTGCTATAGTATTAAACGCCGTCCCTCTGTAGAAATCAATTAAGATTCTTTCATTATCAATTGACAAAATGTTGTTGTTTGAATTATCTGTTTTGGGCCGACCCATTTTGCTGATTTTAAGCCTTGTTTCTCAAACAAAATGGCCGGCGTGAGTGAGTGATTTTCCGATTTTCAAAGTCCCGCCCTCCTTCTACGTCACCATTGTCACGTGATTTCATCCGTTCATGTGATTCGCTCGCTCACCAGCAATATTTCTCGCCAACTAAAATTGTTCCTTTTTTTCCGACAATCACCAATGGGCAATATTGGGCAATATTGTTCATTTTTATTGCTGGAAACGGTTGGTACCAATAAAAATGACCAATATTGTCCACCAATATTGCCGCATATTGGTACGTGTTCGCCCAGCATAAAACCCATAAAGATATGAATCATTTGAGTCTTTACCCCGTTTAGTTAATTGCAAGAATTCGGCCATTTCCCTTCTAATGCAACCCATATTTCCTAAATTCACTTATTTAAAGATTAAATCAGACTTCGCGGTTTCTAATAGTCTTCAATTTGTTAGCAAATTGCGAAGGCTACCGTTTCATCCCAATTATAATTTCTTTTCCTTAGACGTTAAAGCTCTCTTTACGACAATTTCATTGGATTTGATTATGAAATCATTGCAATATTTTGAGACTAATGTAATGTAATGTGGTGAGCGTGGGTGGCTTGACAGCCAAGCACTGCGACCTGAAAGATCTATTGTGCTATCCCACGGAAATATGGACAGACGGAGAAAAAGACTGAGAAAGGATGGTGTGAGAAATGCAGGGGAAACGGGAGAATCCCGGGAAAACCTGCAAAGCACGGATCGCCACCATCAACGAAACCCACATGAGAACCGAACTTCGGTACTCAGAGGTGAGAGGCCAGTGTCTTAGCGACATCGCCAACCGCGCGGTTAATTTTGAGACTAACTTTTACTCTCATTTCATCTCGGGCCTTTGTAGCCAGAGGCTGTTACCTTTAATTCAATCTTTATTTTCACTGCAGTATTTCAATTTCAATGACTCATTTTATAAACAATCAGAGGGTTTATTCATTGGTTTATCTGCCTCTGCTGCTCTGGCTGAATTGGTCGTGATTTATATTGAAAGTCAAGCTTTTCAGATCATTGATTATGGTGAAGTTCATATTCCACTCTACTGCCGTTATGTGAACGATCTAATTCTTTATAGCTACTGATTCGACTATTCGATTAGAAATAAAAGACATTTTCGATCAAATTCATCGGGCAATTAAATTCAAAATCCAACATGAAATTAATAATTCAATCCCATTTTTGGATGTTCTTGTGTCTAACGGGCAGGCCTCTTTTCCACTGAAGTTTTTCGAAAACCAACAGCTTGTGGCCTAACTTTAAATTTTGCGTCGGCATGCCCCCAGGTTTCAAAATTAATAAAGTCCACATGGCGATAAATAGAGTTTTCAAACTATCTAGTTCTCCATGTTTATTTGACATTGAACTAGAAAAAATTAAACAGTTATTTGTTGCAACAATTATCCTCCTTCGTTCATTAATTTTCATATTCGTAGTGCCATCAACGCATATATAACCCTTTACCGCCTCGATTGCCTCCCCCTGGCAAAAAAAAAAGTCTTCTGGTGGTGGAGAAAGTGGCAACCCATCTGTAATGTAGCTACCAATATGCCCGGGCAATACCATTCAGCCCGACCGGTGTTCGTCTTTGTCAGAGCAGGCGACCACCAAATCTGGGAAAACGCGCCATCGCAGATGATCTAGGGTGTTATGCCCAACTTCTACACCGTTAGACAGTTAGGAACTCATCTCACAAGATTGAGGCAGTCACTACACACGCATTCACAACACGTTATCCATCGTTAGGACTTAGCGAACAGCGGGTAGCGGATCAGCGACATTCCATAGTAGTTAACAATCTTATTCCCCTTGCATACTTGCACAAATTAGGGAAGAAGACACTGAATCCAACCACAGGACACCCGACCCCACCCCATCAGAAGACATTAGCTTTATGGCAAACACAGAAACAATCTTTACCCCTCAGTACACATGTCCCAACAATACAATTAATGCCATATTACAAGCTACACATGATCATTTCTACACTGCACTAGCACAATACACAGGCACAAACTCCATATTCAGGCCGCCACTCCCCAAAGTACCTACATCAAAACAACTCTCCGCAGTCATATATCACTTCAACACACATGCACATTATCCCACAATACCTTGGCAATATCCAAACATTAGAAGACATACACACAACACTACTGCGTGGCACAGGGAACGATTCAGCACTTTGAATTAAGCAACAACGCATATCTCCCACTGTACGGTCACAAGAATGCATCATCCTTGGAGACGTCACCTTGAGGGCCTCATCAGTGACCTTAGAGTAGACATAACTGGTCTCACACAATACTATGCAGGAAACAAAACAAAGAAACTTACGACCCAGGTTAGGAAGATATTCAAGCACATACACACTCGCCCTTCAACTCAACCATCCTCAAACCAGGTTCAGGAACATCTCGACATACTATAAACAAAAACCGAGTGCACTTGCAAAAAGATTACAAAGATATAGACAGTGCACTCTCCGCAAACAACAGTCTTGTTTGGAAAGTGTTGTTCTTTCCAATTCAATGAGAAAAAAATCTAGAGATCCCTAAGATCCCTCTATTACACCCAACACAAACACCCTCATCACCGAGGCATTACATGAATACTGGTCATCTCTGTTGTGAAAACCCTTTACCCACAAAATGAACCCCAAGATCACGGCATTCTTGGATGCCACGATGAAGAGTTGGAACACAGCATTACACCTACCCCCTTCAACACTTCCATCACTATAGTCCCCATTCCTATAAGAAGAGGTATTTTTCATGGAGACTCCTTGAGTCCTCTTTGGTTCCTTTGAGCCACATGCCAGAAACACAAAACACGATAATAAGCTTATCTCAGGCACTCTGACACGATACAAACTCACATACTTACTTTACATGGATGGTATTAAACTCTACGCCACAAACAACACTCAACTTACTAATTTATTTAATAACTCACCACACAGTTCACCAAAGACTTTGGGATGGAATTTTGAATCGACAAATGCCGCAAACTATGTAGGGTGGGGTGGGCAAAATAAACTAGCCCGGAAAATATATTTACAGATATATTTCAAATATTGACAATAGACTCCTGTTGTCCTAATGAACAGGAGAATCAGCACAACAATTACTTCAATTGTTTTGATTTACTTCAGATCTTTTTTCAGGGCCAGTTTCATTTTGTCCACCCTGTATAATATGCAGGAAGACTTCAAATTTAGAGGGTTTTGAACTGGACCATGGGTTGGCTATCCAAACCATGGAAGAGAGAGAGAGACCAAAAATACCTTGGCTTACAGCAAGCGCGCTTCATTGACAACGCAAACATCAAAAACGCACTCACGATTCATAACATCCTCAAAACACAATTCAACGCCTGGAATAAAATTAAAGCCATCAACACTTTTAAAATTAAAGCCGTCCCCACACTAACATATTCGTTCGGCAAACACCGAAATGGAAGCACTACAACGTACAACACGTAATACATTCATGAAACACAAGATACAACACCCCAAGTTCGCTACTGAAAGGATGATTCTTCCCCGCAAGGAGGGAGGCCGAGAACTCATCAACCTCTTCACCCTACACGAAAAACAAGTATACACACTTAGGGAACACTTCCAGCATAGAGCACAATACTCCCCATTTAGCCATTGTGAAGGTTGACATGCACCTCATACAGCTAGCACACAAACACTGACCTAATAAGAACAAGGTCCTGCAAAGCTACAAAGCGTACTAAGCGTATTTAAGTCAATCTCACATGAGCCGTACTGGAATCGCCTTATCCATACAGTCAGAACCATACATCACAACAGACCTGACATCACACTTGTTGATAAAGTCAACAAACAGACCTATCTCATTGATATTGTAGTGCTTATCAGTAAGAACATGCTGAAAACTCACGCAGACAAGATCAGTAAATACATCGATCTACCACAGAGCTCCAGAAGCAGTGGAGACAGGACCGAATACATGTTGTACCCATCGTCCTGTCCGCCACTGGTCTGGTGCCTCACAAATTGCACCACAGCCTCAGCAGACTAGGACTTCACAAAAACACTTACACACAACTCTAGAAGGCTGTGGTACTCAACACAATAAGCGTAGTTAGGAACTTTATGGACACAACCACACATCCCTAACCCTCCTTGCACACTTCTTCACACTTGGCAGTGGTCCTTGACCTGCTGTGTGGTCCTTGACCTGCTGTGCTGCCATGTTGTCTTTGTGGGGAACCCCAAGATTTGAAACTTTTACATAATAATAAAAAAATTTTTTTTTTATTTCTTAGTTATTTTAAGTTACTTTTCAGTCCCGTTAGGAATTTAAATCCTATCAACAGGTACTGTATTTATTTTAATACATAATAATTATATTAGAAAAATTACATTTAAATAAATTTTACAAAAATTACAAAATCAACTTATCCTCAAACAATTTGAAACAAAAATATCAACGAAAAACAATTTAGCACAACATAAAATTAACAAATTATTAATTAATATTATCAAATACCCAACTTTTTACATTATTTTTTACAATGGAAATTCTTTTACAATCTTTAAATAAATTCCAATTTACATCATTAAAGGTTTTCTCAATTATATAATTTAAATTTCTTATACCATATTCATTATAGATATACACTACCCTACAGTAATGGATCGGACACTAGCATATTTACATAAAAACAGACGAGATCGTCAAAGTGCATGCGCGCACATGATCAGGCAAAGTCCATTCAGATAGTTGCTACTGAAACGTCTGTAGGAATGTCGAATAATGCGAAGAATATGCCTAAACGCATGGAATATAGTGACTTTGAAAGAGGCGTTATAGTTGGCTGTCACATTGCTGCCAAGTCTATTCGTGCAATTTCGGTGAAATTATCACAGCCACGTTCAACTATTGGTGATGTCGTCAAGAAGTGGAAGAATACGGACGTTGGGGCACGAACTGCACACGTTGGTCGTCCCCGGAACCTGACCGAAAGCGATCGACGTGTCCTGAAGCACGAGGTTCGTAAGAACCGCAAAAAAACCCTCCGAATCATAAACAGTGAGTTTCTACAGGCATCAGGGGTTACGATTCATCAGAATACGTTGCGAAAGGAATTGAACGCCATTAAAATCCATGGATGTGTTGCCGCACATTAAGCACAGATCTCGCCATTCAACAGAACCGCCAGACTCAAGTGGTGTTTGCAGCGTTGCAACTGGACTGTAGAGCAGTGGAAAACAATTTTATGGAGTGATGAGTCACGTTACACTCTCTTCCAGTCGGATGGACGTGTTTGGGTGTGGCGAATGCTAGGCTTTTACCCGAGTGCATCGTTCCAACTGTGGAGTTCGGTGATGGGGGAATCATGCTGTGCGGGTGTTTCTCTTGGTATGACCTGGGACCGTTGCATGTTGGTGTGGGAACTTTGAACTCCGATGGCAAAAGAACATTTTGGACAATCGGGTTGTTCCTACTCTCTGGCAAATTTACTTTCATGACGACAATGCTCATGCCATGTTTTAGCCTCTGTCCAGCAGTGGTATACAGAGTGGCTGTAAAGCGGCTTAAATGGCCTGCTCAGAATCCTGATCTAAACCCATCGAACATTTATGGGACGAGTTAGAGCATCGATTGAGGACCAGGGAACCACGTCCAACATCTACAGCTGCACTGGCCATATTCTTGAAGCAGGAATGGCTAAAAATACCCTTAGCTCTGTATCAAAACCTTGTGGAAACCATGCCCCGCAGGGTGGCTAATGTAATTTCAGCACATGGGTCCCATCCCGCTACTAAATCAGGTACATTTTCACGTGTTTCCAGTAATGCGCAGTGTCCGGTCCATTACTGTAGGGTAGTGTACGGATAATCAAGTTTTATTCTATTTTTATTTCTCTAATTATAATTTTCTTTTATATTTTCATCTTTTAATTTAACAACACTATAAAAATTCTTTATTATTATATTGTATATAAATTTTTGTTTAGGATATGATATATTATCTTTTAGTAATATTTGTTTCCTTTTATTAATATTATTCCAAATGTTTTTAGGAAATATCAACTTTAAAACTTTGGTTTGTAAATTTTTAAAATTTTCCAAATGTATATTTCTTACATTTGCCCATATATTAACTCCATAATTTAGTAAAGAATCAAAAATTGCAAAATAAATTAAAATTTTTATCGTAAGTGGAAGAATATTTTTTATATAATAAAATATATATATGGTTACATTTAATTTTTTATATAAAATATTTATGTAGTTATCCGATGTAAAAAAATCATTAATAATTACATCTAAATATTTAAAATTATTTATTATATCAACTTCACTACAAGAAATGCATTTTGTACTATTTCCATGTAAACAATCATGCGAATGTATTATGAATTTAATTTTTTTATCTACTATTTTCTTTTTGGGTTTTATTAATATTCCTTTTGTTTTTTCATTATTAAGAACAAGTTTATTATCATGAAGCCATTTTTGCAAAATATTAAAATTATCCTGTCAAATTTTATTCACAATCTCCAAATTTAAACCTGATGTGCATATTATTATATCATCAGCATATACATATATATATATAACAAACTTTTAAAAAATAAAAAAGATTATTTAAAAAGATTATAAATAAAATTGGCCCTAAATTGGATCCTTGCGGCACTCCAATATTAATTGTTTTCCTTTTACTTAATATTATAATAATAATAATAATAATAATAATAATAATAATAATAATAATTAGGAAAAGTAAGGAGAAACTTTTGAAAGCTGTAGCCAGTGAGAATATTTTAAAATCAACAGAAACCAAAACAGTTTATAAAGCACGGCAGTTTGAAATAAAATTAAATAGTTGGAAAAACAAGCCCTTGCATGGACAATATCTGAGAAATATTGAAGGCAAAAATGACAGCGATTTAACTTGGGAATGGTTAAAGTCGGGTACTATCAAGAAAGAAACTGAAGGATTAATTTTTGCTGCACAAGAACAAGCATTACAGACAAACGTAATGAAAGCAAAAATCCAGAAAACCAGTGATAACCCAAACTGCCGACTATGCCAAGAAAAACTTGAAACTGTTTCGCATTTAATCTGTGAATGCAGCAAAATCGCACAAACGGACTATAAAAGCAGACATGATAGGGTCGCCAGATTAATATACTGGGCATTATGCAAAAAATATGACTTGCCAGCATCTAAAAATTCATTGGAACATCAAGTTGAAAAAGTTTTAGAAAATGAAGACGTCAAAATCTTGTGGGATTTTAGAATTCAAACTGATAGACACCTGGATCATAAAACGCCAGATATAACAGTATTAACAAATAGAACTATTTTCATAATTGATATTGCAATCCCTGGAGATGCAAGAATTTTAGATAAAGAACAGGAAAAAATTATAAAATACAGGGATTTGGCAATAGAAACAACACGGCTTTGGATGAAACACACGACAGTGATCCCCATCATCATAGGAACACTTGGAACAATCTCAAAAAATTTTACCAAGTATTTGAACCAATTGCAGTTGTCTGAAATAACAACATCAGAACTACAAAAAACAGCGCTGCTTGGAACATCATATATATTGCGCAGATACCTGGTGGATACTTAGGTTTCTGGCTGAAACTTGTATCTACTAAAGGCTCCAGTCAGCGAATTTTTTACTGTGTTTCAAAATGTACAATGTATAATAATAATAATAATAATAATAATAACAACGCAAACATCAAAAACACACTCAAGAAAACATACCGTGCTCGCGTTCACAACATCCTCAAAACACAACTCAATGCCAGAAATAAAATTAAAGCCATCAACACTTTTGCCGTCCCCACACTAACATATTCGTTCGGAATAATTCCATGGACAAACATTGAACTCGAAGGACTACAACGCACAACATGCACTACATTCACGAAACACAACATGCACCACCCCAACTCCGCTACGGAAAGGATGACTCTTCCCCGCAAGGAGGGAGGCAGAGGACTCATCAATCTCTTCACCCTACACGAAAAACAAGTACACACACTTAGAGAATACTTCCACCAAAGAGCACAACACTCCTTACTCCACTCAGCCATTGTCAAGGCTGACACACACCTCACACCCCTAGACCTCGCAGACCCTTCTTTAACACTCACCACCCCCGACACCCATACACAGCAGCTGCATGAATCATGGGCTCGTAAGGAACTCCACGGCAGACATCGCCACGAACTCAGCCAACCTCATGTCGACATGGAAGCGTCGAACAGATGGCTGACGAGTGGTGAGCTGTTTGGGGAGACCGAAGGGTTCATGATCGCGATACAGGACCAAGTCATCCCCACACGCAACTATAAGAAACACATTCTACACGACACAAACACACAAGATGACAGATGCAGGAAATGCCACACTATACATGAGACGATCGACCACATAATATCAGGCTGTCCCCTTCTGTCCCAAACAGACTACCTCCACCGACACAATCAGGTAGCGTCGATCGTTCATCAACAGCTAGCACACAAACACTCACTTATTAAGAACATGGTCCCATACTACAAATACACACCACAAAGCGTACTAGAGTCAACCTCACATAAGCTGTACTGGGACCGCCCCATTCACACAGACAAAACTATACATCACAACAGACCTGACATCACACTTGTTGATAAGGTCAACAAACAGACCTATCTCATTGATATTGCAGTGCCTATCAGCAAGAACATGCAGAAAACTCACGCAGACAAGATAAGTAAATATACTGACCTAGCAAACGAGCTCCAGAAGCAGTGGAGACAAGACCGAGTACGTTTTGTACCCATCGTCCTGTCCGCCACTGGTCTGGTGCCTCACACATTGCACTACAGACTCAGCACACTAGGACTTCATAAAAACACTTATGCACAACTGCAGAAGGCTGTGGTACTCAACACAAAACGCATAGTTAGGAAATTTAGGGTCGCAAGCACCCATCTCTAACTATTCTTCCAAACATTTCTTTTTTTTACACTTGGCAATATGTCCTTGACCCGCCATATTGTATTACTGGGGAAACCCATGGTTTGAAACTTTTTCGAGATAATAATAATAATAATAATGATTTTCTGCCAATAAATCTTCTCTTAAAATATACAGTAATTTTCAGATGTAACACTCAATTGTCAAATGCTGGGCGAACACGCAGCAATATGCGGCAATATTGCTGGACAATATTGCTCATTTTTATTGCTTATTGATATTGCCAGTTTATATCAAGCGGGAACACATAGTTTTTCCGAAACGAGTATTGCCCTGAATAATGATGGTTACGGCGCTTTGTGTTTCACTAGGGAGCCCTAGTCATTACACACTCAGTGAGAACGCCTTATAAACACACCACACGAGCAGAGCATAGGTATACTGGGGACAATATTTCTAGCAATTGTACGACATCGGTTTTATTTATACAATTTATTTGCGAATAAAATGGGAGCTATCCAGTGTAAGCGTACTTGCGGTTAAGCCTAAACGTGTTACGAACGTACAGAATCGATCTAGTATTAAACGCCTTATCGCGGTAGAAATCAATTAAGATTCTTTCATTATCAATTGACAAAATGTTGTTGTTTGAATTATCTTTTTTGGGCCGACCCATTTTGCTGATTGTAAGCCTTCTTTCTCAAAAAAAATGGTCGGAGTGAGTGAGTTAGTTTCCGATTTTCAAAGTCCCGCCCTCCTTCTACGTCACCATTGTCACGTGATTTCATCCGTTCATGTGATTCGCTGGCGAACCAGCAATATTGTCCGACAACTAAAATTGCTCCTTTTTTTCCGACAATACGAAATGGGCAATATTATGCAATATTGTTCATTTTTATTGCTGGAAACGGTTGTCAGCAATAAAAATAAGCAATATTGTCCAGCAATATTGCCGCATATTGCTGCGTGTTCGCCCAGCATTAAGGGTGATTCTTTCATGAAGACAGACAATCTGTCCTCATAGGCGAAGAATTGTTAACATAGATAGATATTTAAGAACTTATAGAAGAAACATGAAAAAAAAGATTATATACTTAAGAGATCAATTAAATTATTTATATATATAAGAGATGAAATAAGATATTCTATCTTAGCTATTAAATTTACATTGTCATTTCTGTCCTTGTCGTCAAGTCCTTCATTTAAAACTAAGATCTATCGTATTTATCTTTTTCTTACTTAAATTTAGAATATTTTTTTTTCTTTGCACTAATTTTTGTAGATGATAGTGTACATGAAATCTCATAGTCTACATCTCATAGTTTCATAGTTAGATATCATAGTTTATAAATCATTACAATAAATAAGGTTTCTTTGTAATAAACAACAGTGATTCAATAATGTGCAAAGGTCAACTGTTAGTTGCCTATTAGTTAAATACTATTTGCGACCCGTGAAATATTCACGGAAGTAAAACATATTCCACATTTTTGAAAAAACATAAGATTGAAAAATATGTTCTAAGCTAATTTTTTTAGAAGCCATGACTTCCTCAACAGCCCATATGTAATTTGAATATCGGCTTATTTGTTAAAATAATATTATAATATTGTTAAAATAAAAAAAAAATGATTTACCACTTTCATAGTAGCGAGCAAGAAACATAATTAAGAAACATAATGGCAACCTGCTGCTCTAAAAGAATAGGCTCGTCGAAATTGAGGCAATATTAACGGAAGTAAAACAAATGCCACATTTTTGAAATACCCTGAAATTTTTGAAAAACACAAGATTGATAAAGATGTTCTAAGCTCATTTTTTAAAAGCCATGACTTCCGCAACAGCCCACATATAATTTGAATGACTAAGCCAAATTTTGTTAAAATAAAATAAAATAAAAAATTGATTTACCAGTTTCAAGAATAACAATAACAATAACGAATGTCCAACAGCCAATACCAAGAAACATACACAAAAAGCCTAAACTATGAGATGAGTCTTAAGAAAAAACGGTAAAAAATTAAGTCGTCAATTGACTTTACAGAATGCACTTAGACTTTATGAAACTTTTTTTTTTTGCACGTTAGAATTTTTTTTAACAAATATTATAAATTTAACAATTTTTAAAAATTCAAAATTTATTATTTAAAAATTATTCCGGAACATCAAAGTATTTAATTATTAATCGAAAATACTGGGAATTTTAATATACAGGGTCCGCCAGAAAAATGTGTACACTCGTTGTCGGACTATAGCGTGATACTGATATTGATTTGATTTACGCGCATGCTGTAGTATGTATATTGATCAACAGATGGCAGCAGTAGTTTCATCCCGACAGTGAGAAAACTCAATGGCTGGAGCACGCTTGACGTTCGAGCAGCGAAAATGCATTCTGAATTGGTTTTTCAGGTTTGATAAAGCCGTTGTAGTGCAGCGTCAGTGGAGGCGAGAGTTTGAAACTGCACCCACAACCCGCCTAACAATTAAACGCATTATTGATCACCACACTACCACCTAGCCGTACGAGCTTTCCTGGATGAAAATCTGCAGGGACATTGGATTGGAAGCAAAGGGCCCATTGAGTTCCCAACGGCTGCCAGATCTAACCCCCAATGGGCTTTTACTTGTGGGGAAGTGTGAAAGATCAAGTCTATCGACAGAAGCCGAGGCACGGTGGAGGATCTTCGCTGGGAAATTACAGCGGCATGTGCTGCGATCTCCATTGAGACATTGACCGCCGTAGCTGAGGCGACCGTTCGTCGTTGCGTTATGTGTCTGGACGTCAACGGCGAACATTTTGAACATCAAAGCAAGCATGTACTTCACTGAAGACAGTCCTACACTTGCAGTATTTACATGTAGAACAAACACATAATAAATACTTTTTGTTCTTTAAAGTGTGTATACATTTTTCTGGCGGACCCTGTATATTTTATTAATACATTCTAATTATACGTTTGGCAGCATTTCTGAACTATTAGCTCCAACTTATTTTTGCTAATGTTATGTGGCGCCCTCTTTTGGACATCGCTATTAGTTAGTATACGAGTTAATAATTCTTAAATGCAGATAAGAGTTTTTTTTTTTTTTTTGTAACTTCTTCATATTGTAAATCAATTTAAACACATTTATATAAAAAAAATGGCAATTACTTATTCATTCAGCCTACGAATTTTATTAGGAGTTTTTTTTTAATAATTGGATTTAATTATGCAATTCATAATTTTAAAAAAACAAGAATGTCACTACTACCTTCTGGAAAAATGAAAGATTGAATAAAATAGATCTACAAAAAGTGAGTTTTCTATCAAGATCACTAAGAGTAATTCAAGCAAAATAACAGCGATATAGAAAAAAATAAATACATACAGGAAATAAAGGTGAATAAAAAATAAGTTCGGTTAAAATTGTTTTTATGGTTCACCTGTCTGTTTTAGGACTATATTCAAGATGGCGGACAGGTTTGAAAGGTTGAAAATTGTTAGCAAATTTACTAATACATACATCCTGCAGCTGAGCAGATCTAATCTAACCTAATCTACAGCTAATTGTAGTAAACGATTCGGTCCTACGGACCTCATTAGCATGAAAGTTGTTTTGAAGGCCGTACGAGAGTGGTGTATCGCTCCGCGCGATGACTTACGAGGTGAACCACAAAAGCAATTTTAGCCATAAGTTCGATAGAATGAAGACAACATTAATGTGACGATCCTGTTTTGAAAAATCTAACTTTGGCCAATGTTCATCATTCCCAAGCCAGAAATAAAATGATTGTTAAATGAAATAAATTTGGATAGGTAATGTATTTAAACAGAGTAGTATTTTACTAATACTATGATAGTGATTATTACTTTGACCATTATTAGAAGTTTAGAATTCCAATGTAGGTTCTTGAGTACAATATGATTAAATTTAAAACAAAGAAACCAAGAATTCCAAAGTACATCGTTATTTTAAATTTCTGATTGATAGAACAGACAGTTTTATCTTTACAATCTCTTAAAAACATTAGAACAGCAGCAGCCAGTTGTAGTTCCATTTCCTCTGTGTAGCTGCTGAAATTCTTCAATGCTTATTAAGCATCCTTCTGATATTCCTTTCAGATAGCATCTGGTAACTTCTCATTTCTTGTACATCGTCATCCTAAGCTTCCCGTGATGGATTTGCTGTTCTTTTGAAAATCCTTATCTTTTTTTTTCTCCGATTCAATTTCGTGATCAATGTTTCGAATTAATCTTGGAAGACAAATCACAAGGAACAAATCCCTCGGCATTCAGATTCAATTATTCTTTTTTCGCATCTTCTTTTTCGGAATAAAATGATTGATGTCAAAAGTTGTTGTTTTTTTTTTTTCACAAAATCTTCGTTTCTTATCAAAAGACATCAAAGTCTTTCTTTAGATATATTCTCTTCTCCTCCTATTGACATGATCTAAGTGTGTTTAATTAGTTTCAAAATGCTCAACATACTTATAGGATGTTAATGTCTGCTATTTTAGAAGACTATCATAGGATGTTATTAATTTTATGTAAATTAAGTATTTTATTTTAAAATATTAAGTTGAAAACCGATTGGCCCATCTTTCAGGAAGATAATCGGAAAACAGGATATTTTGTAAGATATGAAGAAGATATTCTACCTGACCATTTATAATTGTCTAATCAATTAAC
The DNA here is from genome assembly GCA_023159025.1 of Thereuonema tuberculata. Taxonomy (NCBI): domain Eukaryota; kingdom Metazoa; phylum Arthropoda; class Chilopoda; order Scutigeromorpha; family Scutigeridae; genus Thereuonema; species Thereuonema tuberculata. The sequence continues at coordinate 20,895,948 of JAFIDM010000003.1, read as the reverse complement.
AAGCTTGAAAATTTCACACAAATGTTTCGATACGTGCGCTTACTCCATGCGGGTTTGTTTACATGTGCAGAAGAAACTAGTTACCGAATTATTACTTTAATTATTTAATTATAAATGATCCTTACGGGAGTATTGGAAGACCGTTGGTAAGTAGGAATGCCCGGGACCGCCCACATTGTGATGTTAGGTTAATTGATGGTACATCTGCATTACAGTCATTCTTATACTGATGAGCTTTTTTTTTAAAAAAATATAAGTATAAGGATACTTGAATGATTAGTAATATCTTAGCAAGATTATAGATATCGGAAGATGACAAATCCAACTTTAGTTTCAGTAATATAATAAAAAAGCTTAAATAATAGCTGTAATCCCGTCTCATTAGTAATTACAAAAAGCATGATGCATGCTTTCTTTCTATTAGGTCACTGCAACAATATATAATAATTAAAATTCACTGTTCTAATACAAAGAAAGCATACATTGAATGTTCTTGCTGCCCACCTAATGATCCACGAAATCTGAACTGATTAACAGCTTGGGTGAACTTTCACTTTATTAATTATAAATTATCCTTATGGGAGTATTGGGAGACCGTTCGTACTAGTGACCAAAATTGTGGAAACCTTTTAGAAAATTTATGTTCTTTCAAGTTTGCTGCCTCGTAACATTCATTTTTATGAACACCATAATATTTTACGTCATTAGAAAAACAAAGTAATAGATAATGCAATTCAATACAATTTATAAAAAAAAACCCATACAATTTGAAAAAATTATACAGTGAAACCATGATGAAACGTATTTCATAAATTTTCACCTCTTCTATTAGTACTTCGTCGGAAAATCGTTTGCGGCAATTACAACGGCGTTCCATGGATTAAACCAAGTGTTTTAGTTCATCAGGTGTTGTAATATGGAACCAAGATTGAATTATGGCTTCTATTAATTGTGTTTTATCCCTAGGTTGCTTCTGACTGACATGCTTCTTCAATATTCTCCAATATTTTTCTATAGGGTTTAAGTCAGGCCTATTACCTGGCCATTCTAGAAATGTTATTTCCCTTTAACTACTTTTTACAGACAGCAGCAACATAGCAAGGAGTCCTGCTGAAATAGATAAGACTCATTATTCTGAAAAAGGTCACGTGCCGAAGACTTTAGTTTTGGCTTAATTATTCTCGATGTATTTTGGCATTTAAAATGCCGTCAATTATACACATTCTGCCTTCACCTTTAGCTGTCATGCAACCCCAGATCATGACACTAACGGCATGCTTCATAGTATGTACAGTGCACTCAGGTAACTAATCTTCTCCAATTCTCACATATTTTATTCCATCTCTGCTCAATATGGATATTTTGGTCTCATCGCTCCAAATTACTTGTTCTTTTCAGCAATTCATATGCTTTTTGGCTTTTTCTTTGGAATTCTGGAATTTAAAGCGAAATCTTCGAGTCTGCGTCGAATACTCCTTGCACTCACATGCAGCCCACATTCTGATAATTCATTTTTCATTGAATTAGATGATTTACTTGTGTCAATTAAGCTCAGTCTTTTAATTCTTCTGTCATCAACAGTTGTTGTACATCTTTTCCTGCCTTTATTGGTGCATTGTGAATGGGATTGAGTTTCTTGACATCTCTTGCATAACTTCGAAATTCCAACTTTGATTATATTTCCACCAATTTTTTTTAATGATTTTCTCATAAGTGTATCATCCTTCGCGCAAAGTTAGTATTTTAGTTCTTTTCCTAGATGACCAGTCAAATCTTTTTAATCTGTAATCATACAGTACTCTTAAACTTCGAACCAAAAAAACAAATCTCATACGAGCAACTTGATTACATTCTTGACAACTAAACAGGTACTGCTAACTGAATTGAGTAGCCATACCAGCACTTTATTTGTTCCTTGATGTATCATAACAGCACATAATTGGCTTTCAGAACAATCACTCTCATTGGCCGGTTTTGACTTTAAGAAAATCCACTTCCTTTAACTGAAACAGTGGTGTTTTCTTTTTTTGGGGGGGGGTTATTTGGCTATAACTTTTGATAGGAATAATGATAAATCAATATAGTTTAGTTCATTACATTCTACATTAAGCTATGTTTCTAATGATTATAATATTATTTTAAAAATATAATTAGTGTTCATTGCCATGAAACTCCAAAACACAAATTTTCTAAAAGCTTTCCAGACTTTTGGCCACTAATGTACTTCAAAATCCGGACCATTAACAAAAACAGTCTTGTAGAAACATATTTCAATAGGCACTAAATCACTTGCGCTAATAGCGCATTCAGACAAAAAAGAAAAATAATTGCAAAATATCTAAAGAAATTGGATTAATGGCGTTTGGCTTAGCTTAATGTAGAGCAATAAATAGCATTCCATATTGCTTTTAAACAAGAAAAACTTTCATTCTCAAATTATTGGCAGTGTAATATCAAGAGGAAGAGCTTTCAATCATCCATTACCTTTCGAATTACTGAGAAGAAGAAATAATGCACACAACATAACACGAGGAAACAAAAAAAAAATAGAAAACACGCTCTTGAATTGTCGTATAGAGAATGAAGCAAGCAATAATAAATAAGAAGAAGACAATTTAGTATCAATTCAAATGACAAATAAAGAAAGAAAAGGGTCCTTCCAAATATACGTTTCCCTCTAAAGAAAGACAGGAAATTGAACGAATGGAAAATAATGGTTAACGAAATCTATTTTAAAATCTATATTGTTTAACGAAATCTAATGGAAAATAATTGCGAAATTAGTACAATTGCTTCATTAAATGAATTTGGAAGTTTCACAGCTGACAAAATAAACTAATAATAATAATAATAAATAATAATAATAAATTATATCTGTTATGTATTTACAAACAAAAGTGTGACTTCACTGTGGCTTAAGGGTAGTCCCGTCGAGAAGGCAGACAGGGTGTCAATTATAGGCAAGAAAATGTTCTATTTAGTTTGTTTCCAACCCTTCAAGTTTTTCCAATTGATATCATTTAAATTATTAAAGTACAAAATTACATTACACACAAATAAAATAATAATTATTCAAGCAAGGAAGCAAATTAACGTGCGTTTAATAATTAATGCTAAAATTTAATGTGGCCAACGCACATATTAAAAGATAAAAAG
>JAFIDM010000003.1:20837118-20891929 GCA_023159025.1 Thereuonema tuberculata | reverse complement strand
CCCCAGAGAGATCGTAACATAGTCTCCGACACGTCTACCCCCAGAGACATCGTAACATAGTCTCCGACACGTCTACCCCCAGAGAGATCGTAACATAGTCTCCGACATGTCTACCCCCAGAGATTTCATTCTGAGAAGAAGCTGACTGGGTTTCATGTCGCCAAGTTCCAATCCGGTGAGCAGACGTTTAGTGCGGTGATTTTCACTTTCTTTAAAAGTGTTGAGTAATCTGTCCTTAGCGGCAGAGTATTTGTTGCTCGTAGAATCTTTTATGATATCCCAGATGTTCTCCATAAATCTGGGTTCTAATTGGGCTAACAAATAATTGAACATTGTTTCATCACTTTTGATGCCACTAATTAGGAATTGGGCCTCTACTTGGTAAAACCACATCTCCGGTCTTTCAACCCAAAATGGCGGAATTTTTATGCTCATCTTGTTAGATTCGGCAAGCGGCTGCGTATTTTTATCGTCGTTCATGGCAACAAATGCTGAAGTCCAAAGTCACCAATTGTTACTAGTCTTTCTTAATTAATTATATTATTCGTTCAGGCTACGTGTGGACTTCAACAAAAACTTTTTAAAAACAGGATACAAACAAAATTACTTGCGAGACAAATTCTAACTTTTTATTACAAACTTTCATTAGCAACCAACAACAACAGTTTTTTTTATTTTAGTCCAATCTGAATGGTTAAAAATAAAAAAATAAAAAAATAAAGTTGAACAAAAATTATATTCTTTTGAACCATAAATATTTATAAATTTGCTAGTATATTTTAAAATATTTATATCATAAACTTATGCAATAAAAATCTACTTGATATTTTAAATGTATTTTCACAAGCCGCCATCTAGCGGTACTAACTTTAACTGTTACCGTTCCCAACATATTTTACAAATATCTCAGCGCAATAGAGCAAACAGCGTAATTGTAAAGAATATAGTCAGTTCTCCATTTCAGTAGAATTGTACTCTTATTAAGAAATTTAAGGTAGATTCGTGCTTCGTTGTTGCTGGAGTCTCAAAATCTAACATTACATTACAGTTGACCTCTAAAATGCAACGACAATTATCAAAATCTAATCATTAGCAGCAAAATACATTTCATGTTGGAAATATACTGTGAATCTACATGACACTCTGTAGATCAAAATTCCTTATAGTTGAGTAGTATGCTTTGATTGGGAAACATGTTTTTTCTCTGTTATTTTTTTAAAGCACAAAAACGATAAACAGACACCAAGCTCTGGTTAATACTAGCAGACCAATAAAACGAATATATTCTTTTTGAATTAGCGCAAGACCCTTAAAAATTATAAGAATTTCTTAAACATTGGCTAAAATAGCACTAGATATAGAACTTCATAAGATAATAGGGTTAATAAAAATTATTTAATATTATACACAACAAGTTCCGCAGCAACATTGTTGTATGTAATATTAAATAATTTTTATTAACCCTATCATCTTATAAAGTTCTATATCTGTTATTAATGGGTTTCTTTACATTATTACTAGCCGGGTACCGTTGCTTCGCTCCGGAACCCTTGCATCTATATCATTAAAAAAAAAAAAATTATTTATTTAGCAAATAAATATTGAGATCTTATTTTCTCATTTTCAACTCTTATCCGATTCGTTATTTACATATTATTCCTGATGTTTTGATATCATGTTTATTTATGAAAATAAGATCTATATTTATTTTCGTATTTCCATGAATTGTATAGTTGTTTCTTGTTGTTCCGTAAAGACGATTTTTGAAACCATTATTGCACATAAGTTTTAGGTATTTCTGTACTGCATTGTTTTTATTCATTTTGAAAATATCTATATTTACGTCGCCAATTAGTATAGTTGGACAGTTGTTTAATATATTTTCATTTTTTTAGAACATTTTAGTAATTTGTAATTTAACATTTTGCTTACAGAATGACAGACAGAATAACGTTTTTATAACATGTAATAATAATAGCATTCAAGAAACAAACTTTATTTATTTAGCAAATTAATGTTGCGATCGTCAGAATATATAACTTTCCAGACCGTTGTGGCTTCTCCGAATAACTCGGATGTATTGCGGGTCGGCGTCACGCACCGAAAATTCACATTTTTGCATGTATCTTAAAAATGCTGAAGCATTTGTAAATAAGTGATACATCGTTCGATAGAACTTTCAAATACCAACATTTTCTCAATATAATGTTCCATCTTTTCCATCTTTTATACTTTTCATTTAAATTGAGAAAAAGTCAAAATTTGACCCTTTAAAAGGCGCCGTCTTGGAAACCAAAAACTTTTTTCGAAAGATTTTTGTAGCATTTTGTTTGTCTTAAAAAGATCTACATTTTATCCATTTACATGACCAATCTATCTCTTATAGTTTAGTCACAAAAGTGGAAAAACGTAAAGTCTTATTACAGACAGAATAACGCTTTTATAATATAAGATATTATAAAATAAAACTTTTATTTTCCTTTGAATCTATATTACTAAAATCTGTTATTTCTCTCTCTTGTCTGACTGGCGCAATTTCCTTTGAGAATGGAAAATAGAAATAATTTTTACAATGAAACGTCCGCGACTGGAATCGAACCTGCAACCTTTTGATCCGAAGTCAGACTCTTCTCCATTAGGCCGTGGGGACTACAACTCACTTTACATTGTTTTTTTGACATGTTTCCTTCCCCTTCCCCCATCAATAATGAATATATTCAACCTTTTGTTTGAATCTCAAGATTGTTTATTTATCCGTCTATTTATTTGTAATTCGAAAATAACAATTAGAACTATAATTGCCAAAACGTTGCAAATTTTAAATATAATATTCTTACTTAACCAAATTCAATGTGATATAGAAAAACAAGCAAGTATATACGGGGGATGGCCTAGTATGTCGTTAAGATCGAATTTTTACTGTCTTTGAATTATAAGTCTCCTTTTTGCTTCAATAATAATAATAATACTTTCTTTGTAAAATCTGAAAAAAAAAATGCGTTTGTCTTTCTCCCTCTCTCTGCTAAATTGTTCAGCTTTTGCTTTTCAAGACCTTGATATTCACCTTGTTGATGAAAGTACATTACACGAAGTTTAGTGTTCAGATTTCTGTAAGATCTGCCTTTAAACAGACACTCTGTCATTAATGAAATAAATTATGCTGGCAATATGTACCATCTAGAAGAATATCGTTCAAGTGACTAAAAACAAGTTATTGGAGTTTACTAAGTTAAGCACATTTTGCAGTAGAATCAAACAGTTTTTGCTTTATTCGATGGCAATTGGAAAAATTGCTTTCTTTGATGTAATAAGGAAATGCTCTCTATTCTATTTATAAAATTTCTTAATTATTATTATTACGAAAATAATAGTTAAATGATCATAGCTTCTAAATTTAAGTTTATTTATCTGCAACAAAGGAGTCGCAGCATTTCTTTTAATTTCAAAACGTCAATCGAAAAAAGTCACCTTTTCCACGGACAAGAAAAAAAAAATTCTCTAGAAGCAAAAAAAAAATTCATCAAAATGATAAAATGTTTTTCTGTCTTTACTCTTTTGTTGTAGTTTTGCCCATTTCGTAAAACCTGAACAAAAGGTTGGACAGCGTTATTCTGCACTTCTTCTTTCAGTTTTGATGGCTCAAAAAGCTGAATTGACATTAGTGAGCAGCTGCGACCTCCTGGATTTGTAAAATTGCAAAGAGGAATAAGAAAAGAAATCATATGCAAATTGGATAGATAAAGGAATGGGTGTTTTTGAAATTTCTTTATCAGTCATTTTACATTAAAAAGAACGAAAGATGTATTGCAAAGATATTAGGAAACCGTTTATAGAAGCAATGTTGATCAGTAGAATACTTTTGAAATGTCTGTCACTTTTTGAGAACATTTGTTTCTCTGATTTTAGGTGTGTAGAAAATCTAAGTGCTTATTATTAATCTGCAGTCACTATTAAAACCTAAGTTATTACAGATTTAACAATGTCATAGATTTAAGGATGAAATTTCTTTCTGAAAGATAACTGTAACAATGAAATTAATTTTTAAGTTTCATGTAAGGTAAAGTTGGAAGAGATGACACACAATTCGAATTTTTCACGTAAAATATTAAAAACCTTATTTTTTAAATGTTTGAAAGCTTTAAACTGTTGATTTATCCTTTGCTTTCATATTTTTTATGTTTTTAATGCTGTTTATTATTTTTAGAATTTAAAAAAATTTTTGACATTGAGTCATCTCTCCCATACCTACGGAAGAGATGACACGGTTAGTAGGGGATAGATGGCCACATGGATTATGAATAAGAGACATGCATAAATCAAGCTACTACTTTATTTTTATAAAAATACAGTAAAACCTCGTTAAGTTGTCACCCGGATAAGTCGTCACTCCGTTTAAGTCGTCGTTTTCCTTTGGTCCCGACAAGGTCTCATATACAATTACGTAAAATAACCCTCCTTTACCCGTCACCAAATTTAAACTGTGGTAACTATAAAAAGTTGTTGTTTTTTTCTACTTATTCATTTGCATGTATTGATTTCTGAAAATCTTGTTTTTCTCACCGAATCCTACAGCAATTCAAGAAAATACTGTATTTTAGTGGGGTTTTTTTTTCAAAAATTCCCACTTTGCCTAAGTCGTCACTCCGTTTAAGTCATCAAAAATGTTTGGTACCTTGGTGACGACTTAACAAGGTTTTACTGTATATGAAATGAAACACTAAAATTAAGTTGAATAATGATATTTTTAAAACTATTTGGAAAAAAACTGTTTAGTAAAAAATAAAATTCCCTGCTGATCAAGACATTAAATATATTATTCAATATATTTAAATATATTTTTTACTCAAAAAGAAACAATATTAAAAAACTAATATAAATAAAAACTGTTTAATAAATATTAACATATTAACATAACTAAATTCCTTTAATTAAATCCAATATACGACAATATCTCCAAGGTCTCCTCCCCACTTCCTTCTGACTTCCAAAATAAACCACTTACAGTTATCAGATTTGGAAAATACTTTAGATTTTATTTTTTTAAGTCTATATAAAACTTAGTGGTAATTATTTTTTTTTAATTATGCAAATTATAATTGTATTGTGATGAATATAAAATAAAACAAAGAAAAAATAAAAGAAAAAGAATAAAAAAAAGGGGAGCGATGACACCTGTCATCTCTCCCCTTTTTAGGTGTGTCATCACCCCCCAAGTGATGGGACAGATGACACACACCGCCATTTCCACCAAATGGGACCCAAGACACTAGTGACCGGTACATAACCTTGCTTACTCTATTTACATGTTTACACAGTGAATTATAGCGATAGATGCCTTAAAAAAGGGCTGTTAACTAAACAAATTCTCTACAAACACTCTACACACATCAAAGCTCAGACTGGCCTCGGGTTTTGGTCATGTGATGCACTGCAGTCTTTCGCAAACCCTTCTTTAAGTTACATTACATATGTCATCTCTCCCCATGTATCATCTCTCCCAACTTTTCCTTAATAAAAAAAATAGTAGAGAAAACTGAACCTCTTTTAATGTTCAGCAGCAGTATTTCTCATTCTTGTTTCGCAAAATTCTCCAGAGCATTTCCGGGATAATTTCCTTAATAGTAACTTCACCAAATTACATACGGGGGATTCAGGAGGAGTTACCGCCGCTTACGGAGTCATTTCTGACGACATTTTGAGCAAAAAATGTTATATAAACCCGGGTCCTATTCTCAATATTTACACATAGTTACAATGATGCGAAGGTCGTTTGTATTTGTAAATCTCTTTCTTTATGTCGTAAAAATAAATGAGAAATCAAAAATAAACGTTTCAGAAATAATGTTTTCATTTATTGAAAAAGTTGTATTAAGAACTACGCGTATAACAAGATAGAATAAGCTATGATTTGTGACAATTGTGCTGATATGTGTGTCAGAATAATATAAGGTACAATCGCCAAATGTCGTCCCCTTTTTGTTTTTTATGTTTTATGTTTTAAAATAAAAAATCGTGACTGTTAATCAGAATTACATCCCCTTTTATTATATTTCTGTTATAAAATCAACTTCACAAGAACTCAACGGAAATAAAAGCACAATCTTTGAAACAACACAAAATCTGATATATTTTGTGTTGTTTCATTCCCCGGGAATGATATTTGGTACCAAACACTGATATGTCAGATATCAGGCACCACGATATTATTAGAAAAATGGAAAGAGACAAGTAATTAATCATCTAAACAAAACGTGAGGATATAATTATTTCCTGTAGCGGTGCTGCAATTCTCTTGTGCCCAAGTGCAACTTTGGGTGTATCTTATCCACTTTTCTCCACGTTGGTTTTCGGAATATTTACCCTCACAGTATGGATACTCAGCATCATGTTCTTCATCATGGTTGCTTTCAGAAAAAGTTTCAGGGGCAGTAGTAGATTTATTACGAACTTTTTCAAAAACAGCTTTGGTCATTTAGATCTATCACATTTTTTTCGTTTGTGTGAAAGAATATTTTAAGTTGTTACCAATGATGTATTAAGGGGGGGGGTGATCAATATTTTAAGATGATCACTACAATTAAAAAGTTAATGAGGAATTTGCATGAATACGAATTATTTACTTTACATTTGAAATTTGTATATTTTCTCGAATACAGTCACAGTTAGTCGCTCGTATACAATCAGTGTTTTTGATATGTATGTCAAATGCACCGCTTAAAATTTTTTTTTGAGTTCTCCAATTTTATTAGCACTTTGTGTGATGATGCACCAATTATGTATATCTGGCCAGAATTCGATTCTATTTTACTAATAAACGAAATCAGTTTGATGCAAGGGCCCAGACAAAAATTGCCAACCAGGTGCAAGCTTGATCCGCCACTGGTTGTTACGAAGAACCAATTGAAAAACCATTTTATGGAACTATTGCATAGGAAGTTTTTTGTTTTTCCATTTATAAACGTTATTCAACCAACTCCAATTTCGGTGTTAGCGTTGGTTTTCTATCTAAACTGTTTCCGATGTGCTGTTCTACAGTTTTCTCTAACTTTCTTATATCTTTAAGGATTGAACGGGAAAATTAAATGATTTTGCTGCTAGTTTGTACCTCATTTCCTTTTTTGCATCAACAGCTTATTTCATGGACTCTTGGTTCCAGGATTTACGACGACTCATCTAAAACAATACAAAAAAGGGAATATAATTTTGTGCTAAAGCATAAATTTAAGGGCGACTCATAATAATGAAACAAGAAATTACAATAACGTAAGAAAAAATAAAAAAAAAGTTAGGAAAATAAGAAAAAAAAAAAAAAAAACGGAGATTGAGAAAAAAAGATTAAGAGGGAAAAAAAAACAGCAAACAAAAGTAGATATAATGATTCGAATCAACAATCAGCAGTATATAAGTCTGAGACCTTAAGCATCAAACTATAGTTGACAAGTGAAATGAGATGGTTGCATTTCTAACATTTAAAATAATAGCGGAAATCCAATGAAAACAATGTCAAATATCTCGAACATGGGAGGGGGGGATCATTGGCCCCTGAAAATACACCATTCCTACAGTTTTTGGGCCTCTGAACATGATGGCGAAATCTGTTTGTCGATCCGACCTTCCGTTCGGGAGTTGGTAGGGGTGGACAGACACGGACGGACGGACGGATAGAACAAACGCAATAGCTAACAATTTTGGTCGCTATCACAATAGCTCCCAAATGAATCGCTAAAAATGATATTACCAAAAGTAATATACAACAGAATACAACAACGCTTTCATAAGAATGAGTGTAACAATCTAACAATGAATGTACCATGTGCTAATATCGCCCCTGGAGCGATATTAGACATGCTAACGGGAACGATATCAGGCAAATCTCATCTACAATAAGATACGTATTGATAACTACGAATTTGAAAACTTGGTGAGTTGAAATTAATCCATCTCCACTTCATTACAATTGAAATATGATAATTTTTTTTTGATTGTATAGGATGTGCAATAATTTACACAGTTTTTGTGAAAAAAAACTCAACTTTGACATTTTTTAGAAAATAATTTTTGCAGATGCGGTGTTTACACTTGGCCTCTGAAACTTTCGCGAGTGAACACTGACTATTATCGCTACTGATGTAATATCGGGCCAATAAATGTCGTAGTGCCGTTCAAGCATGGCCGAATAGTCTGGGCGGCGGTCTGGTCTGAGTCCAATATGTCGGAATCTGGTTCAAATCCCAGCACGGGACTTGATTGTTTCTTTCTTCTTCAGTATTTGTTTCTCTTCATAGGAGGCAGAAGTCTGACTGTCACCTTAAGATGCCTCCTAGATAATTATATCCAAACGATAGTAAAGCAACAGACATTCCCATCATAGAGTGTATCTTCTTGTCTAAAGTTAGGGGAATGTGTTGTACGTGTACCTTGCACCTACACTGATTGTAGGGCTATCTGTTAGATTTAGGAAAAACTAATGCAAATGGTGCATGCATTTGCCACTACAGGCCTCTGGCAAGTTATTCTTGTCGTGTTGTATTATTTCATTTACTGTATTAAACTAATGTATTCAGGTGGATCGGTTTTGTTTGTGTGATTAATAATTGAAGTCACTTTTCATCTATTAAAAGTAACTATTTTCCAGTTAATATTTTTCCTTTTATAATTATAACTATTAGTTTAAGTGAAAATGGTAAGCAAGTCTTATACAGCATTGTTTTAGCTACAGAAATAGTGTTTCAAACTTCATTTAGGTTAATTTCCAAATGATTGGTTACCACTGTTTGAAACACGACCAAATGAAAGTTCCTTGAACCTAGTGAAAGTGTTGTACCTCTAACGGGTTTCGAAGTACAACACTATTGCCATAAATAATACAAATGTATAAACTTTCATTCGTTCAAATAATTAAATAAATATTTATTTCTTAAAACTAAAGTTTGTCTATATTAGATAACTATGCTTGCAAGAGCTTCAACACTGATGCATCTCTTATATCATCCCACGCCTTTGATTATAATCATTATCCATTTTTATCGACTTATCTTACTTCTCCAGTCTTTGGTCTTTCGACTTCTGTTGGATAGTCGTCATCAGCAAACATCATCTCGATCAAAATTCTCAAGAATTCGCTAAAGAAGACAGTACAATAAGTGACATTGACAAAGATGATGTGATATTAAGGCTTACACATTCAACAATCACTGGAGGATCAGCTCGCCAGTTGAAAAAATTAACATTTTGAGACAACCTCTTCCAATTCAATGTTGGATGAACTGATTTATTAAATTTGACTTGACATTTTTCTTTAGTGGTGTGTATTATTATATAAGATTTCATTTTAAAACTTAGAAAACTAGTACTTAGCCTACAAGTTGCCATTAAGAATTTTACATTTCTAAAAATTGCCTAAGCCTACTTTTATGTATTCTAATGATATTAATTTTTATTCAATATGAGTAATGTTCATTGACATTGAAAATCCTATTTAAAGGTACGTTTTTGCATACTTACTGCAATTTAGCTACTATTGTACTCAGTAAATGTTAATTTCTTTTTAATTTGAGTTTTCCTTGAAAACCCAAAACGTGGTTCAAGGTTCAACAAATGTAGAACCGAGGTACAAAACAGGTGATGTACTTCGGTCGTAGTGTAAAGTTTTTTTTTAAAATTAAAAATTTCACAGAAAGAAGTGCTTTATAAGCTCCATAATAATACATTTATTGTATAAAATAACAAAGTTTTCATGGCAAATAGTTGATTCTTTTCTTTAGTAATTACAGCCACGTAAAAAATAAAAATGTCAAAACCGGACCAAGGTACAACAACTTCCTCTACATTTAAGTGATATTATAGTGAAATTATTTCACCTGTTTCCTATAAGACAGGTTCTAGCTTTTTTTCTAATACATTCTATGGTCAAAGACCAGATTCTAGTGAGAGAATGAATACTGAGAATTTAATTTTTTTTTCATTTTTATAAACAATTGTAAGTTTTGTTGGCATTTCGATAACTAAGTGGAGAACCTTATGAAAGGACTAAATCAAATCTAATTCTTGGATTTGATTTAGTCCTTTCATAAGAATCTCCATTTATCTAATTATTGGATTTCTACAAAGTTACTTCCTGTAAACTAGAATTTCAAAAAAAAATATATAAAATAATCATAGGTTTCAGTGCTTATTGGATTTTGGTTTCTTGAATCAATCATAAATTTTTGTAATTGTTGAATAAATAACACTTAAATGTTTTAGCTTGTTTTTCCTTATGTCATTTTTATATCTTTTATCATTTCCGTTCTACTCTATTCTTTTAACGCTATCATCTTGTAGAAGCAATAAAAGAAATAACAGTTTTCCAGAACATTTGACTCTTGGTTCTTTGGATTTCTGCTTTTGCAACACGACGATCAGAGATTGCAGAGGAAAAACGAAAGGTTTTTATTTGGATCTACATGACGTAATAAAACAAAATCTACATGTAGTTAAAAATTTAATACAGAAAGAAAAAAATCCTTGAATCTTACTGACAAAAAGGAAGAATTTAGAAAAATTGATGGAATTAAAACTGAACCTGCGTGACTTGTCACACAAAATTAAATTTGATTGCAGTCATTTTAATGATTACAATGTTTAACTACATTAATATAGTTTTGTTTGATAACGTAACTTACTATTTAATAGGCAATTTGAAAGCTTTATTTCCTAAAAATATATCCTCTTTAAAAAAGCTATTATTTTTCTCCTACGATACACAAGTGAAACGTCGCTCAATACCATATCTCGTGAAGATAGCCGTAAGCCTAACATCAGTTTTTTTTTATCCTTTTCATGAACTCTGAAAAGAGCTCAAAGTCATTTTTGAGCCTCGGATTTCGTGGCTGAACTTCACCTTAAGCTCATATCTGTCTTAAACCAAGTGACCTTCTCAGAATCCTACCCTTTTGTGTTGATCCGAAAAGAACAATCCATTAAAAAAATTTGGGTTCTGAAAATATCAGATTTTTAAAACTAAAATATTTTCCTGCATTTCTGTTAAATCAAATTACCTAAAGAAGATAGTATTAAAAAAATAGTCAGCAGTTGGTTTTTTTTTTACTTTTGAAAGTTATTTTCCTACAAGACCAATCCCAATTTATTGTAATAAAATCGTTTTGTAGATTAACGAACAGTTAAATGATAAATTTCTTTTAATCAGGTTCTTTTCATTAATTTATTAAACTTATGTCACACAAACATTCCAATTTTCTTCAGTTTCTTTCTTTCTTAAATGCTATTGCTGTTAAGGAAAATATGAAGATTGCCATATCTGCTTTGTACATTAACTTTTAACAAAGAAATTGTTGGCAGTATAATGAAGTAATTGAAGTAAATATTAACATGTTAATAGAAATTGATGTAAATATTAACATGTTTATGAAACTTTAAATTTTCTCTTTATGTTTAAATAATAAATCTTTTAAATAATAAATTAACATTCCCATTACCAATGAAAATGATCCCAATAGAAGATAAAAACAAAATAGGATGCATTTACCTCGTTAAAAGAATGAATAATCCTTGTTAATATATTGGAAATAGTGAACAGAAATTGAAAACCAGCTTTTCAAACCATAAAAGTTGTATCCGCACGGGGAATATAAATGGATCTAATATCTCTAAACATATATATGAAAACAATCACAATGCTGATTTTGAGAAAAATCATTACTTGAACAAAATAATGACAAAACAATCCGAGAAACAATAGAATCCTATTTTATTTCTTTATTATATCCGTACAACACAAATATACCAAATTTAAATATAAATACATACATTAATAATCACAGATTCAAACAATTTAAAAAGGAAAAGGAAAGGAAATTAAGAAACAAATAAATAAAGTATTCGGAAACACACACAAATTAACGACTAATTAATAATTGGAAAAAGATAAAAATATATGATGATGGGAACAACATACCAATCAAGACGTTTTCATTGAAAGAATCGAAGGAAGCGTATCATTGGTTGATAACTACCCAAGAGAAAAAGAGGACCCCATGTATAGAGTGAGCCGAACACAGGAGTTACTGGTTGACAAAGGATGTCACAATAATTCGGATCCGAAAAGCTTCCCAATATGTATGTATTTTTTAAATAACTTGATGTGTGTTTGATTTTTAATCTTTTTTAACAATGCGTTTTTTAACACACATAATAAAATTTTATTAAAAAAATATATATTAAAATGCAAAAAATAATAATGTTCTTGCTCTGCCCCGCAGAGCCTTGACAAATAACAAACTACAATAAGAAATGGAAGTTTAATAATCAAAGCAAGAGGAAGTCTTCTTAATCATGTGACGGGAGAGCAGGTCCATCGCTCGGCAAGTTACAATGACAAGTTATATCAGATCAAACTATTAGTCATTACGAGTTCAGCAAAGGATAAAATAAAGAAACGTTCTGCTGAATCAATAATTGGTCTCTTATTTTTCGATTGTGCGTGTTGAATATTATTGTTGTATGTGGATGTTGGTTCTGTTGTTGTTGTTGTTGTTGTTGTGTGTTTTTTTTTTTTTTTTTTTTTTTTTTTACGCATACCAAGGAATTGGTAATGTGAGACTCAGTCATAAAAGACTACTACTCACTAAAACCCTACGTCCGACTTCCAAAACACCCTACACGGAACCACCGTCAGGTACTACATCGCGTAGGGCAGAATGACTAAAAGTCCGACTCACATATCATTTCGCAACTGATCAAGTCTGATTTTCTCAGCCATACGAAGTTTCCGTATAATAGTGGCAGCATAGTCAGCCACTGCCGTCCAATTAGCCTGGGAGATAGTCATCAAGCCAACGATGTTCTCTGGAGTCACACGCTGTCGAAGGAATTTCTTCAGCTCATTTCTATCTTCATGGAAGCGTGGGCAGACAAAGAAGACATGCTCCACATCCTCGTCCAAGAACTGGCAAGTCGGACATGACGCACTGTCGACAATTCCGAAGCGCCTCTGGTACGCTAGAAAACAACCATGGCCACTTAATAGCTGAGTCAGGTAGTGATCCACCTCACCATGCTTTCTTTCCATCCACGTTGCAAGATTAGGTATAAGATTATGAGTCCATCTTCCACTGGTCGATGAATCCCATCGTCTCTGCCATCTTTCCGTTGTCTTGCTTTTCACGGCCTTCCTGATCTTGGGTCGGTGAGCGTCACGACGTTCCCGAATACCACTGCATATCGCGCTTCTCTCACTTGCCAAGAGATCGATAGGCGGCATCCCTGCTATGACGCACACTGCATCATATGAAACTGTTCGAAATGCACAAGCGACCCGTAGAGCGCATTTCCGGTGAACCGAAGTCATTTGACATACATATGATTTAGTCTTCGTGGCATGTAGCCAGATCGGAGCCGCGTAGAGCATGGTAGAGATAGCCACACTGGACAGGAGTCTTCGTCGGCTCTGCCGAGGTCCCCCGATGTTCGGCATGATCCTAGCCAAGGCGTTGACCACTCGTGCAGACTTTTCATTCACGATTCGAAGATGTTCATCGAACCGAAGCCTTGCATCAATCTGAACACCCAGATACCTGAGAGAAGGCTGCGACAGAATGTCATGATCACCCACAGTGAGGGTAACGATCTCCCTCGCTTTCCTGCTGGTCACAAGAACCGCCTCTGTCTTGTGATCTGCTAGTTGTAATCGAACCGTTGAGAGCCACTGACGGATCCTGGCAACAGCCACATTCGATGTTAGGGTGACAACTTCCAGGTGTTTCTCGATTACAACCAATGCAACATCGTCAGCGAACCCCACTACAGTCACTCCCTCGGGCATTGGTAGCTTGAGTACTGCATCATACATGATATTCCAAAGCAAAGGACCAAGTACTGATCCCTGTGGAACACCGCCAGTGATGTTGTAGGTCTTCAGTCCGACTTCGGTATTATACATTAGGATACGATCAGTGAAGTAACTCGCAATTATTTTCCTGATGTACGCTGGAGCCTTCATTGAACTCAAAGTGTTCAAGATGCAGTTCCAGTTTGCCGAATTGAACGCATTCTTTACATCCAACGTTATTATGGCACAGTACTGTTTTACTCCTCCCTTCCAGCGTTTGCCCTCAATGGCCTCTCGAGCCAAATCAACAACAACCCTTACAGCGTCTATTGTAGATCTTGATTTCCTGAAACCGTACTGGTTTTCAGAGAGACCATGCGCTCCTTCACTGAATGCCTCCAGTCGATTGTAAATGATTCTCTCCAATACCTTACCTGCCGTATCCAACAGGCAAATTGGCCGATAGGACGATGGATCATTAGGTGGCTTGTTACCTTTAGGCAAAAGTACGAGCAACTGCTGCTTCCACAGATTTGGAAACACACCCTCTCGTAAACAAGCATTGTAGACGTCTAGAAAGATCTCAGGTCTATACCGGATGGCGGTTTTAAGAGCAATATTTGGAACGCTGTCTGGGCCAGGGGTTTTTGAGTCACCAATCTTTCCGCAGGCCTTTATCAACTCATCTTTTGAGATAGATGACACATCTTCACATTCTTGAGGTGGAACTTCCAAAACTATCCCCGGTTGTTGTGGAAAAAGAGTAGAAACAATCCTGCGCAGCAAATCAGGGCTGGTCGGAGGTGATAAGGAGCTACTTTTTATTTTAGCCATAACCGTCTTATATGGTTGTGTGTGTGTCTCTGTGTGTGTGTGTGTGTATTTCGTAGATATCTAACAATGCTCGGTTACAGTTGGTTACTTGATGTCGTCGAAGTTTTTGGATTTGCTGAGTATTGATGAGGCATTTCCTAACGAACCTTTCCGATGAATGGACAATTCCACTCCTTCCGAAAGATGGACCTGCTCTCCCGTCACATGATTACGAAGACTTCCTCTTGCTTTGATTATTAAACTTCCATTCCTTATTGTAGTTTGTAACTTTTGAAGGCTCTGCAGGTCAGAGCAAAACATTGCAATTTTTAGCATTTTAATATATCTTTTTTAAATTAGTCTCTTGTGTGTTGAACTTCAATGTCTAAGTTTAAATGAATTCACACACATTAAATTTTATTTAAAAAAGTTCTGTTTGTGCAGATAATAGTTTAAGGCAATATTACACGATCGAATTTCACGACCGAATTTGTACAAATCAATTAATATTTTATAGGATTTTTTGATTTGATTAAAATGACGTAAATTAAAATAACTTTTGATTTTTTTTTTAAAACAAGATAGGGATAGCGATTAGTAAACCAATCTATGCTTCACAACGGCTACTGATATTATTGCTTTAATTTCCTTATTATTATAAATATGATTTCAGTGAAGGCAAAAGACGCAATTGTTGCGATTATTGCGATTGTTATGATTGTTACTGAGCTGTATTATACGTATTATTGTTGCGAATGCAAAAGACGCAATTGCTGCGATTGTTGTACTTTGCATTGTGGGATACTTGTCCACAGACAGATGGACAAAAGCCTTTCAGAAGCCTAAAATAAACTGAGAATTATTTTTTCGTGTTTTTATAAGAAAATAATACTTTAGTACTTTGTGTACTTTGTGTATATATACGGGTATATTAAAAATCCTATGTTATTGTTATAATAGTAATGTTAACTTTACTTTAACCATTTTAATCAGTAACAGTAGGAATTAACAGTTGTCGTGTTCAATAGTTTTATGGAATCCTTATATATTTGTATTGATATAATTAATTTGAGTTTTCATAGTTGCTGTCCCCTATTATGGAAGTAACCAACTTTATTGGCCATATCCCCTAGTCCTGGCATGGACTGTCCTCCCATCGGTCACATATTTCGTCGAGAGCCTTACTCCTTTTATTCTCGCAATTTATTGTAACCATTTCATTAGTTAAAGGAACGTGGGCTCGTTCCAAAAACGTTTGTGTATTTAAATATTTTATATATGTGTGTTGGCCTCGGTTTTAGGCAATGAATATTTTACGTACTTTAATAATTTTTATTAATCTATTGGCCGTTATATTCTAGTATCACATCATGTCCGAGAATATTAGAAGTCAAGTGCCTACGGAACAAGACTCATTACAATCCTTTCTTAAGGTTGCAAAAGAAGATTGCGGTGCGAAAGCTTGCATTACCTTCAATTGTTTATATTATGCAGATAAATGGATTTAACACCAAAGGCCATGAACATCAGGTTAGAATATATTCCCATCTATTCATGAACTGCTAAGGAAAATTAGGTTTAAGTTGTTCTCCATCAGAATTACCGAAGCCCACAATAAATTGCCTTGGCTGGCTCATGAAGCCCGGTCGGTTGCTTCACGACTGCAACGATGTCTTACTCGGATAAGCCGACAACCGGAGAAAGTGGTACCTCCAATGATGGCAATGCAGCGTTTTTCTCAAAACCATAAACACTCAGCATCCATTACTGGCATTCACCAAGAATTAATCCAAAGATTTAGAGCTGTTTTAAGAACATTGTCTTGTGTCTATCCCATAAATGCCAAAAAGCTTGATCTCAATGCGCAAGAGACAAAAAAAGCTTCTACCTCGAGTTATATTCCTGGTTTTACATGCCATTCCCCTCTTATTAATGGTGCACGAGTTACTGAATAAGCCCTATTACCAACTGGAATGATTTCAGAAGACGAGAAGATAGAGGCAGAACTTGATGAAGATGATGCTGACGATGATGAAGACGACATTGTTTCTATTTACATTGATGATGATGATGATGACGAAGACAATAACAGCAATGCTGATTGTGGGTAGAAATAATAATTTTAGTGATTTCAACTTTAATTATAAAGTTACAGTTAAATAGGTATAAAATAATAATATTTTTTTAATAAACCAGAGCCTGATAGCATTTTCTCTTTTCTGAAGGTAGAGGGGGGGGTACCTCAGAGGTAAAACTTTTGAGAGCCTCTGCTAAAATAGATCTGCACTAAATTCTGCGTAGTTAATCTCTGTGACCCAGAGGAAAATATTGGCTATCAGAAAACCATGATTTCCCCCAAACCCCTACCCCTCCAAGTGCTACCCAGATACTTAAGCTAGTTTTAATATAAACATGATAGAATCTTAATCGGCAGAAATATGAATCTTCCAAGAATTAAACTAAAAGTAAAAAATACACATTATTATCATTTCCAGGTTTCACAATGTCTTTGACATCTTCCAGTACCCATTTTATGCCTGTATCACCCTTCTCCACTCCTCTCTATCTTCCCATGCCCCATCCTCTAATCCTCTTTCTTTCATTACTTCATTTATTTCTTGCATCCATGTCAGTTTTGGTCTTCCTCTTTCTTTTTCCTGTTGGTATCCATTCATGTATCTTCTTCGAGAATCTTTCTTCTTTCATCCTCTTCATATGACCGAACCATCTTCATTGTGTACTTTTTACAGACTCTACAAGGGATCCTTGCACTTTCATTTTTTCTTTTATGATTGTATTTCTAATTTTGTCCCTCCTTGAAATTCTTGCCGATCTCCGCCAGAAATCCATTTCTGTTGACTGTAATTTTGCCTTCGTTCCTGATTTTAAGTGCCATGTCTCTGAACCATATGTTATTGTGCTTTTAACAATTGTATTATATATATGTGTTTTTGTTTTTACTGTAATATCTTTATCCCATAAAATACTGTATAATTTTGATATTGCTGATCTTCCTTTGTTTATTCTGTCGTTTATATCATCTTCATGATTTCCGTTTTTATTTATTTTGACTCCTAAAAATTTAATAAAATATAGGAAATTCAAGTGCCAGCCTCATAAAAAATCTATGAATTTTTTAAGCATAATTAAATAAAGCGCCTAAAAATATTAACAAATTAAAAGGTTCCACATTTCTGCCAATTAACAATACATTAACATTACATTACCTCCGTAATGAGACCTTGTTGTTTTACTGGTGACTATTCTCAGCTGATGAACGCTAAAGAAAGTGAAGTAGCTATCTAGAGAAATCATCTAGGAAAATACGGGGTCTCAACCTTGTAATGATAGACTATTTTCTTTAGATTCCAATACCTATGAGAACTTTTATTGCCTTTTGCTGCTTGGACTCGGGACCTATTTGATAAAGATTTAGATATTCTTTGTCCTTGAATGTTCATATCAAATTCCATCAAACTATTCAAAGCTGTATAAGAAGATGACACACAAACAGACACACGTATATACTCAGTGACTGTTTATTGACCCTCGCTAAAGATAGTAGCCTAATAAAAATCCTTATTTTTCTTTAAATAACTCGTTTCGCGCTAATTGTTTGAGATCCATTAGATTAATAAATAACATTTTCCTTCCAGATTTCCTTCAAATCTTAAGAAATAAAAAGTAAAAATCAGAAAGTTATTTTTATAATAAACGTGATTGAAATTTTGGATGCAGCAGCTGTTACTTTTCAAATGACTTTTCGTTGGTTTAATTTTTGAAAAAAAAATAAAAATCTTGAATATTTTAAGATTGAAGTTGGAAAATTACTTCCTTCGATGTTAACTCCGAGCACAAAAGAGAAGAAGATAAAGAAAAGAAATAAGACTGCAAGGAAAACGAAAAGGAAAAGCAACACAACAACCACAAGCCTCGTCAGGAATTGAATTGAAAATGGAATCTTTTTGCAAAGAGGTGGATAAAAGCTTTGATTGTCCTGAAAGAAGGAATGACCTCAACGGAAAATCAATTAGGTCGAATAAAAAGAGAAAAGAGTTTGTATTAGAGCCTCGCTTTAACAGAGGTGTTAAAGACAAAATTACAAACAGAAAACTATTTCCTCTGAATTCAAAAAAAGATAATAAACAATAATCATGAGGCTCAAGTTAAAGGAAGGTTTTACTTCTTATGTCGAAAGAAACAAATAAGATCAAACTTTTTCTAAATAGTAGCGCGATATATCGCGCTATATATATATAAACTTTACTTTTTCAAGTTTCGAACAAAAATGGAGGATTTATAAAATCAAAAGATTTCTGAAAAGTTAAGGAAGATAAAAATGTGGAAATTTCCATTTAGTGAATGAAATTAATTTCAAAACTTGGATTTGTCCTTTATTAAATTAAAAAGGAAAGAAAAAAAAGAACTATCCTTATAATCAACCATCCATAACTTAATGCATTTTGTTTATTCGTCCCTCTATGTATTAATTGGAGAAAAGGAAATTTTATTTCTACTAATGATATCTTGTTTCTTCAAGATTAAGTGAAATAAAGACGAGTAAACAAGCCAATTTCTTGATAGTAGTTCTATTATTTCTCGATCTGTTATTAAATCGAAAACTTAAAAATTCAAAGGCTGATACTAAATTTTTATGTAATAGAATTTTTATACAGTTAGATCTCAGAATAGCTTCCAAGGCAATACAAAAGATTATTCTTTCTCTTTTTTATTTTTTTTATATTTTATTTCTCTCTATTTTATTATTTTTATTTTTATACTAGTTAAATTTAGACATCTGTCTGGTACTATAGATTCCACTATAAAGGAAAGAGAATCTTACTATAAATAACGAAATGTGTTTCCTTCTTTCTACTGATTTCATTTCAACTGATGCCAATAAGTTAAGGATAAGGATAGAGAAAGGTGGTATAACTGCCGTTAATCACTCAGGTCTCATGAATGGGTCCACTGTGCCCCTGATAAGAAACCATGACTATGTCAAAGATTAATCCTCAAACACTGGGATGAAATTCAGTGGTCATAAAAAGTTCTGTGGACTTACAAAAAGTTAAGATGACTTATAAGATAACCTTGATTTGAAAGGTGGAGATAATGGCTGTGGTAAGACGAATCCAGCCAAAAATCTCCCATCTGTTTTCATCCAAAGCTGGGTAAAAACATAAAATGTGCTCAGGAGTCTCCTGATCCATTCCACAATCTCTACATATCAATATATTACTTTGGCAAATGCGCAGAAATGCAAGTGTCTCCTTAGAGTATAGTATCCTGTAAGTAATCCTGTCATCATTTTACAATATTTCCTATCTAAATTTAGGACTACCATTGCTTTGCAATAAATAATTAATAAATAATTTTTTACATAATTTGTAATAATTACCCTGAGAGGCAATCCAATGCCTATGGGACTGTTTTCTCAAAACAGTCCCCAAGTAATCCGTTTACCTAGACCAAAGGTGAAACCTAAGAACGCTTACAATAGGGCCAATAGGAAGAGAAGACGAGCCCCTCCTGGCCAACAGATCTGCCTTCTCGTTTCCATCAATGTCAAGATGTCCAGGAAACTAGTACAAACTAGTACTTAACCAAATTTGTCCTGGTCAGACAAGCTAAGGCTTTCTTGCAGTGAGGAACAAGCTGTGAAGTGCAAACATGAGCAATTAGGCTGCAGCATGATTATCTCAGCAGATAAAAATAGTTTTCATAAGCACATGAAGGAATAGCAAATACACTGTTCACAAAACTTAGGGGATATTGCGAAATGAATGTTATTCATCCAAAAAACAGAGGTATTTGAGTTTATTAAAGAACAACATCAGAGAACATCAGAGAAGCAACTAACACGAAAATGGAAGTTGTCTGCATACGCAAATGTGTTGCAAAACGTTAATTTGCATGTTTGGCCACAACCCTGTATAAAGAGGCTGGCGCTGCTGGGTTACCTTCACTGGATCAACAAGTGGCAGAATCGTTGAGTGTCACCTGAAAATGCCCCTGCAACGTGATTTGAAGCATGGGGAGGCATAGGGCGTCTTGAAGCTGGCCAAACACAGATTACAGTGGCAGCAGCGGTTGGAACCTCCCAAAGCATAATTAGCAGACTCTGGAATCGCTTCATAGAAACTGGTACAGTACGAAGAAGGCCAGGGCAGGGCCGCCCACGGTCACCACTGCAAGAGATGATCGCTACTTGACGCTCACAGCATGAAGGAACCGGCGAAGCAAATCGTCTGAGTTGCGGGGACAGTTTCTCGCTGCTATTGGACAACGGGTGCGTACTCAAACTCCGTCACAGTGGACTGTATACCCATTCACCAATGGTATGCATTCCGTTAACTGCTGAATATCGCAGAACCGCAGAAAGTGGGCTGAAATACATCTTCCTTGGATTCATGAAGAGTGGTCCACGGTTCTCTTCAGTGACAAGTCAAGATTCAGCCTGCAGCCTAACAATCATCGTGCCCTGATCTGGCATGAACATGGACTAGGGAAGAATCCACATTTTGTGCAAGAAAGACATTCCTTTTGGGAGAGGTGGAATCATGGTGTGGGCAGGCATCAGCATTGGTGGTCATACCTACCTCCATATTGTTAGAAATGAAACAATGTAAGATATCGGGATAAAATTCTACAGCTTATATTAGAAGATACTGGAAGATGCTCTGGTGCATGAGTGACCACGAATCACACAGGAACTGCTGGACAATTTGATCCTCTCCATGTCTTATAGCTCTCAGTGTGTTGTTGCAATCTCAGGTGAGATATACCCTACCGAATAGTCAATGTGCGACACATTTTTCACGCTTGACATGCGAATGTTAACCCCCCGTCCATGTGTCCCATCCTGCTCAATCCCGATAATTCTTCACCTCATTTGCATATTCAGACAACTTCCATTTTAATGTCATTGCTTCTCTTATGATATTCTTTAACAACTTTTTTTTTGGTATATTATATTCACTTCGGAATATCCCTAAATTTTGGGAGCAGTGTTCTTAGCCTGAAATACAGTACAATAAACACCAAAAGCATAAAAAAAATCAGCACTTCATCTTAGCCCTGCTCCTGTCTTGTTATCCAATCTTGGAACCGTCAGTAAACCAAACAATCTCCAGGAAGCCACTCCTGCCTACTGGGATATTTGATGATAAAGTTGGGTATCATGTTGAATCTAAAAAACAGAACGGTTCTGTGAGAAAGCATATGACAAATGTTCTGTGCTTTCTACCAGATACTGGAGTGATTTGAAGAGCTGTAACGCCCTTTGCCTTGATTTTAAAAATGTTTCTTTTGTTTCCTTGTTGGTTTGTTTTAAGATAAGTTTCATTTTGAGCAATTAGGTGAAAAGATTCGCGATTGGGCGCAATAGCATTAAAGAACCGATCAGAATAAAAGCCACAAAATCTGATTATGTTGCATGGATTTTTAATGGATAATTTACTAATAAATTCAATTAAAGATTTTGAACATTATGTTAACTGTCAAATCATCAGAGTAAGAGAAATGCGTGATAAATTTGACAAGATAACGACCCAAAAATATTTAGTTCATTTTACGATCGATTTGGTTTTAGTGCAGAATGATAACAAGAAAGCTGTAATCAATGCCGCATCAGTATCTTTCTATGCACCGTATCTTTCTACGAAAAGAGAGGTATATTACTCTGTTTTATTCTTAGATTTTTATTTATTTCCAGAGATTGGAATTATTTCAATTTTTGATGAGCAGATGGTACAGACTGAAAATTCACTGGGCAAGAGCTACTGATTATCTAAGGCTAAGGTACAAATGGATTTCAGGAACCCTACTTATTCAAAAGATATTACTTTATAGTTGGTGCAAGATTTTAGCTAAAGGAGAAAAATGAGTTCTGAACACTGAGTTTTTGAGTTTTCGCTGTTTTTTAAGCACTGATAGAATATAAAATTTATAAATAACGTCTTAAATATTCACACCAAGTATGTGCTTATTGATTTATTCAAGAGTTATTAATGAAACATACATACACATTAACATTATTTCCGCAAGCCTTATTTTTGTTGGAAAGACGGCTAAAAAATAATGAAGATATAATGACAGAAATATGAGTGGTTTCCAATTTTTGCAAAAAAGGACACCGAGAAAGCCTACTTTTATAAACCAGAGGAAAATAAAAATTCCAATAGTTTCCAATAGTTTTTGAAGAAAAAAATGGACAGTTGGCGAAACGACGTGTGACGTATAAAAAACGAGCAATGGTAGACAAGATGTAAAGCTAAGATGAGGTTTTCTTGCTAGCTTCGGTCCAGAGTAACGCGTCTCGAAATATGAATTGGTTAGTATACTACATATGTATTAACTTTTTGTTTCTGTTCTAGATATAAAAATTAATTAAGCTTAGCTTTCAAAAATGTATGAAGAAAATATTTTTACTTCCGCCTGAAAAAGTATTATTGAAAGTAAGATTTCTACGTTGTCATTTCTACGCCATTTTTGGACAGTTACCGTATATTTGTAGCTAAAATAGACATTTTATTTTCAGGATAAGTAAGGAGCAACACTGAACATTGGCCTACTGGCTTAATTCCGGTGATAAGGAAAAGGATAAACCTCAAATCAACACTGTACTAATTATCCGAAATTGCTATTAGAAATTGCCATTCCTGGTCGTTGTATAAATTAGAAACTAGAATTTGGAAAGTAATTTGTTTACATAGAACAGTTTACAATTTACAATTTCAATTCAATTTTTTTTTATTGTATATAAAAAAACTCAGCAAAACAGAACCAATGAGATCACAAACGATAGAGTACATAGAAGAGCACTGTTATTAGATAAAGAGATGTATTGTAGACTAGTAACAAAAAATAAGCATTTCCAAACAACTGGTGAAAACGGAAGCAAACATTCTCGTTATGAAAGATGGTGAGAATATAGTCATCGCATGAGATCAATGGAGGCCTACTAGGATAAATCACTATCTGTGCTGGAATTATTATTATCGTTGATGGTAAATAAGAAATAGCACAATCTCCAGCAACCGTCAACTGAAAAGGTAAAGAATTAAAACAAATAGACTTAACAACTTCGCTTCGACTTCTCACAAAAGGAAATAAATGGGCTATTTTTGTGAAGCCACTCATTGTACAGCAAAAAACAATCTCATGGTTTTCGTAAGCGAAAAAATTAAGTAGAAGCAAAAGAAAAGTGAAGATAAAATGCAAAAATGTTTCCATTAGAAAAATTATTTCTGCTTTATCATATAACTTATATATATTAAGTAAATAAATAAAGCTTTAGTTAAAATTGGATTTTTTTTTGAACGTATCCACCTTTTTTGAACGTATAAAATGAATAGAATCTCTTGAAAAAGAAATTTCTAGTTTTAAAGTTTTAGTTCATCTCATCACTCTTTTCTGTTGATTGATTACATCTGCTTAAAAACTATGGAAATTTGGGTGTCAGAATTCATCAGATTTTGATTGGGTGACATCTGTTGCACATTGTATTTATTTGTTCAAAATTTAATTTCTTACTTAAGGTACCCACTAAAGGCCGTGACAGGCCTTTGGGGTGGCTGGAGGTAAGGCTCCGAGCACAAGTGAGCCAACAGGACGAAGTTGGGGCCGTGGGGGGCCAGCCCGGCGCCCGCCCGCCTTTAACTCCCGGGAAAGAAAGTTTAATTTCGATGGCACAAAAACATTATTTATAATTACTCTTGGCAGTTTGTGAAAGCTTAGTACGTAGATACAATTTTAATGAAAGCAAGTCCCTGAAGTTAACTGAAGCTTACTTTATTTAATACTCTACTGGTTTTTTTGTGGTTTTTTTTCGTTTTATTTTTTTTTAACATCAAGTAGTTAATACAATTGAACAGTGTTCATCTAGTTTTAAATTACATCTACTGATATATTTTTTTTCAAAATAAAACCAAGGGCTGCACAATGAATAAACAAAAATGCCTTTCTGGTCTATTATCAAAGGGAACCGGGAACCACCGTTTCGTTCTGCTCGGGACTCATCATCCCGACCTGCCCTGCCCGATAACAAATCCAGAAAGGCGAGAACATAAATGGAGATCATCTAACACCAGACAGTGCCTCCCGAAACGAAAAAGCAACAAAATAAATATAGTGATGTAGTGCACACAAAAACCTTTTTCCTAATGAGTCCTGATGAGTCCCAAGCAAGACGAAATGGCCGCTCCCGATTCCATTTGATAATAGACCAGAAAGTCATTTTTGTTTATTCATTGTGCAGCCCTTGGTTTCAATTTTGAATAATTTTTCTGCACATTAAATTTCTTAATTTGTGATAATTTTTTTTAATTGTTTTATTTTTTCGAAAGCATTAATTAAATCCTAATATCTTACTTCACATGTTTAAATCGAATTAACTTTAAATATGTCACTGCGAGATCAAATTACCATGGTTTTCTATGGGGAATTTTTGTCACATCATGTGTTAGTTCTCGTATGGACCCTTACTAAAATTTTGCCATACGCAATAAATGTAGATACAACGTTTTAAGAATTTTTATTCAGCAGTTCAAAATTATTAGGTGACCTACACACAGACCGACTAATTTCATGAGCCTCACTTTCTTACCAAAGTTGAAATTGGTTCATTTCAAAGTTTATGAGAACAGTGGGAATCTAAGAAATTTCTAAAAAAGAATATTTTTTTAAATAATGGCTTTAATAATAATATTTTTTTCTATTTATGATTGAATTTATCTTATGCTACTTGTTAAGCTCGAGCCATATTCTTCGGATCGGACGATTAAGAGATGTCTTAGGAATAGTTGTGAACCGATAATTTACAGTGGATACGATTAAGGAAAAATTAAAGTAAGTTGTGTATGGTCGAGTGCATCAAACTTCAATTAACTTTGATGGCTGCATTGTGGACGTAGCTAAAATTAGTGGGGGGTGCTGCTCGAGAAAAATTTTAGCCTTTGTTTTAAAATTGTGTGAAAGGAAACAAACATGTATAAAAAGAAAATTTATTCAGGAACTTGATAAATTTCTTTTTATACATGTTTGTTTCCTTTCACACAATTTTAAAACAAAGGCTAAAATTTTTCTCGAGCAGCACCCCACACTAATTTTAGCTACGTCCACAATTCAGCCATCAAAGTTACTTGAAGTTTGGTGCACTCGGCCATAAGTTTTTTTATTCATAACAAAGACGTATTCTTCAAACGACATCGAACTTAAATCAAGTTGAGAAATTTAGATGCGTCAGCAGTAATGTATTCAGACTATTGAAAGTTCAACTATTAAGCTAAAGATAAATGAATTGCATCGAGGGAATAACTGTAATGTTAAATTATGAACTTTAATTATGATGGACTACAGAACATTTAGACTGTAGATTCGTAACTCTAAAGGGAATACTTTAGACTTTTGAACTTTTATTGAACAAGTTATTTGTTAAAAGTATAGAATTATGTTCAAGGAAGAAAGTGTTAATTTTTTTTAGAAAGAAATATATTAAGAATTTTTTCTTATGATTCCCGTTTTTGTTTGATATAATTTGAGCAAATATCAGTACAACATAGATTGTGACTCATTCAATACTTGATCTTCATACAGACTTTTATCTCTGCTAAATAAATATGATATATATATTTACAAGACAGATATTTTTGTTTTTTCAGTTTAAAAAAAAAACAAAAAACTTTTTTTTATTTAGCAAATTAATATTGAGATTGAAAATACGACTTCCCACCCCGTTGTGGCCTTCTCCGCTTAACTCAGGTGTATAGCGGGTTGGCGCCACACACCTGGGGTTGCCCCCACATACTTCATGGTCAGTTTGCGAGATTATTCCATATCCCGTCGGAATTTCGAAAAACACGGCTTTATTCCTTGTCTACATCATAAAGGGAACCCCTGTGCAAGATTTCAGCTTTCTAGGTCCAAGGATTTGTGGTGGGTGTTGATGAGTCAGTGAGTGAGTGAGTCAGGACTTTTCTTTTTATATATGTAGATTTTCATGAATTTTGTTTTGTTAACCTCATTGATTATTTCTTTATAGATTATATTTCTGTTATTTTCTCACTTTCAACTCTTATTTTCCGAGATTCGTTCTTTACATATTATTCCTGTTGACTCGATATCATGCTTATTTATGAAAATATGATCTATATTTTTTTTTTGTATTTCCATGAATTGTACAGTTTTTTCTTGTTGTTCCGTAAAGACAATTTTTGAAACCATTACGGTACATAAGTTTTAGATATTTCTGTAACTTACTGCATTGTTTTTATTCATTTTGAAAAGATCTATATTTATATTTACGTCGCCAATTAATATAGTTGGAGAGTTGTTTAATGTATTTTCATTTTTTATGAATAGATTCTCTAACTCTTCAGTAAATTTACCTTTCTTTGTGTTTGGTGGTTTATATATGGCTAAAATGTTAATATTTTATCTTTGATAACGCAAACACATTTTTGATAACGATACATACTAGGTTTTATTACAAAACTTTATGGTAAACTTCATGTTTTGTGAAAATTCTTGAATCATTCAAAAAGATTTTTTGCTCCGACGTTTTAGTAATTTGTAGTTTAATATTTTGCTTACAGAATGACAGAATAATGTTTTTATAATATATATTTTTAAAATAACATCGCTTCGCTCCGGAACCCTTGCATATATAGCAGTAAAAAAAAAAACTTTATTTATTTAGGAAATTAATATTGAGATTGTCGGAGAATATATGTCATCCCAGCCCATTGTGGCTTCTCCGGATAACTCAGATGTATTGCGGGTTGGCGCCGCACAACAAAAATTGAAAGCGAAAAATCATATTTTTGCATGTATCTTGCAAACTCAGAAACGTTTGTGAATGACTGATATATCGTTCGATAGAACTTTCAAATACCACCATTTTCTGAATATAATGTTCTCTTCCAAGTTTTATACTGTTCGTTTAAATGGAGAAAAAGTCCTTTAAAAGGCGCCATCTTGGAAACCAAAAAATTTTTTCGAAATATTTTAATAGCATTTTGTTTTTCTTAAAAAGATCTATATTTTATCCATTTGCATGACCAATCTATCTCTTATAGTTTGGTCACAAAATTGGAAAAGTCTTATGACAGACATAATAATGTTTTTATAATATAAGATATAATGTGTTATGAGGAATGAAACTGGTTTTCCAACAAATCTTCTCTCATGATACTAAACCAACAAGAAGATGAAAGAGTGAAGTAGTTGGATGGAATTTAAGATGGCCTGTCTTAACCTATTTTTGTCGCTAATGTCTGTAGCTGATTGTTGGAACTAACTATATAGCCTATATGGGATTTTAAACATGCGAAAGAAGAACTGGTGGAGGTGCCGCATCCAACAGAAAATTAAAGTGATACAATTGAAGGTGGGAACTGTGGAGATCATTAGCATTATCTACAATGGAATGCTTTCCTGTTATAGATATTTTATAATAAAAGACAAATGTAAAGACCTGGATACGGTAGAAAGATATGCTCGGCGTTATAAAGTTATGAGATTTATCCCGTCTTCGTCTTCCTCTTCTATTGCGATGAAAGATAATCCTAAAATATAGGCTATAACAACGACATCTATGATATGTAATTCATATTTTCGTATTACCGTATTAAAGATTTTTAGAGTTACATGAAACTTTATGAAAAAGATTTGGAAAACTTGATGTAGAAAAAAGTCATCATAAAAGTCATCTGAATTACTAAATTGAATATTTTTGTTTACTCCGTCTTTGTGTCTCCGTGGTTTTTATTATCCGTTATTGCTGAATTAATGAAATTTACTTTTCGGTTTGATGAACTGCATTTTTTTTTAACTAAAGTACAGTTTATCGCGCCTATTTTTTTTTTTTTTTGAGAAATAAGAATGTTGTTAACTGTCCGCTGTTTGCAATATGATCTATGAGACCTACATCAATTTCTAGTGTTACTTTCTTGATATTTCTCAGACGGAAGAAAACGACACAGTACCTTCCTCTTTTTAGACAACAAAAACATTAGTTATAAATTTGTGATCATGCAACCTGCACCTATTAAGCCTTTCTGTCTAATGATCTGTGATACAGTATATTGTGACCATTATTAATCATTGGTTGTGACTAATTTTAACGTATTTTAAAAAAATTGATTCATTAAAATTAAAGACAAACACACTTTAAAAATTTTAAAAATATATTAAAAATACATTTAGTGGAAGTACCTTTCAAAATCCTTAACGGATTTCTTTGTCAACTAAGTGAAAACAAAACAGGCTCATTATTTACACAAAATTGAAACACCAATAAAATACAAATAACAATTTGATTGGTTTAAAATTGATGTAATGGACGTCAGAAGGATACCATATGCAATAGAATAGGTCATTGCTATAGGAATACAGGAGTGCTACCATCTTGTCCTGAAATGTAGACTCCCCTCTGATGTTACGTTTAACAAATCATCTTCTATTGTCCTGACTACGGCTTCCCGATATAAGGATTGCTGGACTTCTTGAGCTTCCGGATCTTCTTCATTAGTTTTTCTTTTTCATTTTTACTTTTTAGAAGGAACCTGGAATTATTTATATAGATGCTTATGGGTAATATTTGGTTGTATGATTTAAATAAATAAATAAAATATGATTCTTTCATTTCTCTGCGTTCTTTATTATTCTCTCTACCCAATATTGAAAATTTGTTAAAATCAGCATTACGGCTTAGCTTATGTACATGATTACAAATATTGAATGCCGAAATATTGCCTATTTGTATACAACTCCGGTGTGTGGATAACCGATTTTTTTAATTGTTTACCGCTATTACCTGTGGAATAGCAGTCGTTATCCGTGCACGAAACCAATCCCTTAACAGCCCAATGTCCAATATTTTGAACATTGCGAGAGAGTTTTATTTTTTTAGTTGCATCCAAGAAAATCAGAAGATAGATAGTTCCGTGACATTTTCGTCAAAAAGTAGAGGGTGTTTCAGAATTCCCTCCGGCATTTCGAAGGCCTCTAGCTCACAGAGAAACTCGAGAGCGTGGCAGTGAAAAGAGTACATAATCAAGTTTTTAAAATAGCTGAAAGATGTTCGATATGCCCTTCTCTGGTAACTCGATTGACATCAATTCTGTAATCTAGCTTTTGCAACATACGCTGCAACATATCAACATCGATGATAGCAACTACAGCCACGATTCTTCGTCGAAGATGCTGGTAACTCAAGTGATAAAGAGGGCATGTAAACTTTGTCTTTAACATAGCCCCAGAGGAAAAACTCAAATGGAGTGAGGTTGGATGACCAGGAAGGCTATGGAATAAGTGCGGAGTCTTCGTTAGACAAACATCCAATCCTACGGTGAGGTAAAGTGTTATTCAGGTGACGGCGAACGTCCAAATGAACAAGAGGAGGAGCTGTGGCCTGCTGCAAAATGAAATTGTCACTATTCTTATGTAATTGAGGCAATATCCCTTGTCGTAACATGATTAAGTAAATAAAACAATTAATACTTTTCTCGGAAAAGAAAAATGTTCCGTACACTTTCCAAGATGAAATTGCATAGAATACCTTAGGGAATCAAACATGTGTTAAACTGTTGCACGAAGATTTTCCGCGCCCCAAATATATATACATTATGGCGATTGACCTTGCCAGAAAGATGGAAGCATGCCTCATCACTAAACACAACCTTATCTGCCTCCTTCTGTAGACGTTCGTGAAATTGCAAACAGAATTCATGACTGAGAGTGTTATCTTCAGGAGTGAGAGCCTTAAGCAGCTGCAATCTGTATGGTTTAAAGGCAAGTAGAACGCGATATGGTTTATAGGCTTTGTGTAGGACGCGCTAAACACGTTAGACATTTGCAATTATGGCTTGCTTGATGTGATGATTTTTGAGGGCTTCTGGTAAGGGATTCTCGTACGCGATGTCCAAAGTCACAGGCGATGGCCTGTCTGTTCGTTTTGAGGCACACAAACAGCCCGTTTGCTCGAATTTCCTTATTGTTTGTCGGTGGTTCTCTATGATACTTGGTTCTAAAACGAAGTTGCACTCTTACAATTGACTCGGTTTTAGCGAGTTGCAAAACACAAAATGATTTCTGTTAGCCGTGAAAACGCCTGATTCCCACACTACTGCCTTCTAGTAAAGAATTCAGGTAACTAAGCCACGGCAGGTGACAAAAGAAAACTTTAATTATGTACTCTTTTCACTGCCACGGTCTTGTCTCTGTGAGCGCATTTGTCTGTGAGTTAAAGATTCCGAAATGAAGGAGGGAATTCTGAAACACCCTGTCTATTGAGAAGTTTATTAGTTATCATATAATTAATAATTCACTCTCCTATACAATAAGTCTTGCATGCAGTAAAGATCCCTCGGTGCGGGTTCCTGTACGTGGTGAGGGGACCACCCATGTAGGGTTCTCTTTTCCATGAGCTACTCTCCATGGGTCCTAAACGCCCGCCCCCGAATCCAAGGTGGAAGGCATCGTGCCGATGGATGTGTGGCACTACGGGGTTATTTTAGTGTCTTGAACGATCCCTGTGGAAAAAAAAAAGATTGCCTGGCAACAAATCACAGTATTTAAACTGCTTCGGCAGTGCCTTCCAGGCAGATATTCCAGGGATAGCTGCCTGGTGACTGTTTACTTTCCCCAGCTAAATTTTTTGTGTATGGATTCTTCTTTTTTTCCTGTATTGGGAAGCAATTCCCACACCGTCGATGTTCGTTCTTCTTCTACTACCAGTCCGACTTTTCTCATTATACATTCCTTAATCCCTGAGACACCTTTGTCTAAACTGTCCCCGTTTCTAATCTCCAAAGCACTTTCATGTGTCACATCAAATATCACGTCAGTCAAGAAACTCCAGTCTGGCGATTTGTTAATCCAGCTACCTTCTTCAAAAGCTGTGGACCAACTTCTTAATTTAACGACTCTGGCAGATACTCCGGTATCTGTCAAAAAGCACAAGACTTTAAACTCTAGTCGCGGCGTGATCCGCGAACCAGATCTGGACGGTCTATGTGATGCTGACCTTCTCGAAGGCTTTGCTTCGCAGGGTGTGACTGCTGTCCGACGGATTAACGTTCGTCGTGACAATAAGGAAGTACCCACTCGAACAGTTGTTCTTACTTTTAACACCTCCACACTGCCCACGAGTGTTACAGCTGGCTATCTTTGCTGTCCTGTGCGTCCTTACATCCCGAACCCTTTGCGCTGCTTTAAGTGCCAACGTTATGGTCATGGCTCTGCAGCTTGTCGTGGCAAGTCCATCTGCCCTAAGTGTGGTGAGCCATCTCACGAGTCTACACCCGTGCACTTCGCCTCTCAAGTGTGTCAATTGTTCTGGAGATCCTTCATACTCTCGATCTTGTCCTCGTTGGAAGGAGGAGAAGGAGATTCAGACTATCAGAGTTAAACATTCTCTTTCTTATCCCGAGGCTCGGAGGATGCTTCTTGCTGTGCCAGCCCAAAAGACTTTTTCGTTTGCAGTAAAATCCAAACAGACAGCTTCAATCTCCTGTCAAACAGACATCACTTGTCCTCCCAAAGAGTCCTTTTCAGCCATATTTCAAAACATTGCTACTCCTACCACATCAGTTCCGTCGCAATCAACTCAATCTACGTCACAATCCACCATGTTATCTTTGCCAGTTTCTTCAAGTACTTC
This sequence comes from Thereuonema tuberculata, assembly GCA_023159025.1. Lineage (NCBI taxonomy): Eukaryota > Metazoa > Arthropoda > Chilopoda > Scutigeromorpha > Scutigeridae > Thereuonema > Thereuonema tuberculata. The sequence continues at coordinate 20,859,623 of JAFIDM010000003.1, read as the reverse complement.
TAATATCCCTGCCGGTCTCAACTTTACTCAGAAACGACCATCTGTATCTCCACACCAACTTTTTCATCGCACTAGTTCACGTTCACGTTCACCTTCTCGTGGCCGTCGGAGACATTTCTCTCCTAGACGGTTTTATGAAGACGATCAGGAGGACTCCTCCAAACACCCAAACTTTAGGGCACCATCAGCACCTCCACCTTGATTTTTAGGCTTTTACCCTTTTTTATCTTTTAATGGCCTTACTGTATTGGAATTGTCGAGGACTTCGCTCCAACCTGAACGATGTTAAAGCCCTCCTTTCTACAAATCATCCAGTCTGTATGTGTCTCCAGGAAACTTTTCTTACAGGAAACGACACAGTTTCTCTTCCAGGATATTCCATGCTGAGTAAACAGCGGACCGATAGAAGCGGCGGAGGCGTTTGTCTCTTTATTCGACATGATACTCCATCCTCTCATGTCCCACTTATGACTTCTTTGGAAGCTGTTGCTGCTCGCCTTTCCACCAGCCGCCTTTTCACTATCTGTAGCTTATATCTGTCCCCCACAGCCCCTGTTTCGCTTACAGACATTGCTCAGCTTCTGGATCAATTACCGACTCCGTTTCTCTTAGTTGGAGATTTCAACGCTCATTCTCCTGTCTGGGGTTCTTCATCCACCAATCCTAGAGGTGCTGTTATTGAAGATCTTTTAGTTCGGCGTAATCTTTGTATCTTTAACACAGGCGCCGCAACTCATTTCACATCCTCGCCAATATCTTTCTCTGCTATTGATTTAGCTATAGGTTCTGCGTCACTCTTCCCCCATTTCTCATGGAATGTTATCAACAACCCTGGTGGCAGTGACCATTTCCCAATCATTCTCAAAGAGCTCCCTCGTTCAGCTGTTTCATCACCCAGTCGTCATCGCTGGAAATTTGACTCTGCTGATTGGATAACTTTTACTAGCCGCTGTAATCTGGAGGCCATTGATCTTTCAGCTACCATTGATCAACTTATTGACGAGGTCACTCATACCATTATTTGTGCTGCCAAAGCAACAATTCCACAAACATCTGGACGATTCCCTCTGCATCCCAAACCGTGGTGGACTTGTGACTGTACGTCTGCATAGAAAATTAAGCAGAAAGCTTGGAATATTTTCCGCCGTTATCCCACTTCGGTCAATCTTTTAGCTTTCAAACGGGCACGTGCTTCTGCTCGTCGTATCCGTCGAATTAGTCAGAAAGAGTCGTGGCAACGTTTTGTTTCATCATTGACTTGTACTTTGTCTTCAAAGACCCTTTGGGATAACATTCGTAAGATGCACGGAAAGTACAGATCTCAATCTATGCACATACTGAAAGAAGATGGAAAAGAAATAGCTACTATCTCCGCACAAGCTGAAGCCCTTGGACGTGCTTTTGCACGGAATTCCAGCCCTGCACTTTTATCTCCTACTTTTCAAACGATTAAAGACCGTGCTGAAGCTATTCCTTTAAAGTTTTCTTCTTCCAACAGAGAACCATACACTATCCCTTTTAGTTTACAGGAATTATTGTTTGCACTAGAGACCAGCAAAAATACTGCCTGTGGCCCTGACGGAATTCATTATGTGATGTTGCGACACTTATCCGTTTCGTCGCTGAATGTTCTTCTGTCCATCTTTAATAAAATCTGGTTGGAACAGTTATTTCCTGATAGTTGGCGACGAGCTATAGTCATTCCTTTTGCCAAACCTGGTAAAGACGCCAGTGATCCAAATAATTATCGCCCCATTGCCCTCACTAGCTGCTTATGTAAGACGCTTGAACGCATGGTAAATCGCCGCCTTCAATGGTATCTTGAAGCCAATAACATTCTCGCTACCACACAGTGTGGATTCCGGCAGCATCGTTCTACGGTTGACCATCTTGTACGTTTGGAAGATGCTATTCGCACTGCATTTGTTAATAGAGAACACCTCGTCTCCATTTTCTTCGACTTGGAGAAGGCATACGATCGCACCTGGAAATTTGGCATTTTACAAGATCTTCATCATTGCGGCCTTCGTGGTCACATGCCTATTTTTATTCGCAATTTTCTTGCGAATCGTACCTTTCAAGTACGTCTAGGATCTACGCTCTCTACATGTTATCCTCAAGAACTCGGAGTACCTCAGGGCTGTGTCTTGAGCGTTACCCTTTTTTCTGTAAAGATTAATGACATCATCTCTGTTTTGCCTTCGTCGGTTCACCACTCTTTATATGTTGACGACTTACAGATCTCTTGCAGTTCTGTTAATTTACGTCTGATTGAACGACAACTGCAGTTAGCTCTACATCGGTTGCAGACTTGGAGTGTTTCTAATGGTTTTACTTTCTCACAATCCAAAACTGTGTGTGTCCATTTCACTCGACGTCAGGGAATTTTTCCTGATCCGCAGCTGACTCTTGGTGGCGTCTCACTTCCATGTGTGTCTCAGCATAAATTTTTAGGCCTCATTTTTGATAAGAAATTGACATCACATACTTGACCTTCGGAAACGGTGTCTTTTGAAACTAAATTGTATCAAAGTGCTTTCGCATTCCAAATGGGGTGGTGATCGCTTGGCCTTGTTGCGCATTTACCGAGCCCTTATTCGATCAAATTTGGATTATGGCTGCATTGTCTATGGCTCTGCGCGACCGTCTGTCCTTCGGACACTTGATCCTGTACACCAGCGGTCGGCAACCCGCGGCCCGCGGGCCGCATGCGGCCCATGAAGCGTTTTGGTGCGGCCCGCGGGGCGTGTTGGAATTTTTTTTTTTTTTTTTTTTGGTTGTCAAAGTAAGATTTTCCTTTTTTTTTTGGTTGTTAAAATTTTTGGCCCAAGTGCGGCCCGCAGTAATCCCCACATAACATATTTGGCCCTTTTACAACAAAAGGTTGCCGACCACTGCTGTACACCATCAGGCCTTCCGCTTCTGCCTCGGTGCTTTCCGTACTTCACCGATTCCCAGCCTGTACGCAGAGGCTCTGGAACCGTCCCTGCACTTTCGTCGACAAGTTTTGTCTCTCCAATATTTCGCCCGTATTTCTTCACTTCCAAATAATCCTGCTCATCAATGTGTGTGTCGTCCCCGTCAACGACGTCTTTTCACCAATCGTCCTTCCATTATACCACCGTTTGGACATCGGGTGACGACTTGGCTCACTACACTACAGCTCACTGACCTTCACATTGCCACTCTACCTACTTCACCATCCGCGCATTGGAAATATCCTCTACCCAACTGTGATTTCTCTCTTCGTACTTTTGCGAAAATCAACACTCCCTCGACAGTCTTTCAGTCTCTGCATCAAGATCATTTGTCCCGTCACTCTGATTTCAACATTTTCTATACCGACGGATCTAAAGGTGCAGATTATGTTGGAGCTGCTTTTTACACTGCTACTATCAGTCATGCTGTTCATCTTCCTTCTGCAGCATCTGTGTTTTCTGCTGAGCTTTATGCCATCTTTCTAGCTTTGCAGTATGCTTTGCAGGAGAAGTTTACGCACACACTTATCTACAGTGATTCTGAGAGCGCTTTGCGGGCACTGTGCAGTCACACCCTGAAGGGTCACCCTTTTGTTTTATCCATTTTAGATTTTTTACAGCGTTTTCACCGTTGCACTATCATTTTCTGCTGGATCCTAGGCCACGTCGGCATTGTCGGCAATGACCACGCTGATTCTCTCGCAAAATCTGCTGCTAGTTTACCCTTGCGACGGATCTCCACTCCGGCCTCTGACATCTACGCACTTATACGTTCTCGTCTCCGATCTGCCTGGCAACACGAATGGGATGCTCTTCACGGCAATAAACTTCGTCTTGTCAGTCCTTCATTATCCTCTCCTGCCACTCGACTGTTTCCAACTCGCCAGAAGGATGTTCTTCTGGTGCGTCTGAGGATCGGCCATACAAGACTGACACATAGCTACTTACTGCTCAATCGTCCACCTCCCCAGTGTTCTACGTGCAACGTTGTTTTAACCGTCCATCATATTTTAATTGACTGTCCTGCTTTTACTCAACATCGTCGTCAGTGCTTTTATCCTCTTTTTAGATTTCACGTTCCTTTTCATATTTCATTGCTTTTAAATGATAATGATCTTTTACCCATTTCATCAGTTTTACACTTCATTCATCAATGTGGGCCTTGCCACTCTATTGTAATTCTCAGATTTTTACTTTTCTTCTATATACCTATAATTTTATCTATATTCTACCTATATCCTATCATCTTGCTTTGTGCACTACCTGTTCTTTTCTTGTTTTTGTCCTTTTTAGCTAGGTAGTTAGTTTTCATTCCGTTTTCTTTTCTTTTCCTTTTTACCTTTCTTGGCGCAGCTTAGCCGCAGCTGCTTTTGCGCCATTAAACACCAACCAACCAACCATGTAGTAAAGAACATGAAAGCAATTAGTTTATGGAGGGTATGAAAAACTGGAGGCATAAACACCAAAGGATTACTGATCATGAAAATAACAAACACCACAATTATTGTGCAGAACTCACATTCTTAGTTCCAGACATAAAAACATTAAACAATTATTAAGAAACAAGGCTTTACCTGCAGATGAGAATTTTAATGACAAGGGAGATCACCCATCATGCAGCAATCAAAACAAAAACAAAACAAATTCATACCAAGAGCTTGTCCATTTCTCGACAAGCTCTTGGTATGAATTTCTTTTCATTGGTGCAAGATGGGCGATTTCCTTTTTCTTTAATATTCTCATCTGCATTTTGTTTCTTAATAAGCGTTTGCTTTACTGTGGCTTTTTGTTACAGCATATACATTGAAATTAATATTTAACTGACTTAGATAAATATTTACGTATTTCTAAAACAATGTGTTTCTAAAACAATGCTCTACCTTTGTTAAATAATTAAATTCTATCCTAAAGTATTGATGTTTCTTAACTGAACTTTATAATCATACTTTATTTCAAGGTTGCGATTGAACAAACTCAGATTTTTCGGTAAAATGGCTTCATATTCAATAGTTTTTTCCATTATGAAGAATATCAAGAATGCTCTGTTTCAAATTCAGCATTGGAATTGAAATTTCATTGTTTATATTTACCTCTTTTTCCCCCCTCCCCCCCCCCCCCCCCCCAAAAGAAAAAAAAAATCTCAGAGGTCGGCGGACCCCAAATTAAAAACGGCTGATTTTAAGGAAGCAGGTAAATAGTCTTAATGATACAGACTAGATTAAGGCTGTAGAAAGGATCTCATTCTCTTCCGCTACAATTTTACATTGCTAAAACGAATGTGAAAATAATATTGTCATTTCATCAGGAAGAAAAGATAATCAACCTTAACAGCAAATACTTATATCACATTTCTTTTTCTAAGCTTTAGCTGGGATATAATCATAGTAATATGATAGTAGATAGTATAACGGAAAATAGATTTAGGATTTTATAGTCAATAATTCTATAAAACCAACAAAGAAATATTAATTACGAACAGGAAGCAAAATATTCTCCTTCCCGAATATTGCAATCTTACAAAATGGCTTCAAAAGATTATAGTTTCCGGTTGTGCTTTTATTTTTATCTTACTTCCTTCTTTCCTTGAATTATATATGTATTGATTAAAAATTCCAGTTGACTTTTACAGGAAATAAACTTGTCTCTGTTTTTTACAACTGTAGTAATCTAATTGCCGATGAATTAGGACTAAATGCACACAACTGAATTTAAATTCATGTGAATCTAAAAGTGTAGAGCAATTTTCAAATGGTTTAAATAAACTCTGCAACTATTGATTAATTAAGCTTTGTTTCCTATTTATCAAATCTTAGTTCTTTTCCAGTGATATTTATAATCGCATAGCAGATACCATAGTTTGTAATGCCTCTAAATATGCATCGAAGAAAAACAAAGGGTTTGAGAAAAAAAAAACGCCAATAAACTATTAATAATTATAATTCAGTAATAGAAATAGGTTTCAAAGCATTCGCTATAATAAATAATTACAAATAAACTATTATACAGGGTTGCCAAAAAAAAAAAAAAAAAAAAAGGTGTTCAAAAGGTTGCCGAAATGATTGTAGATATAGTTAATGTATTTATTGTTCATGTAAGTAGTGTATGTGGCCTATTTTTTAACCAGCAATGTACTTATTCTGTTGAACAGGGGAATGCTGTTCCACTCAATTTTCAGCTTTACCGCATACAAGTGCTTGATTTGTCGGCGATCTCTACTTATTCTGTTTAGAGCACGGCCTTAACTTTAATGAAGAAATATTCCAGCAGGGTAGGGTAACGTATCACACAGATTGGGGCAATTTGAATGTCTTTATGTTCATTACTAAAGTGTACAATGCAGTGCTCTCATGTGTTCATTCATGTGATCCTTTTTTTCTGGGTCATTCTGTATTATTTATATTAATGTTCATAAGATGAGAAATTCATGATAAAAATATATATTTAAAAGGGTTAGCGAGACAAAAAGTTTGGGAATCGTTGATATATTGAATTGTTAAAGACCTAACAATGTTTTCAATATATACTTCAAATGATTTTAGATATATACAGTACCAAGTTTCTCTACATTTCAGTTAAAACACATTCAAGCAGTGCCGAGGTTAGGGTAGGGGTGCAGTTGCTTCTTTCTGTATATTCCAGTCGTTTAGAAAGATTGAGAAATTAGGAAGCAAAGGCTTTTCGCAATTCAATAAAATACCATATAATAATAATGCACCAAAGTAGTAAATGCTTAGTTGAGAGGGTACCAGTGAAAAATTTTGTCCCGGGGCGCCATTGATGACTCAAACTGACTCTATAGTCAAGTCATAAAATCGCTCCTCGCAAAATAGTTGCGTTAAACGAAAGGGGAACTTTTTGTTCATCAGCTTAAGTTTATTTCTGATTATAATTAAATTAACAAAATGATAGTCTACCTTCAAATACCTCGGAAATTAATTTGTTTAGAGTCTCTTGAAGGTCAATAATTATTTCATTTTTATGGACTACTTAAGCTATTATCACAATAGCAGCGATAACAGGATTCCTAAGTAAAGCTCTTCTTATTACAAAAAGGTCTCATATGCGTACCCAGGATTTTGGAATGGTAGGGATTATGATGTCGTTCAACCCAAAAAAAAAAAATGAAAAAAGAAAACGTTGTGTCTTTTCCCGGCTTGGTGAAGGGGATTACAGACAAAGCTCATATCGATCTTTTCACTGTTATTTGATGGCAGCAGAAGCCTTTAATATGAAAGCCTTACATTGGAACCCAACAATGTACTACAGGAACAGACAGAAGAAGAAATGGCCTTTTGCTTCTCTTTTGTTTCTTAAAGAACGCAAAATTTAATCCTGTAATTACATTAATAAGCTTGCAGGAAGATCCGGAGTCCTTATTTTGCCTATTGTGATCATTGGTTGGACTATTATTTACCGAGGGTGGGAGGGGAAGGGCTAATAGGGATGTAAATCCCATCCCATATCGCAGAATAAAATAGAAAAAATCCAGCATTCTTTACCTATTTTTTTTGGATAGAAAACCATCCGGAAAGTGAACATAAGATTTTTGTTTTGTTTTTTGATCGGCAAGAAGTATAATGACCTCCCCCCAGTTCTAAATTTCTGGTCACACTTCTGGATTGGACTGATATTATTAGAGATAATTCTATTTCTCTGACCGCTTATTAATGCCCTTACTGTTGTAATTGCAATAAATTAAGAATTTGCTATCCTCTTCCCATTACTGGACGTATTAAGATTTTCAAATATTTTAAGCATTCAATGTATTAGTTTCGATGTATCCGTCATCTTGGATAGCTCAAAATATCCGAAATTTGCTGCGAATCTTAAGCCTCTCAATGGTTGTAAATAAATGTAAGTTAATAATATATCCAAACATATCTGTACTGGGATGATTAAATATCTGGAATTCTTAACGCTTTCAGTGATTGAAAGCGAGTAATAACTTCCTAACTTATTGCAATGTAAAGCAGTGAGGACATTAAGATTTTTAAAGATGATACTGAATTACGACTGAAAAAAATATTAAAAGGGTAAAGAAGTACATGATTTATTTTATCGAAATAACCGTTTAATCAGGCATCTTGTTTTTCTTTGTAAGATTTCTATTACATTGATTTCATATATAAGTATTGTTTAAAAATATCAGTGAATAGCGTTGAATTTAAAAATATTAAAGTAATTTATAGTTATTATATTAATTTAACGTGCTGAATATTCAATTTAACCTAATTCAACCTAAACAACTTCAAATTACCTTTGAAAAATAGTTATTTATTGAAGACTACTTTTAGAGGATTTATTTACAACTAGCTTCTTATTACACTCTATCCCTTTTCAAGTACATCAAAGCCTTAAACTTATAAAGTATTAACCTAATAAAGGATCCTTTATCTCTTCCAGTCTATAATTCTTTAGATATAATACACATATTTCTATCACTTTAATATACTAAAATTAGAGACTATTACCATCTCATACTAAATAACTAACTTCTTTCCATAAACAGATGAATATCCAGTAAATTTTTAAAATCTTCTTGCCGTTCAAAAAACAAAACAAAAAAAATCCACTATTAAAATTTACCTCAAAACAACTCAACTCTCTCTTTCCAGTATTTAAATATACTGGATTCAATATGAACAAGGTTCACAAGATGGTCAGGTATGCAAAAGGAAGTCAATGCAGAACCTTATACCTTTCCAATCTCTTTTCGACTTGAATACACTGATAGTAGAACTGCATTGTAGATACCAAAATAACGAACACTCCCACTGTCCCGCTTCGGAACCATTGTGGAAAAAAAAACAAGATGGGTTATAATGTTCCTAGGAGCTGAATATATCGGACCACACTTTCATAATTACATGTTTCAGATTTTTTTTTCCTTTTTATCTGGAACGGAATATGCCGGTTGTAGACCTTCATAGATATCACCTAAATACTTGTAACTTCTAATGTCCTGCTCAGGAATCACTAAGAACTTGTGGTTTTATTGACGAACGGAAATGGAAATAATGAAGCCAGCCCTCGCAACCACTGCGTTTTTCCACCTTTACTCATAAACAGAATACATAGCATGCATGCCTGCATAGATACACCTAGAACTTCTACTGATATGTTCCGAAATTACTGTGGAAATTCCCCGTTGAATCATGGCGGACTCCCATTTGAACAGTTAGGGTTCCGAACCCAGATACTTTTACTTTCTTAATGGTAAGTAAACTACTGGAAAACTTCTGCTTCAGCTGAATAACACTCCATACACAAGAGAATTCTTTACAAGGAATTTTATAAACCGCACCTGGTGTTAAATGATCTTCTCTTCTGATTAAATTCTTACAGACATAATTTTTAATACCTTCTTATTTTGCAAAGAACTCTAAGGTTGAAAAGCTTAAGAATTCTGGTGAGGATAGAGTTGAAATGATTTTTACAACAAGCTGTCGCATGTGCATATTTATTACAATTAAAGCATCTCTGAACCGCAATACGAGGCATGTTTTTTAAGTAAGTACCGTTTTGCAATAAAACAAAAACTAGTAAAGATAGTTTCCAAATTTTTTTAATATTTTATTCCTGAAACATTAAGCTATTTTTCAACATAATTTCCTTGTTTGTTTAAACACGTATCACAGCGTTATATCAGTTTTTGTATATCGATGTCATAGCAATCAGCCGGCAAAGTGCGTAAAATGGTGAGATTGTTCAAAGATGGGTGTGGCAATGTTCATGATGAAACAAGATCGGGGCGACCTTCTGTAATCACAGATGATTTGGTACGCGCAGTTGATATCAAAATTCCTGCAGACAGGCGATGCAGGATTTCCATTTTGCAATTAGAAGTTCCACAAATGTGCTTCCTGAAAGAGTTTCTCGGTGGTAAACGGTTGAAAACAGACGAAGAAGGGAAAACAGCGGTTGAATCCTGGTTGTCTTCACCGGCGGCTGATTGCTATGACATCGATATACAAAAACTGATATAACGCTGTAATGCGTGTTTACACAAACAAGGAAATTATGTTGAAAAATAGCTTAATGTTTCAGGAATAAAATAAAAAAAAAAATTTGATACTATCTTTAATAGTTTTGGTTTTATTGCAAAACGGTACTTACTTAAAAAACATGCCTCGTATATTTTTGAAATGGAATGCATAAATATTCAAACAAAATACATCCTCTTTTCTAAAAAAAAAAGAGAATATATCTGGCGTAACAGATAAAAACTATTTCCTCTTGGCTGGGTTCTGACATAACCTGCCTGTGATAATCCTAGTCCCTTTAATCAAAATATCACTAGAGATCTTATTTTGAGGATCAACATTACTCTCAGAGACAATTTTTAGAACCTGGTTACCTTCAAAAGATACTGGTATACCTGTTAACTTAATTGTCTAGTTTCTATCTAGTTTCACTGATCCTTCAACATTACCTGAGGGTATTGCACAGGCTGGCGAGAAGCTGTTTCTGGCGATTTACCAAGCGCCAGTCCACGACAAAACCTCAACAAACTCCGGTACTTGGCTTTTTTGAGAGCATCGACGAAGCCGAAATCTGATATGGCAACTCTTACTCCTATCAGAGGAGCTTCGAATCAGCACTCGCTCAGAGTGAACCTACATATCGTTGTCAAATACTGTAAATAGATATTACAGTAATGAAACAAACAGTATTGTTTTCATTACAAATATCTATTTAAACTAAATACTTACGTTGGTCTTATTAATTTCTTACAGCTACAACAATGGCTTGGCAACCCCTTACCACCCACCCAATGGGGTTGGGCAGGGGAGACAATGGCATTCTACAGCCAGTGACAACCAACGATCCTATGGCACCTGACTCCTTTCTCAACACCATATTTTGCCGATGCACGAATGGGTGTGGGGTGCGCTGCAGGTGCCGGAAAGCAGGCATTGCCTGCTCTAGTGTCTGCGGCGTATGCTTCGGCTCGTGCACTAACAAAGCCCCCATAGAAGACACCGTCGACAGTGACGATAGTTTCGATTTCGAAGATAAATTGGACTTTGACAATTAATGTGAATTTCATATTAAGGAATATACGTACCATTTTTAACAACAAAACAAACATTTTTTCCAAATTGTCCATTGTCCCCCCTCCATATCTTCTTCAGTATACATCCCAGCAAAAACGTGTATAGGACCTTTTTTGTAGATAGTTTATGTAGATTACGGTAATTTAGTAGGCCTATATGGACATTTTTTTGCTATAGGATGCAGTCTTCTAGTTATTCACGAAAAAGTGAAAAAAGGGAGCTTTAAACCCCCACCCACCCCTTAGATTCACCCTCACCCATCATACTTTTAGTATGTTGTTCAGGACACCTTTCCCTACAACTGTGCCAAAATTGGCTTTTACACGAATTATTTCCCTTATTTTTCCTTCGTTGCCTGGACTACAAGGAGTATTCAGCTAACTCTACTCATACGGCTACTTTGACGTGACAGAAAATGACTAATGGAGATGGAACGGACCCCATATTTAAAGTTCTAAGAGTTTTGCACATTGACGGCAAATCCCTATCAGATTGGAGATACTAAGAGGACTAATAATCTACAGGAAATCCTTTTGATCGACGAAAACTAAAGTAAGTGCCTTTATTTATTTTTATAAGAGTGCAGCGATATCATGAAGTTTAGAATCGACTGATAACAAGGCATACCGACATACGAAGGATTTTTAGAGATTATTACAGTATTAATTACGCAGCTTTAACAGATACTTTTTGCAATCAACTGAATTTATTTCAAGTTATGACCATAAGTGATAACCGTCAAATTACTGTCTAACAGATGGATGTTGATGATCACGTTTGCATGAGAATTACGGAAAACACGAGATTTGGCCATTAGCCTCTTCAGCAAGTCTCAAAGAAATTTCGTTTTTTCAATGTCTGGCACTATGAAATTGCTACCTAATGAATTTATTGTTTGTTTATTGACTGTTTTCAATTTATGAAAACTATATTAAAATGTAGTAAAAGTCTCATGCATTTCTCCGTATTATAATTCATTTAAATATTTCAATATTTTGTGAGAAGACATGGATAGAGGCTATTCTTGCATAAATTACGTGAAATCACGAAAATACGAGATCGTCAAAATCCATCTGTTAGACTTTAGTTTTGCTTCGGTTTGAGTTTAACGTTTTGTGTGACTAAATTGACTTTACAAAGTTTAGATAATAAATATTGTTTTCTATTAATGTGAATTTAAACAAGGAACAGTCAAACATAATGTGCGACGATTAAGTACTTTTAAATATAATTAAAAAGAAATTTCGAACATTAGTGGATATAATAGAACATTGAACTTTGTAAATCGATGATGATTATCTGAGTGATAATATTCATCATTAAGATTGGATAACAGTCATTCTCAAGTTTAGAAGTATTAACTCTTTATCATTATCTGAGACATCTGCTGAACTATGAATTAAATAGAAAGTTAATGAATTGAGTAATATACACCATTTCGATTAAATATTTTCTGTTTATTTTCATACTTATGAAATAAATATATATACAACTGCGTTTTTGAGATTCAGTGACAAAGATTTGTTTACCCTTATCATTAGTTACATCAATTATTATACAAGAACTTAATTAATCAGATATTAGAATTTTTTCCTTAGAGGTAATATTTAGAACATCTATCTTTTTTAATTGTCCTTCCACTTTCTTTTTCTGAATTAAATTAAAACATTTTAAAATAATGTCTTCCTTTCTGATTGTAAGCTTCTCCTTAAAAAGCCCAAGCTGTTGATGGGAGTTTAAAGCTTGGGCTTTTTAAGTTTTTAACCAAGACTTATATAACGTTTCTTCAGAACCTTCCTGTCCCCCACTATCCTGAAGAGAAACTTTAATGTTGAATTCAGTGTTAAATTTAACTTCTTTCCATCTGAACTTCCTCTAAATTCATTATTATCTACATTTGCAATAATAATACCATTTTAAACTATTCAACCAAAGAAAATATTTTGTAGAGAAAAATTTTCAAATTTTGTTGTTCTTTCACAAGAGCTAATTCCTTAGAGCCTTTAAAATTCTCCATCTCTTTATTTCCATTTCTTTATTCTTATGAAACAATGAAGTAAATATTTGGGATATGTCCAGAAGAGAATTAGAAACATCCTTCTGGCCTTCTTTAGTGAAGACGATCTTGGTTTTTTTCCTCTCTGGTGGTGGCATAAAATCATTGATCATCTCTAAAGAAGTTGATTCATCCTATTTTCCTAATGAAGAATGAGGAGACAACTGTCTTTTTCTTTTCTCTGAGTGGATCAAATTAGGTCTCTCCCAATCTTAAACATCCTCACTGTTACTATTTTTACCATGTTATTATAATTTTTGATTCATATTATAATCCAGGACAATTTGAACAATATTTCTTTTACGTTCTTCAATTAAACCTCTGTCTGTCTGCGTTTAATCTTGAATCATATTCTCAACTTCCAATCTCACTTCATCTCTAATATTTAGTCTAATTTCTTTCCTTTTTGCTTCCTTTATAATTTGATTTTCACTCAGATCATCTTGCAACTGTATTTTATAATGCTTTTTAATGCGATTCTCAATAATGTTTCTCTTAAATTTCATCTGCTCCTCCACTCTACATTTAAATTCATCTTCAACCCCAAAAATAGCAAAAAAATCTCTCGGAGCAGAGAACAGCAGATATAGCCTTCACAGGCAGTACCAAAAGCCACCACCAAATGGAGCTACGCTCACCAACTCCACCACTTCACTTCAAGATCCAAAGGAGTTAGTTTGTCAAAGAATAGATTATATAAACTCACCAAACTTTACAAAAGGAGTCTTGGGGGACCTTAACAAACCAGGGAACAACAAGAACTGTCACTATGACTTCACAAAGTAGCTAGAAAAACGAAAAATCGGGACTCCCAAAATGGTTTCAATATTCTTGGCCATCTGGTGACGGCTCCAACCAGACATGGAGATACTATCTCTCTTAAAATATTTAAAGCAGTAATTCAGGAATTGTTCAAAAAAGTAGATTGGAAGAAAAGAGGCATCAATTTTAACGGTGACTATTTAAATCATGTTCGATTGCAGCTGATGTAATTGTCCTAGCTAAAGACGCTACGGAATTGGAATTGATGATACAAGAACTTCCCAATGAAAGTTTAAAAGTTGGATTAAAGCTAAGAAAACAAAGATTATGTTTAATAGATTTGTTAATAGGTAACCAATTAAAGTTGGCATTTCTGAATTACAGGAGGTTAGCAGCTATATGTATCTTGGACAACAAATTAGTATGGACGAAAGCATTATGCCAGAAATTAACTGTAGAATCAAACTTGGATGGAATGCCTTTGACCGAAATACTGTAATAATGAAAGGAGCAATGCCTCTAAGTTTAAAGAGAAAATTTTTTAACCAATGTATATTACCAGTTCTAACATACGGAGCAGACACGTGGACGTTGACCAAAACTGCACACAACTCAAAAAAGCATGGAAAGATGTATGTTAAGAATTACGCGACGTGACCGTAAAAGAAATGTAGCACTATAAAGCAATAAATGTATGTAAATGTAAAAGCTCGCCAGGTGGTGTTGTTGACAACTGGTCGTTCACGGGTGAGGAAAACGCATACTGTTTTAAAATATCACGCAACCAGATAGGTGGCGGTGATGCAGCGTGGTTTTCGCACCAAAGTTCAGAATGACCCACCTGCGAAGAATTCCATTCGTAAATGGTACGATCAATTTAAGCGATCAGGTTGCATTATATTCTAAAACACAGTATGCGTTTTTCTCACCTGTGAATGCCCAGTTGTCAACAACACCACCTGGCGAAAGACGCAACAGCCAATTACCCACTGCTTTCGCGTTAGCCAGGACTGCATACTTCAGGTTTCCAGTTGCAATTAATTTGTTCGGGTTTCCAGTTGTAATTAATGTAGGTCATAGTTCACAGTTCTGAGATATACAAAAAAAAACTTGAACTTGTGCTCTATTCAACTGTATCATTCGTCGCATTATAACTGCAGTAGCACTTTTACAGGAAATTTTTGAAATCGTTCAAAACATTTGTAATCACCCTGTATATACAAAACGCAAATTGAATATAAAAGTTTCTAAACAATTGTATAACAAGTTTATGGAAGATTGAGGAGCCTTTGGGCGGCTTTTCGATGCCGGATCAAAAAGCCGTCCAAAGACTCCTCAATCTTTCATAAAATTAGCAAACATAAACAACAAAACGGGATCTTATTTTCTCACGAAAATTTTCGTGCCCCCTTTCTTTTCGCCCTTTCTCTTATTTCTGTGAGCGACTGTTTTCGACGACCACTAATTCCTTGCGATGTAGTTCGCTGTGGCTGAACTTCCTCACAGCTTTCTTTACCTTTTCTTTTAAAAACAAATGCTATATTCAGATAACTTTCATTCTTTTGCAAAACCTTTTCTTCTCGAATCGTCAAACTTTGCATAAACTTTACTGCAAAAACGACTGCACTCCTTTTGAAGTCGGGGCGATCACTTTCAACTGTGCATCACTATCAATTTCTATTCCAGTACCGAACTAAGTAGAGCAGTAGATGTTCAGTTTGGACTTTGCCAAACTTTTGTCGCAGAGCTTTGTCGCAGAATATCGAAAGTTGCTTTCTTGTTAACATTTTATTCATTGTGGGACATCTGGAAAGGAAATAAAAAATGATTATTTCCACTGCAAAAATATCAAAAAATAATTTTACTAACACCCACTGAGATATACATGGTAGATATGAAATAAAGCAAATTTATATGGTTAAATATTATAGGAAGGTGTTTGTACCAATCTCTTCTAAAAAAAAAAAAAAAAGAAAAGATTCTGGCAGACGGGTATCGAACTGTCCTTTCCTTTTCCATGAAGTGCCCTCTTCATGGCCGTTATGACCTGCTTGCAACGTGAAGAAGGCCGGTGCCGAGCATGGTGATAAAACATCTGGAGACAATTTCCCCAAACTCAAACTTAGGCTCTGAAACAGAGATGAGACTGGGAAACGAATTGAAAGGAGAAATAGTAGCTTAAGAAATTCTTAGGCAAAGAAATTGAACATGTTGATGAATTAAAAATCATAAGAATTAAAGAATTAATTAAGAAGAATTAAAAATCATCATAAAGTTAGAACGAACTGCAGAGATTAAGGTTTTAGAAGGACAAACATTTTCATAAATTCTGCCCAATTTTCAGCTGCGCCACCATCCGAGAGAACATTATTGCCATGGGAACGGAAGACTTGTACATAAGGTTCCGTGAAGGATTCACATCGAACGAGAAGACCGTCAACATGTTTGGAAACATGTACTGTTGTTATGGAAAAATCCTTAATATGATTTCTCGTAAAGTCGACTCTCAAGCGTGCTGACGAATTCGATATTCCCCAGTCAACCATGAGAGACCACATGTGAAAGAAATTGCAGATTGCTGTGCGCAATGCCTTCACGATTGTGATGCCACAAATGCTACGGAAAATGAATATTCAGACCTTTAGATGCACCCGTCTGTGCAGAGACCATGGAGGAGTGCATATAGATGTTTTGGATCCATAATAGACACATCAATTCATTACAAATCCATTTCACTGACAGAAGTATGTGGACTTTTCTCCCACTCTCTTAAATACGAACAAAAATATGATGACTACCTGAGATCGTTACAAACCTTAGAAAAAATTACTTTCATTGAAAAAGAATTATTTCAATAATAATTCCTGAAAATACCCCATACCTACGATATTTAGGCCTCTGAACACGATAGGGAAATCCGTTTGCCAATCCGACCTTCCGTTTCGGAATTGTTAGGGGTGGACAGAAAGGGACGGACTGACGGACAGGACAAACGCAATAGCTACCGATTTTGTTCGCTATCACAATAGCTCGCAAATCGGTCGCTAAAACTTAAATATTCACTTAATTGCAGAGCGAAATGTAACGAAATGCTGGTGATATCACAACAGACTGTTACCATCTGGACACCGAATAGCTAGTTTCATGACATAAAAGTGTACGAGCTTTCACGTCACAGAGTTTCATGTCACAGAAGTGTCTATATATTTTGTTTAGATTTCAGAAAGCCACATTCACAGAACTGAATATACAGTACGACAGATCCTACAAAAAGATAGATCCTATAAATAACAGGAAATATAATATTAACTGAAGTCAGATTCTGTAATATTTAGCTATTTCATACGCTTAGAGCAGCCGTTCCTGTAGATTTGTATTCGGTAAATAACTTACCTCGTGAACTTTCTGATCTATTACAAATCAAAGGCAATCCCAAGATATGTCAAGATGCACATGAATAATCTCACAGGAATATGAAACAATTGAACTACGCAACAATCGCGTTCGTGTAAAGATAAAACTCGCATGATACGAAGGGGTATCCATTGTTGAACAACAATCGGGCGTGCAGTTGCAGTTGTTTTTCGTGAAGGACTAATGTTTGGTAATGTCGAAGGAAGAAGAACGAAAACATGGCAAAGATGACGACAGATATGGAAACGTTCAGAAGTCCGATTAGCTGAAAGATACGAGGGAATCACGAAGTTAAACATTCCTCGCTTCTGGCAATAAGTGTGGTTTAACGGATAGAAGTTCGACCAAAGTGAGAAAGGTTTTAAGTGTGAATCCAGTTCCAAGGATCGTCTACGATGGGATTCGGAAGGCAACGAATCTGAAGACAACGTCGACCAGGTATTGAAAGTCGTTCAACGTAGGACGTTTAGACGTAGGACGATAGAACTTCGGAATACAGTAAGTGACCTTTGCTTCTTTATCACACGGACGGGAACATTGAAACATGAACATAGTTGTCATCTGATTTCTTCAAGACGTACAGAAAGATAGACATTAGTAATGTTTACGAAGATAAAGATTTAAGGAAATAATCCAAGTGAGCATAGAATTAATACATACAAACTTTTCCAGTTATCACATTTGAGAAGAATGTCTAGGAAGGCTTTAAATGGGTAACTCAGAAAGACGTAGAAACATACAAGTGAAACAGTCTTAATTATTCTCATGTAAAAGAAGTTAAAACTGAATATATTTAGATTCGTTTTATCAATACGCCTTTGTTTTCTTTTCTACAAATTACGTACACCATAAAAGTTATCTTTAGCTTGTTATACGATCACTCTCTGCTGGAGAAAAGGTTTCAAAAACATCTCCCTTACATGTATCAGACAGCATTAAGTTACAACCGCTATTCATCGTCATAGTACATAATGGTTATGGCCCCCAGCGACGATTCCAATGCGCATAGTCCATGATGGTCATGGGACCAGAAACGATTCCACTGAGCATCGTAGAAAGAGGTTATATCGTATAACAACCCTATTGCACCGTGTAACTAAGATTTGTCATTAAGAAAATGGCTGGCATTATCCTCAAGTTTGACGGAGGAAATTATGCAAAATGGCGAATGCACATTAAGTCTCACTTGCAACGTGATGGACTGTGGGATGTTGCAAACACTCCATTAAGCGACATCAAAAGCATGGAAGATGCACCTATTAAGTATAAACTCCTGAACAAAGCGCAAAAGGCGATAGGTAGGATAAGTGAATCCTTGGAGGATAATTATCGCATGCTAATACAGGATATAGATGATCCACACCAGTTATTGACGGTTATCGAGAAAAAATACAACGTGGTTGATTATCTGAAAGTAACCGATCTTAAGCGAGATCTTTTCACTATGACAAAATTGCAATCCGATGTTAACTTGCCGGAGCATCTCTTAAAGGTTAAACTTCTGGCGAAAGAAATAACTTCCAGAGGTGGTAGTGTACCTGATCACGAGGTTAGCTGGCTGCTGTTGTCAGGTCTCCCTAAAGAGTACGACTCATGTGCGCAGAATATTATGTCCAAACACGAGAGTGAGAACTATAATTCTGAGAGAGTCATAGAGAGCATATTGGCAGAGTACAACAGAAAACACAGCAACATACGACATGAAACTGGTCAGGAAGAAAGCTTCAAGGCAGAGCATAAAGCACTTCCGGTAGCAACAGGAAAAGCCAAGAAAGACTCAAGAACCTGTTTCAATTGCGGCAAGAAGGGGCATATTGCCAGAGATTGCAAAAAGAAAAAGAAATCTGGTGATCATAGTGACAAAATGAGCCAGGAAAAACATAAGGTGGAAAAACATTTTTCTGGAGTAGTCGTGATGTATGGAGAACGCAAAGAGACTCACAAGAAATCAACATGGCTTATAGACAGTGCTTGTAGCAATCACATTTGTAATGATCAGTGTTGGTTTAAGTCTTACGAGGAACTCAAAAGTCCTATATTGATTTATGGTGTTTCAGATGAGCCAGTAGAGGCCATAGGCAAAGGGATCGTTCAATTTAAAGTTAACCTATTGAAAGGACGACCTCAAGTTAGAGAATTGACTAATACTTTCTATGTACCGAAAATACCAGTCAATTTGATATCTGCAGGGACGCTCGATGCGAAAGGATGTGATCAACAGATCAGGAATGATAAGCATACAGTAAAAGACCCATACGGGAATATCTTCCTGATAGGTGAAAGGAAAAACAACGTGTATCAAGTGAATTGTTTTCCCACTGAAGTCGGATCAAAGTGCTACTTCAACGAAACGAAACACGACAAGTATCTCTTATCGCACGCCAGGCTGGGGCACATATCCCCGAACAAAATGAAGATAATTCAGACTAAAGGTTGTCTAAAAGGATTGGAAAATGTCACCATACCTAAAAAGGAAAAGGACACTTTTTGTGATAGTTGCAAGAAGGGTAAAATGACCAACATCAGTCATAAGAAAATCAAGAGTTTAAGATCAACTCATCCGCTTGAGTACATATACACAGATCTATGCGGCCCTATGGAAACATCGAATGGGAAGAAAGCGTACATTCTTACTTTCATCGATGATTATACTCGGCGTAGCTTTGTGGACATCATTGAAAGCAAAGACGCGGTATTTGAGAAAATAAAGTCGTTTACAGCTTATGCAGAAAGATCTAGTGGGCAGAAGATCAAGCACATACTCTCTGATCAAGGGTCTGAATATATCAACAAAGAAGTAACAAATTTTGTTAAAGAGAAGGGAATCAAGTTTCAACATTCGTCTGCATACCAACCGCAGCAGAACGGCATAGCGGAGAGATATAATAGATCGTTATTGGAGATAGCTAGAACCGTTCTTATCGATGCAGATTTACCTATTAAGTTCTGGACGTACGCAATCAGATGCGCCAATTACATTCTGAATAGAACTCCACACCAGAGTATAGATTTTGAGATACCGATATCACGATGGTACGGAAGTAGTGAACCCCCAAGCATAAAACACATGAAGAAGTTTGGGAGCCTAGTCTACTTGAAGAAGCCGAAGATTAAAGTGAAGAACAAATTTGACTCAAGAGTACATCAAGGGATATTCTTGGGCTATTCAACCTCAACAAGAGGATACATTGTGTACAACGTTGATGAAGACAAAGTAGTGGAAACACGGAATGTTCAGGTAAACGAAAATCGCAGAGGCAGCGATGTTCTAAAAGGATTTAAGGACAGAAGAGAAGATGCCTACGATTTAAATCAGTTGACCAAGAGAGTCGATGATTCGGACGCAAGTTCTTCAGAGGACGAAGAAGCTTCGAAAAAAGAAGAAGTTTTAAGTGATGGACCTGATAGTGAAAGTTCCAGTTCATCAAAGATTGAATCAGATCATGATCCAGATGACTCGGATGAAGACAAGTCACAAGAAGAAGAGCAGAACAACTACTTCAAGCTACGAAGTAGGCAAGTAAAGTTAAATCCCAAAATAAGTATAAATGTACAAGAATGTGAAAGTATACCTTCAAGTTATGCGGAAGCCATTCGCGGAAGAAGTGGACCAAAGTGGTTAGAGGCGATAAAGGAAGAGTTAATCAACCTTGAACAACATGATTCGTGGATCGAATCAGAACTTCCTGATTATGCCAATCCATTGTCCTCGAAATGGATATTTCGTGTCAAGAAAGATAGTAAAGGCAACATTGTGAAGTACAAAGCACGTTTGGTGATTAACGGATTTATGCAGAGGAAGGGAGTGAACTATAGTAATACATATTCACCTACACCTAGCATGACTATAATTCGTATGTTCCTAGCTCTCGCCGTGCAAAATGATTATTGCATACACCAATGTGACGTTAAGGGAGCCTATCTAAACGGACAGATTGATCATGATATATACATTGAAGTGCCAGAAGGCGTATTCCTGAAAGATCCCAAGTGCAATGGACTAAAACTCATGAAGTCAGTTTACGGACTTAAACAGGCAGGCCGGAATTGGTACGAGACCATGCGGAACAAACTAACCCAAAATGGATTCAAAGTGACAAGGTCAGAGCCGTGCATATTTACTTATCAGAATGGAAGAAATGATATGTACTTCTTGTTATTTTATGTCGATGACATCCTCATTATGGGAAGATCAAGCGCCATCGTTGAAAAGATCAAAGCAACCCTAGATAATTTGTTCAAAATCAAGGATTTGGGTGTTGTTAAAGAATATTTGGGAATGGACATCAAGTATGATAAAGTTCGAAAAAGAATCAGCGTTTCGCAGAAACAATTCGTCCAAGAACTGTTGAATAAGTTCCAGATGAATGACTGTAAGCCCGTGAGTACACCTTTACTAGAAGGATCAAGTCTGAAGCAAGAAAGAGAGGATAAGAAAGATAAGTTGGGAAAGGAAGATCACCTCAGATATAGAAGCATTGTGGGAAGCATCAGTTATCTTAGTAATGTGAGCCGCCCTGATATCACCTATGCAGTCAATCGGTGTTCGGAAGTACTCAACTCACCAACGAACCTCGACATGCAGAATGCAAAGAGAATTCTGCGATACCTCCATGGAACCGAAAGTTACAAGTTAATATTTTCGAAGGGAGAGGACAGAATGGAAGCATACAGTGATGCAAGCTTCGCCGACAGATCTAAAGGAAGATCAACATCAGGAAGCGTAATCTTTTTGGGCAACAGTTTAATTTCATGGAAGTGTAAGAAACAAAGCATTGTAGCTCAAAGTACACAAGAGAGCGAACTGATTTCATCTAGCGAATGCGCAAGAGAAATAATAAGTATTAAAACGACGTTATCTGAGTTACATTTTACAAAGTATACGAAAGAAAGTGTAACATTGTATTGTGACAATCAACCCACGCTAAAGTTGATTGAAAACCAGTTCCAGACTACAGGCAGCAAACATATTAAACTTAAGTATTACATCATCCAAGATTATGTGGATAGAAGGGAGATAGAGCTTAAGTATGTGTGCAGCGAAGAAAATGGAGCAGACTTGTTAACTAAAGTTGTGAGTCAAGCAAGATTAAAGTATTTAGTTAGATGTTTGAAAGTAATTGACATCGATACTAAATGTTGAGTTATTCATTTTATTGATTGACAGACTCTTTGAATTGGAAGGGAGAATTGTAGATTTGTATTCGGGAAATAACTTACCTCATGAACTTTCTGATC
>JAFIDM010000003.1:20814336-20827118 GCA_023159025.1 Thereuonema tuberculata | reverse complement strand
AACTATTGTAAAAAGAATAAAGAATGGTCTTTTATATGGTGCACTTTGATTCTGTTTTTTATTTTAATTAGAGATATGTTATTCCTTTGTAATGATATAGGATTACATTTACTGCAAATGTTTGCAATAATTGTATCTTATTGGCCATAATTATACTACTTTTTAATCCTCAAACATATGTTATTAAGTTTCCCTCATATATGTCTAGTAGTTTCTAAATTATTTATTTGTTAATGTACATGGAAATAAAATTTACAATTACACATTAATTTTTCATATGGAAATAGTATGTAATGATTTATTCTTGAGTGAGAGTTAGAATATATTACATTTTGTAAAACTTCAACTTTTGATTAATTTTTGTATCATAGTTTGTATTTCTGTGATAGTTGGATGAAGCCAACAATCTACACATTACTTAAGTGCAGAATCAACAAATTATTTTTGATGCATATATTACTTGTAAAACAAAATATATATTGGAATATAGTAATGTATGCTGGTAATAATGATTGTTCCAAATAATGTACATTTATTTGTTATAAATAATTCTAAATGATTTATAAAGTTTTTGTTTGTAACATATTTATACTTGTATGAATAGACTATGTTCATTGTTACTTCTGGATGATTGGTTTTTAGTTCTTAAACCAATAGTTGTTTTAAATAAACTGTTCTTTCTTTCCTTTCATGGTAATAGGCTTGTTGTTCTTTTTTTTTTTTTAATTTCCATGTTAACTGAGGAATGTTTGATGTAGTAAGAATACAGTATAATATACTGACATAATAATTCATATCTGCTTCTTACATCTGCAGTACAAAGAAATTAAGAATGGCTGCTTAAAACAACTGAATTACACTTTGTAATTTTATTAATTTAATAAACAAATGTACATGTTGAACAGTTTAAAATATATTGACAATCATCTTTATCAATATTTCATGTATTGGATTGAACAAGCAAATCAATGAATGGTGTCTGCATTTGCAGTAGATATCAGTTTAGAAATTAGTAATATTCTCATACAGATTTATGAAACCATCATTTCTAATGGATAAATTTTGATTGTTCTAATTCATGAATTTATATTGCTTGTCTTCTTATATTTATTGTGAAATTGTCAATTGCTTTTCTGTGGTAATTGTTCATGTTACATGGAAACAAAACATTTGTTGTTTTTTTGCTTTCAAAACTGATTAATACATTTGTTTACTTCTACAATTTGGCTATGCTTAGCTATGCATAGAAGTCATAGGTAATTTGGTTAACTCTTCAAATGAAACAATCAAACATCATTCATAATATATCTCAGAAATATTTTTTTAAACTTCGTAAAATGAATATTTCACAGTTTGTCTCTATTACAAAATCAGATAATCATACATTATATATATATAGTTTCATACTGAAACATAGATATTGTTTCCTTGCAGTTTTAATACAAAAAAGGATGTGGTTTAGCATATTAATCCCATACAATTATATAGTGAGAGCTGAAAAAAAATCAGACAGTATGTTTCTTTTTCAAGTATACACAATCTGTATGTCAAGTCCAACCAAAGTTACTGCAATCTCATATAACAGCACAATACAACATCAATCATAAGTTTTCCTTTACATAAAAAAAACATGAAATTCAACAGTAGAAAGTTTATCCCGAATTTTAATAATTTGCCTATTTATTTCCAAACCCCTTTCAAATTAATATCAAAGAAATGAATATACTACAAGTTGGTTTCTACTAAGTGCAGAGTATGAAATAATTAGTGTAGACATAATTCGTCATGTCTATCATCTCAGCTTGTATGAATTCTTTTGACCCAAAGCACATCGCCAATTCAAATTTTTATTTATTTTACAACTTTACAGACATTCTGTAATCAATCAATTATTCGTTTTATATCAATACTGTATCCGTCAAATGACAACTCGTTCTGGCATTGCAGCAATGAAATTGTTTCACACCGTCCAAGACGATTTTTTTTTTTTTACATAAATTAAATGAACATGCAATATACGAATTCAAATGTTCATATTTTAATCAAATGCTGCGATTAAATGTCAATTATACTACATTCTAAACTACTTGTTAATACAAATATAGAAATTTAACTTACCATTTGTGAAGGCTCGTGAAACACCATGAGTATTGCTCGTCTCCATCCGTTCGCAGCTGATTGAAAGGTCCCATCGGAAGAGGCAGGGGATCGGCTGTACAATATTAGCAACTGCCATTAATTTTTCTGTAATTGACGTAGCATCAGCTTGGCAAATCCCTGCTTCAGTTTTATACTGCTCTTTGGTTTCCTGCGCTTTCTATAATTTTGCTCTTCTCTTTAAAATATATGATGCCTTCGACGCCGATTGACTCTCTTTTCACCGCAGCAGCACTATTTAAAATTGCCTTCAATTACAGTCCATGCCGCTCTTTTTTCTTTACGGGAAAGATGGTCCGTTCTTTTATTTTCGATTACAGCCACAAATTTCCCCACAATATATTTACTAAATGTTTATCTTCTTCTGTGAAATTCGACCCGCATGTGTTTTTTGTTTTCAATCTTGGCGTCCATGTTTAATTTCGAGTTTGCACATGCGCCAGTGAATCAGATGATGTCAACATGTTGTTAACCAATCACAGTCAATTTTAGAAACACTTTCGATTTAACACCGACCATCAGTAAATGACTGCAACTTTTTCAATGGTGCACAGCTTTCCGACTTATCCAAGCGATAGTGAATAACCGTCAATTAACTGATAACTGCTCTCTTTTGTGTTGGTGCACTCGGCCCTAAGTCGTATAATTCAAGCGATCTCTCACTTACCATAATAATAACAATATAACCTCGATATTTTCTGTTGTAAATTAATTGCCCTCAACATCAAAGATCATTAAAGAAATTCACAAGGGAAAGATTCAATGGAATATTATTCGGAGACCTAGAGATAAGAAATTTCTCTTGGATATTTAAGAGTTGCTCTGTTGAATTTTCAACTCACAGCCTTTGTGAAACAATATTGTTTTTGTTTTCTGTTATCTGATTCTCGTCATTGCCTTGGTAATAAAACCTAGAAACTTGCACTAATCTATTCTATTTATAAATTTTCTAAAGGGAATAAAAGCATCCGGAAAACCATACGAAAATATCTACTTCAGAATTGAAACGTACTTCTGAAAGAACTTTCAATAAAAGTACTTTCAATAAAATGTTATACCATAATTTTTTTCTTTTTCTTTTAAATCGTGAAAACGATTAAATGATAACTACAAACAAACAAAACTTTTTAACACAAGTGTTAAAAAGGCAATGTGTAATTCAGCTATTAAATTTTAATTATAGATTTTGTTTTATTGATAAGTTGTAATGAAACAAAGATAGTATTATTGCAGATAATACAGTTTTATGCTAAGAGATGAGATTGTTTTTCATGTTAAAGTTTTTTGTTATGAAAACAATCACCATGAGGTCGTGTATATATATTGTTTTGAGTTATGTGTGTAGTGTTTGGTCTGTGTGATGGAAGGTAGATAGAACTGCGAAGAAGAATGAAGAAAGAAGATATGGAGTTGCAGAATTTAGACTGGATAAATTTTGTGGACTCATTTAGGAAGAGAGTCTATATTTAAAAATTCTTCTAGCAGAGCGCTGAGTATCTTAATACCAATCTGGAAACTAGGGTTACGTTAAACTTAGTGAAAGTTGAAGTCATGCAGTGTTCGATATCAACGTATTCTGATCAAGAAGGATAGTCAACTGAATGTTACCAGATGTAGGTTGAATTGTTTCATTCAGTACAGTGATAACTACAATGAAGATAAAGTAAGTGATTATCTTTTTGTAAATTTTGAAGTATTTGATTATCTTTTCTCGTTAGTGATCAGAAATACTTGGGACTTCATATAAAGTTATAGTGTATTACGAAGAACATTCTTATTCGTTAGTATTTCATACAGTTCATCGAGGATACTAGAAATATAGAAATTAAGAAATACTGCAATTCAAATCTCAATGATAAGATTATTGACTTTGCTGAAAAATGAACTTTAATGAAATGAAGCATAATTTTGTTTGATAGACTAATTTTATTAAATATATTATAAAGACTGTCTTTTTGATTATTACAGTGAAAAGAACTATTAAGAAGTTGTTATAACTTAAAACAAATAATATTGATTGAAAGTAACTGTTATTTAGTAATTTTTTTATGTGAAATCTTAGTGTATATCAACTAATGATGAAAAGTAAACTATTCTAATAACTATCATAATGAAGGAGTTCATGAACATATTTTTTATGGCAGTAATATCCAACACATCAATCACTATTTTCTGCTACAACTAAAAATAGTATCTGTATCATACTGTTATAGTACTAGAGGAAAGTGATCATATTTCGGATGGTGTCTTAATTTCGGATAGCGTGATAAATCGCATACCGGTCAGCAGATTGCATTAGTGTCTACCATGAGCAGAAGCTCTGGCCACCATATGTATTCTGTCTTGTCGTCGTGAGCCTTTGATCTGCATGTACGCAACAATAAATAATTTAAAAATATTATAAAAAGTGAATTATTAAAGATGCCAACTTCGAACACAGCTGGAGCGCAAGTGGTAAGTTCTAATAATTTGTTTTAAAGTGTATAATGACGTTCATAAAATATCGTTTAAATGGCAAGTCGCATCGTTGTGTATGATTTTAAGGTTAGTTTCAAATGTTGATTCAAAAATATTTGTCATAGCATCCTAATTTCGGATAGTCAATGGTGCCTAATTTCGGATATCCGTTTGCTATAGAAAGCACCCCTAAAGGCTGAAGTTCGTGTAGAAGAAATAACGGTAGACAGCCACATAGAACCTCTTGTATCCCTCTTCTATCTTTACAGGATTTAAAAATAAGGCTAAATTTATTTGCGCAGAATGTCTTGAATAAACATATTGATATTTTTATTTTTGTATTCCTTTCATTATTTTTAATGCATAATGTCGTTAATTTTATTAGAATGTCATAAAGTCATTACTCAAATAAATAACTTACTGTATTTGCATTGTATGTTTCATTTAATTATATTATCATAATTATTACCCTGAAATTCTTAGGTATCCGAAATTAAGACCCCTTTTGCCTCACAACAAAAACAGCAATGTTTTGCAAAAAAAATAATTAAACTATCTATTTTTTATAATGGATATTTACCAGTTCGGGATCTAAAATTATGTTATTTATAGAAGAAAACAAAGTAAAATTCTTAACCAAAACTTCAATATTTTAAATTCTTTAGATTAAAAACAAAATGGTATCCGAAATATGGTCACGTTCCTCTACTATAAACATTAGTTAAATATACAAATTTGTATTTAATTTTTTTACATGTTTTTTTCAAATTTCATTCTCATGAATACAAATAGTAAGAAGTTTTCATTTAAAAAAAATATTAATCGTATTATGTAAGTAATTTGTGTTGCTTAAGATGCTTAAATAAATCCAGTCTGAAGGTTCTAATGTTTTTTATCAGAATTTTTGTCGACAACTCTTCATAAAGATTTCAGAAATAAAAATTAAATCGTCTCAATCACATTCCAAGTTTTAAGATCTAACGGTTTCAAAAAATATGAGGAGGCAGAGGACACAGACTGATTGATATGCTGATCCTCACTTTCTTTGGAAAATAAGCTAAAAATGATGAAAAATCTAGCAAATCTCAACTGAAATTACGATATCGCTAAGTAAAAACATTTCTTAGTATTTTATACTAATTAAAATAAATAAATAATCTAAACCTGTTCTTTTAATTAAACCCAAATGTCAACAATATCTTATTTTATTTAAAACTCTACAAAAATGTAAAAAAAGAATGTATTAAATTACACCAGAGAAATACTGCCCGAGCTCGTGTCAACTTCAGGAGAATGAGATAAAATTTCAAATCACTAAATACTGTAAAATGGAAAATTTTTTTCTTGCAGGATCACCCCTTAATGAAAAAATATTCAATAAATTAAAAATAAAAAGTTACATCTGTTTGTTATTAAACAACATGCTGGTATTTCAAACCCAGTGAATAGATCCTATTTGAAGTTTTAGGAGCTGGAGTGGTGGTGGTGGTGGTGGGGGGGGGCAACACAGACACACACACACTAATTGATGTTATGAGCTTCACTTTCCTAGGAAATTAGACTAAAAATCAGAATGTAATAAATGAAAATTGCTGAAAAATATTCCCTTCAATTTTTAAGTACCATCGATGGATAAGGCGTCTTATTATTTTTAAGATAGAAAGGCACTAATAAATTGTCTTTACATAAGTTGGTTCCTTGAAGTTGATGCGGAAACCAAACCCTAATTAGACTTTTCCAAAGTTTTAAGTGTGTTTGCAACGTTGTTGTGGCGTTTGATGATAATTAAGCTGTTGTAATTAATTCATTGAGACACGTTGATGTTATTACGAAGATCCCAACAATCCTAGAGAATGAAAGTTGGCAATGCAACTTCCTCACATTAACATACTCGCATATGATGCCAAAAGCATTTTATAGTTGCAATGTCTTTATTGATCTCACAGAACATTCAATCTCAAATGGAAATTCAGGATCTCATCATTTAACTTCAAGACAGCAAAAACCTTCGCTTTACTGAAAATCGAAATAATAATAAGATTATTATAAGATTATTATTCAAATTTTATTTGAAAAGTTTTTGTATCGTCAAATTCCTTTCTAACTCAATATTAAATAGAAATAATTTCATTTGCTTATTTACCTTCAATTGACATTTCAAAGTACAACAGAAATACAGTAAGGTATTAAATGTAACTGAATAAACAACTAAAGAAAGAAAATTAGATCAAACATATTTTCTGATTGTAAAATCATTTCAATTTTAAAAATATTATAAATTTTCTAACTTTATCTTTCCACTTTCGTTTTATAATAATGTTTGAAAGTAGCAGTATTTTAATTAAAAATAATAAGGAAATATTGTATTAAAATAAAATAATAATTTTTTTTTTATCATCAATTTTCCTGACAAGTAATAATTCCTTTTGGAAGATGTCTACATTAAATGCTAAACGTGAAAATGAAATATATTATTATGTTTATATGTTTCAATACTTTATAGGTCCTTTTTTTGATTGATTTCCTCACTCCGGGATGAGATATTATCTCGATATTTCGGCCCGGTGCCTCGAGCCTTCTTCGGGAGATGAATAGTGCAGAACTAACAACTTCCGTTGTTAGTTTCTCGGATAAGTTTCTCATATTGTTGCTCGGAATCTCATCAAGGAGTGAGGAAATCCCTCAAAAAAAGGACCTATATAGTATCATGTCCCACTCCTCCTTCAGGACCAAACTATAAATTAAATATTTTATAGGAATAATTATTTCTGCCATTCAATAATGTCGCTATTTGAGATTCTTGAGACAGATAAAAACCAAAAAAAAAAAAAACATACAAAAAGAATTACTGTCAATTACAAACTTTATTAACAAAGCTAATGACGACTTTATTTCAGTAATAAGCTCTAAACCACTTTAGAATTTTCTTAGAAGAGCCAATTTCTTCTTGAAACTAGCAGCAAAGCCTGTCGGCTGACAGGCATAAAAAAATCTGAAAAATCATTTGATTATCAACTATGAAATATAAAGTAAATGTAATCTAAATACTGTGCTAACTTGTGAACGAAGCTTCTACGGCAAAAATGGTTTTGAGTTTCGAAATCAGCGTAAACAACTGAGTAAGTATGCCAAATTTCATTAAAATTTGATTTCTTATTTTAACAAATGAAAAAAATGGATGCAGTGGTAACAAAATTATTTGGTTTTGAACGTATGTTTTGTTAGAATTTCAGTTGTCGAGGTCAGTTCCCAAAAATAAATTTTCATGGAAACAGCATGGAATGACACAATGAACTAATATTTTCATCCAATTTCAGTACTTTTGATTCAATGGTACCATTGAGAACCGTTGGATCTATCCTAATAGGTTAATTATATTGAATTACAGACAGACAGAATCTAAAGGATCATTTTCCACCCAAAAAGAAAAACGAAATACCAACCATATCTAAAGAATAATTATTATTTTTGACTCATAACGCCGAAAGGCATTTAAAACTCACCTTTGTATAATCTAAATACTGCGCTAACTTGTGAACGAAGCTTCTACGGCAAAAATGGTTTTGAGTCTCATCAGCGTAAAAAACTGAGTAAGTATGCCAAATTTCATTAAAATCGGTGCACTGATAACAAAATTATTTGGTCTTGAACGTATGTTTTGTTAGAATTTCAGGTAAAATTTTATGCAAACAACATGGAATGACAAATGAACAAACATTTTATCCAATTTGAGTACCCTTGATTCAATGGTACCATTGAGAACCTTGGATCTATCTTAATAGCTCAATCATATCTAGTTACAGACAGACAGACAGACGGACGGACAGATAGACAGACAGACGAACTAGGCCAATTATATAAGTTGATAACATAAACAACTTTTCAGAAAAAAAAATAAAAGATAAAAAAATCTGAAAAATTCCTATCGAAATCGACAATGAATAATATCTCTAAAATGTTAAACTTCATTGTAATTTCAGAAATCATAAATGTGGTTTTAACGTGCGAAATAAATCGGGAAATTTCCATCTTGCACCAAAAAACAAAAACCTATTCATGATTCCCCGTCAATGTCAAAATTAATGCATGAATAAGTTTTGTGCTTTGGTGCATGATGGCAGTTTCCCGACTTTTGCCATTCATTCCAATTTGTTCAACATAAAAATACCAGTGTTCCTGTATTTTCCTTGTTCGTTTTGATTTTTTTATTGCAGCAAAATTTTCCTGAAACTTTTTTAAATGCCACTGAACGATAGGACTCTTATTTTTAAAACGAAACCCGCTTGCAAATAGGTTCGTTGAAGTTTATGGTTTTTGACGCAAGTCACATTGAATCAGGCTTAGAACATTTCACGTTAAAATATTCTTATGAAATTTTAAAGTGTAAATAATGCTCAATCATAATGCTTTTTATGATCGAACACTCGAGCAGAAAAGAGCTATACTAAACAGAAACAAAGACTATTTGACCTATGTTCATAATAGTAATCACGCAATAGACATTGATCATTCCGAAATACTAGCGGTTTGCCAGAATCAAAGTGAAAGAAAATGTATAGAAACCAGTTTTATGTTAACTTTAGAGGGCGTATATAATGATACATTTTTGGTTCCAACCTGTTTCATATTCTTTCTTTTTTTTTTCAGTTTTTATTGCATTCCCCTTTTTTTTTTAAAAAAAAATATTTTTATCTT
Organism: Thereuonema tuberculata; assembly: GCA_023159025.1. Taxonomy (NCBI): domain Eukaryota; kingdom Metazoa; phylum Arthropoda; class Chilopoda; order Scutigeromorpha; family Scutigeridae; genus Thereuonema; species Thereuonema tuberculata. Next base: position 20,817,809 of record JAFIDM010000003.1, on the reverse strand, counting down.
TATTTTGATTTTAGTTTTAATCAATTTTTTTTACACAATAAAACATTTTATTTGAATCTACATTAGAATTACATTAGAGTCCCGTTAGGAGCTCAAGACTCCTATCAACAGGTGCTACAGTTATGTAAATTCCTCTATGTATTAAATTCCTCTAATCCAGTAATCAAATCATCTCTTTAATCTTTTAATGATTAATGTGATATAAGTTGATTGATTGATTATGGTGAATGTGAGTGGCAGGAAGTGAAGCACCGCGACCTGTAGATCTATTGTGCTAACCCACGGAAATGAGGACAGATGGAGAGAAAAACTGAGAAAGTATGGTGAGAGAATTGCAGAGGAAATGGGAGAACCCCGAGAAAACCTGCCCAGCGCGCATCGGCCACAATCACGAAACCCATATGAGAGCCGAACCCCGGTACTCAGAGAGGCCAGTGATGTAAGTTAGTAATGGAATCATTCAGAGTTTTAACACAACTGCTTCTATTAAAAATCAATTGTGTTATTGAAACAATTGATACAAGACGCTTTTAAAAGAACGTAAAGCCTACTATCCTTAAAATGATCGTTTCTTTGATATTTTAAGTCGTGAAAACAGTTTAAATGGAAAGTCTCCGAGTTTTAAATTACAAAACGTGTCGAATATCAAGAATATCTCCACGATTTCCATTTTTTAAATCAATAATGTAGGAAATCCTACATAACTTATTTAAAGTTACCTTAATCCAATTAATTTCAACGAAATTAAAAAACACTGGATTACTCAGTGAAATAATATAAATTGTTAGACATCGATGGAAATATATTGTTTTCTTTCTGATGACTGTCAATGGGAATTTTTGTCGTCATTAACTCAGACAGAATAATTTTAAATACAAAAGTTTCTAGGCAAAAGCTTTTGCCTAGAATGTTTCCAGAAAATCAATCGTTAATTCAAAATTATTGGAGTGGGGATACAGAGATTGCCTCAGAAAGTAAGATAAAAAGATAACACTTAAGAAAAATTTAAAGTACAATCAAGGTATTAAATTATGCAAATCTCAATGGAAAGAATTCGATTATGTTTTTCGAATTCATTGCGAAAATTAAAATTAAAATTTTAAAAATAGGTCTATAAAAACCTTTATTCCATAAATCTTTTTCAAAAACGTTATACTAAGCTTTTTCATGCTTATAAATGTGAATAGTCTATTCTTCAAAATGATTTATTAAGGTAAGACTGCTTAAACTTACCGAACTTGGGCAAAGAACACTCAAAACCCTTTCATACAAAATAAAGTACACTGGGGTCTCACAAACAATGTTGGCAAATAAATATTCGTGAAATGTATAGGGTGCAATAAGAAGCATTCCATTAGGACTTTTAGTGGTTTGTCCTCCCCTTGAGCTTTGAATATACAGAAAAGGAGAGCAGCAGGCTGAATCTTGCAACATATAACCGGGAGACTGCGGAATTAATAAAACGCATGCACAAGCAAATAAAAGCAGAGCCTTCAACTGCCTTTTCAAGTAAATATCTTCAGTTCACAGGTATCTTCAGTTTTTCTCCTTCTCTCTTCTTTATCAAATGATCATGAGCGACTTCAATAGTGTGTTTAAGTGTATCATAAACCATGTCACATGAGATCACAGTTTAAAGACGTTTTAATAGAGCCGAGTGTAATAGAAAGTAGTTCTTTCTCCAGGTTTAATTTCAGAAAAAAGACAAAAAAATTACGAACAAATGGAAGCAGTTTTAAGACTTCAAGAAAATTTAGAAAAAATATCAATATGAAAAAAAAAAGCTGGATTTTTCATACTTTTCAGATTTGTACGGTAACGAGAGCTATTGTTTAGCATACGTTTTTATTTAATTTCATTAGCAAAGTTATTAATTTATGTGCTGAAACTGATTTTTATAGTAAAACTGCAAGTATAAGTAAGTTTATTTATTTATTTACTATGACTTGCTAACTACTTTTCTTTAAATCTGTTACTACGAAGTCTTGATTTAAGATGAATTATCGATGATTTGGATTTGTTTTAGAGGGAAAAAAATTGTTGCTTTGCATCGGAATATCATCAGAACAATAAATTTGAACAATAAATATCAGAACATTTTTCCCATTTCTCGTTGATAAGAAATTATTTGGGCGACAGATTGAGGAAATCAGATATAAGATGAGCAGCTATAAATCGCGTTTCAATAGAAGACGTTATATTGTAAATGATTTTCGATGGTAGCACTGAAAAGTGTTTAGAATATGAGATGCATTTCGATTAAACTTAGATTTTTATATGTAGTAACTAAGTTTATTTATTATCTAGTAACGATTTATAGAACATTTGGCTATTACTGAATGAAATATGACTGGAAAAATAATCTGTATTCGGAATATTACATTTTCTATCTTCTGTTTTTCTTTAGTAAAAATTAATATTTTATTAATTCTAGTAAAAACCGTTTGATGATTTTCCGACAAAATGACAACTCAAAATTCGAGAAAATAGAGGGTGTCTACAACGAAATGCCCTATTTTTGGATGCCTTTTACTAATAGGTAATGCAAATATATTCCTTCCATTTTCATCCATCTGTTTAAAAATTCTTCAACGATATTTCGAGGAAAACTATCGTTCTTTTTCAAGTCTTTGCAAAGTAAAATAACAAAAATATATACTAATCATAATGTTAACAATGTATATTCAATGGCTGTTCACTGTGTAATCTTTGTTGGAAAAGGCACAAGCCTCGTTATGGTACGCCATGTTTAAGCCCATTGTTAAGGTTTAAAGGAAGTTTCGTTGTCTTTACAACAAACAATCACCAGATGCTAAGAGGATAAAAGCTTTCTGGACACTGGAAGAGTCTTGAAAAGGCTTGGAGGAGGTCGGCGTATCTATGATGAGTAAGTACAGATTGTCAGCCAAGCGTCCAACGAAATCCAAGAAAGTCAACTCGTAATTCTACACGGTAACTTCAGATGCCACGAGTAACAGTGCATAAGATTCTCAGAAAGCGGTTGTGTCTCTATGCAAACAAGCTGCAGATTCTGTAGCAGCTAAAGCCAGAGCACAAAAAACAACGATAAGAATTTGTTTGTGATATGCGAATCGACATAACCGAGTCGACAGAAACCGAGTCCGCTTTTCTGACAAAGATCATGTTTTCCGATGCGGCCACATTTCATGCCTCGGGAACAGTCAATAAGAATAATGTTCGAATTTGGGGGTCAGGGTCCCCACATCTCATCATGAATACGAATGTGACAGCCCGAAACATATAGATGTATAAATGTGAAAAGTTTTCGAAAGCGTATAAAACAGCCACAATGAAAGGAGAAAGCGGTGGAACTTCGACTATGTTTCAAGCAATAAAAAGAAACAAACATAAAAAAGAACTGATATATCGAAAGCGCAGTGGTGCCTCAAAGGATAAACCAAACAAAAAAAACTCACCAATGAACCATTAGTGAGAAAATTCATGTGCCATCA
>JAFIDM010000003.1:20778067-20814326 GCA_023159025.1 Thereuonema tuberculata | reverse complement strand
TCCAGGATGTCACTTGTAAATAATTTGGTCTCCTCCATTGTTATTATAAAAAAGAACTATTGTAAAAATTCTCTTCGTTATATATTAATAAATATTATGCATATCTTCTTCAAAGTCATCTCCAAATGTAAATGCATCGAGAGGTATTGATGTCATCTGTAATGTTTTCGAAAACGCATGTTCAGAACATTTACATCAATAATATCTAATTACTTCAATTACACTGCAAGCAATTTTATCTTGAACATATTTGAAAACAGTAAAGTAAATAAGATTAATTCACACTATTGCTAGTTTATTTAGTTAAAGTTAATTAAAGTTTTTTTTTTTTTTTCTTCAATTATTTCTTTATTTTTATTTTAATTTGCCTTCTTTCCGCTTTCTCCCTATTATCGTTCCTTCTTTTAGTTTACCCGTTGTTTGTAAACTTTCCCATGTTCTCTTGCCATCTAGGTTCATTTAATTTCCACCAGCGGGCAACACCCGGACGTCAGTCCTTCCTGATTCGTCCTCCAGTTCACCAATGGACACTCCAAGCAGTTCATTGGTCCTCTTCTCCTTAAATAGAAGAATTGAGAGCTACTTGGATCACTTCCCACTGAAGAAGCCTCATCTAAAGAGAGGCGAAAGCTTTGGACCTCCTATGTTTTAATGTTTTTAGTGTTTTTTAACTTCTTATGCTTGTGTTCAGGCTGAACTTTTAACTATATTTATTAGCATACGTAAAAACTTTTTAGTATGCTAGTTTATTTATTTACTCTTTATTTTAGGTTGTTGTAATTATGGAAGTTATCTTTAGAAATTTGTTCATATCCGAGATTTAGCTTAAATTGAGAATACTTTGATAATCAATTATGTTGACAGCATGAAATTACGGTTGTTATCAAGACTTTGATATCTAATATTCTAAGACTGAAATTTTACAATTAAGCCTAAACTATTAAAAAAAACGAAATCATATTCATTGTTCAGTTTCTTTCTCTAGTTAGTTCAGTAGCACGTTTCTTAATATTTATTTTTTTAATCTTCTAAGAAAGCGTAGTCCCATAATGAAAATATGTTTGTTTTGTTGTCGAAACCCATTGCTGGGTGCGGTTGTGGGAAGTTAGAAAACGCAAAACTTGAAAGTCAAAACTATGATTTTATAAAAAGAATTAAAATTAAATAAAGATCAATCTTTTATTTGATTGATTTTTCTTTGAATTTTTTACCAAACCAAAAAAAGCCCATGTAATTTTGACAAAATACAAAATACAAAATAATTCTTTGGTGTTCAAAGAAATTACATAACAAAAAATGCAATTTTAAAAAGATAGGCTATTTAAACCCAAGTACTTTAAAAATTTGATAGGGACTGCAACATATTTGATCTTAATCGTACGTCATTAAGAAATATAGGAGTTCTAAAAAAACTTCACATCAAACATTTTAATCTCTAAATAAACTTTATATCCGTGATATTTCGTACTTTTTAATCAAGAGCACTTCTTCAGACGGTTAGGGATAGGTTTACAAACCTACTCCCTAATACAGAGAATTCATTACAATTTATAGAATGTAATAGATGGTAGGTAATACATCATTGTTACTAAATTATTCGTTCATTACAATAGTCTACTAAATTACTATTTCATTACAGAAGAATTGAAGAGATAAGATATGTTTATATCATTATTACTTCAATACAATGGATGGAAAAGAAATTTGTAATGTGTAGGTAACACATCATTATTTCAAACATTATAACAATCAACTAAATTACTGGTTCATTACAAAAGACTAGAAGTGGTAAGATATGTTTGAATCATTATTTTTCAATAGAATCGATGGAAAAGAAGTTGGTTGTAATGTATAGGTAAGACATCATTATTACATCAATACAATGGATGGAATAACAAAGAAAAAAAAAATTTTGACACTAATTTGTAGGAATTTTTCGATATTGTTAGTACTTTTTTTGAATTTGTGTAAAGTGTAGGTACTAACCTTTAGAAGCTTTTATTTACGGGAAAGTATTGATTATACAAGATTCAATCATGAATCTGTCTAATTTTTCATCAATTTGGAATAAAATGTTAACCATGGGATCGGAATTGTGGTTCTTTTCATGGCAGTGGTCTGCCCAGTCTGATATACCTTGTTTCATGTTTTTGAAAGCTTGTACGTGTTCCAGTATTCTTTCTTTAAGGGTACGGCCCGCACTTCCAAAGTACACAGAACCGCAATCCTTACATTTTAACTTTATATAACACCCATGGTGTGCATGAAATTGAGGTTGTCCTCTTTTCTATTTTTCTTTATTAATTGGTTGTTCTTGTATTGTACTATGTTGATATCATTTGCTTTACATAATTCTTTAAAGGATTTTTGTATTTTTGTATTAAGAGGTAATTTAATGACTTTTTTTGAGGTTGGTGTTTTGTTTATTTCTATTTTATTGTCTGTATTTGAATAAATTATTAATGGACTTATTAATGAATTCCTTAGGGTATTCATTTATTTCAAAATTTAGTTTCATCTTATTTATTTTATTGTGCCGAATTCATTTCTTGTTTTATTTAATTTAAATTATTTTGTGGCACGTTAAACTCTTTTAACTTATATTTATTTTACTGTTCCATAATTTTTTGTTTTCTGCGTTTTCAATGATCTTTTTGATAATTGTGGATCAATGGCTCTTGTAGTCTGGATATTGTGTTCGGATTGGAAATTCAAGATATGGTTATTTTTAGTTCTTATTCGTAGTGGTCATAAGTTATTTTGTTGTTGCTATTTGTTAACCTTAGGTTAAGGAATGTTATTGACCTAACAAGGAATGTAATTGACTTTTCGACGATTTTGACCGATGCCTTATTCGCCGCTGCATCCATCGCCTCTACGCTGAAGGTAAAATTCCAACTATTATGTACCATAATAAGGTACATATTATGACTATCCAAGTTGTACTTTGCGCTGTAGAGATGGGACGCATTTCAATTATGGCCACTCCTGTGAGTTACAATGTGAGCATAGATAGGAACTCGTATTTTTCTTCTTCTCCAAATCACAAGGATTTCAATAAGGTATCCGTCAAGTCTGCCGGACTTCTAATATTGGTTTTAGAGATGGTTAAGGACGAACGGACAGTCCTTGAACTTTAACCATTACATTTTAAGAAAGTTCTTTCAGGACCTTTCGTTTTTTATAATTCTAAGACATCAATTGTATGGTAAGAAAGAAGAAAGCAAAACAAACAAAAAAAATCAACTATAAAGAAATTATCAATGGCAAAGACCTTACTAAAAGATTGATATTCAACACAATTTTATTATTATGTTTGGCTAATTGATGGAATTTTGAATAATATCAAAAACTCTTGAAGATGTACTTACAGATTTATTGGATCACGTGACCCACCAATCGAATTCTCAGAACGAAACTTTGCTATAAGATTGTCGTGCAGTTCCTCAATAAGTGTTTCGATTTTTGGATCCCGTTGGAGAGAAACTGTCAAAATTGCTCATTCACTTCTGGCATCGAAGCGCCAGTTTCCTTTTCTCTAGGGAGGAGATCATTAGATTCTCGCGTACTCAACAAAAAAAAAAAGAAAAAAAAGAAAAAAAAGAAAAGTGAGTGAATTTCGTTTTCTTTTTCTGCAGTTTTTGGAAAACTATTTGTTATAACAGAAATGAACGACATTGTGAAAAAAAAATGAAGAATCGATGAAAAGCATAGTCTAGCCTCCATCTTAAAATGACTTCGTCTCAGTTCAAGAGCATTATTTATTTTCTATCATATACATTTGACAATTGGAAACAGTTTACAATGTATACGCTCTACTTTGTTCAGAAGGGTTGGATCAGTGAAGAGCAATAGATATAACCACCCATTGACCGATATAATTGATAAAATTCCGATATGTATATAACTTCTTTGTCATTATTGATGGCATTGTATATTGTAAATTTTTAAGCAATAAGAATTAAAGAAAGACATTCTTTACTGATTTAAATAATGTTTTCAGACAATGATCTGATAAAGTTTTATGATTTCATAGGTTCTGAAATTAAATTTGATAGCATTTCAGATTTTGTTTTGATTAATCCCCCCTCACTAGATTGCCGCCCACGATAAGAGTGAATTTCCATTACAGCCTTGGGATATAAAATGAAACTTAAACGTTCGAAATCAAATGGTTTAGCTTGGAAAATAAATAGGCTACGGCATGTTGAATGGTGATCTTCCATTAGCAATGTTTATTATCATTATGAATACATTGGTTTGTGTTTAAGTAATGTATAAATATTAAATACTAGGGTCGATCAGAAAAAAGTTTACAACTGCTAAAAATTAAGTTTGAGTTTTCTATATGCCGTTAGATGCTGAAATATCCGAGGGCTGTACTGCCCAAGGCAGCGTGGTCTTTCTCATGAATGTCATTGGAGATGCGCACCGTCATTTGAAAATGGCGATTCGCTTAAATGAATCTAATGAAACCTTTGAATACCGACCTTTATGTGGTAAATTTATTCATCTATTGACTGACAAAGGTCTGGTTTAGCAGCAGCTGTGAAATTTTTATGTAACATACCAAGCAAGAATCTTACTTTGAACAGTTGATCAAAACCCTCTTCACAAATATCTTTCTTTATGTTAAGTCAATGTTAGGAAATGTAGCAATGATAATATTTCATGAAACCTGTTGCGAAATAAGTAGTAATAGGTTACATAGTACTTTAAGACTACTATATTCGCAGGAAAAGTAGGGAAACCACAATCATCGCAAATCAAGAAAATTCTCATTTTTTGTGCAGTGATAGGTTTTACCTAATTCTATCGCTGTGAATTCGGAATCTGTTTGTTAAAAATAAAAAAGTTTTTCTTTATTTAACCATCAATGTGTGGTAGCCTTAATTCCAATCTTAATATTACAAACACACGTTAAACCTGCAAGTATTACCCCCGTTTTCTGATTATTATCATTAATACCTATATTTACAATTCTTATAATATTGTCGTAATTATCTTGTAATTATCTTGTAATTTCTAATGTTAAGTTTTAAGTTCGACAATACGGAGGTAAATAATAATAATTGATGTTCTTGACTGTATACTGTCAAATTGAATGAAAGTATAAAAGTTTTAACATGCATGGTGTTCAATGGAGAGAAGGAAATAAAAATAATTAAAAATATATACAATACGAATTGTCTAAAAAGGGTCCATGTATGTTTCAAAGATACATGGCTTCCATCATCAGCAAGAATATGTGCCTTTGAAACTGTCCATGGCCCATTTTTAGACAATTCGTATTGTATATATTTTAATTATTTTTATCAAATTTTAAATACTAAAATTTTTAATTGTACATTAGTATGTTTATTAGTATTTCTTTATCTAAATGAAAAAATTATGAATTTAAAAAAAAAAACTTTTTTTTTTTAAGTAAATATCAGGTAAAGTTGATTAAACAAAATTCTTCAAATAAGGGAAGATATTATTCAGATGAATTTGAAATATATCCATTTAAGAATATTCAGCTTCCGGGATTTGTTTTTAGTAAGTATCTGTTTATTTTGTTACAGGAAGTATTATTTGTACCGTGCAACATGGCATCAATACTATTGAAATTTTGGGTAATCGATGTTGAAAGAGCTAATTCTCGAAACACTAAGTCTTTAATGTGAAAATTTGTGAAGATCGGTTGATTATTTGGCTAGTTATCGCGCCCAATAACATTTCAATAACACGCAGCCAGGAACATCAGGAACTTGAAGACAGATGACCGTAGCACAGGAAAACTTAATACTGATTATGGCCTGTAGAAGCAGGTGAAGCTAATGAGGGCAGGTGGATTTTTTTGAGACCGCAAAAAGAACTTGAGAAATTCTTCCGATTTATTTCATATTTCTGCAAACAAAAGGTGGCGGGGAGACAACCACAGACTACACATAACCATTAGGGTTATAGAGCGGTTTTATAGAAACCTCTTAGTGTTACTGTATGTGCTTCTTTCTCCAAAATCACCCTAAGGCTTATGTGTATTCTATGGTCGTACCCCCTCCTTTTTTTTTGGCAGAAATATGAAAAAAATCTGAAGACTTTCTTCTTTCCTAAATTGTTTTTGCGGTCTCCACCTGTTCTCATCAGCTTCACCTGCTTCTACATGCCACAACCAGTATCACATTTTCCTGTGCGTTGCTTATCTGCCTTCAAGTTCCTGATATGTTTCTGTCTTCGTCGACAGATGTCGTATCTATTTACATCACCTCTCTCTATCTATTTACATCCCATTGGCTTATTTATGTATTTAAACCGCCACGATCGTGGAAGTTTTCACTTGTGAAAGGTCAGCTTACCCTCACCGAAACATATATTTTTAATGTGTTAAATACTTTTATTCATAATTTGTGTGTTGGCTATTAATTTACTATAATAATTTATAATTATACGTTAAATTTTATTAATTCTTTACTATCAGTAATATAACTTTCTAGGTTAAAAACATGTAATCAGGAGAGTGTTTTTAGAAAAAGGGGAACATTAAAACTTAGTTTGTCTTTAAGATAAAGATTTTAAGATAATAGAAAAGGAAACAATAAAACCTAATCAATAATTCCCTATCGAAAGTATATATACTTTCCATCTCAAATAATGACGATTCTTTACAAAGCTGACAATGTAAAATTCATTAGTTTTTCTCCTAATGATTCATCCCAGAATATATATAAACTTAAAATATTGTTTAAAGAAATTTCTTCATTGGATTCTAAGTTTATTTGGCAGACTTATTGTTGGGAGAACTGACGGTCAGTGTTTGTAGATTCAAAGTATAAACATCAATATATTAGATTGCGATTTCAAAATCGTCAAAATTCAAGGAAAGAAATCTTCTTATTTTCAGTCTTGGTTTTTTTTTACTATTAATACTGTAATGTCAGTGAATGTCCTTACCTTCTCATTTCTGTTAACGGGTATCTGCTTCCATTTGATGAAATCCCTGCGTTCACTAAGTCCTCTAGAGAAACTATGGGAGGAGTAGCGATGCCCTCAATCAGAAGAGGACGATGTCGTTAAATTAAGTGGAAGAGACCGACCAAGAAGAAAGAGAGAGAAAAGTTTCTTCTTTTACATAAAAATAAATCACAAGTTCGTGAAGCAATCAATAGTGATTGACATCCATCCTTATCAGCATCAATATAGGTATTTATAAGTATTTAGAAGTATAAGCACTGTATCTGAGTGCTTGGCTTCAGATGCAACACAGAAATCTAGATCAAAACAATGTTGGCTTTTTTTCAATGCGTAATTAAATAAGAACATTTTAATAACCAAAATACAATCACTGAAAGACTTTTTTTTTCCATATTTAAGTAAAATGAGCTAATTTTCAATTAACCAATTTACGTGCGAGAGATGTAATTATGATAATTAAGAAATATAATGAGCCAACACCCATATTTTAAGATTAAAACTTTTAAATTTTATGTTCTAACTAGTTTGAATGAAACTTTGTAAGTGCAATTTCAATAAAGAGAATTGGAAGTGATTCAAATTTCAGACTGAAATAAACTAAAAAAAAAAATTCTTTATTAAACAATAGCAAGATGTCTTTTATTATCAATATTGTGTGGAGTCGCCTCTCGCTGCTGTATTTGCTCATATGCGGCGTGACATGCAAGAAAACAAGATCCTGATGTTAGTAGGATTTTGTAGCAGATCATGTCAAGGTTGCTGCAACTGCTGCTCTAAATGACGGATGTTCAATGTTGAATGCAGCTGGCTTCTTAGCATATACCAGTTATGGTATAGTGTGAGACAAGTCTGGCTGGCCAAGAAAGAATTTGAATTGCTCTGAGGCACTGCTGGAAAAAGTCAGATATTGTGGATCTACACTATCCTGTTGGAGAATTGGTGATACGAAAGGCAAAACAACGGGTGCAGGATGCACGTATCGCTGTTCATTTAAAGCTCTTTGAATCAAAATGACAATTGATCTGCTGTCTTACGAATTGTCTCCACAATCATTACATTAGCAAAAGTGGCTGTTTGCCTCCCGACAGTATAGCGAGAATCTCAGCGCTGCTCAGTGCTCTTCCAAACTCGGATACTATGGTCATCTACTGCATTAAGACCATTAAGAGAGATGCTCCAAGGTGAAATATTGCAGAAAATCAGCATCTGATGCCTTCTAGATAAGACAGAATGTTTGTGCATAAGATTGTAAGAATTTAAGTGAGTATTAAATTTTCTAAAATTGTAAATACCTGTCTCTTGAAAACCTTGCCTGGTGAAAAAAATCTAAAATCATATTTGAATTGAGGATTAAAAGTACTTTCAGATTCACCTACTTTAGTTCTTGGAGACAAAAAAAAAATATTATTTTGGTCCCCAATGTAATTTGAACAGTTTCTAATAGTCAGTAATTTTTAACATGCACCTACAATAAGGATAAATAATTTATGATTTTGACTTTTCTACTTCTTTCGCTGTCTGTATTTATTAAAATACACTTTTGCTTTGTGCTTTATACTTTTGCATTGTACTTTTGCTGTATATATAAAAAATCAAGGAGGAAAATAATAAACTAAACAATCCATAACTTAATGAGTTATTGGAATTCGAACATAAAAGATTCTCTTTTTAGACAATTTTTTTATTATTTTTTTTTTTATTTTAGGAACTGCAAGAGCAGTTAGTAGCCTATGTTGTAACTTATGAATGGAGAAAACAATTACTTCCAAGTTTTGCTTCTGATGAAAACACAAAATAAACCTTGAAACAATTTAAAGAATATTAACTTAAAAAATTTCTTTTTTTATTTGTACTTCATAACATATTTTTTACTTAATTACTTTCTTTATGTATTCACATTTATTTTTCATTTCGTTTTCTCTGGAAAAGGCAAAAGAAAAAAAACCTCGCGGAGTATGATGAAACTAATTCGAAAAAATAAAGAAATAAATTCTTTTTTATTTTTAAACTTTTGAATAAAGCTATCAGATCACAATAAATAGATCAGAATAACCCAGAATTCAAACTATTAAACAGAATTTTCAAAAACTGCTTTTTTTTTTTACAAGAAAGAAAATTTAACAAATTTTGGATCCAAAGAAACATCTTCTATTGGAATGTCTTGTTGTTTCAGCCTCTAAGAAATGAGCACAAGTCGATAGCATTCCTGGTGTTCTAATTCCGTAAAACATCATTAAACTAAAGTCTCTCTTCCTTCTTATTTATGAACTTTTTAAAGAAAAGATCACCTATCAACGAGAGTATTTTCCTACTTTTTTTATAGATACTGTTATAAGCAATAATTAATGAATTTCTAAGTAGTGTTATTTTTTGATACCTTTTTTTCATATTTATTTTTTTATTCTCCATCAACTGTGTTGATTTGAACTAAAATATCATAATGAAAACTATTCTAGAATAATAATCACTGTTGCAAAGTAGTTCATTGTTAGATGGAAAAACATACTTAAAAAAATCATGAAAAATTAAATTTAAAAAAAAATTCTATTATTTTCTTTTCGTTTTGCAAACAAATGAATTAGGATTTCAGTTCAGTATCTTTTCTTCGTGATGACATTACAGTAGTACCTCGATTATCCGAAACTCTTTTAACCGGAACCTCGTTTAACAGACATCGGTTTCCTTAAGTTTTTTGTTTTCTTGGTAAATAAACAATTTTTACCCCCCCCCCCTTTTCTTTCGGAAATTCCATTCGTCTCCAAGACCATCTGCCTTCTGCCTTTCTATTGGCTACTTTCTGTCCAACTCAGAAGCGTTGGCTTTACCGAAATGTAGAACATTCATTTATGCCATGGAGCCCACTAAACGAAAACGCGTTTTGTTAAAGTAAAGCCGAAGTTCCAAATTGTGAGCAGAATTAAGCAGGTGAAACTTCTAAAATAAGCAACTCCGCTGCTTTTGAATGTTTTGCTAAAGGACTGATGTGGTTGGAGTAACAGACTGACTCTGATTCCACAGAACTTATGCTACTGAAACAACTTCGGTACAAAGCGGCTAAACGACGTCAGTCATGCTTACGGCAGAGCAAACTTCCGTTTAAGTCAATGTAAAGTATGTATCGTGTGTCACATAAGCATTTACATTGCATTTTCTGACTTGTCTGACATCTATTGAACAAATTTATTGTTTATAATTATAGTTATTTAATAAAGAAAGTTTAACGTGCTTAAATAATGCGAAAATAAGGAAAAGAATAAGAAAACAGCACATGAACGAACTAGGAAATTGTCTTTCTGATTTTAGATTATGGGAAGGAAATTGGGAACGGCCGTTTCGTCCTTCTGCAGACTCATCAGCCCAATTTCAGTTTAGTTTAGTAATTTAGTTTAGTTTAGTTATTTTGTACATGTGTACATGTCTAAAAAACAGTGTTAAAATTTTTGCGGTCTCCTGACGATCATTTTTAAGTGCTCTCTTTTATCCGGAATTCTCGATTTACCGACAGAAGTCCGGTCCCTACCACTTCGGTGGGTTCTACTGTATTGAATTTACAGTAATTGGTAACTCTGTTTAATGAAGGAATCTTTTATTGTTTTCAATGCTTTACAAATATTGGAAAAGAGCTTTCAAAATTTGGCTTTTGATAGGTTTTGGGTAGGTTTCATAAATTCCTTGACTATTTTTTTGTTTTATAGGGAGCAAACTGATACTTCAGTTTTAATAGAGCTAATTAAATAAAAAGAGCTTTCCTCATTCTTGCAAACCAGAACGTTACTCTATTCTAATCCTTATAATAAGAATTCAATATAAAAAATTTAGGGTTTTTAAACGGAAGGTTAAGATAAATGCTTTTTTTTTTTTTTGGAAATGATTAAACCCAAGTGCAATGTGAAATACTGTTACTTGTTTTTCAAAGTAAAATCTAACAATTCATTTGTAGGGGACTTACATCTAAAACCTTGGTATCGTTGGAAGGCTTTAAATACACGCATATGAATTAATATGCAAAATAAATAAATACACATCTGAAGTAAGTAAATAACAGTTACACATTAAATAAATAAAACTTAATATTTTTATTTACTAATTAATGTAAAAAGCATTACCTTTAATTCATATAGCTAAACATTTACTTTTAACTGCTTTCCATCCTTATATTAAAGATTAGATCTATAAGAATCTTTTTCTTTTCCGGAATAATTTTCAGCTCAAGCTGTTGGGTCTTGGATAGTATTGCTATGGCATATACATAACAATTACGATAAAATAATATCATAAAATCACCAAAACAAAATGTTTTATTAAAATAACATTATTATAATGTAAAGATAAGACAACCAATAGTAATAGGACAACTAAATACTTCTTATAAAAGTCTCCTCGATAGTCAAAAAACAAGGAAAAGAAATAATCTCCCAAAACCAATTGAAATTTCTTAGTAAAAAAGTTATTAAATCCAGAACTGAGCATCCATCGACCTCTTAACACCCAGTATTTAGAAAATCAATTCTTTAAATGATTCCTTTGAAAATAGGAATTGGAAACAGAATGTTTCGAATTATTCCATCTGAATAGAGAAGTCATTCAACTTCTTGAAACAGTCCAGAGGTAAAAAATAGAAGGAAGAGAACATAGAAGAAGGAACAAGCGTTATCGGAAATACATAAGTCTGGTCTATTGTCGACCAGTTCTTCTAACGACTGAAACGAATTCCAAAAAAATTATGTGAATGTCTTCCTCGGAGAAAGCAGAATAACAAAAGAGAAGAAGATTGAATATCAAAAAAATATTTAATCTCCTCCAACTAAAACTTCGATCTTCTAATTCAATTTTTATAGATAAGATCTAAGAGACTTCATTTAATGCAATTGGATTTCTATACTGAAAGCTAAGAAAAATCTAATAGAATTTTCTACATTTTTATGGTTCGGAATCCCTACTCTGATATTTCCCTTTATAGACATTTTCTTTACATTATTTTTATTTAATTTTTTGGTAAGTTAGTTTTAAATTGAGAATTCCATCGACCTGAAAATCGATTATGAGATAATAAATATTCTGTTTTCCGTTCAGTTGAAATTTTTATAATTTCCAGAATTTTAGTGAAAGAGAATTAAATTTCTTGAATGAAAGAAAAAGATCAGATCAGTTGTAAAATTCTTATTCAAATTCAAGCGATAAAAAAATAAATCACATCGAAAATCATTTGTTTATTGAACATCAAATGCTATTAATATTAATGCATCGAAAGAATATTAACAATCAATGAAATGTCCAAAATGTCCAAAAAACAACAAAGGAATTTTCAAATACAGATTCGCACTAATAGAAGACTATTTTATTTATTATTGCCATTTTGTGAGAAGAAATTTCTAGCTTTAAATTACTTGAGAAATGTTTTTCGTTAATGATGAAAAACCAAAAGAAATCTCCTTTACAAGTCCAAATTCAATAAATAAATCCAAACAATAAAAAGAAAATAAAGCCTCTTAAATAAAATTTTCGACAATGTATTTTTTTCTCAGATGAAATTCATTTCACTTTAAAAATGAATATCCTCAAATATTTCTTATATTTATATTTACTTCCTTAAGTTTGTATACTTCATCTGTTCTTTGTTTGATTTCTTTTTCAAATCATGAATTCAGTAAAGGAAAAGTTCCAGTAAAGGAGAATGGGCACAAACGTATGAGAACTTGCTCCACCCCTCTATAGTGATA
The DNA here is from genome assembly GCA_023159025.1 of Thereuonema tuberculata. NCBI lineage: Eukaryota > Metazoa > Arthropoda > Chilopoda > Scutigeromorpha > Scutigeridae > Thereuonema > Thereuonema tuberculata. The sequence goes on along the minus strand of JAFIDM010000003.1, from coordinate 20,801,652 downwards.
AGATGTATACCTATAGAAAGATCTCCTTAAATAGAACATATTTTATTATTACAACTCGTCTGAATTATTAGTCCGTTCGGAGTTACATAATTCTAGATGTGACTATCTAGTTGACATCTAAATTCCCGTATTTATTTGTTGGGGCAGATTTGCCCATTCTCCTTTAAATTATATCTGCAGAAATGAAACATTCTACCCTCTACTATTTTTCATCTGTAATTAATACTTATTTCATCAACTGATGTTAAGAACTTATGAGTTTTTAAGGAAAGATGTTACCGTTAAGTGATTTTATTTCCTTCCCTTACATAAATAAACGGACACAATAAAAATCATTGAAGCTTCTATAGGTCCAGTGTTGATGGTCTTTCATAAGCAATTGCAATTAATTAACTCCAGTCTTCACTGCTGCTGAAATAAGAACTTTCGTGGTCTTGAAACTGAACTATTTTACTTGCAAAACTCTTCTATGATTATAATTCGCACTTCCATGTCTTCATTAAGGTTTCCATAGTCATCACCCTCTTCTGAATAAACTAAAACGAAAGTAGTAATTAAAAAAAAAAAAGTCTCATATGACTTATTAACTCTAATCATGATTCTAAGAACCTTATTTTTCCTATGCTTATAGGTAACGTAATCCAGACGCTGTCGCTATTCTACTCGTGATTACGAATCCAAAACGTTAAGTGAACAATTTTCAACAGTCGTCAAAATTCATAAATCTAATTAAAAATTCCCTTTGTTAAAAAGGAACCTAAGCGAAGAAAGGAAAATAATTGATCTAATTCCCTTGTTCAAGCATTTTAAATCAAATAATACTTTAATTTTTGGAAGAAGTGATTCATCACTATGGAATCTTGTTTTATTTATTTATTTATTGCTGTATGAGTCTGTGACGGCATTCAGAACCGGTATTATCATTATCCAGTCATTTGATTGATATACAGAACCACTATATTTGGTGGGTTGTTAACATCGGACATGATTATGTAGAAGAAATTTTTCCATAGCATTCCGAGAACTTGGAAATAAACCGACCCTGTGACTGATCACTCACAATATCTAACGAAAATGTCAGAAATAGCTCCTATCCAGTTTGCATGTTAAAAATTGACAAAACTAAATTGGTTCAAGTTGGCCAAAAAGTAAGCTAGGTTTTTTTTATACAATCGTTTATAAACCTTTTATAAATCCTTTGTACAAGCTTTGTGCATTCTTTTATGTATCTTTGTTCCTCAAGTAATGTACAACTCATTTTATAATTTTATTATACCTTAACTAATATATATATAAGGGGCATTCAAAAAGAAACGAGCTGGAGGCCTAGGAACAGAAACCAGTACCGGTATGTCAGAAGTATTGGCCCTGGCTGTTAAGGCACTTGTCCCCCTGCAATACAAGGCGGTGAATGACTATCTCGTAAAATTCCCGGGGCTGCATTGTGAATCAGTTCCGCAAGTACTGCATGACATCGTCGTCCGAGGTGAAGGTTTGCCCCTCAGAGCCTTTTGTAGGGGACCAAAAAAATGGCGTAATCGCAGGGAGAGAGGTATGGACTGTATGGAGGGTGATCGAGAACCTCCCACTTGAATTTCGGCAAGAGTGCCGTGATATGGGGCCTTGCATTGTCGTGGAGCAGAATGACTTCCCAGGCAAGCTCACCTGTGAGGTCATTCTGCTCCACAGGCAAGCTCACCTGTGGGGCAAACGATTCATTTCGGACGACGATGTCATGCAGTTCTTACGGAACTGATTCACAATGCAGCCCCGGGAATTTTACGAGACAGCCATTCACCGCCTTCTGTTGAAGGGGGACAAGTGCCTTAACAGCCAGGGCCAATACTTCTGACATACCGGTACTGGTTTCTGTTCCTAGGCCTCCAGCTCGTTTCTTTTTGAATGCCCCTTATATATCATTTCTATCTATGTAATCTTGTTTTTTTTACTGTTTTGTTTCATTCATATGTATGTAAATATATGTAATAAGCATAAATATAGCACCTGTTGATAGGAGTCTTGAGCTCCTAACGACACTCTAATGTAATTCAAATGTAGATTCAAATAAATAAAAAAAAATATTATTCGACACTATATTGCTACGTTGTTTTATGACAGCTGTCATATCAGCCTGCATTTGAAACAAAATTTAAAATCAAAATTTGTTTATTTTGTGTCGCCAATTTAACATTGAAGATGGAAGAAAAAAAAAAAACATGCAAGACCACATTTTCCTTTGATGATCAGACAAAACTGTTACAGCTTGGCTGGGAAGTTCTGATTCATCCGCCGTATTCACCAGACATCGCACCTTCGGATTTCCATTTATTTCGGTCTTTACAAAATTCTCTTAATGGAAAAAATTCAATTCCCTGGAAGACACCAAAGACACCTGAAACATTGTTTACTCAAAAAGATAAAAAGTTTTGGGAAGATGAAATTATTAAGTTGCCTGAAAGATGGCAGAAGGCAGTGCAAGAAACCGTTGAAGATGTTGTTCAATAAAATTATTGGTGAAAATGAAAAATGTGTCTTTCATTTTTACTTAAAAACCGAACGAACTTTTTAGCCAACCCAATACTAATAAACCATTCAACTATATCAGTGAATTCTACAAGTCCATTTCTCTCTGCAATTTTAAGGTAATTAACAATTAACAACTATATATTTTTTATTATATTATGCGATAGTAATAATGAATAATAATGCATAAAATTTCATTATTATCGTTATCTAACAAAAAAAAAGTACACTAAGAATATTGTATAGGTATTTGAATGGATTCTACTTCGGTTGAAATTGCTCATAATGAAAGAAACTCTTAAATGTAATTTCTTAAATACTAGTTGAATCAACTTTAAATTCAATCTGATGTTTTTCTGACCCTTTCCTAATTCTTTATTCTAATCTTTTCCCAAAGAATTACGATGTAAAAGAAAAATTTCCATGAAGTGGTCAAGTAATTAACCTCTAAATGCTTCGACAATTTGAAGTTCTTAAACAATTTGTGAAATGCCTACAAGCAGATTTCATAGATTTTTCCAGTTCTTTCATCTTTATTCATAACTTTCCTCCTTTCTGATTCGATGAAACTGTTGTTTACGAAAATTTTCAATTATGATTCCTGTGATTCACTGATACGGAAATATGCAAAAAAAAAGGAAATTATTCCGGAAGTTACTTTTTTTTTTCATTTTAGTTTAAGTTTAACTTAATCTTAATCACAGTATTTAAATATTTATACAGTTATACTTCAAATACAATTAAAAATTTAAATGCAAAGCAGCTTAGATGAATGGGACCCCTTGAGTGAATTAACTAACAATGTTTGTTTGTACCAATGTTTTTTAACGCACAATTAATATTTTTGTTTAAGGTTCTTCCATTTTTGTTCTTCCATTAAAATAAGTATTCCGTTTTAGTATTCCTATTAAAATAAAACAAATTGCAAACTAATAACGGAATTACCAAAAACTTAAATAATTTATAATTGTATGTAAGACAACTGTACAGGGTAATTCTAAATTCATAGAACAAACTTTAAGGGGTGTTAGGACACATTACAACAAACATTTTGTCAAACAATGTATGTTCGCATTTACATTCTACGACAGGTTGGGGAACGTTTCGACACAAGCAGAAGTAGTAGTATTGCACTTAGCGTAGATGTGGGCCTAACCACAGTATGAAGAATTTTGCACCAGGAGGAATTACACCACTTCCATTCACGGTTAATTCACGCATCAAAAGCTGAGGATTTATGCAGCAGAATGCACTGTTGCCGAATTTTGCAGCACATGTGGTCTTCACAGATGAAGCATTGTTTACACGTGAGGAGTATTTAATGTGCACAAATCTCATGTGTGAGCAAATGCTACACGGCTCATGTTTTACCAGCAATGATTCTCTCTCAATTTTTAGATGGGTATCGTCAACGACTAAACAGCGTCCTCTTCCGCTTAAACGTGACAGTTGCGGACATACATTGCTTTGTTTTTAGTGTACCTACTACTCCTTAAAGTTGTCGTATGATTTTAGAATCACCCCGTATAAATAATATAATATTTCCATACTTTCTCCTTAGTTCGATTCTCTTCACTGTATTGAATAAAACATAATTCTTCTTCTCAAATTAAATAAATTATGTATTTAAACTTAAACAAATAAGTTATATAAACCGCAAATTTTCGGAAATATCCTTCGTTCCTTTTTCAAGCTCAAAGAAAACAATAAATTAATGAAGCAATAAATAAAATGTGAATAATTATGCATGTTATCTTATAATTGATAAACACGTTATAAAAAAGATAAGCATTTGTAAGCTGACAATGTAATACATTATTATTAAAAAATAAAGTGAAAAGTGAAACAACTAGGGTATTTTTTTTTTATTAAAATACACGAAGTAGTTTACTTTCAATAATTATAATTATCAAATAGTTACTTGCAGATGTGAATGGCTTTTACTTGTGTGATTACTTAATTCAAAAGTTCACTGAAGTAGCTAATGGCTTTCACCTGTGTGATTACTATAAAAAGTCTTGATGAATGAAATGCACTCAGTTCTTACAAAATTTCAAACTTCTAGTAATTTCATGAATCATTCTTGAAACAATACACATGGCGAGGTTTCCATTCCAAATTACTAGATACTTTAACACTAAGTTCACTTTATCACTTAAACTCAAGCTTTGCCGATAACTGGCTAGACTTAGACTGGCTTAGGCTATTTCTATAGTTAATCAATTTACTAATCACTTTTAAATTATTCTAACTTCGAATAATTCTCCTATTAGATTCAATGTTCACGCACTATAAAATATATCCGTAAATTTCCTTTCTAATATAATAATGAATACGATAACACGTTCGTCATAACTTTTTCCGTTCATTGACTAATAACGTTCACTAATTCGTTTCACCTTGTAGTCTTCCCTTCCAAAATAAGGAAATAAGTAATTATCGTAACTTATAGTTTGAGTCAGTCTATTTTACGAATCCTTTCTTGATTTATCCAGTTACTTGCGTACCCTTTACTTTCGCTTTGTTCCGGATTCTTTCCTTGCTTCAATAACTGCATTTCAGTAGAATAAATTGAATAGCAATTTGTCGCATTCAAATGAATCGCTTCTCTGTGGCTTCCTCAAGCGGCAACTCTGGACTCACATGTTCTCTGGTGACGTCACAAGTATTAACTATTACGAAATGGGCTCTTCCCATTACCACTTAAGGGACTGGGTAAATATTGAGTCTAACGCTTAATGAAAATTCTCAAACGAATGAAGCAAAAATGTTGCGATTAAATAAACTTTTAATTATTTTAACATTCAATTAATACTTAATTTTAATTTTCATTTGAAGCCAATAAAATAATAATTTAATATTCTAATTATATTTCGGGGGCGAAATATTTACTTGATATTTATATCTACAAATATTACTGATATAATAACTAAATTATAAAATCTAAAAACCAACAACAAAATTACTGATGTAATAACTAAGTAATAAAGTCGGTCAGTGTTTTATTACTTATTAATAAATAAGTAGAGAAAAAGGTGTAAAAACGGGCACAGGTGCAAATGGGCACCCCTCCCCAAGGGGCTATGGGAGGTGCTGCAGTTTTGCAGCCAGGACTGTAGACTGCGTCTTTTGCTGATATAAGATAGAGAGCAGTTGAAACCTTTAATTTTAAGTAGTGTGGATGCAGCGTCAGTTATTGTGAGAATTAGTGTTTGTTCTGGACTGCAAACCTTTGACAGATATGTGAAATCGCTTTCTTTTCATGTCCTTATGATTAGCTTAAAATAATTTCACAGTGATATCCGGAAAGCGGGATTCTAAGCTACTTTTAGAAGCACGCTTTTAGTCACGAACGCCTTTAGATTACATGTGACAGTGGCCAACTTACTTAGGTGGGGTTGGTGTAAGTATGTGCCCCCATTTAAAGGGGGCCCAACATTACACCATCTTTTCTCTTAAACAACATAAGCTAGCTATGCCAATTGATGAGGCTGCTGAAAACCGCAATGTTCCCCGGGAACTTCAAATGGAGTTTCTCGTTCGACATATCTCCTGTCCCAACATTAAGAAGAGAACCACTACTCGGGGACGCAAAGCAGCAAGGGCCAACATCATCACTGGAACGCCATACAAGGATGAGATGACCAAGTCGCTGGACAAAAGTGCTCTCAAGAAGAGGTTGTTGAGTTTTCCCGGGGTTAGAGACAGGGTTGGGAAGACCAAATGCCTTCAGAAAAAAAAAATTCAACCCAAGAAACGAGATTACGATTCATCAATGGGCTCATCAGACTCGTGCGACCCTCCCCTTGTGGACAGTGATGATGACCTGGATATCAACGATGAGAATAAACCAGAATCGAATGATGCAACTTGCATCTTTTGTGATGAAAAGTTCTCTCAAGACACTCGCGGAGAAATGTGGGTTACGTGTGTTATGTGCAAAATGTGGGCTTACTTAGATTGTGCCGGGTCTGAAAAAGCCATTTAGGTTTGCGATTTCTGTAAATAATTTTTGATTTGATGTTCATTTAAAATTCTCAAATATACAACTTCGTACCGTTTTGTATTGTTTTATCCTGTTTTAAAACATTTTAAACTATTTTTTTTTTTTCAATAAAAACTACTTCTACTCTCGAAACATTAAAAAATTGTATTTTTAATGCCAACGAATTTTCGAAAGCATATTCCTTGCTTTCTTCCTCAAGTTTGTTTGATAACAATATGATTTCAGGTGAACTTACATTGCTGATACATAGTTATCAACAATCACAATAATGCAATAACATCTACATTCTCACGTTAATATTGCAATAATTGATAATTTACATTCCATTGAATTTCTTAATTATTACAGATTTTTGTTATTAATATTACAATAATTGATAATTTACATTTCATTGAATTCCTCAATTATTACAGATTTTTTGTTTCCTTTGAAGCATTTTTTTACCATTTCATTAGCTAAATTTACAAATATACTCTCTACTTCTAAGCCACTACTTTTATTGAAATTTAAGTTCTTTGTATTTCTTATTATGAAGCTCTCCAATATTTTTCTAGTTTTACTATCCTTTTCTAACATTAAAATTTTGACCTCATCGTTAATCCAGTGGCCCGTTCGAGAAAGAAACAAACTTGAGAAAGAAAGCAAGGAATATGCTTTCGAAAATTCGTTGGCATTAAAAATATAATTTTTTAATGTTTCGAGAGTAGAAGTAGTTTTTATTTTAATTATGATAAGCAGAAGAAGAGATTTAAAGAAGACATATTGATTAGTAACATATTTTTTTTTACTTTTCTGGAGAGGGCCAATAATTGCACCCCATTTTTTCTGTTGCTTTTTAAGAAGCTTTTTGTAAATCTTCATTTTCGAATTGAAATAATTGATATTAATCATTGTTTTGCCTCCTCTCATTTAGTAAACTTGTTATAGTTTTTAATGAAGATCAAAAATCTAGAATTTTTTCAAAAGAAAGTAACTTTAAGTCAAAAACAAAAGAGAGTGGCCATATATACATCTTTTCCTCTACTAATATTAGTACTTTATTATATTTTCTTATATATTTAAAGATTAAAAATATAAATTAGAACTTTAAAATAATAGCAAAAATCTATAATATAGAGTAAAAGTTATAAATTATAAAGTAAAATAAGTAAATAAATACCTTAATAAGAAGCAGTGATATCTTAACTTCAAAATTAGGCTTATATACAGGCCAAACACAAAACATATTACAAAAACCATGTCACTTTGAGTTTTGCTATATGCTTTGAGTTTTGCCTGTTCGATATGTTAATTTAGAATAGTATAGACTACAACTATACTATATATATTATATCAATGTCAAAATAACAGTAATTATCATGTTTGAGAAAAATGCAACACCTTGAAGGAAAAATACAAATGAAGTGAAACTTACAGGAAATGCAAGGCAGGATAAGATATGCAAATGATTAAAATTTGGGAATGATTGGCATGCCTAGACACAGCAGATAGCCCCCTGAACCGTCATGTAAGAGCGTATTAGTAGAGGAGTGTTGTGGATCCAGACAAGTAGTTTTTCGTCAATGAGCTGTACACGTGCCTACTGGAGTCTAGTATGTCTCGTCAACGTCAAAGGGCGCCTTATAGGCAAAATACTGAGTTTGAACGCGGTCTAATGATCGGCTTACGTGAAGGAGGATTTTCGTACCGCGAAATTGCTGCTCCTACGGGACGTAATGCCACAACAGCGATGCGAGGGTGGAAGCAGTGGACTGACGATTTTTTGCAAGTACTGCTGTTGCATTGCTCTGCAACTTTAATCGTTTGTTTCTATCACTAGTAGTAATTTCCTTTCATTCTGATGTTGCAATTTTCACAAACACGAGTATATATTACATACTCTTAATTAAATTATCTGGTATTCGAAAATAATCATGTGATTGTTATTTTGTTTTTTCCTTGTAAAAGAAAGTCAAGACACCAGAAGTTTTGAAGTTCCAAGTCTCTCTCCTCCCTAAAATGTTATTTAAATTACAGAAGATTAAAAAAAGTCTTGGAATATTATAGCATTTACATTTCACTATATTAAAGTACTAATTTACTCGAAAATATTGGAAAGTTCTCCAAAAAAAAATCCTTCTTAAGCTACTAAATAAATCTAAGCAGAGTCCTGTATGGGTGAGTTTTAATTAACTTCCGCAAACAGAAGTCGGAGCTCCAATTAATATGAAAGCCAGGCAGGAACTTCCAATAGCTGTTAACAACTTTCTTCTCTAATTAACTAGAAAAAAAAACAGTGACTGAAGTAAACCATCAATTTGTGCTCAATTTATCAAGAGAATTTTCTGAATTCAACTGAAAACAAACCAGAAGAAAACAAACAGTTGTTACATGAGATAATGGAAAAATCTTACTTATTTAAAGAACGCAACTTTGCCTACAGTCACACACGATTTAAAGAATGATATTAATTCATACTACAACTCGCAATTTATGTTTTAATTGAAAAAAATAAATTAATTAAGACTAAATTTGATTCAAATCAGTACCTTTTGAAAAGAAATAAAAGAAACCAAGGCTGCACATTACTAAGCTTTCACACCTCAGAGTGAATTGTCGACAGTGCGTCATGTCCGACTTGCCAGTTCTTGGACGAGGATGTGGAGCATGTCTTCTTTGTCCATGAAGATAGAAATGAGCTGAAGAAATCCCTTCGACAGCGTGTGACTCCAGAGAACATCGTTGGCTTGATGACTATCTCCCAGGCTAATTGGACGGCAGTGGCTGACTATGCTGCTACTGTTATACGGAAATTTCGTATAGCTGAGAAAATCAGACTTGATCAGTTGCAAAATGATATCCGAGTCGGACTTTTAGTCATTCTGCCCTACGCGATGTAGTACCTGACGGTGGTTCCGTGTAGGGTGTTTTGGAAGTCGGACGTAGGGTTTTAGTGAGTAGTAGTCTTTTATGACTGAGTCTCACATTACCAATTCCTTGGTATGCGTAAATGCATTTCCCCCGTCCTTAAAAAAAAAAAAAAAAAAAAAAAAAAAAACGCCTCAGAGTGCATCATCACAGGGAATCTGGAACGGCCGTTTCGTTCTCATTGGGACTCATCAACTAGATCCACCCTGAATGAGAAACCAGAAAGTTGTAAAAGGATATGGAGATCACCTTCGGTCCCGAAAGTGTCCCCTCCCTTCCCAAACAAAATAAAAAACAATAAAAACTAAGCGCATCAAGTGCAATCGAAAAAAACCCTTTCACCCAACAACCATTGGGTACAAAAAGGCTTTTAATTAAACAAAAAAAACAAAACAACAAAAAAGCAGTAATAATCATATGAAAACTAATTTAAAGTGCAAGAGAAGTCATTAAAGAAATAAAAACAAAACAAAACAAGGCCAACACATAATTATGTTTTCACGTCTTTGAGTATATTCTCACAGGGAATCTGGAACAGCCATTTCGTCCTGATGGTGACTCTCAGCCAGATTCGCCATCGATAATAAACCCAGAAGGCGTGAAAGGATTTAGAGATCACCTTCACTCACGAAAGTGAACCCCCCATACAAAATAAACAACAATAACAAATAAATGCATCAAGTGCTGTCCAAAAAGTCATTGACCTGGCTGATGAGCAGCTGTGAGGACGATACGACCGTTCCAGATTACCTGTGATGATAAACCCAAAGGCGTGAATGCGTATTGATGTGGAGGGCTTTTTTTGTATGTTTTTTTTTATTTCTTTTTTTGGTTTTTCTGCACGTTAAATTTACTTTCAGTACTTTTTAGGCTTCTATACAGAGCGTAGCTCACAGCACCTCACATCACCGCTCTGTCTGTCCGTCCGTCGCGAGAAATTTAGTGATTTGTCTATTTATATTATAATGGACATAATCCCAAATCTACGGAGAGCTTCAATTTTTACTGTGAGTTTCGAAGTTGTAATTTTGTGTAAAGTTTTCATCTATTCGAAAGCCTATATATATTCTTTAGTTGTTATCATTTTCAAAGATCCCTTAATGATTAAATATTTTCTTTGTTTGAAAGCTATAAAGCCAATTTTTCTTCTCTCTTCTGGAAATCTTATAATATCTTACAATCCTTGGTCTGTTTTTATTATAATAGGATTTCCCAAATCTATAGAGAAGCTCTGTATATAATTAAAATAGTTTAACATGCGGATTAAACTTGAGATAAATTAAAATTTGGAACCCGCTTATATTAAGATTAAAACATTTACTAAAGAAATAAATTAAATACACGATCGATTTCAGTTAGCAACCGCTAACGTCTTGAGGCGCACAAATGTGATTAAAAACACTCTAATATAAATCCGTTAAATAAACAAATTAATTCAAATGAAGTCGAGGCGTTGCAGGGAATTACGTCACATCAGGCATCTCTTGTATTGGAATAAAAATCCTCAAATATCGGTGACACATCATGGCTTACATGATTAATTTGTTTATTTAACGGATAAACAAATTGGAGTGTTTTTTTATCACATTTGTACGCTGTTGGGAGTACTGCTCCTACCTTATTCACCTTAGAGGTTTCAAAGTAGTAGTATTTAAACCGCGGAATCCCAGTACTTTAATCAAATGGAAGAGTCCTAGTCATTCCATGTCAGGGCTTTACTTATCAAAAGTAGGTAGAAATTTGAGGTAGAAGCGAGTTTCTATTCTTGATTATGACCTGTTCTTCTTGGAATTCATTTACTCTAAGTACAATAATAGGAATTGTACGCCTTAATATGAAAGTATTATTCGACACTTTAAATCCAAAAGTCTTTAATCCTCAAGTTCCGAACCTTTATAAAGTCGAAGCGGGCTTAACACTCTTGCTACGCTTATGCGCCCCCCACCCGTCCCCGAAAAAAATTAGAGAAATAAAATTTAATCACAAGCATGTTTTACATACAAATAACCTTTTTTTAAATAGGTTTAAAAATATTAACGGAGTAATGTAAACTATAAATTTTATAAAAAAATACAATTATTATTAAAATTTTCAATTTGATAGTTTTGTTATGAAATTTATTACCTTGATTTCTTCCTAAATGAAATTAAGTTCGTTCAGATGTTTCGCAGCGAACTTATGAATATCTGGCTCCACGGTTGAAATTGTGAGTCGTAGGATCTGGTTCTACATTAAGTGTATTTCTAAATTTTTGTTTTTCATGTGAATGACAGATGAAAATGTAGTCTCACATAAGTATATGGTTGCGTAGGGCATTAAGTATATTATTTTTATTGTTTGTAGCTTTCTAAATTAAAGACTAAATTAAGACTGGAGATAAAATTACACCGTCGTAAAAACATTCTAAAAGTGAAACGTATAAAACACATATTTCGAGTAAAACAAATTTATTCCTTTAGCCAAGTTAAAATCATTAAACGGTATTGTGGACCCCTCATTCTTTATCGCGGATTCCTGGTTGGAGACCGATGCTACAAACAGTAAAATAACTTTAAAAAGAAAGAATAAAGGATGGACTCCTACTATATAAATCTATTCCGAGATGCATGGGAAATTTGTTGTTAAATTTTCTATTTCTTTGGTTTTTTTTTTTTTCCTTTTGTTTTTTTTTTGTTTTTTTATGAAAATTCGAAGATGATTGAAAATAAATTCGTAGAAGATAACAGATACTGTAAATTAAAGTAAAACAAAAAAGTTTGAAAAAAAAGCTTTGTGCTGTAATTTCTTATTTTTTGAAGTGAAATAACTTACATGATTATTTCTCTGAAAATTGATAATGAAAATTTTGTAGCAAGCAAAGTAATGACTAGTAAAATAATTTATTGAAATCCTACATGTCAAGAATTAAAAAAAAGCCCTTCTTTTTAATGGACTGTCCTTTTAAAAACTTAAAATACAAAAGTGTATTAAGGAATTTACTTGGCTGGCGAAAGATCTGAGCTTAAGGCGAAGTTCAGACACGAAATCTAAGATTTCACGATGTCATAAGCGACCGACTCAACAGTCCATGAAAAGGATACTAAATACAGCTCTTAGAGGAGAAATGGCTTTGAGAGACAGGTAATATTGTATGTCACAGGAGAAAAATAACAAAAATAATAACTTTTGTTGAAAAATAACCATAGGGAAGATGTTTTCACAACAATAAAGTTTTCAAAAGTAATAATTTGTCAAGTAGATAATAATTATGAAAAGGGAAGAAAATTTATAAAAATGCACAAATTCGTTAGAATTGTTTGCTTTTCATACATTTGTGCATTTTTATAGATTTCCTTCCCTTTTCATATTACATTAATGCACGTTAAGCCTTCTTCATTATAGATAATATTTACTTTATCAAACAAAATTCATTAAATTTTAAACAATGACTATGCTGAAACTTGATTTTGTAATAATACTCATTCGGCATTAATTTCATCACTTTTTTTATTTAAGCTTTTTTTAGCAGTATTATTTAAGAATGTTTATTTTTTTAACAAAGTCTTTAAGATTATGTCAATCGCTTCTTTACTATTTCACTGCTATGTATTATAAATCCATTTTGCAAATTTCAAATGATAATCAAAAGAAGCAAGCTCCTTATTTTAGTTTTTCTAATGACTGTCTTAGCTACTGCAGCGTAAAGAAACGAAAATCAAAAAAGAACGGAAATAAAGGGAAGATAAAAAGATGATGACAGTAGCTATATTCTGACGTCCAAATTAAACAGATATGCAGACATTTCAGCTGCTGTTATACAACAACTGATAGATAAAGAAACTATGTACATTACTATTTACTTGATATAATTTTTAAAAAACTTTTTCTGAAAGCTGTTGAACATTTATAAATCCGAACCTATGTCAAATAAACTAGCTTTTTTTTTTCTTTTGTTGTGATGACATATGATCTTATTCGCAATAAAGTCACTTCTGTTGATTTTTTCCTCTCCGCGATAGAATAATATTTTACTGATTGAAAAATTTTAACAAAGTTTTTGGAATTTTGTTTTCGATACATAACATTTACTGCGATATAGGTGTTTCTTCAAAATAGTATTAAAAAATAGCTGAAGTAACATGGCTAAGTAAGTAAATAGCTAAATATTTAAATTTTTTGTCCAGTATAAAACTTTTTATATAAAGTATAAATAATGAAGTTCACAAATTCCATTATACATTATAAATATAATCAATGAATTTTGTTATTTCTATGCCTGATCTGTTTGTAAATTTTTATATAGTTTCGAACATTTTTTTTTTCATCAATTGGAGCAAATCCTCCATCTCCAAAATTCTGGAAGAACTGTAAAGATTAGAAACTAAAGTAATGTACACAGCGTTTACTCTAAACATTATTAGGAAACAAAGCAAAGAATTACGTATTAATATTTTTTGTTATTCTCCGCTATTCTGTTAAATAAAAACCTATTGGGATGAATTAGATAATCTTTAATCTTCAGATAAATTGCCTAAACATTTAAATGTAATGTGTTCTGTTATTTTTTATTTTTAGAATTTTGAAATGTGGCATATTGTAAGTCCTACGGCATGTTGTGCAGTATATCTTGGAATAGATATTTATGTGGTTTTCCATTTGTCTTCCACAGTAAATATAATGATTTACTGTATGGCATTCAACGTGAAGAGAAAGAGAAGAAAAAGCAGCAGGAAAGAAAGTAACAACATCCATGTTGGTTGCGGAAATAGGAAAACTCGTCAAAAAGTGGAAAAAATAGGTATATTATTTTATATTATTTATTAAAATTATTACATCCCAGACATGGCAATGAATACACAACGTAATCAGCTTGGCTGTCCGAAGAGAGTTTCTATATTCAAGTTCTTCGCATTTGCTTGATGTGGAATTGCAGCGTATTATAGATATACTGTTTTGTAATAATTATCCCATCAGATTCATTAGGAGGCATTCCACTAAAACTCTGTCAAAAATCTACAACAATTATATGCGGTTTCTGGTTTGGCCTACGAACATCTACGATCCTTTAAAATCATTAAATTAACCAGATAAAAAAAGCTATAAATTCTGAAATATTCGTGGTATTGGAAATAAAATCACAGAAATTTAATGAATGGAATAATAGTTGTGTAACACGAATGTAATTTGGTAAATGAATTAAACTATTACTATAAAAAATATATTTGCACTAGCATTAATATTTCAAAAGCTTATAACTGACTTAAAAACAAAACAGGCCTTGCAACTTAGAAAATAATTCTTTTAACTGTTCCGTATGGACAACATTTCAATTTCGAGTTGACCTTATCGAAATACATTCACTAATCAATGAATCATCAAAATGTTAAAACCAATATGGTTTCCAATTATTACGTAATTAACGAGATTTTAATGAGAATATTAATTGATGACCTAATCAATTGGGTTTTGGATACTTCAATAGCTTAATCTATATTTCACTTGGCAATTAGGTTTAATTTTGGTTTAGATCATAATTTATTTCTGCAGAAAATTAAATAAATTCCCCTAATTAAAATTATTGGCCGTCAAATCTTCTCATTTGGCCACTGAAAAGTCGGAGGCTACAACTTCGTCCTTTCCATGAGTGTGCTAGATTCGGAAAGGGAAAATAGCTTCCGAATGAGATGAATTTTCCAAATTTGATACCACAGCCTACAGATCACACAGTCAAAAACATTAATTTGTATGCATATTTTAAAAAGGTATTAACTTATAAAATCGATGTTTATAAAATATAACCTTTTATATAGGTTCTCTGAAATAATAATAAAAGAAAAAACAATTTTATATTAATTAAAACAATTTTAGATTAGGCAATAATTCCCTAATCCTAATATCTACAAATTTTGACGAAAAAGTTCAGCAAAAGATTAAAAATTGTTGATGTAACTTGAAAAGATTGATGCCTACATCAGACTTTGATGAAATTTAACTGATTTACCTAATTATTTCAAAAAACTTTGTTATGGAACAATGGACTTTATTAAAAACTTAGAAAAAAAAAATACCAAATTGCTGAAAAACGTTCCATGACCTAAGTAATCGTCATCTTTCCGGCTATTCTCTAAGAGAAAGTAATTTCCCGAAATAAATGGGGAAATAAATCGATGAACCAAGAAAAGACCATCTTTCTAAGGAAACAAAGGTTAGCTCACCTACGAAACAGATAAACTTATCTTCAGTTTGAAAAACCTTCGAAGGTTAGTCATCTGAAAAGAAGCAAGTAAAAAACGGGCATTAAAATAAAAACAGTCAAGTTGAGTAAAAAACAGTGAAGAAACATGAACATTAGTGAAAAATATAAAACTCCACGTAAATAAACCAAAGTTCTCGCACCCAGAACTGGCGAATCTGGGACAGCTGTTTCAGTCTTGTTAGGCTTCTTAGCCAGATTTACTCTTCATTGTATCTCGGAGTGCTAGACAAAAGTGAGGAAACCATTTCAGTTCCCCGAAATGGCCCTCAAATAAAATCATCGCAATAATGATAAATAAGCACCGCACGGCCTCGAAATCTTTGTCCCAGAATCATGAGGCATGTAAAATCTTTTTCTTTAATTTATATACAGTGGATGTTCCGCGGTGCGGATTATCCGCGAGTGCCGCGAAAATTTTTTTTAATTGCGAACGTCAAAAAAAATAAGTTTAATCCAAGCCAATAACAGGCCCTACAGTGCGAATGTCGAAAATTGCTGATGGGTTATCCTACAGGCCTTCTCGGAATTTGTGGATGCAAACGTAGAGCAAAGGTTTCTGCTTTACCATACATATTTTAAAAGTTTTACATATTATGTTTTTCGTATAATAAAACATAGTTTTTAATGGTGAAATATTTTTTTTTTCATGTTTATACCTCATTTTTAATCTTTTTTCGGGTTATCCGCGAAGCCCTTGCCACCCAATTCCGCGGATAATCGGGGCTCTACTGTGTGTGTGTATATATATTATATATATATATATATAAATTTATATATATATATATATATATATATAATATATACACTACCCTACACTAATGGATCGGACAGTAAGCGTTGCTGGAAACATGTGAAAAGTTTACCTGATTTACGAGTGGGATGGGCCTGATTTAAGAGTGCTGAAATTACATTAACCACCCTGCGGCTAATGGTTTTGATAAAGAGCTATGGGTATTTTTGTCCATTTTTGCTTCAAGAACATGGCCAGTGCAGCTGTAGATGTCGGACGTGGTTCCCTTGCCCTCAATCGATGCTCTAACTCGTGCCATAAATGTTCGATGGGGTTTAGGTCGGGACTCTGAGCAGGCCATGGAAGCCGCTTTACAGTCATCTCTGTATACCACTGCTGGACAAAGGCTGAAACATGGCATGGAGCATTGTCGTTCTGAAAATAACAATCGTCATTTTCAAGCATTTGCCAGAGAGTAGGAACAACCGTTTTGTCCAAAATGTCCTTGTAGCCTTCGGAGTTCAAGATTCCCGCAACAACATTCAATGGTCCCAGGCCATATCATGAGAATATCATGATCATATCATCCCCACAACATGATTTCCCCACCGTCAAACTCCACATTTGGAACGATGCACTCGGATAAAAGACGTTCGCCTGGCATTCGCCACACCCAAACACATCCATCCGACTGGAAAAAAGTGTAATAAGATGAGGCACGTTACACTCCATGTGGGCCCGGTAGCCGAGTGGTCAGAGCGCTTGGCTGCGGGTTCGAAGTGACGGGATCGATTCCCGGCCTCGGCGGAGGGCGGGGATTTTTCCACGCTCCTTTCACCTCCAAACGGGTCCTAGGGTCTACCCAGCCCTCTGTCGAATGAGTACCGGGTTTCTTACCAGGGTGTTAAAGGCGGGCGGCGTCGGGCTGACCACCCGACCTCAATTTCGTGTCGTTGGTCACGAAACGCTGGGAGCCTGACCTCCCAGGCTCGAAGAGGGACACTTTAACTTTTTTAACGTTACACTCCATAAAATTGTTTACCAGTGCTCTACAGTTCAGTTACGACTTTGCAAACACCACTTGAGTCTGACGGCTCGGTTGAATGATGAGATGTGTGGTTTGTGTGTGGCAACACATCCGTGGATTTTAAGGGTATTCAATTCCTTCCGCAACGTATTGTGATGAACTGTAAGCCCCTGATGCCTGTTGAAACTCACTGTTTATGATTCGGAGGGGCTTTTTGCGGTTCTTACGAACCTCGCACTTCAGAAGAAGTAGAAGATCAGATGACGTCAAGAGATCAGGAGGATGGCTATAAGAAGAAGAGTTATCGAATAAAAAGAGATAAATGGATGTTACGACTAGAGACGAACGTATGAACTCCCGACTAAAAGTTGTTATTGGAGAACCAGACACCAGAAACACGGCAGACGAATTCTCTGAGGTGCTAAGAAGCAACAAGTGGTAAGATCTTAAATTGTTTTTTGATCTTTTTGCCTGAACCAAAAAGATGTTTACTTTACATTGGCTTTGCGAGACTGGATAAAAATGACTTCTCTTTTCCTCTAAAAATTTTTTTATTTATAATGATCAATAGCCAAATAACAAAATGTCAAATAGCCATGTATTTTCTTGTTCATTCATCAAAATATCAATGTGGGGAAGATAACGGTTAGTGTTTAGTTTTCTGCATTCATATATTATAGGATTAACTAATATATCTACTTGTAACATTTGTCACAATGTAAAAATTATTGTTATCCTTAATTCTTAATCTTTAACGAAAATTATTTTGGAGGACCATTAATTATGTTAGTAGAATTTTCCTTTACTTCTCATATCAATTATGTTTTTTTTCTTTCAGTAAACGGAGTATTGCCCTTCGAGATATAATTTTACTTAAAAAAAATAAAACTTTTTTCTCTCCTGTGAATTACTTATCCTTTTTTGTTAGTACTTCGTATTATTTTCATTTATTTTTTTCTTCTTAACTTACTTATCTGGGATTAAATGGTTAGGCTTTCTTTCTTTCATTATAGGGACAGTAAATGGAAAGAAACCCCTTTTCGCACTTGTGATAATATGGACTACTCATTACTGGAGGCTAATCCGTTTATAATTGAATGGGAAGCTCTTATTTTACCTCACAACTGGTTTTACAATTTTCTCCCTTTTGAAACTTTACTCCTGGGATCTCTCATTTTCTTTTTCTTGCAGCATTTTTTTGAGTTCGTTATCAAAGTCCATTGGAAATATTTTAGGAATTAGGATTCGACTAAATGGGGAATTCACTCCCTTTTCTCTTTATTGCAAATTACTTTTCTTTACTTTTCGCGTTACTTCTATAAATATAATTTCAAAGTAAACGCTACATAAAGTTAAAAATATTTTTTTTTATTATTTTCTAGGCAGCCATACCCGTTTACATCTTACGAATCACTTCTCAAATCGAGTTTCACGTTTTTCTGAGTTCACATTACTTAGATGCATTATTTTTTAGAGTCGTAAACTGTATTTTTCTTCATTTCTATCCCCTTGCCCAGGGATAGTTGAGGAATTGACGCAATTATCATCATGACTCGCATTCCTCAACAACACGGTGGCATGCAATTTCATATAGTTGAATTTGATGATAAAGATGAGACTCAAAGTCTTAATAGTGTAGCGGTCGTGCATTCGATTTGATTAACTCCTCGAAAGAAAGAAGTATTTTGGCCTCCATGCAAAACTCATGAAAGTTTTGATAAGTTATTAAAAAAAGGGACGAACCCGATGAGAAAACATGGTCACTCTATCCTATAAAAGGATCTTTCATGTTGACGGTAAGCATTTTTATATTATAAACTGAAAAAACAAAAAACTAGAAAACATAATACTTATTTATACAGTATTATGTTTTGTAATTTTTATTTATTTATTTATTTATTTATTTATTTGTTTGTTTATTTATTTATTTTTTCAGTTTTTAGTTTGCGGCCGATTTGTCGTCTGCTATTCGACCGGAAGTTGCAACTCACTCACTTGAAACTATGTTTACTCTATGACGACACCAACAATTAATATTGTTCGCAGCCGGTGATTGATTGTTACGCTTTGAATTGTTCCTCTTATCATTATGTTTGGTTGTAATTTGGTTGTAATTTAATATTTTGGAGAGAGTATCCTGTTATTATTTCATTTGAAAAAGACAGACGGCTTGATGTCGAAATTAATTAGTGTATTTTTATTAAATACACTATATCTTTATATGTTTAGCGAATGTCTGTGATTGCAATATTTATTTTATCATTTTCGTTTCATGCATTCGAAACTTTTTTTTCTTGACAACTTAACTTAGTGAAGTTTGAACTAGCGAATTTTCAGAAATAATTATACCATTATAAATTACAAAATATCATTAATTTTCATTTATATTTACAATAATAAAATTTTACATATTTATAAATAAATAAAAAAAATTCAAATGACTTGGCCAAAGCTCGGCAAAAGGTATAAAGTATAAATCATTCTGACGTTCAGAGTGATACTACTTTATGCGCTGGTAGACCTCGGAGAAAACGAACGAAATTCCGATGGATACAGTTAAGTGATGAAAGCAGCATCGAAGATGAAAATTTAGAAAATTCTGCTGTTCAACTAGGCACAGTTGTTGGTATGTCCTACGGGTTGCTTTTAACTATAATTAATCTATAGGGTATTTTTTATAAATAGTTTGTGTACCGGACCTTTTTTAATCGAAACCCATTAATTTTAGACAAGTTAATCTTCTATAATTGTTGTGCTAACATAACATCTTAAGCTGTGCCTATCTTTAAATAATAAAGTTGATAATTAACTTATTTAGGAAATGCTTGTATATTTGTACTAGGTAGTTCAATTAAGGTTTGGCTGAAATTATTTTATTATTTCAGCCAAATTATTAATTATTTTCCAAACTATTGTGCTAATACTATAATATTGTCATTTTCCCTCTAGATTTGGCAAATGAAAGCGAAGACAGAGAAATCTTTCAGCCACCAGTAAATTTTGCCATTAGAGAAGCATTTCAGTCGCCTTACTTAAATGATATTCCTCCAAGCTCTGGAAGCAAACAAAGTCATGTTAGTCAATTTGTTGCATCAACTGCTACTTCAGATATTGGTAGTGAATCTTGTAAGTCCTATATATTTACTTATTTAATTCGATGAGTGTAGTCTAGGGAATGTACTAGAAAGGAATCTATTTTTAACAGAAAGATAATTTCACAATACTTGAGCTGGGCCGATAATTAAAGATTATATATAAATTTAATTTTGTAATTATTTGAGTTTTACACAACTTTTAGCCTTGAAAGTGTGCAGTTTATGTTTGTAATAACCAAAAAATATCTTAATATTTAAAAACTGAAGTAAATTATTATTATTAAAAAAATTTTTTAAAAAAAAACATAAGTACTTCATCTAATACGGAGGGTTGTTTACAATCTATGGTGACGATTTGGATTCGGGTCTATTTCTCAGAAATTCCCTTTCTCCACCAACGATCATGCTCTATTTGATGGCCATGAGATACTGCTGTCGCTCTGCAGCGCAGTTTCCATTGCAGGAGACTACTGCGAAGAACGGGAAGACTTATACGTTGCCACTCCTGCTGTCAACATTTCCAGAGTACATCCAATGGGCGAAGACGTCGTCTTCCAAAGGCTCGTTTTAATAGTCCAAATGCGCAAAAATCCATGGGCAATGCGTCTGGAGACTTCAGTGGCATCTCGGTAAACGGTATAGCCTGGATTCCGGTTTGCTGTTCCATTCGTGTCAGAAAATTCTGGGTCGATTTGGACGTATGGCTGGACGCCTAGTCTTGATGGAGACGGACCTTGTAAATGTCGTTTCTGTAAAGAGCAGGTAGTTCCTGTGTATAAATTGGTGTCAGTACGTGATCCTGATAGTACGCAGAATTCACCTTTACATTTTGAGCCACCCTCCGTATCTGTAGCTTGCCTTGATAGGAATAACTCGCAACGATCATGAATCCCTTCGAAAAAGTTTCACGACATTCTCTGTACCAATTTGGAAACGATTTGGCTCCCATTGGGCGATAGAAAATCGCCCTTGGTTTATTTCAGTCGGACAGATAAACATATGCTTCGTCTAATGTGGCCACATACTTCCATTTATCCCCAGCGAGATGTCGTTCGTACAGTTTTCTGCAATTTGTCTTACATTCTGAAATGCGCTTTGGTAAGAGCTTGTGAACCTTCCTGTTATGTCTCTTTTGAAGTCCCAAATCTTTATGGATAATCTTGTTGACGGTACGAAGAGATGTTCCTACCTTCGCACCAATGGTCCTTTGGGTCGCTGGATTGTTCCCCATCACCATTTTCTTGACTTTCTGAATGACAGTCTTTGTGAGACTTATAGGTGTCCTTGGATTTGCTTGCTTTTCAGTCCCGGAAATCTGTCCTGTAGGGGCCAACACCAACCAACACATTACGAACTCCTTTCTTCGAAATGGTGAAACCTCTTTTTCTAAATGCCGTAATTATTGCGGAATAACTAAATTTCGCGTCGGAAAGGGCTGTAACGTACCCTTCCCAAAACTGTGACACTTTCGGCGGCATTTCTCCGAACAAACTAACCCGCACCCCTCCACACTAATCTTTAAGTACTCACCTGTACGTTTGCATAAATTTGCATACCTACTGTGATTGGTTGCGACGTCACGCGCCATGCAAATCATTACCATAGATTGTAAACAACTCTCTGTATTCATTGGCATCTGCTATAAACATTTTTGCAAAAACAGCATGTAAATTTTTCATAAATTTTAAGCAGTTTGATGTATATCTGCAGTAACCTGTTCAGCAGTGTCATAAAACGATCTTCAATCTGAAAATTACTTCATTGAAACTCAACAAAGTGTAATTAATTTTTTTTCCTACTGTAGGTCTGAAACTGATAGTAAGAGAACTCGTAAAAATTAACAAGAGGTTTAATGACATTTGTGAAAAGCAAGATATTCTGCATTCACTTCTAAACAAAAGAAGTGATGTTGAAGATTGTTTATTGGACTCTTCACTTTCCGAATTTCCTTTATTGCCAATTGCCACTGAGGAAGAACTCAAAGAAATGGAAGAGTGGTTGACCATTCCTGAAAATGTAGAAAAACTGGTAAGGACAATATTTATATTATTGGCTGGCATGATTTATTGAGTTTTGATTTCTCATTTATTGCTTATTTTACTTCTTTAATATTGGAATGAAATCTAACCGCAATATTCGATTGTTCTTTCTCAGGAGAAAAGGCTCAGTTTGACAGGAGGAAGAACTGTTTCCCGTTTTGTACGACAGCAACTAGAAAAGATATTTACGAATGAATTAGCCTTAAAATTTAATTGGGCTGGAAGAAATCAGAAGAAAGCTTTGAAAGATCTAGGTCTTGTAGCTGTTATTATAGGTAAGCAAATTTTATAACTATAACTTAAGGAAAACCAAATCGCATAGATGTAGGCATAAATGAAGTGAATTTGATATTACAGACAATAAGCAAAATAATTTAGATAAGAAAATTCATGTTCGTGCAATTTCAAGAAGGGAGGAAAAAAAGCCCTAACATTCCGTGCAAACTAAAAAAAATATTTAAAAACTTATTAAGTTAATTAATTTTCATTTCTCAGGTGCTGTTCGTCGCAATAGAGGTACTTGTAATACAACAGAAGCTGAAATTTTTCCAATCGTAAAAAATTGGTTCCGATTCACGAAAAATCGTAATGGAGGGATAGAACTCCGCCGAAAAAATAGTGCACTAAACGAAATATATATACCGGCAATTCAGAACGGTCGAAGTATAGAAAAATAGATTCTGAAGTAAACAGATTACTTCATGAATCTTCTGTTGTAGAAGTTAATCCTTTGCTTGAGAATAAAGAAAATAATATTATCAATAAAGAATCAGATTTAAAGTTATTATATTCAAATAATTCTACTTCTAAATTGTCAAATGATTCTACTTCTTTTAATAATGATTTGTCAAATAATTCTGCTTCTTTTAATAATGATTTGTCAAATGATTCTTTTGATTCTAATTTGTCAGGCCATAAATCAACTGATTCTTCAGTTATAAAAGAACAATTAATTGGTTGGTCCAAGGAGCATAACATAACAAACAAAGCACTAAGTAGTTTGCTGTATATTTTAACTCCAGT
>JAFIDM010000003.1:20755397-20770250 GCA_023159025.1 Thereuonema tuberculata | reverse complement strand
TGTGTGTGTGTGTTTTTTTAATAAATAACAAATTGTTTTCCGTTACATACGCGAGGCTTCCGGAGCGAAGCGACGGGTAGCCGACTAGTATTATTAAAAAAAATTTAAAAAAACCTAAAAAGAGGCAGAACCTCCGCAAATTCGCCCCTATCAGATTTTTGACTCTGGGAAACGCCCTTTGTGAAAAATTTCATGATTCATGTGTAAAGTAATAATCGAATTATAAAAAATAAAAGATCTATAATTTATGACAAAAAAACTTTAATGAATGTAATCAAATGTTTTAAAAATACATTCATTATCAAAAGTAAAAAAAAAATAATCATTTTTTGAAGCCCTCTGTTTTTTCCTTCCACACCTATTGCACATTGGCAGATACATTGTGCAAGTCTCCTGAAGCCATCTTAGGCAAACAATGCATTGAATCCAGTCAGCTTTGGACTTAGTTGGTGGTAGTTGTCGCCACACACTGCACATTGATCATCATCTTTATCTGTCATCTCCTCGGACGATGACACAACAACATCTTCAGATAGGCCAAGGTTGCTATCAGAAGAATCCAATTTGTGGTTTTCTTATTATTGTTAGTGCCTTTCCATGCACCCACTGACCTTCCTTCTTCTGATCTTTTCTACTGTTTTTTTCGACAAACATTTGACTCTTGATTATGTGTTCTGGGAAGTAAAAACGATAATTGTTCGCTTTCTCTTAGATTTATTTATAGCAATTTGAGAAATCGCATGGGACAAACGTAGGTGATTTTGGAAGTAACTTGATTCATGGCCTGCATCAGAGCATTTTCTGTCCATTCCTGCCGTTTGGTCGTCCTTTTGTAGGGTTTTCCCATGCTTTGAAAGAAGAGCAATGAGAATAAAGCTGGTGCATACTTACACCAACTCACATGGGGCATATCTCCAGATCTGAAGAGAAAACGCGATAACGAAAATATTCCCGCTCTTTTTTCAATGCACAGTCAAAATAGCCTTCAGTTATTCGTTATTCATTCAGTTATTCGTTTTCCAACAAATAACAGATTTACAGAATTTAATTATACAAAGTAGAAATGTATTAAGCTTAAACGTCCTCAACAACAATTTTCTGAGCCGCTTTGCTTCCTTATTGACAAACTTTTGCGAATTTCTCAGTATCTAAACAGAAACTACGACGTCACTCGCTCGTATTCTTCACGGCAGAATGGCAAACACGTCCGGAGCAGTCGTGGCCTCATCTGTTGTATATTCAGAACTACAGGTGGTGGGGCGTACTTGCGGAAGGGGCGTTTTTACCGGAATTACTCAATAATATCTAGTATATAAAGAGCAGATAAGAAAAAAAAAATTGTCATCAAAAACTAATTTGGGATTCAAATGACTGAAATCTCTATTTAAAATAATACTAGGCCATCTCCCGTGTACACGCGCTTGTTTTCTATATCACATAGATTTGGTTAAGAATATTATATTTAAAATATTGCAACGTTACGGCAATTATAATTTTAATTGTCATTTTCGAATTACAAATAAATAGACGGATCGGAAATAAATAAACAATTGAGATTCAAAAAACAGGTTGAATACATTCATTATTTAATGGGGCGAATGGGAAGGACACATAAGTAAAAAAAAATAAAAAAATAATGTGAGTTGTAGTCCCGGTGGCCTAATGTATAAGACGTCTGACTTCGGATCAGAAGGTTGCAGGTTCGATTCCCGTCGTTTCATTTAAAAATTACTTATATTTTCCATTCTCACAGGAAATTGCGCCGGACAGAGAAATAAAAGATTTTAGTAATATAGATTATGTACAAAACATTACAATGCTCTTTTCCATTAATAAGATTTCCCTTTAATAAATTTAATAAGAAAACAAATTGATTTTTTTATTTTGTTTAAATGGTAGGGTAAGGTAGGGTAAGATGACGAACTTAAGCTTCAGAGATTGTCCCTCGGCTTAGTAAGTGGTTTAAAAACCCGAAATTTGAAAGGACACTTCTTGTAACCTTTATGTTCAATAAAAAAATATGAAACGCTGTTTTACCCTCTCGAATTATGAAAAATATTTCACCAAAAAAAAAATAGTAATTTTCGTCATCTTACCCCACCTAAGGGGTAAGATGGCGAAGGAGGGTGGGTAAGATGACGAACAGATACAAGTAATACATTAAGATAGAAACATTATATTTTAAAAATGCAGAGAAACAATTTCACTTACTAACATATGGCATGAATTAGAAAAGTCAAAGACAGTTAAATTAGAAAAGTAAACAGTTAAATTAAATAACAGATTGCTCGTAATGAAACAAAGCTTTGAACAATTAGTTACAACAAAAGTTTAGAAGAACATTAATGTTGGCTCTGGCACATTATGTTTCTTTGCTGCAGCATTTACACTTGAGATTTTATCTTTTACTTCAGCAATAGCTGCATTCATTGTCTCCTTATCCCACTTTCCCCTGTCACTTTTCCTTGTATAATTTCGTGGCACGTTGTTTATAATACCTAAAACATTCATAGATAAACAGTCAGACATGAGGGTTTAAAATAAAAGAAAAAAATAACTGCAAATAAAATTCAGTTTCAAAACCAATTTATAAAATAGAACAAAAGCTATTCATAAAAGGTACTCAAAAACATGTTGGGTAAGATGACAAACTAAGCAAACTTCTCGTCATCTTACCCGCCCTGGCATTCGTCATCTTACCCCACGCCGCCAATTTGGTTTAGAACTTATTTATCATTACCGTAGCTTATCGTAAACAACCTACACCACATATGGTTCTTTACATTATGAGTTGTATTTTGAGAATATTTTATGAAAAAGCAAAAGCAACTTAATGTTCTCGAGTAATTCCTTACGCTGTGAGTCCAAAAATTACAAACGCACGGGAAACAAACACATCTTAGTCGCTACTGCTCGCAAAGCAATCTGGCCCGACATCCCTTGCCGTGAACTTCGTTACTGATCACCTGAGTTTCAGAAAGTGCTTGGGCAGGTGCTCCTATCTACGAATGCGTCGGAGAAATAGCGAGTTCGTCATCTTACACGCTTCGTCATCTTAACCGACTTTCCCCTAAATGTGTTTGTGTTCGGCAGACATCATAATTTCAGAATGAAGTGAAGACTTTTCACATCAGTTAGTTGTTATTTTCAAGACTTTCAGGCTGTTAAGTTGGCTTTAAATTCTTTTAGGAATGTTGTTTTATAGTAATATCAATATTTCTAGTCGAACGAACTAAGACAAAAAAAAAGTGAAAAAAAGTAAATGGACGAAATTAAGTATTCGTATCTTGGCTTCTGTGGCCTAAAAGCTCGAATGTAGATGACCAATAAGAATAGTTCTTCTTCCAAATTGTCTCCTTTCTTTTCTATTCATGAAAACTAGGATTCAGGCTCTTAAATTGAGGACTTGAACATTCTGTAATAAGACGGAATAATTTCATACATTTTGTTTCTCAGTTATGAATTCATTTGGCGGTCTTTAAAGAATTAATTTTCTGAAAAAGGACTGCTGTTGCTCTCATGATATGATTGTCTTTAAAAGGTTTCAATTCGGATTCAATATATTTTTCTTTCAATGTTCTTGTCTGATATAAGAAGAAACCTATAATTGCTTTGAAAATGGATTTTTTTTTAATAATAATATCTGATGTCATTTCAATATTCCATAATGGAAATCTACTAATAGACCAGTCGACAGGTAGTTTTAGGTGGAAAAAGGTCGGAAGTTAATGAAACTTTGGGATGTTGTTCAGGGACGGTTAATTAATATTTTCTCAAGTTTTTGACCTCGAGGACCCAGTGCGAAAAGAGGGGAGGGAGGGAAACTGCCAAAATTTCGACCTTTCTCCGGTTTTTCCTCAATAACTTTTTTCCCTTACGTCCTACGTAATTTCCTATAATTTTCACTATTCAAACATGCTTGTATGTTAATTCGTTATCGAGATATGGCGCTTCGAAAAAAATGTCATTTTTCAAAATTCGCAAAAAAATGCCCAAAAATGCAGAATTTCACCTTATTTCTTCTGTTATATTATGATGAAATGTTGTTGTAATTATGGTTCCTGGTTACAATCACTAACTTTGGACATCCCCCCAACCCCACCCCCGCTCCCCCCTTTCCCCACCCAACCCCAATTCACAAAAGCTAATTTTCTTCTCTGATGGAAGCCAACCAAATTCACATCATGTTGTTATTGAGATTAATAACTTTTCGGATCGATTACCCCCCCCCCCTTCAACTACAAAATTATCCCAGGGCATGTTTAAAAAAAAGACGTAGTCCTTTCGTGGAAGAAATTAATGAAATTAACAATATTAATGTATTCACAAGGCATACATTATATTGAGGAATAGAGATATTATTATTGAAAGGTACTCATATATACATGTACATATCATAGTAGGTACTCATTTGTACTCATTACAGTTCATGTCGGGATTTCTTAGCCGTTGATTCTGCTTCTAACAACTCGTCGTCCTCCTAAGCGATCAAGCTGTCAATGACGTCCTCACCGTCATCGTATTCATCTACTATGTCGGGTGAGTCCTCCTCGTTCAAATCATTTGCGGGGGCGATTTCGCAGGAGTGGCCTGTGCAGTGCTTGCACATTGCTGAGCACCGGAGACCTGCTTTCTTGCAGCTGCAAGCTCCGGTGCTACAGCCTTTGCTGCACTTGCAGGAAACAATCTGGAGGATGTCATCCGGCGCAGCATTTCTGGTTGTGGGGAATGGTAGTACCCCTCGCGTAGTTAGGCTCCAGCCCCAAACTGATGGGAGAAGTTCATTGCCTAACCACGCCTGTACTTGCTGGTAAGTGCGGAGGGAGTGGTAC
Source organism: Thereuonema tuberculata (assembly GCA_023159025.1). Taxonomy (NCBI): domain Eukaryota; kingdom Metazoa; phylum Arthropoda; class Chilopoda; order Scutigeromorpha; family Scutigeridae; genus Thereuonema; species Thereuonema tuberculata. Next base: position 20,765,418 of record JAFIDM010000003.1, on the reverse strand, counting down.
TTGGCAGCGTCCCTTGTTGGTGGTAGGCGGGCTAGTTGCAATTTAGCCTTCGTCACTGATCGTGTGAATAATCGGTACCGCAGGTCGTCGAGATTGTCATTGTTAATGTCGCCTCCATAAACTGCTACCAGGAACTATTCTCCTGCGTCGCTGATCTGCCGAGGAGTAGCGTTTGGTGTGAGAAATGGAGCCACTGCTGCAAAGAGGGAAGTATTCTTCATGTAGGTGCTGCAAATTTTGTTCTTCCCCAATCCATACGGTGCTGACGTGGTATCGCAACCACTCACTGCGTGGAGGAAAAGTATGTCCATCGGGGGAAAGGAGCAGGAACTTGGCGAGTAGAGGACACTGGGACCACTGCCTCTTCCACTTTTCTGAAGATAGATGTTCTTTGTGGACATATCTAATGCTGTCAACAGAATAAGTATGTCCACATCTTCAGCAGTAATGATGACGCTGTCGAATTCGCTGGCCTTGGATATGGCGGTGTTGACGATCATCACGTCGGCGTCCTCATATGCCTGCTTCACTTCGATGCTAGCATCCGCCATTCGTGTCATCAACATCGAAATGAATGCGCTCTTATTGTGATCGTTTGCCAAGAACTTTTCTTGTGCTATGGTCACCATGGTAGATGAGGAGAACACGAGTTTGGTTGCTAATTGTAATGCAGAACGGCGAGCTCGTTCTGCGGCTTTGGTGCTTTGATAGCCGGCGTTAGTGGGGTATCCATCAAATACAACAATCACATTGCTACCAAAGTGTATCAGCACGTAGTTGATGTACGTAGAGCACAGCATCTCGAATGTGGTTGTGGGAGTTTTGTTCCACACCACTTTATGTAACAGGTATCCACCATCAATCACGTTATATTTCCTGTTGCCAAGGTTGACTTCCTCTATGGGAGTGAACAGTGAGTACATTGCAGACTTTGTTCCGTTGCGCATTCCCTCCTCATTGAAGAGTGACATGGGGAAGGGTGCGAGTTCAAACTTGAAGAGTTCTTTCAGATCTGCTTCAGATTTTTTTGGCTATGCAGACACGCTGGAAGAGAGTGAGAGGATCGACAGTGAATTTTTCACCAGCAATTTTCAACGAGCAGGCAACGGAAGCGAGAATCACGACCTTATCCTTCCGTTTCAGTTTCAATTCTTCAAAATTTCCCCCCACCACTTTCTTCAGACATGATATGCCTATTTCTCGTGCTAAGTGACAGTTCACTTCGCCATGACCAATGATTCCTGTGCTCAGAGAAACTATCGCCTCACTGTGAAGGAATGGGGGGTGTTCAGTGAACCATGCGCGCAGTTTCCCAATGTCCGTGTTGTCTCTCACTACTCGGGTTGGTCTCATGTCCACAGGCTGTTCAGATGTCTCTGAGCGAACATCAGCGAACAATTCTATTTGTTCACAAATGCTTTGAAGGTACAGCATGCCCAATGGCCATCTAGCAAGCACAGAATCACTTACACCGCGTCCACAAGTGAGTCCTCCATAGCTTTTCATAGGAATTGTGAAAATTGTAGTAAGTAAGTCGACAATGTAATATTGTGGTAGTGTGAAACCGGGGTGTCGGAAGCCTTACTTACATACCATAGGTACCTATGACCCAGCAGCCCTGGGATAATTTTGTAATTGAAGGGGGGGGGGTATCTATCCGAAAAGTTACTAATATCAATAACAACATGATGTGAATTTGGTTGGCTTTTATCAGAGAAGATAATTAGCTTTTGTGAATTGGGGTTGGGTGGGGAAAGGGGGGAGCGGGGGTGGGGTTGGGGGGATGTCCAAAGTTAGTGATTGTAACCAGGAACCATAATTACAACAACATTTCATCATAATTCGGGTATAACAGAAGAAATAAGGTAAAATTCTGCATTTTTAGGTATTTTTTTGCGAATTTTGAAAAATGACATTTTTTTCGAAGCGCCATATCTCGATAACGAATTAACATACAAGCATGTTTGAATAGTGAAAATTGTAGGAAATTTAACGCTCTACAAAATAGTGTAGGGATGCCTTTGCCGTAGGACATAAGGGAAAAAAGTTATTGAGGAAAAACCGGAGAAAGGTCGAAATTTTGGCAGTTCCCCCCTCCGCCCTCTTTTCGCACAGGGTCCTCGAGGTCAAAAACTTGAGAAAATGTTAATTAACCGTCCCTGAAAAACATCCCAAAGTTTCATTAACTTCCGACCTTTTTCCACCTAACCCCACTTTTTCCTACCTGTCGACTTGACTATAACTTACATACATACATACATAGTTCTCTGCCAAGGGCAGGTCCTTCACTGCAAACCCAGCATTCTCCAATCTTTCCTATTTTCTGCCTTCCTCTTCGTCTCCACATATGATCCATTTACCCTAATGTTGTCAATCATCTGAAATCTTCTTCTGCCTCGAACTTTTTTACCGTTCACCATTCCTTCCAGTGCATCCTTCATTAGGGAGTTTCTTCTCAGCCAGTGACCCAACCAGTTTCTTTTTCTCTTCCTGATCAGTTTCAGCATTATTCTTTCTTCACCCACTCTTTCTAGCACTGCTTCATTTCTTATTTTGTCTGTCCATTTCACATGCTCCATTCTTCTCCATATCCACATTTCAAATGCTTCTAGTCGTTTCTCTTCACTGCGTCGTAATGTCCATGTTTCTGCCCCATACAATGCCACACTCCACACAAAGCACTTCACTAGTCTCTTCCTTAGTTCTTTTTCCAGAGGTCCGCAGAAGATGCTCCTTTTCCTATTAAAAGCCTCCTTTGCTATTGCTATCCTCCTCTTGACTTCTTGGCAGCAGTTCATATCACCACTTATAGTACACCCTAAGTATTTAAAGTTGTTCACTTGTTCCAATGTCTCATTCCGAATACTTATGTTTATCTTCTTTGTCTTTCTTCCGATAACCATAGTCTTTGTCTTGTTTACATTTATCTTCATTCCATATTGTTCACAGCTGTCATTCAGCTGCAGTAGCATATCCCTTAGTATCATCTCCTCTTCTGCTAACAATGCCATATCATCAGCAAATCTTATGCACTTTATTCTTCTTCCTCCTACTGTCACCCCTCCCATGTTCTGAAAACAATTCTTCACTAACTCCTCTAAGTAGATGTTGAACAGCGTAGGTGATAGAGGGCATCCTTGTCGCACCCCTCTCCCTATTCCACTTCCCTCTGACAATTTTTCTCCTATCCTGACTTTGACTCGTTGTTTCATATAAAGATTAGTTATTAGCCTTCTCTCTTTCCAATCCACACCAATTTTCTTCAAGATTTCCATAAGTTTATTCCAATCCACTCTGTCAAAAGCCTTTTCCAGGTCCACAAATACTGCATATACGTGTTTATTTTTTTCTAGATATCTTTCGCCGATTGTTCGCAGCAGTCCAATTGCATCTCTCGTACCTTTTCCTTTCCTAAAACCAAATTGCTCTTCTTCCAACTCTCCTTCCACCTTAGAATATAAACGTCTGTTCATTATTCGTAGAAGAATCTTCGCTGAGTGCGATATAAGGCTGATAGTCCTGAACTCATTGCACTTCTTTGCATTATTTTTCTTCGGTATTGGCAGCAATACTGTTTCCGTGAAATCATCAGGCCATTCACCTTTCTCATATATTTCATTGCATAATGATAGAATTTGTTTCTTGTCTTCACCCAAGCATTTAACTAACTCAATGTGTATTCCATCAACTCCTGTTGCTTTCCCATTCTTCATTTCCCTAATCGCTAGCTCAACTTCTTCCCTTAGAATACAACATCCTTTTTCGTCTTCTGATACAGCTGTTTCATCTTCTATAGCTAAGTAATCTGGACGATTCCCCGTCTCATATAATTCTTCTACATACTTCTTCCATCTGTTCAAAATTCCTTGTTTGTCGGTTATTTCATTGCCGATTTCGTCTTCTATCAACCACATGGACTTCTTATTCTTATTTGTGAAATCCAAACATTTTACTTCGCGGTACATTAAATCATATCTTCCTTTCCTCTCTAGATCCTCTACTTCTTCACATTTCTGTTTCATCCAGTCTTCCTTCGCCTTATCAGTTACTCTTCTTAGTTCGTTGTTTAGTTTCTTGTAATTTCTTTTACCTTCTTCTGTGTTGATGTTTTTCTATTTTCTCCTTTCCTCCATCTTCTCCAACATTTTCCCTGTGACCCAAGGTTTCTTATTACTCTTACCTTCTCTGTATCCTATTGTTTCTTCTGCTGTTTCCTGTATACAGCTTTTTAGATGAGTCCAGTATTCATTACTATTTTCAGGTGCAGATTCTAAATTAGAGGCTTTCTTTTGAAAATGTTCTTCAAATTTTCTTTTTTCCTCTTCGTTCATAAGTTTTTCTATATCAAACTTCTTCGTCGCTTGCCTTCCTCTTATCTTTTTCAGACGAATATCAACTTCGCCTATCAGTAGGACATGATCTGAATTAATATCCGCTCCTGGTAGAGTCTTTGCATTTTTTAAGCAATTTCGGTATCTTTCCTGTACGAGTATATAATCTATCTGATATCTACTGTCTGATATCTATCTGATATCATCCCTTGGGCAAGTCCAAGTGTATCGTCTTCTTTTATGCTGTTGGAATAACGTATTTCCAACAATCATTTCATTCCGTTTACAGAAATTTACCAAAGATTCTCCTCTGTCATTTCTTTTTCCCAGTCCAAATTTTCCAACCGTTTTTCCATCTTGTCCTTCTCCTACTACTGCGTTCCAGTCTCCCATTAGGATTACACATGCACCCTTCTTCTCTTTCTCAACTATTTCTTCTATCTTCTCGTAGTTTTCTTCCACTTTCTCGTCTTCTAATCCACTATGTGGCATGTAAATTTGCACTAGCACTAAGTCCAATTTTTTTCCTTGTAGTCTCACCATTATCATCCGGTCATCTACATAACGCACTGATATCACTTTATCTTTCACACATGGTCCCAGTAGTACACCAACACCATGACTTCCTTTACATTCCCCATTTGAATAAAACATTCTAAATTCATCACTCACCAACTCACCACTATTTCTCCACCTCACTTCTGATACTCCCATCACATCCACTCTGTTTCTTCTCATTTCTTCCTTCAAGTTTTCCAACTTCCCCGCTTGAAGAAGAGTTCTCACATTCCATGATCCGATCCTCAATCTTCTTTTCTTCTGTCGGTTGAATTGCGTCATAATGTAACCTTCCTCAGTATCCCCCTCCCGGACATCCGAATGGGGGGATAGTTTACGTCCGGAATTTTTTGCCGAGGAAAGATTCATCATGCCATGTTTGCAGCTTTTCTTGGGAAAAGTAAATGCGGTAGCTTCCCGTTGCTTTCCGCACACCACTCTCTCTTTCGCATCTTAAAAGATCCCAGGGGGCCCCGCGTGGAGGTGAGGAAAGTGGATTTGACCAATTAGGCCCTCCGGACTTCACCGAAATTCACCGCAAGAGTTAAATATCAGTTCCATCAGGGTTTTTGACCCGATCGGAGACCAGGAAATCCTAAATAGCCTTTGCCCCCTGACTATAACTTATCATTGTATTTTTCTGGCATTGCCTGAGTTGGACATTTTCTGATGAGGAACTCTGCAACTAATTTCGTTTGATGTTGGCTTTATCATTCATCTTTTAATATCATTTAAAAGTGTTAAGTGTTTCATTTTTAAGTGTTCATAAATAAATAATTCTTTTCTGACATCGATAATCTTTTTGAAACCTGGCAATCTTTTATTTAAGGGCTTTTAGCTTTTTTCTTTATATCCAAGAGGATGTAACTTTCAAATATTTTAAACTTTTTACTTTTAGATCCTAGTCGAGAAATGAGCTCACAAAATTTTCCATAAGAAAGCTTTAAAAATCGAAACAGTGGATTTTCATTCTCATAAAGAATATTAGCAATCTCTTAACAATCTTATTTCATGTATTCACAATCTTTAAATTTTAATAATATTTATTAAGTGCAAAAATTGATATTTAGATCACTTGTTATAAAAGCTATGTATTGAAAAATTACATAAAAATAATTTCAGTAATTTCAGAGTAATGGATTTTAAATTCAACGATTTTGCTAATTTGCAAAATTATAAGATAGTAAGTGCAGTTTCATTAGATTGTTCTTGAAATTTGCTGTTCTGGAAACTATTTTTCTATTACAAAGCAAGTTTATTGATTTACAGAGAATAAATCTAATGGACAGTAATCAGATGCAGCCCTACAAAGATGTCTGCCAATCAATCACTCGTTGAATGTGGCCCTGGACACCATAGATAAGCTACGAATGACTGCAGCGCCACTCGGTGATTACTAGCCAATTTTGGCAAGTTAAATTAAAAATCTTTATCAGGCAAGTGTATCTGTCACAGTACTCATCGTTGCAACTTTTCTTTAAGCTGCGAAATTACACATAGTTTTATTTCAGAAACTTGTAGGACTTTTTCCTTATTAGTCAAAAACTATACGATTCTATTTTTTTTTCGTTACTGTTTCGCTTCATGAAAATAATCATTGGTTTCGCTGATAAATATATATCAGTTGTTCTTATTTTCCAAACGGTCACTGAAATGTTAAGCAATGTTTCATGTAATTGATGTTGATTTTTAAAACCTTTTAAAGCCATGAACCAATCAGCGACGAGATCTAAAGCTTTCGACTTTCAACTTTTCTTATTGCTTAAAGATAGTCATCAACTTTAGTAGAACAATGCAATTTTAGTAGAATATTAAATGATTCTTCACAAGTTGTCAGTCTGATCGAATCTAATTGTATATTATTATTTAAGTGGAAGGGAGTGTATTTCGAATGCAATGTTTTCAGTTTTCGAACAGCGACAAATACTCCCAGTCATTTGCAAACTCTATGAAGCTTCAATAACAAATAATAACAAAAAAAACCTCTTTAAAAATTGACATCAGCCGATTCTGAAGCATAGAAAGAATTTAAAGACAAATATCTTCTTGTAACTTCTTCTTTACTTCATCACAATATTTCGAATTGTCTTCTCCACTATTCTTCTTCAGGTAATATAAAATAAAATGTAGAAAGGGAATACATTATTCCTCTTTTCACAACTTTTTAAAAACAAATAACGAATTTTATCAAATTGTTATTAATAATGTTAATGTATTTTATATGTAAAGTTCCCATATTTTTTTAGTAGATCTCTTCTACTAAATCTTCTACTATTAAATATTTCTAACATCATACCAAATTTAAATGTAATGACTACATTTAATAAGAAAAAGCAAATTTTCGAAAAGATTACGCGTCTTTCTTTTTCAAGCCTAAAATAACAATAAGTTGAAGAACAATACTCCAAATTACATTAAACTCCTCGAGAAAATATTAACAATATTTGAAACCAATACCATTTACTTACAAACTTTGTTTTCTTTAACATAATATATGATACGACTTAATGTACTATGACGATGAATAGCGGTTGTAACTTAATGCTATCTAGTACATGTAAGGGAGATGTTTTTGAAACCTTTTCTCCAGCAGAGAATGATCGTATAACAAGCTAAAGATAACTTTTATGGTGTACCTAATTTGTAGAAAAGAAAACAAAGGCGTATTGATAAAACGAATCTAAATATATTCTGTTTTAACTTCTTTTACATGAGAATAATTAAGACTGTTTCACTTGTATGTTTCTACGTCTTTCTGAGTTACCCATTTAAAGCCTTCCTAGACATTCTTGTCAAATGTGATAACTGGAAAAGTCTGTATGCATTAATTCTGCGCTCACGTGGATTATTTCCTTAAATCTTTATCTTCGTAAACATTACTAATGTCTATCTTTCTGTACGTCTTGAAGAAATCAGATGACAACTATGTTCATGTTTCAATGTTCCCGTCCGTGTGATAAAGAAGCAAAGGTCACTTACTGTATTCCGAAGTTCTATCGTCCTACGTCTAAACGTCCTACGTTGAACGACTTTCAATACCTGGTTGACGTTGTCCTCAGATTCGTTGCCTTTCGAATCCCATCGTAGACGATCCTTGGAACTGGATTCACACTTAAAACCTTTCTCACTTTGGTCGAACTTCAATCCGTTAAACCACACTTATTGCCAGAAACGAGGAATGTTTAACTTCTTGATTCCCTCGTATCTTTCAGCTAATCAGACTTCTGAACGTTTCCATATCTGTCGTCATCTTCGCCATGTTTTCGTTCTTCTTCCTTCGACATTACCAAAACATTAGTTCTTCACAAGAAACAACTGCAACTGCACGCCCGATTGTTGTTCAACAATCGATACCCCTTCGTATCATGCGAGTCTTATCTTTACACGAACGTGATTGTTGCGTAGTTCAATTGTTTCATATTCCTATGAGATTATTCATGTGCATCTTGACATATCTTGGGATTGCCTTTGATTTGTAATAGATCAGAAAGTTCATGAGGTAAGTTATTCACCGAATACAAATCTACACTTAACAATTTAGTTCTTTGATTGTAACCTTATTATTACATTTTGTGCACATTTTATCTACAAAACTTTTAACTAATCTTATGAAATATTTCTCTATTTCAAAACCATCCTTCTATTCATATTTTTTCTTTTTGTGTTCCGGATAAACATACTTTCTATTATCTTTCTTATCTTGGTGTCTCCTTCAATATATAAAATTTTTATCTCGTTGTTAATAAAATGATTTCTGTTCATACAGATTTCTGCCACTTCTGATTTTTCAATGTACTTGTTCCTAATGCTGCAACCATGTTACGTCATTCGCTCCTTCACTGTCCTTTTACTCTCGCCCAAGTAGAATAAATCGCAATTCTTGCATTCTATTTTGTAAATTATTCCCATTTCATGTTTTTTAACACTACTATTCAATTTGCAACATAAAATGTTTTTCAGTTTGTTGTTATATTCAACTCCAACATTGAAACCAAGACTTTTTCAAATTTCTTTTAAAGTCAGACTATTTTTGTTTAAGTATGGTATGAAATATATTCTGTTGTTATTTGTTGTTAACTCTTTAATTTTGAATGTGTGGTATTTCTTTATAGTTTTATTTACGAATTTCTCCTTGTAACCATTTTTACTAAGGATCCTTTTCATGTTCATAATTTCTCTTCTTCTTCTTTCGAATTTGGCCAACTTGGAACCACGTAAAATAACCTCATGATTTTCTTCCTTGATTCAATCTCTTCCTCCAGTATTCTTTCATCCTTTCACTCTGTTGCTTTCGTCTTTCATCTGTTCAGATTCCCCCTGTTTTCCTTTTCTGCTTTGCTTGAAAACCAACAAAATTTTTAACTGCTGATCTGAGCATCCCCCTATTCTCCAATTTTTCCGCTGTTATTCCCATTTCTTTCATGTCGCTCTTTACCTCCTTAAACCAGGTTATACGTGTTTTGGGGTTTTTATCAAAGTAGTTAAAGAGTTGCTTTGACAATCTGTCCTCATTCATTCTACTAAGGTGTCCGTAGAATGTTATTCTCCTCTTTCTCATTGTGTCCACATTCCTCTCTATTCTCTCGTATATTTCTCTGTTATTTTTGAGTTTCCATCTTCCATTTTCATAGTTTGGACCAAGAATTTTTCGGATTACTTTTCTTTCCTCCTTCTCAAGTTCATTTAGCTGGGTGGCCGTATTCATTGTTAGGCATTCTGATGCATACAGGCTCTCGGGTTTAATCACAGTTTCATAATGTTTTAGTTTTGTATTTATGGAGATAGATTTCTTGTTATAGACATTTTTTGTTAATTGGAATGAAAGTTCCATCTTTCTCGTTCTTGCTAAGTTTGCCTCTTTATCTAATGCGTTTGATTGGATTATTTCTCCTAGGTATTTAAACTTGGTGACTTTCTTTATCTTTCCATACTTTGTTTCTAAGTATTTGGGACCTTCTTTAACATTTGTCATATATTCTGTTTTCTCAAATGATATTAAGAGGCCAGTTTTTTCTGCTGTTTCTTTTAGAATATTTATCTGTTTTACTGTATCTTCGTAACTTTTCTGCAAGGATTGCCAGATCATCCGCAAAAGCCAAACAATCAAATTCCAAACCATCCTTCTTTCTTCC
>JAFIDM010000003.1:20715202-20754967 GCA_023159025.1 Thereuonema tuberculata | reverse complement strand
AAAAAAAAGATTGAATACATTCCTTATTGATGGGGGAAAGGAAAGGAGATATAAGTCAAAAAAACCATATGAAGAGAGTTGTAGTCCCTATGGCCTAATGGATAAGGCATCTGACTTCGGATCAGAAAGTTGCAGGTTCGATTCCTGTCGCGGATGTTTCATTTTAAAAAATATTTCCATTTTCCATTCGCTCAGAAAATTGCGCCGGACAGACAGACAGACAGACAGAAAGGCAGACAGACAGACAGAGAAATAAAAGATTTTAGTAATATAGATTACTGAAATGAAATTACGCAGCATTCTGTCATTTAATTACTTTACAAACTTGCTTTTGAATAATAATATAGTAAATAAACTAAAGACACGATTGAGCAATTAATAATAACAAGGGATGTGCGTGACCTCGAACGCTGAGAACCGCACGAAAATGTGCTTAGAATATAAATCGCTCATCCCAAAAACAGTGGTATGAGTTATTCCCTTGGAAAACTCAGCTGCTGTCTGCTAGCGCATCCGACGGTGGCAAGTACTTAATCCAGTTGTATGAATAGCAGTAGGAGGTCGTCTTTTGGAGTGTTTGGAGGGAAATATAGCAATATAGTCACGACATTGAAATATGTGTGTTTTTGGTTCTATTATATCGAGATTTTGTTTCTTCGCGTTACCAAAGTTCCTCTCTTGGACCTTCAATAGGTCATCATTCAATGTCTCTCGTAGTAAAACTTGCAGTTTTGCATGAGTGACTCATACCACTGTTTTTAGCATGAGCGATTTATATTCTAAGCACATTTTCGTATGGTTCTCAGCGTTCGAGGTCACGCACTTCTCTTGTAAGACATAGCATAATAGTCACTAACGTTTCTACCTTACGTTTCTACTGTGTGTTAAAATAAAGATTAATTTATGGCTAATAACAAGAATAAGCAACTGTTCTAAACTTACTATACTATTCTTAAGGCGTTTCTTCAGTATAATACAGAAGTTTTAAATGAAGCTTTTTAATACAGTAATAAGGTTCCAATTATTAGATTAATCAAGTCATCAAGAGAAATAGTAGAGAAAGAGATAATGAAAAAAAAAAAAACCAGACAGACAGTATCTTCAATAGTTTGTAGATGCGCACATCTATTGACATCTATTGATACCTACTGCATAATTGAATCCCGGAATCCAAGAGGGGCCCACATCCAATTTTTTGTGAAATTGAGTTATGGTTGGCATGCCATTGTTGCCGTTACTGCGCATCTGTGTACCAAACCGAGAGGCTCTACTCTGATATTTAACCACAGTAAAACCGAGAGGCCCAGTGAAGCATGCGAAAATTAAAGATTTAAATACAATTCATCAGCACTCGAGACAGGATGTAATCTCTTATATAGAATCACTGCAGTCAGGAGAAACCTTGTCTGATTCTGAGGATTCTGAAGATGTTAATTTATAGCAAATGTAATGGAATCACTGTGTTAGTTTGGAAAATTTTAATGTAATTTGCATTTTTGTTTGAAAATACTCAGTATGGTGTTATATTATATAAAGTTGTATCTGATAGTTGTGGAGTCCAAGAGGGGCCCAACATTTAACAACTTTGAACAGTTTTTACTGGAGAAATATAATTAGTAGAATCGTGTGGTATACGCCACGATAAGACAATATTAAGATGTACTTAAGATAAAAAAAATCAGATAATCAGAAGTATTTTTGTAGTAACAGCAAACGTTTTGTCAATTTCCCAAAAGTTTTGTTTCATAGACTTGGGTCCCTCTTGGATTCCGGGATTCAATTATGTCTGGTGAAGGAATGTGATTCTATTCGGCTTTTATAGAAGTTTGGATTTACAAGCGACTTTGAATCAAGTTCCTGAATATTTAGTACTCAATCTGAAAACTTTCAGGTGTCAACTTCCTGGAAGTTTTCAAATAAAGGTGTACTACATAAACCATATTTTTTTTTAAATTGCTTACCTTGTTTTCACAACTGCATTTGAGGAACTTGGTTTGTATAATTTGTCGTTGTTTTCTATAACAAATTGGAAACGTATCTCTTGAATACCTTGACATGGCCAGCTCATTTTTGGAGATTATAAAGGAAATAATATTTTTGGAGACAATAATATTTTTGGAATGAAATTACTTCTTCTTTCTCTGCAGCTTTTTCCATTTTCCCATTTTAGATGGAGTCGCCGTGTTTGATGAGCTGCTTCCATCGTTTCCTATCCAGCGCCCACTCTATCCGTATCCCTTTGGCTTTGAGGTCTTCCTCAACCAAGTCTAGCCATCGCTTCTAAATAATTAGTAAATAAGATAATGAAATTCTTGTTCTTGGGTATTTTCCACCAAGTGGTCGAAGTAATACGCCTGCTCGCACTAACTGCAATGCATCTGGGTTAATCAAAAACCCTGGGACACGGTGCTGACCATGTCCTTGTTAGTGGAAGTGAAATTTATTGGAAGCTCTCTAAATAAAATCCTTCTCTTCCAATCAAAAATGCAACATAAATCTTAATCAAAAATATCATTAAGATTGTGCTAAGAAGCTAATAGCGGGGAGGTTGTAATCCTGACCACAGCATCCATAAAAATTATGTATTTCTTGTTGGATGATGGGAGCTCCGATATCCTTTTAAATAAAATGACAAAGAAATGCAATAGAAATTTGTACATATTTGTATATATATATATAATATTTAGAAAACTAAATATTAAGACTGTAATTGTGATGTTTCCAAAACTATCATCCACTTTATAATAATCTATGAATTAAATTTTTCAATAAAACATATTTTGATGCTTCATTTGCTTGTTACTTACTAATACTTTGAATATGGAAAAAAATATAATTTCGAATTATCAGCTGTTGACAAATGGAAGCAGCGTAAAGCAACGTCTCACATTTCAAAGGAAATAGAACAGAAAAAAAAATTAAGCAAATGATGTTCGTTAGAATTGCTAATAATTCAGCAAAATCTTACCGATGAGTTAAGAAGGAAAGATAGAAGTAGAAAAAAATAACAAACCAAGAAGTAACCAATTATCATAAATAGATGGTGAATTATGGGAATTAGTTTTGGCAAATCAATTAATAAGCAAATCGGTATCATTCCATTGCATCAATTTAGAAGTCTCTTTCCTATGATTTATCAGTTGTAAGTGAAGCCTCTTCTGACGAGCAACTGAAGAGCTACGATTAGGAGGAAGCTCCGATAGGAAAACTCGAGTACAATGAACAAAAAGAATCAATTAGTTTAATCTCAAAAAGAAACCAATTCAAAAATAGACGATCAGCATCCCAAAGCCAAAAATGCACTAGAGGAGTCGAAAGTAATATGAACCAGTAGTAGTAGCGATCAATTTTGTAATAGACAAAGATTTCACAATTTCCTAATTCGATCGGTTGTAATTCAGTGAGTATATTTTAATTAATCTTTTGTAAGCTGACTTAATGTCGTACAATGACCGAAATGAAAGATTCAGCTTTTCATTCCGACCTCTTTAAAAGGAGCGCGCGGATATGAAAGGGTTTTCCAATAATTCAATTTCCCGATCAGTGGATTTAATTTTGAATGTAGCAGAACATTTATCGGGTCGTAAAAGACAGCAAATCAGAGCACGGTTATCTATTGGATTTTGCCGTGTTAAGTTTCCTTGTAAGTTGGGAATCACCAGGAGAATTTTGACTTTAGAAGTGAACAAATTAATTTATACAAAAATAGCAAATTTTATTAATAAATTTCAAGTAACAAATTTAAATTATTTGGCAAAGAAGTATTGAAAATTCAACAACCTTAAATGTCATAGAACATCAAGAATAAAATAAAGAAAATCTTCTAACATTAATCTGTCGTAATTCTTCAAATTTGTAGGGTTCGAATTGTAATACTGAAATAAATACTGAATACACTGAATGTTATTAAAATAAATACTGAATATTAATCCATGGAATATAAACAATACAATAATTATGGCATCCTAACTACTAAAAAAATAGCGAAAAATCTGTAAGTTTGTTTGTTTGTCATTCAATAACGCCTCAAAGGCGCAATTGGTCGTAATGAAATTTTGCTTGCAGGTTGTCTAGGACATGGAGTACGCCGTAGTCCACTTTTCATCCGGATCTGTTACTTCCCGTGGGATAGGCACCACAAATCTTAATGAAATAATTACCAAACCTGCCGATAGATGTCGTTAGTTCCGTGAGATAGGAAATTATGGAGATAGGAAATAATGGCGTATAATATAACTGAAAGAATTTTAATTACTGATAACAACTCAATCCGTTTCATATTATTAACAAAAAAGAATAACTAAATAATAAATACGACATTGTACGAAAAATTAAATCAGCAAAAATGCATTGAAAGTCAAAAATCAATCTTTTTTTACATATATACTTATCCTTCAATTGGGAAATAAAACAAAACAAATATCAGTGAGCTCTTCACGAAAGTGCAGTGCATATTGTAAAGAAAGAAAGCAAACCATGTCAGTTCATCCCGAACGGATGGTCGGATCGACAAATGGAATTCACCATCGCATTCAGAGGCCCAAACAACCGTAGTAAAACGGTATTTTCAGGGTCACACAGCTTCCATGTTCGAGATATTTGGCATAGTTTTCATTGAATTTCCGCGATTAGCTTAAATATAGAAATGCAACCATCTCATTTCAGTTGTCAGCCATAGCTTGATGGGTAAGATTTCATACTCATATGCTGTCGGTTTGAATTCGTATATTTACTTTTTGGTTTGTACGTTTTCTTTTTTTCTTATTTTTCCTTACATTATTTACTTTTTATTATTATTTTTAATTTGTTTATATTATTATGGGTCGCCCTTAAATTTATGCTGTAGCATAAAATTATACTCCCTTTTTTTTTCTTAACAATGTGCATTGCTCTTTCGTGAAGAGCACCCTGATAACTATGTGCTCTGTTTTATTTCCCGATTTAAGATTAAATAAATATATATAAAAAAAAAAAACCGATTAATTTGAGGCCAAATGCATTTTTGCTGATTTAATTTTTCGTACAACGTCAGTTTTATTTTATTTTTTTTAATAACAGGAAGCTAATTCAGTTGTTATGTTTAATTTAATTAAAATTCTTTCAGTTATATAATACTAGCCGGCTATCCGGCGGTTCGCTCCAGAAGCCTTTCATTAAATTTTTGAAAAAAACAAATTGCCTCATAAAAACTAAAAACCGAAATTTAGAACTGAAACTAAATTATAGTTTAAATTTTAAACAAAACATGCAGTACAGTATTGAAACCAAAGTATTAACATTATCGTATATTTGTCATCGTATAAATCTGATTATAGAATTATGAGGTAACTCCTGAGTTAATCGTGCTCCGCGCCTGAAATGCAGTCATTGCCTATCCCATGGGAACTAACGACATCTATCGACAGGTTTGGTAATTATTTCATTAAGATTTGTGGTGCAAATTTGTGGATCCTATTCCACGGGAAGTAACTGATCGGGATAAAAAGTAGACTACGGCGTACTCCATGTCCTAGACTACCTGCAAGCAAAATTTCATTACAACCCATTGAGCCGTTGAGGTTAAACAAACAAACTTACAGATTTTCGCAATTATATAGTAGTTAGGATGCCATAATTATTGTATTGCTTACGTTCCGTGGATTAATATTCAGTATTTATTTCTGATTTCTTGCGAACATTACAAATTCGAAGAATTACGACAGATTAATATTAGAAGATTTTCTTTTTTTTATTCTTGATGTTTTATGACATTTATGCCTGTTGGATTTTCAATATTTCTTTGCCAAATAATTTAAATTTGCTACTTATACACCTCTCTATCTGTACCCCTAATTCATAATGCTATCAATTATTTTTATAATTTAAATATGAATGTGTACATCAAAAAAGTTATATTAGACATTACTAATATTCTTGAATTGGTAAACACTCTATTTAATTGGCAACGATTTACTTTTGAAGGTGATTTATATCAACAAACCAAAGGCATATTTATGGGATTGCCGTCATCTGCAATAATGGCCGAATTCGTCATGCACTTCTTAGAAACTAAGTTATGGGCATTATAAAGCGTTAACAAAAATGTTTCGTTCAAGTGTAGATATGTGGATGACACATTTTTATTAGTAAATAAAAATGATATTAATAATATCCTAGATATTTTTAATCCGGCAGATAATGATATAAAATTCACATTAGAAAAAGAAAATAACAACAGAATTCCTTTCCTCGATGTCCTCATTATCAGAAATGACAAACAATTTGAAACTACTGTATAAGGTGTAATGCAGTTAGATATTGCAAATTACTTTGTTTTATTGCCCTTTCGTGATGGAGATAGGGACACTGGTCACAAAATATTAGTTAACAATCCTATCATTTATGTTATTGAAAAAAGACAACTACTTGAGAAAATTTCACGAATCGATATTAATCAAATCTCGAATATGCTATAACACTGATGTGTCAATCACAAACGCATTACATTACAATTTACGATAAAAATTGTTTTTGTACTGTTATAATATGTGCACACTTTGGTATATTATTATCAAATATCAATGTTAATATTTGATTGTTACTTATTAAGCCTATGTTTTTCCTTCGATTATATTTTAGTTTTCAGTTTATATCATCTGAAGAATACGGAAGAAATCCCTCGTAACATATAATGAAAACCTATATTTCGTTTATAATTCTTGGTCCTTTTTATTAATATATCTACACACAGCATCGATAAAATTTATTAATGAAATTTGCTATTTTTGTATAAATTAATTTGATCACTGCTAAAGTCAAAATTCTCCTGGTGTTTCCCAACTTACAAGGAAACTTAACACGGCAGAATCCAATAGATAATCGTGTTCTGATTTCCTGTCTTTTACGACCCGATAAATGTTCTGCTACTTTCAAAATAAAATCCACTGATCGGGAAATTGAATTATTGGAAAACCCTTTCACATCCGCGCGCTCCTTTCAAAGAGGTCGGAATGAAAAGCTGAATCTTTCATTTCGGTCATTGTACAGCATTAAGTCAGCTTACAAACGATTAATTAAAATGTACTCACGGAATTACAACCGATCGTATTAGGAGATTGTGTCATCTTAGGAGATAGTCTAGTACAAAATTAATCGCTACTACTACTGGTCCATATTACTTTCGACTCCTCTAGTGCATTTTTGGCTTTGGGATGCTGATCGTCTATTTTTTAATTGGTTTCTTTTTGAGAAAAAACTAATTGGTTCTTTTGTTCTTTGTACTCGATTTTCTATTTTTTTTAATAAAAAATAAATTTTGGAGCCGCCCATCCCGTCCTTCGGGAGTTTCAAAATGTTTTGTAACCTGCTTTGTTTAAATAGCAATTTTTCGCGTGTGTCATCTTCATTGGAACTTTATTGTTTCTCTATTCTATTAAACATAAACAATATTATATTATTAATATTATATATAATATGAATGTCGTTTATGTTTCTGACTAAATTTATTTATACAGCTTATAATGTACATGGTTTCTCGATCCATGTCCCGGAAACTACGAAAAATATAATCACAACATATAGAACGTTGAAATAGTCATATATGATAACAATCCGTTAATGAGCTTGATGGGAAACATCATGGTCTTATCTCAATGTCTCAAATTAATCGTTTTTATATACTTATCCTTCATTTGGGAAATAAAACAGAACAAATAGTTGTCAGGGTAGTCTTCACGAAAGTGCTTTCTTCATTTTAGAAGAAAGAAATAAAAGAATGCGACTACCTCAACGTTCTATATTTCTGATTACATCTTTCGTAATTTCCGGGACATCATAGATCGAGAAATCATGTACATTATAAACTGTATAAATAAATTTAGTCAGATACATAAATGACATTCATATTATATGTAAAATTGATAACATAATACTGTATATGAATTGGCTACAATTGATATACCTACCAAAATTATTTATGCTATTCTTAATTAATGCCAATTCATTACAAACAGAACACATAAAATTATCCCATTTATAATGTTGAATATGTTTAATAAATAGAGATACAAAAAATACATAGACTTTTTTATTTGATGCTGTAAAAAGTATTTTTTCCTCAATCGTTTTTGCATTAAGTTCTAATAAAGATGACAGGGAACGTAAGCGAAAATTTGCGATATCGAACAAAGCAGACCGGAAAATATTTTACAACTCCCGGCGAAGGGGTTCCAAAATTTAATATTTATTAAAAAAACTACTTTAACATTGTATAAACATGAAATCATGATTCATAGGAAAAAGTCTTAATTTATTTATTGTAAATCCTTACAGTCAAAGCTCCCTCCACTCCACATGAGAAACAGCGAACGACTTTTGCCTCATTCGTTCAGTTGGCAGGAGTTCATTCTATTAAAAAGTTATCTATCCCTCAAAAAATAAAAAGTAAGAAATTAGATTTTTTTTCATTTTTAAACTAATTACTTTCCAAATTCTACTTCTGGTTTATATAATATCATGAATTAAAAATATGCGGATTAGCTGAAAGTATTAATTCGTTACGTTACCTATTTCTCATCTAAATAATTGTACGAGCAGACTAATTTTCAATTTCTTATTTATCCTAACATGCAAATGGATATTTCGAATTACATAGGTAACTGTCAAGATTCAGAAGTGCCCCCTTTACTTCTTTGGCTCTTCCAGTATATTTTAGAAAATTACAGCTCGTATCAAGAAGGAATATCTGCTTGTTTTAGGTCTGGATCCATTATAAAGAGGAAATTTTAATAACTCAATGCTGTTATGATGATAACTCTCAAGACGTGACTTTAGAGATTTTATTTAAATACTTTAAAAAATTAGGAAAAGTAATTTAATCACGAGTGTAAAATTGAAATTTTAGTATATTAATATCCTGAAATTAAAAAGTTAATATACGGAGAAAGTAAGCATTAGAATTCTTATTGCACATGTCAACAGCAATTCAAAGCTCAACTGTGAGTGAAAAATGTAAATAATTTTACAGGGAGTTCTTATTTCATCTTACTGCAATTAAATTCCAATATATTTGGGTTATTTTAACTCCTTATCTATTCCAGGAAAAATCAAAACATTTTTTTTTCTAAGAATCTAACTCTTCCAATAAAAGTATGTAGTTTCTAACAAGATAAATAGTTTTATAATATTTGACATGAAAAAAAATATATGTATTTTAATCTCTAAATATAAAAGAATTTAACGTGCGTAGTGTAATCAATATTTAATGCTCAGGCAACCATTAAATATTAAATTTAAATGTTTTAATTCTTTTATCAAAGATTGTGTATTTTTGGATTTTACAAAGCCAATCTATCATACATCGGAACTACAAAGAGTTTTTCTACAAAGAAACTACAAATGTGGCCTTAAAAAACGAAAACAAACAAACTAGGAATACCATCACCCCCTGTTTTCAAAGAAATGCAACAAACAACCTGTGTTTTCCCTCGCCTCCCCTTAGCTTTAACCCTTCCGATTCCAGCCAATAGTCAGATGCGCTTCTCTAGCTCCCAAGATGCAAGATAGCTCCAGCGGCTATATAAACCCATT
Organism: Thereuonema tuberculata; assembly: GCA_023159025.1. Lineage (NCBI taxonomy): Eukaryota > Metazoa > Arthropoda > Chilopoda > Scutigeromorpha > Scutigeridae > Thereuonema > Thereuonema tuberculata. The sequence goes on along the minus strand of JAFIDM010000003.1, from coordinate 20,745,400 downwards.
TTTATTTAACTGTGGTTTATTTTACCGAAAGAAGGCCCCCTTAATTAAAGGGCCGAAACTAGTTGTTGTTTTTTAACTTTTTATTTATTTTTAACTATTTGACTAGTGCGTCGGCGTCACGGATATTATCATTTATTTTAGCGCACGTTAATAATTTTTATTACAAACTACAAAGAGGATTTGTAAATCTAAATATTATTAGCAATGAAACAGTTAGTCGTTCTCCTTTTATGTGTTTACTTTTTGTTTTTCTACATAAAAATATCACATTTTGTTATCTCATATCGTTATATGATCTTTCTTTCCCACAGTCTTCCCATTTGTATGCAAAGGAAACCATTCTTAAGGTGCAGATTTTGTTTAATTAAATGAAATAACCTCTCTTTCTTCAGACAGTTTTATTGTGTTTCGAAGAATTTTTATTTCTTATTTTTCTTGACACAGCAACGTCTACATTATCCTGGACACTTCCTACTTTAATTAGTCTTTTCCTTGATTTTAGTGAATTTTAAATGATAGTTACAGGACTCGAAAATGGCGTTAATAATCCCAGGAATTTTTTTTATTTCTTTGTTCATTTGTTACTTTGTTTGCAAAGTATATGAATAATGGTCGACATGAAGTGAATAAAAGCACATCTACTGAAATGTATATCGATAAGGTTATCGTTTCTGTGAAATAAACTTCCATCGCTAATAAATTCTCAATTGAAACTAAATGAATCATGAGTGTAATAATGACAACAGATCACACAGAAGAACAGTCTATTGATTCATGCAGTGTCATAATGAATGTTCACCTTGCCAATATTAAATCAGCTATTAACAATATCGATATTGTTAACTATCGATATTGACGTTTGCAGTTATGCATTAAAAGCAAAAAAAAAAGAAAAACTCATGTAAATATTTGGAAAACCTCTAAAGTTAAATTTACATTGCACTAAAATATTAATAGCCTACATCCTTATACTTTATCTTTATCAATCAATTTATTTAAGAATATTTAAATTTAGTACTTTGTTGCTTGTTAAATATTTTATAATATGTGTTTTTCAGGAACTCGATGAGACAAAAAAAGAAACACAACTTAATAGCCAACTTTCAGGTTGTTGTCTGTTATCAACCTAAACCGATTGCTAAGATTTTTATCTGTGTTACATGTCAGTCCAAGTTAAATATATTACCATAATTTCTTTTTTAAAACTTACGTATTTTTAAAATTACAGAAATATTACATTTTTTGTAACAAGTTGAACTCAAAAGTTTGGTTAGTAGAGACAAAATCGTTCTACTGAAATTAACAGTTTTTTAGTAATTGTAAGGCAAAGAAAAAAAAATCGTAGTTTTTTTGGCGAAAAAACGACTGGCAATAACAGATTCAAGAAGAAAATAAATTAAGCCTTTTCATAAATTTCCAACTACGTTTTGTTAGATGAATTGCTTCAGTTTCTTTAAATTTAAAATTATCATTCTTTTCTATTTTTTAATTATGGTTATTGTATATGATAAGACATAAAATGAATTCACATTACAATCGAAATTTTAATTACTATAAAGCCTTCATGAATGTGTACGCGAAGGGGCTCAGTAATATAATAAATCATGCTAATCATTATGCAGGTATGAAATAAGTATTGCTTTTTTTCCAATAATAATTTAACAGTGAATTATGTGATATCAAACAGTATTTCACGCAATACTGTTAGCAACAATAATAAAAGAAACCCAAAAATAAAATAAAATAAAGAGATTCATGTCAGACCAGGTACTGAGTACATGAACATTCACGTGAAGGAATTGCTTGAAGAAAAGGGTTTCATGTTTAGTAAAGCTTAATCATACAGTACAGATGAATGGCATAGATAACAGGTTAAACAGATCTCTGTTGGATGTTGCCAAAGAAGCAGTGATAGATTCTGGAAATTCTGGAAATTACCTACAAAATATCAAGTTATGAAATTAATTACATACGACAGAAATCCATACAAAATCAGATTAGTAGATGGTTTAAAGATTCAAAACCTAATGTACAAAATACGTGAAAATTTCCAGATATTAAGATACCTAGATGAAAATACAAAGGACTCGAAGTTATAAGATAATAAATTTAAAAGCTATCCAAGTCGAGGAATCTAGAAATGCCTAAATTGCCTCAACTTCCTAAATGTCAGAAAACATTCCCCCCAAGAATAAATAGAAAAATTTAAGTATGCCTGACAAAAAGGTTCAAACGTCATCCTCAGAAGAAGATATTGAAGAAGATGATCCCGAAGAGGATAAAATAGAAGAGATTGATAAGACAGTTTTGACATCCAGTCCTGAACAGCATTGAGAGTATGAAAACCATGACCCTGGAAGTAAAGACGCAAGACAGGAGTCTGATATGAGTAGCTTAGGTCATTCTGAAGCGGCATATATGCGACTCAGAAGCAGAAAAGTAGACAGGAAGATCAAAGATTTAAAAAGCTACACGTCACCTCGAAGGGCCACAGAGGCGATTAACAGTAAAGACAGCAATAAGTGGAAGGGAGCAATTGAGCAATAAATTGAAAGTTTTAAAGAATAATGGACACCTGTAATTGTTTCTAAACACGTTATGTCTCTTACTACCCAATGGTATTCAAAACAAAACATCATCCAAGTAAAACTGAAGTTAAATTGAAAACTACACAAATTGTTAACTGGTGTACTCAATAACCAAATATAGATTAAGTAAAACCTACGCACTCACTCCGAGCCTGTCATCTCTTAAGATTATTTATTAAGATTACTACTAGCATTAGCAGAAAGATAGCCATATTCACCAAATGCGACGTCAATGCTGTAAATTTCAATGGTGTTTTGGAAGAAAATCATTAGATAACATTTTTGAAGGTCATATATTGATCCTAAGTACAATTGCCTACAACTTAACAATATGGTTTAAACGAAGCACAAAGGCAATGATAATTATGACACTATCCCAAAGAAGTTATTCCTAAATAAGTTCAAGAATTTAATTTCTGCATATAGAATAAGTAAGGTATAATCGTGATATTTTATTATAAGTCAATATTCAAACTGAAGACTGAAAGGTAAACAACAAATAAGATTCCACATGTTTAGATCGTACTTTATACTATAATATTCTGTTACAGTAGTTATTTTACGAATAATTGTATTGTGTATAAAATGTGTTAATAAACTCAATGTATGCCCAGGCAATTTTGCAATAGTTAGTAATTTCGTGATAGTAGGTAGATAATTTCATTACAACACTTTAATGATTAAAATCGTACATAATGTAAAGACAAATGATTAATAGTGAATGTAAGAACAAAATAACAGTAAACTGAAATCACGAACTGCATTTTTTGCAGCGTCTAACAAAGAAACTAAACAGATTCTTTTCCAGTGCTCACAATGAAGCAACTATGGTTTGTAGCCTTCATAGAATGAAGTTCGTGTAACTTTCTGTCTTCATCAGAGCTTGAATCAATAGCGTAACCATCACTTATAAACATATCCAAACTGTCATCTTGCTTTTGACATCTGACTTGGTATAGCACGGTAGAAAAAAGAACACTGCATTCACTTATCATGTGCTTACGTCGAACATTTTCTTTATAGCTTTCACGACAAACACCAAATTTCCAATTGTCATCTTTTTTTTTACGTTTACTTTTCATATTTTGAGAGCACGATCTTGAAGTTGTAGGTTGCTTAGTAGAGATGTCCTACTTCTGCACACTGACTATTTTCTAGGTCGACCAACTTGATTTTCTTCAGGAAATATTTCGATCAGACACTTTGCGGAGGAATGTCTTTGCTTTTGTCCTTTGGTAACCAATGGATCCTTGATTCTTGCAGCAGTTGGAAAGGTTAGCAAGATTGCTACTGGATAAGATGAGTTACAACGATCTGTTGTTTCTGGTTCTGCCGAATTTCACGATTGGTTGAAGACCAAACGGGCACTTGTTAATCCAAGATGAGCAAATGCTTCTGCAGGAATATCGTTATGGTTCAATGGATATAGTTCTGTCTTCTTAAAAAAAAGCAATGATGTTTGAAGGTGAAAAGCCTTTAAAAAATGCAGAGTTAAAAATCAAATCTGTTTGGTTTGTATTTTGTTTGTATCTGTTGTATTATTTAAGAGTACAGGTAATTTTGTGATAGTGAGGTAATTTCCATCTCATCAAAAAAAAATAGGCTAATAACTACATCTAATACATATTAAGCTACCACTGGGTAAAACGTTAACTAAAAATGTTTGATTTCCACACGCGTTTTTAAACGCCGAAGTCAGAGGTCGTCTTAACTCACACAAAGCTAAGCCTATCCATAAAGAATTTTACAGATTTTCTTAAGGAAATCATGTCTTTAAATACGGTTTACAGACATATTAAAGTAACATATTAGTTATGAAACAAAATATCAACATTCACTTACATCTTTGATCTGTCCTCAGTAATTGCTCTCAAATACACGATGTCAAACAACCTTCCGGAAATGGCGAACAATAAACTTCGTTGTGTTTTTATTTTCCCTCCAAAACAACCGCTACACCTATCGAAACTGTTTCAATTGTATAGTAAACGAGGATGTATTCTTCATCTCTTGGCGAAAAATGAAAACCTCAGGAGCTTAAGTTTATTAGATACAGTTGATTAAAAAATTTATCATGAGCTTACTTATATCCCGAATATACTTTACCTTACACTACGTATTGTTCAAATTTTGTTGATTCTCTCACTAGTCTTAAGACAAGAGAAAGAATCGAGAAATAGTTTATTTGGATTCAAAAATCTAGGATCCGTTATTACTTTCTCAGGATGGAAATTAAAGATGATAAGAATTTCCATACCATAAGTATAAGCCAAGAACAATTCATATAGAGAATACTGGAAAGATGTGGAATTGATAAATTTCTAGCCCAGTGGAAGAAACTGGTAAAGAAAAGGATGAAGAACACTCAGGCCTACTATTAAGTGAAAAGCTTCATTTTCAATAAAGAAGCACAATCGGAAGTTTGAATTACCTATGTGCTGCTTCACGACCAGACATTCAATATGCCATTAATTGGTTATCAAGAAAAAGCCTGGAACCAACACAAAGGGACCTAGTAAAGATGAAATAATACTCAAATATTTGAATAGTACAAAGGATTTGAAATTAACATGTAAAAGGTCGAATGAGACTCAAGTCATAACGACTATCTGTCCTGGGCGAGGGACCGAAAAGATGGCAAATCAACCTCTTTAATACAGCTAGTGTTCAAAGAAACAATCAATAGTTGCTCAGTCACCTCAAGAATCGGAATATGCAGGATTAGCTGACATGAGCAGAAATCTACTTGCAATTAAAAGGATTCATTGATGGTCCAACATCTATTTATTGCAATAATCAGGCGTCAATCGCATTAATCAAGTGATGTAATCAATCAAAGCAAGAATAAACATATTCGGTTAAAATAACATATTGTGAAACAGTATGTTAGCGATTGCGAAATCTGTATCGAATTAAATATGATCAGAGATAAACTTAGCAGATAATTTATGTTCACTAAAGCTGTAGACAAAAGTAAAATGCAACTCTTCAGAAAATTATGTGGTTTCCAGAAGTGAAGAGATAAAGTTAAATTATGGTTGTAGGAGAGATTTTGTAGATGTTTTTATAAGTATCATTATTTCCAAAAATAATGTAGGCCCTAACACAATTGTGTGATATCAAACAGTATTTCACGCATCATTGTTGTCAACAAAATAAAAGCTGCAAAAGAAAATGAAAGAAAAGAAAAAAAAAACAGAAAAAACGGTTGGTGGGTGATACGAGAAAAGAAAGAGTTCGCTGGCTGAGTGATATTCGTATTTCTAAGTATACAAAACGTTTACTTACTGCATACAATATACAGAACCGTATACTGCAAAGATTAGAAAGGTCTCTTCAGTATGCAGGAAACGTATTAAAGCATGGATAAACAAGATTTCTGACATTTCTGAAAAAAAAGCTGTACAGAACAGAACGTGATGCCTATCCGATGCAGGATTTTTACCAGTTGATGTAGGATGTTTGCCAATGGAGAAGACTGGTAGTCACTGACGAATATTTAGATCCTAGCAACGATGAATCATCGTAGGACTCAAATCAATACAGAATCGAATATAAGTGTTCGTCTGTATCAAACGTAAAGATTAATGAAAGATGAACACGAATTTTCCTGAGAATATCTTAGTGTAAGATAAACTTTCTTCCTGGCAAGGTTACAAGTTCGAAGAATAGACAGAACAAGAACAGTTCAACGGAATCGTATCTAAGTATAATTACTGTTTGGGAGAGTGTTGAACCAAAACCAGTATGTCATAGACCAGATTGAATAAGTGGCACATGCTGGGATCTAGTGATTTCTCGTAGAACAATGTCTTTCTTATGAAAACCACCAGTCCGGGTTTGAACGTTGACTACCAGTCTGCTTTTGGACGTGTTTGGGTAAAGATTACATATGCTGGAGCAACAAGTCACGTTCAAGAGTTAAAAGTAAAATTTTTCGCCCGATTGAGTGTGTGTTTATTTTCAATTTGCACACAAGGATTATTTACTGAATATTCGTTGGAATCTCCGTTATTTGATGAGTATAATGGTGATGAAACTTTGTAATTTGGTTGTATGGTAGCGTGCAGGCAGACATATTTTTTGAAATATAGATACTCATTTACATCGGACCAACTGCGTCTTGTATCTTGGGCCGGTGGTTTGTGATACAACAGGTTAGAATATATTTTGTATTTTGTATTTCAGTATTGTTCTATACCAAGAACAATAATGCCTGTGTAATTAACCCGGGAAGAAAAGGGACGCTATAGATTCAAATGCATTAAAACAATGCCCTTAAGGCGAATCATTCCGATGACTCAGAAAAAAAATATTTCGTAGAGAGAAAAACGTCAACCAGTGGATACGAATTCGCAATGTAGGCCTATACTTTGTCTTCTTTCCATTTAATCTTTCTTTTTAAGTGGGGTTTAAGGTATAGGATGGTTGTTCCGAGATACACGAGCATATTATAACTTGGGCCACTACGGAGCATAATTTTTTTTTTATTTGTTTTTATAATTGTGAGCTGAGTTAAGGGGTTATTTTCAAAGCAAATATGTAAAAAAAAGGAATTAATTGAGTTTAAAAAAACCGCAAAACGGCTATTAAGACTGAATTTATTTCGATAATTGAAAAAAGTGGCCCAGAACAACACTCTCCCCTAATTTATTTATGATCAACTAAATTTTTCTTGAAGGCAGTGAAGTTTATCTTCACTGCCTTCTGAGGTTTTTTTATTGATTTTAAGTAAATGTGTATAGGCTACCCTGCGCCAATTTTATTAGTGGGACTTTAAATGTGTTAAATAGCAAGGTATTTTTAATTTGCATATGTCTTTTACAATCATAAGGATAATTAATTTAAAAACTCTTTGTATCTAATACAGTGTTTCTGCAACCAATGCTTGGGAGGTTGTTTTATATTTTAAGCACTTGCTGATGCTGTGCATGGGCTTAAAAGACATTGGATGTTCAACACTTTTCATTTCATCACACAGTCCTCAATTATATGAAGCTGTTAGTTCTAGTTAAGATACTGAGATGGAAACAGAGACGAAGGATAATGATTGTGATTTTTCTAGATTCTATTAGGCTACTACTAATTTTTCTTAAAATTTAACTTATTTTACATAAAGATTTTCAGAAACAAATTTCTGTAGTTGTTAAATATTTCCTTTTAACCTAAAGATTGGCAACTTCCGGTCTCCGGACCGGATATCCTCCAGCCATAATTCTCCGGCCCGAAGTTCCTTACGAAGTGTTATGTTTTCATGTCTGCGATGTCCTTACCAAATGATAATTGAAATACGTAAAGAACAAGTGAAGAACCCAACTGACTGATGCCCATTAAGTTAAGCATCAGGAATGAATGAAATGAATTTCGGTATCCAGCTTGTCGTTTAATCTTGAAAGACTTTGGCACGACAAACAGTATCAAACTTCGTAATAACTTGAGTCATTTGTAATTCACGGCATAAATAAAATAAATATTGTTTTTATTTCTGCATTTTTGTTATTACTTCTTTAATTTATTAACTTTTGATGAATGGCACCGTCCGCTTCTTAAAACGGTTTCTGATCCCTGATGAAGGTTGCTGAACCCTGCCTTAACAGATTAATGTCGTAATAATTAGTCAAACCATTTTCAATTTGATACTTCCTGTAATTCTAAATCCTCTGTTGCTTTGGTGATTCCCTTGAGTTTATTTTCCCAAGTAATCCTAATGAATAAGCTGCAATCATCAGAGTAATTACAGAGCTTCAACATTGCTAAATGATAATTGCAGAATATCGTTACGCCTCAATGATATTTAGGCTGCCTTAATTTACGTCAGGCGAGATCTTTTGATGGCATATCTAAGTGACATATTTCCATCTTAAGCCAAACATGACACGAGACACCCACACAAGACTGACATTCCAAGCATAGCCGAAATATTCGTCTAATTGCTCCGATTGCGACTTCACGGTTTATTTCAACCATTGCAAGATATAATTCAAAGCGCCCTCAAAGTTAGTTACAAAGTTCTGTCTACTTCTTTAAAAGATAGGGAGATGGGTTGTGCTCAATTAGACAAAAGATAAATGATAATATATCGAAAGATTTCTTTAACTTCCTTTCATGTTCTAAATAAAGGATCATTAGAGAAAAATAAGAAGAAATCGGAATATTCCCACACTAAGATCTAACTGAAACAAACCTATAAACGGCCTATTTAAGTTTCCAGTTTTTCAGATTTCGTGCAATTAGCATTTATTTATCAAGGATTTGCCCAGAGAAGTTTTCGAGTTCTGTTTGTTCCATTTCTATTAAAATAAAGGGATAATAAATGAATAATAATCACCTTCTACTCAAATACCAGCTTATTTAAACAGGATTAATCATTAAGATAAAAAGAAAATTCTGATTCCAAGATTGAATTTCATAATTCCGCTTTCTATTTATATCTCTATCTTTAATATGGTCATTTATATATCTTTACTTCTAAGCAATTTACAGTGAAATTTGTTTTTACTTTATTTTGAAAATAGTTTCGATCTTATTATCTTTCACTAATACTATAATTAGTTCCATCCATCCTTAAATTTCAGAGCCTTTCACATTGAAATTCCATTACGAATACTTAAGTCATAATTTCATTGACATGTGAAGTAAACATTGGGAGCTCACAATCAATATTCCTTACTGAAATCCATAAAGAGAAGTTCTATTTAAATATTGAAATCAATTAACTCTTCAAACAAATTGCTTCAATAGAAGAATATTCATTTTGAAATGGAAACTTTAATAGTTATTTTGAATAACTGTTTTATTCGGCATTCATTCCCTGCAAGAAAATTAATTTTCATTTCCCTGTAATTAAAATGAAATAAAATATCTCTTTGGATTTTACATTATTTTCACATTTTAGCATTTTTTTGTAAAAGTTGTATATCTTAAAACTACCGTTTAGATTTTTTCAAATTTTGTTAATCAAAGAAGAATTTCAATTAATATGTAGCAAATTAGTAAATTCGGGTTGGGTTCACAAAATTAGAAAAGGGCATGGAAGATATGGATTGAAAAATTATTGCAATGGAAATTTGTATACTTTATTTTTTAGACCCATTGTCTGGAGCCTAATTTACTAGGTTAAAGATTAAGCCGTATTATTTCCTAATTCTTCAGTCTAATTCTTAAGCTCTGCGTGATCTTGGGATTAAAAGATTTCGCAACATCACAAAAGAAAAGAAAAGAAAACATTATTTACAATAATTCGTTTTTGTTGATTATCTAACGTCTAAAAACCATCTCTTCTTTTACTAAATTTGATAAAAAAATACATGTTAAGAATTTAATATTACTTTTTAATAATTTCTTCTGTTTCCGAGCTGAAAATTTTGTTTTCTTCTTTATACAGAATAAACAAATCTGTACAAATTTTAATGGGAGCACCAAACAAACCTTTTTCGTCTATGAATATATATCCGCTGACGCCAACCTTCGATGCTAGAGGACGCTATTTAGCGGCGCTGCAGTCAGAGGCCGATTTAACATATTATCGATTTCTTTCTCTGGGGACACATGAAGAACCACGTGTACTAAACTCCCATTCATTCCCAAGAAGCCTTGTCACAAGAATCTCTGAAGCCACAGCAACTGTCCACGAAATACCGGAAACCTTTCAAGATTTACGACAATCAATGCTTCGATGTTGTCGTGCATGCATTGGTGTTGCCGGCCACAACTTTTAGTACCTTCTTTGAATAAACATTTTGTTGACATTTGTTTCCATTTTATTAGATTTGTCTTGGTGTTCTACATTTGCGGCCTACGCGATTGCAGCACCGCTAAATAGCGCCCTTTTGTATCTAAGGTTGCCGTCCGCGAACATAAATTTTAAGACGAAAAATGTTTGTCTTGATGCTTCCTCTCTCCCATAAAATTTGTATAGAGAGTTTTGATACATATTGTATATTTGAATGATTTTTTTTTCAATCATTCAATCAAGGTGTAATTTTCTTTAGAGAAACCTATCAGATTGAATAAACATATTTAAAATCTACAGAAGTTGTAATAGGCTGTAGAAGATGTGAATCCTGTCTTCCCCATTTATTTATAAGTTACTATTATTCGTCAGAAACGTGATTGCATCAATTCCTTTCCTAAAAAAAATATATGAATTAAAATTAATTAGTTTCCTTTCAAGCATCTTATTTTAACTGTGAACAAGAACATGAATTCATTCTCATGAAAATATAAAACAAAAACGCAGAACTGAAGATTCCATTAGCTGTTTTTGGAAAATATGAAAACTAGAATCCAAATACCAAGGCTGTTTCAGGCTTCAAGACTACCATCAGTTGGATGCGCCCTGTATTTACCGCGAACTCAGAAGATATATATATAAAGAAAACACAATTAAACGCCTTTCATATTAAAAAAAACATTAAAACGTAAATAAAGAATAAAAAGGCCAATCTATTATTCCTCGCTAGCAACAGCTTAGTTTATAAAAGATTAACTATTTAACAAAAATCACATATAACAAAATTTAACGTGCGCTGGGAACAATAAATATAAAACATAAACGCATAGAGATAAACATTCACTGAGTTGTTTCTTGAAATTGTGATACCGGGAATCCAAGACAGCTATGTGATTTCTTATTGGATTTATTAATTATGTTTCAATAAATATATTAGTTGGAGATACTTTTTTTCTTCAATTCAGATAATCGAAAAAATAAAAGAAACTTTTACTTTCTTCAGTTTTTTTAAACTTGTCTTGGGAAATAATAGAATGAATGGATCCAACTGATGAAGGTCTTGAAACCTGAAACAGGTTGTCTTGGATTCCCTGTATCACAATTTCCAAAAACAGTCACAAATCCAAGACTTTCAGGTTTCAAGATCATCATCACCCGGATTCGCCCAGTATCTACAGCTCAGCAACTCAGAAGAAAACACAGTTAAGCACGATAACAGTCCTTCATATTAAAAAAAAAAATCAAAATATAAATAAAAAATAAAAGGCAAATCAATCATTCCTGGCAAGGAAACGTTCAGTTTATAAAGGATTAATTGCTAAACAAAAATAACATACAACAACAAAATTTAACGTGCGTTCAGAAAAACATCACTATAAAGAAAATTAAAAACATAAAAGTTTAGTTCTGTGCTTTGTGCATTCGCTGAGCTGTTTCTAGAAATTGTGATGCCGGTAATCCAAGACAGCCTGTTTCAGGTTTCAAGACCATCATCAATTCGATCAATTCATTCTGTTATTTCCCATGACAAGCTTCAAACAATTGAACAAAATAAAAGTTTTTCTATTTTTTTCGATTAGCTGAATTGAAAAAAAAATCTTTCCAACTAATATAATTAATAACTCCATTAAGAAAGAATCATATAGCTGTCTTTCCTCAGTGAGAAATCTAGAAAATGCTTTTCTTTTACAATTCTCAAAAACTGCTAAAAAATGCGACATTTTAAACTTGAAGAGATTTAACTAAGGTTATTAAGAGTCATTGTCTGTAAGAGATAAGCAGGTCTGATAATTGACATCTAAGATGTTAAAAATATTTTGAGGGTAGCTCCTACAACGCAAGATAAGATGCCAAGTAGAGAAAATTGTCGCTAAAACCTCACATATCCTTCAGAAAAAAAATCTAAAAAAAGAGACCACCGCACTTTTTAAAAACATAACGCTGTGAAATATTCCATATTCGGATAGCCTGTAGTGGCTGCGTTGCTGTGGTACCACACCAAATCACGTTTGCACTGTAAGAAGTTGACCGTTGAAAAAAGCCTCCTGTTATTTAAATGCGAATCGTGGCTGTAAACTGTTACAAATATGGTGATCAATTTTTTTTTTCTGTATTTTAATAATGGATGTCAGATAGTAAGAGAAATGTTTTTGCTAATTTCTAATTTTTAATTTCTAATTTATATTTTTAAGCTACAAATATACAGGATATATCTGAAATGTGCTGCCAAATTCAAAGATTGTATTCAATCATGCAAAACAACAATAAATGTCATATCAACATGGGTCTGGAAATGCTTTATTTTCCAGATATTATTTTTTTTTTAATAAATGACAAAGTCATGTCAAAACTACTGCAACTAAGTAACACTTATCTAGCAGCTCTATTATCATATAAGTTCAAGTTCACTCTGTATTAGAATTCATGCCTTTGCGTGAATCTATTTGATACTTGCATTTTTCACGCAGTATTTACTCATTTCACCAGATCAGAAGGTTTAGTTCTCTCTTTAATCTTCTCGTTACCTTTCTGTAATTTAACAGATGTTGTACCGAGGCATTAGTTTGATTGTGAAGTCTCTGTTCATGCCTCACTGCAGTTCGTTTTATCACTTCATGGACAGTATTCATTTTTAGATCTTTATGAATATTGTCATTTCTAACGTACCAGGGAGCACCAACAATTCCTTGTAGCACTTTATTTTGAAAGTTTTGTATCATTTTTTAATTAGTCTTCTTAGTACAACCCCAAAGTTGTATTCCATATATCCAAACAGGTTTCAGAACTTGATTGTAAATTAGTAGTTTATTACACATACTCAGTTCAGATCTTCTTCCAAGTAGCCAATACAGTTTTCTATATGTATTTGATATTAAGTTCTTTCTTTTTCTTCTTAATATGCGCCTTCCATCTCAGCTTAGCATCCAGTGTCATTCCCAGGTATTTGGCCTCCTTTGCAATCGGGATTATTTGTGATTCAATTAAAACTGGAATATTCTGTATTTTTTTATTTGTAAAGTTAATATGTATCGATTTGGATCCGTTAAGTTGTATTCTCCACTTTTTGGTCCAACTACTAACTCTATTTATGGCATGTTGTAGCTTTCTTGTTGATTCCTCTATCGTATTACCCACTGCTAAAATAGCGGTGTCAGCTGCAAAGGTAGCCATTGTTATTAATTCATCTTGTGGGATGTCTCTTGTTTATAATAAGTATAGTGTTGGTCCAAGGACACTTCCTTGTGGTACTCCTGCGGTAATTTCTTTAAAATCTGAATATTCACTTCCGTGTTTAACACGAAAGATCCTTTCTGACAAATAAGATTTCACACAGTTGTCCAGGAAAATGACACTAGCTTATAAATCAATCCATCGTGCCAAACTTTATCGAAGGCTTGAGAAACATCTAAGAAAATATTAGAATATACTTTCTTTTTTTCCAGAGTCTCCTCTATTACATCAATTATTCTATGAACTTGTTCTACTGTTGAATGTTTATTACGAAATCCAAACTGATGATTTGGAATTAGTTCCTTTTCTTCTATAATCAGATTCAGGCGTTTTAGCAATAATTTTTCAAATACTTTTGATATTATTGGTAGCAATGATATAGGCCGATATGATTTTTTATTTTCAAGATATGAACGATGCAACAATACCGAGGTGTTGGCCGTACAGTCGCTCACTTTCACAGAAAGTACTTGATGCCTTCAGGGATTTCCTGGAAAATGAGTTGCCTACATGCCTGGAGGATGTTCCTTTGCACATTCGTCGTCACATGTGGTTCATGCATGATGGTGCGCCACCTCATTTCAGCCGTACACCCCGATGACTTCTGAACTAACATTATCCTGACCGTTGGATTGGAAGAGGGGACCAACAGCATGGCCTGCTCGTTCCCCTGATATAAACCCTCTGGACTTTTTCGTATGGTTTATCTTAAAGCATTAGTGTACACCACACCGGTTCCTGACGCTCAAGCACTGCATGATCGCATAGTGGATGGGTGCAACACAATTCGACGTGCACCTGGAATCTTCGACCGTGTTCGGCAGTCGATGGAATGACGTTGTGTTGCGTGCATTGCGGTCGGTGGAGGACATTTCTAGCACTTTCTGTGAAACTGAGCGACTGTATGGCCACCACCTCTGCATTGTTGCATCGTTCATATCTTGGAAATAAAGCATTTCCAGACATGTTTGTATGATATTTATTCGTTGTTTGAATACAACCTGTAAGTTTGGCAGCACATTTCAGATACATCTTGTATAAAGAACATGAAGTATAATAATAACAAAATAAAAGAGTCTTTGATAATTGCGTTTTTTATTTTCTAAATTGTTTCGAAATTTTAGTTATTTTAATTTCAGCTTTTGCCGCAGATCGTGAAGATAAATTGACCGTATGTTATGTTATGTTATGTTATGTTATGTTATGTTATGTTATGTGGTGAATGTGGGTGGCAGAGAAGCCAAGCACTGCGACCGGAGGTCTATTATACTATCCAACGGAAATAAGGACAGATGGAGAGAAAGACTGAGAAAGTATGGTGGGAGAATTGCTGGGAAAAGAGGAGAAACCCGAGAAAACCTGCCCAGCGCGGATCGTCCACCATCACGAAACCCACATGAGAACCTAAATTGACCGTATCTTCACAGAAACAGTGATGCGGTTTTTATATTGGCAATTTTCAAATTCCACGTCACTGTCCGGCTTTATATAGTTTAGTAATATAATTTAATTTTATTCTTACATTTTATAAAATTAAATTCTTTTTCTAAATTGCTAAAGATTGATTGAAATCTTTGCTTTGCGAAACTCGAAGGGTCAGGTTTGTGTTTTGCCTGTTCGATATATATATATATATTTATTTATTAAGGAGAGGATACATTGTATATACGTGTTCTGTATACCGTACTTCTTCTTAATTCTTTCTCTTTTAGAATTTATAATGTTAATCATCATCACTAACACAAATAAGTGTAGTAACTTATAGTATATTATAGTACATTGATTACAAACACAAAATAACAATTGAAAGTTTATAATGAAAAGCGGTTTTTAATACCATATCTAATTAAAAATAGTTTGCAACTAAAAACGATATGTAGGAAATTTAACATCAATATTGGTTTTGAATATAATAATAAGTTAAAAAAACATTTTAAGTAATAAATTAAACAAGAGTGACAGATATGAAATGGGGGTGGTTTATAAAATAGACTGTTTGAATTGTGGGGCTTTTTATCTAGGAGAAAGCAAAAGCACAATCAGGGAGAGGGTTCTTGCACATGAATATTATATAAAAAATAAAATGGTTGACAAATCTGAAGTAGCGGTACATTGTATTAATAAAACGTATTGTATTAATAAGGAAATCAAAATTTTGTATATTGAAAAAAATTCTAAAACAAGAAAAATAGTTGAAAGCATATTATAAATACGAAAGATAGAAATTTAAATAGGAATGATGAGTGGAAGTTAATAATTATTTAGTAGGAATGGCTAATGATTTGATAAATAATAATTTATGCTCACGTTGTCATAACACTGTAAATTTCGATGAATTAGATTGTTAATTACTTTTATAGTTGGATTGTTTTAAATCTATTATAAGGTTTGTTTAAACAATTCATTAACATTATTTTCGCATGCCCTTTTCTTAAGATTATTAATTTATCGTAACTTGTATTTATTATGTAGGCTTGATAAAGAGGAAACGTATTTTATCTCCTCGAAAATTTGTGTTTTTAATAAATGTACTGAGTTATTACATTTATTTGTGTTAGTGATGATGATTAATGTGTTCTGTAACCAAATTTTATATATATTAAGAATCCTAATTCACAATAATGTGTAAGTAATACAAAGTAATGGCACTCTGTTTTCTAACCTTATAAAATTTGAAATAAATTTTGTGAAAGGTGTCAATGTATCGTAATATATAAAAATGTTTTGAATCGTAAATATATGAAAAAAAAAGTGCACTTTGAATAAAAGTTAGTACATTTCAATAAATTTATAGCTAAACTTGCATAAATTGCATGGATGTTTACAAATGTAACACTTTTGATGAAACTTGCAGGATTTATTTCTTATTCACCCTTGCATTTCTTTATGTTTCTGAAATAAAGAGAAAAATTAAGTTTTTTTCAGTTAATAAATGTAGTTTATGACATTTATTTTCTGGTGGATGATGTTTAATAATATTTATTATAAAAGAGAAGATTTAAAGAAGAAGTATGGTTTGTTGGTATATAGAAAAATTAAATCTTAACATTAACATTAATTATTAACATGCATCTAAAATAACTATCTATAGCACTATAGAAGTTAATAGTTCTGTTATCATATATTACATTTTTATATGCTATTAGTATGCACATGTAAAAGTATATTAAAATGAAGGACAAAACACACAAAACATAAGAAATGAATATAATTAATCAACTTTATTACATGTTACGAGATATCTTGCAAACCTTCTCATCAGATGAGAAATATTAAAGGGAAAATTTAGGCATAATTTGAATTACTCATTTTCGAAAAGCAAACATTATAGTAATAGAGCATACAATATACAATTTCATCATTGTTATGCTTACATCCATTGAAAAAGACAAAATTAACAATTATGCTTACCGAAGGCCGTAATGCAATGCATTATTTATCAATATAACAGTGTTGTAACACTTTTTTGATTTAATTAACAATGACTCAAAAAATATTCTTAAATAACAGTCTTTCATGGAACCATAAATGACAGGATTCTCCAATAAGCGATGTCCTGTTTCACTGTGATGTAAAGCAGTCAAATATTGTACATTCTTTTGTCTGATTGCCCTGTCGTGCTCATTCATGCGAACTTCGACTCTTCTTTTGGTCTTTCCAATATATTTGCAACCTATATCTCCCACTTCACATTCAGTGCCGTAAAGAATATCAGTCTTATTTAAATTAGAAGCACCATTTTTTTATATTTTATTACCTTGATTCAATACATTTTTTTTAAAAAGGGAGGGACGGGTATTTCTGCTATAGTTTATAAATATGGAAAGCGGCATCTTTTTTAATTAAAAAAAAAATAGTCTTTAAATCAAGCGAACTTTGAACTTCAACCAATAAATGTGTTATTTAACCCAGAAAGTAATGCAACATTGCCTAAATTTTCTGATAAACGCCCAAACTATAAAATAACAACATTAGAAATAGAAGCTCTTCATGCTTCTTATTATTAAAATGGTGATTTTTTTTATCTCCATTACTGTTATTTGTATTTACATATTTTGTTCCGAACGTTCTTGTAACACTATTTGAGTGAAAATTAAGACTGGAAAGTCTCCAGAATTTTTAAAGCGAATGAAATTCATGCTGAAGTTCTCAGATTGTTGAATGTTTACGAAAATGCCATTTGTTGTAGAGGGCAATTCCGAGATTGATCACGGACAACAAACCTTCTTTTATTATTACTCTTTATTAAAATTATTTGTTTTATTTATTGCATCTTTTGTAAAATATAATTTTACTATGAAGGGATATTTGATTTCTTCGTAACTTACGCACAGATAAATATTAGTTGATGGATATTTATAGATCACACAAAAATCAAAATTGAGGAATACAAAAACATTGAGCCTGAAGAGTGTCTGGCTCAATGAGAGTTAACATGGATGAGAGTTAACATGGTTGCACTTGTTCAATTGTAATTGCAGGAATTTTTCATTCTCTAGAGAGTCTCCTTGTTTTATTGCTCTTTTATGTTCATCCAGAACAATAAAACAAGGAGACATTGAGTTTACAATACAGTTAAACACGTTTGAAGATACAACCATCAAATTGATTACAACAATGTTAACATCTAAGACAAATCAGAGAACACATTTATTCGTACCTGTCTAGAATCCTATTACTTTCCAAAAAATCTTATAATACTGGACTGCCAGATAAAAATATCGAGAAGTATTTTTAAAATTGACATAACGGCTTCACAGCTAAACACCTACACCCGAATTAATAATGGACGATGCCAACCTGCTTCTACCTCTCTAAATTCTCACAATTGCAATTTACGTTAGTGCAACCGATGAAGACCTTCTTCAGGATGTTTTTATATTTCATTATTTTAATTTTTGTGTCATCTTTAAAAATCTCTTATTCTACTTGATACATGTTAAATATTTTTCATTAAATATTAGTTGATGTAAGAATTCTAATATCAGTGGTAAGATATAGGTCGTAAAATTTTACGCCTTTTCCAGGAGATCATTAACACTTCGACTGCTGACTACACGGTCCGTATAGATAGCACTAATAGTAGATATACTGAGTATACGGTGCTGCGTTGTTTGTCTAGTTTGATCAGAATGCTACCGGTGCTTGTAAGAGGAACTTGTGTTGTGTGCGGCACATCATAGACACCTTGAACTGTCGTAAGCAGTTGTTCTTACCTAACTTTTGTGGGTTTTCTTTTTTTTTTTCTTTCCCATAATAATAAGTGATGTATCAGTTTCTTGAAAAACATTAGATTCTATAAATTTGTTGAGCATTGATTTTATTGATTTTATGTTGATTTGTGGAATTCAAAATATGAAAAAATAGAAGTTCCTTGATGATTTTGAGCTAAGTAGATTTTATATTAATTTGTCCGAGAATGTATGTTATCCGAGAATTTAGCGACTCATTTTGGTGCTATTGTGATTGCGACCGAAATCGGTAGCTATTGCGATTGTCATGTCCGTCCGTCTGTGTCTGTCCACCCTAACAACTCCTGAATGGAAGGTCGGATCGATAACCGAATTTCACCATCTTGTGCAGAAGCCCAAACACTGTAGGAATGGGATATTTTCAGGGGACAATTTCCAGTCCCCCCCCCCCATTTTTGAGATATTTGGCTTTGTTGTCATTTTACTCTCTTAACAACTCCCGAACGGAATTGTGTTTTTTGGAGGGCCTCCCCTATGGTCGAGATATTTGGCATTGTGTTCATTGAAATTCCGCTTTTAGCTTAAATGTCAAAAATGCAACCATTTTAGTTGTCAGCTTTAGCTTGAATGGTAAGATCTCGGAACATTTGCTGGAGATTGTCAATTTGAATTCGTTTATCTATTACGAAGCTACTATGAAAAAAAGCAGAGTTACGTTGAAAGTCATACGGGGTATAGAACAACCCGAGAAATATTTCAAGAAAAATGAAGTAATTGACATTTCAAGACCCACAAGAAGAAGTTTGTGGCAAATGTAGATGAATTACCATAAGAAGTAAAACAGAAATTTCTCACACAAACAGTAACATTAGACAATGATAAAAAATTGAAAATCAGAAAAGATCTTCGACTGTAGACATAACATCCCTCACAGAATTAATGGAAGAATCCAACATCTCAATTGAATTTAATCTAATGATAGTTATAATTGGAATATACATTATAATTATATTAGAAAAAAATTCCAATTTACAAATTCCAATGGTTTAACAAGATGTAGTTGGCCACAAGCATTGAATTTTCAAAAATAATTTTGGTTTAACAACAAATGAATATACTAATTCGAAACTTTTCGGACAGTCGAACCGGAAAACTATTATAGTAATAATAATTGAAAATCAATTAATTTTTGATGTTATACACAGTCAAATTGTAATATATTTCTAATTTATTTTAATTTAATTAAACTTATCTTTATGACACATATTAAATTTCCAGCATCTATATATACAGGAGTAATTTTATAATTACACCCTGAAGTAATTTTATAATTACAATCTAGACTGGTTAACATTAAAAAAAAATGCTAAATAAGAAAAGCGTTTTTTTACGTTACATATGCAAGACTTCCGGGGCGAAGTGACGATAGCCGACAAATATATAATAAAAGCATAAAATAATCGAGTGGCACATGGGGATCGCCAATCCTTACAACGGCAGGAGTCAACGTGGTAAATAAATAACGCTCCGTTAAATGTTTCAGAACAAATAGAATACAACAAGTTGGCGAAAGTTGCTTAACTAGGGGCACAAATATTACAAAAAAATTCAAATGTTTCAGAGTCGAAGATACGAACAAATATTAGGCGCAGGCTACGTTTTTATTATTAAATGTACATTTTGTTTCAAAAACTTTATATAAATATTCAGACATAAGGTAGGGGGCCCATATATCGCCTACGTTCCTAATACCGCCCAGGGCGATGTAGGACGGGATAGTGATGCTATCACACGGGAACCGATGGAAACAATTTGCCATTCCTTCCATTAGCACGCTGTGTTCGTTTGGTGGTGTTAGTTCAACCCGTTTATTTTTTATGAATTCTTGAAGTTTTTTCGTTCTGGTAAGTTATGAACCTACTGTTTCTTTTAGTGCTGCAGCTTATGAATTATTCATGCCATCGCAACCATCTAATATCGTGAAATAGTGAAAGAAATAACCTATCTGTTGATAATGTCTGTCACTTGTTAGAGGTAGCCGGTTTGTCTGTAGCGTCCCCCAAATTGACAAGCTAGAGAGTGCCCAATATCGCCCACCACGTTGTTCCATATATCGCCCACTGTGCCATAGTTTATTTTGGTTTATTACAGATGTCTCAACGTAAGACGTGGGACAGAGAAGTTGTCACAGCTGTAGAAAATAAAAAAAATGGGTCTTCTGAAAGCTTCCAAAACACTTAATGTCCCAGTCTTGTGAGTTGGTCACCATTCACAATTGCTCAAATGAATTCTCTCAGCAAAAGGAAACGAAGTCCTAAGGGGCTGAACTTAGACGATCCAAAGAAAAAGAAGCTCGCAACACTCATAAAGAATTGCGAAAAGATTAAGAAAAAAACAAAAAACTGCAAAGAAGTGCAAAAAAACAAAGTATTTAATGGTGTGGGCGATATTTGGAACACTTTCACAAAATTCAAAATATGAGGTTTGCCTGAAAAAAAATTGAGGAAAAATACAAAATAATAGTAATATCTATAATTGGTTCAGAAACATGTAAGTGAAGGTTAATATGATATATTGTAATTGTTTGCAAGCAACTGAGACGATAAATGACAAGAATATGGGCAGGTTTTCTTAGATGGGCGATATTTGGGCCCCCTACCTTTTATGTACTTAACAACATTTGTTCGTAACTGTTAAAAATATACTGTTATTTTTAGAATGTTATTTAATTTTAATTTTAATATTCATAAAATATAACTAAAATGCACATATGATTCAATACACTGACTAATGATTGTTTTACATATATTGAAAATACTAAACGGTAATTGAACTAAGCAAACATTTGAAAAAATATGAAAATTTGCGTTTCATGAGTATTAATGGAGACTTCTTCTACACCTCATAATATATTATAAAATACTTTAATACTAAGCGAATTTTTGGAAGAATGTTACTTACTTCCTTTTTCAAGTTTGTTTAACAAAACAATATGTTTCCAGGTGATAAACAAACTTGAAAAAGAAAGTAAGTAACATTCTTCCAAAAATTCGTTTAGTATTAAATATATTTTGTAATATATTATGAAGTGTAGAAGAAGTTTTATTTAAAATTAGGTTAAGAAGAAGAGGAGATCTGAACAAGAAATAGGGATTTGTAACATATAATTAATGGAGACTGCCAGAATAAAAATAAAAGGGAAGAAAACAGATTTATTTTAATAATGTTGTTTTGTCTTCGTAAATTTCTAGTCAAAACAAGAAGGAAAATACGTAAACCAAGCAAATCAGATATTTTTGTCAGATATCAGCTTCTAAAATTGCAGTGTTATGATAATAGCTTTATTTACATCTGTAAATAGTCTGATAATCTAGTTAGTTTTTACCCAGTCAATATTTATAAAAGATGAAAATTTTTTATTTACCTTTTATATTAAGCGTGATGGAAAACAGAGCTCAGCCAAATATTTTCGTGAGCAAGATCTGTAGCATATTTGTGTTAAAGATCCGCATGTGGCTCATCAATAGCAGCTTGGGAAACCCTGCTCTTTATGATACTGAAATTCAAGGTATTTACAGAAGAAGAATTAGTTTCAAGTATATATACACGAAAAAGACTTAAATAAGAGGAAAACCGTTGACAGCACTTTAACATTTAAGAATTGAAACACTAATAAAAGCAATTTGATAACTGATCACAAAAAAGGAATTTTAATACAAAGTGACTTTTCGTTTCGAAAAACGATACCATTTTTCCCATTTTTTAAAATATGTTATTCTTTATTATTATTGTTTTACTTTTGTTTAAAAAAAGAACGTTGTTTAGGTATTCAGAATAAACCCTAATAAGGATTAATAATTACGTTCCCATGTCTTTAAAATTTTGTAGTAAGTAAAAGCATGGAAAATTCTTAAATAATACATTACGAACTAAGAGGTACTTATGCTTATGCTTATTTGTGTAGTTACGCATGCTTATGTTATTTATTATTTGTTTTAATTTAAGAAAATAATTATAAAAAACTAGATAAAAGGATGCAATTTTAACATAGATTTGTAAGAAAGAAGTATACTAAAAAACACATAACAATCAGTAATTGAAGATGTAAAGTAACCAAAAAAATTTAGTACTTACACTACTTTCATCTATTTCAGAGCTAAAAAGAACTGAAAATAAAATAACAAGTAACAGGATCATCTCAATTTAAATAATACACAATTAAAACGATCGATTTCGTATGATTATTATTTAAATAAGTAGTAATTATTATTTTATCGGATTTTTTTTTTTATTTATTTCATTTTTTTTTTGCGAGTCAAAAAAATATGAAGCCTGAAATGGGTTATCTGATTAAGCGTACATAATTATCTCGCTGATAAAGGTGATGGAACAGTGTTTTTAGTTTTACTGACAATTTGGAATTGTTCTATAAAACTTTTAATTAAAACTAATATAAGAAATCTTAATACTTTATCTTTATTTCTGACTTTTTCGAAATCCTTCAAAATATTATTTCCAAGTGCATTTGAAAACTGTTTCATAAGTAGTTTAGATATTTTTTTTATATTTCAATATATGTTTTAGGGCCAGAAAATGAAAATCTGCAGATGATTGTCTTCCCTTTCATAATTTTCAGTGAATTTACATCCATGAAACGTAATTCCCTGCATATGAGAAGTAAAATTATTTAGAGATCTTTAGTTGGCCTCGCTTTCCTAAGATGCATCCCAAGTACCGAACACGAGATTCCCTTTCAATCAATAACATTAAAGTGGTCAGATATCCCATGGTGTTCTTCAATGGTCTGTTACTCTAATCCTCTGAGCGAAGATGAATGGGAGTCCAAGAAACTAAATAGGATTTAACCATTGCATTGGAAAAGGCAGCAATGGATCTGAGCGCTGTGAAACTCTCACCAATGCTTACTTATCTATGACGAAAAGGACTAAGGAAGAATTATTGGGAATAGCGAAGTACATTACATAGTTTTCTGAATTTTAGTAGTTGGAAGCTTTGGTGGTAAAATCATCTTTGTACTCTCCTATCCATGCATTTACTTCTCTTTCAAAAATTAAAACCCTTCTAAAAATCCCTCATCCCGAAAATGTAAATATGTTAAAATAACAATTACAAATCCTACAGATTATGAATTCTAAACATGATTAATTAAAAGATTTTTTTTTACGTTTTGCTAGGCAAATCGATTTTTTTTCGGAACTTTGTATCTCCACTTTATTTCAAGTTGAAATACGCAAATATATCTATCTCTAATCAAAATAACTCTCACATTCTCTAAATAAATAGGAATGGAGCCATTACAAGACTTTCTTAATACTTTAAAACGTTTCAGAATTAATACTTTTTTATTCAATTTCGAAGTTGAGATCCTAAATAAAATAACAGTAAAGAAGATGGGCTAATCCTAATATTCTAAAATAAAAAATAAAAAAGACTTCAGTGTTATTGTTTGATTACAAAGAACATTTTCCTAAGGCTTTCAGAAAACGAATCTTGAATAATTGTCATCAAACTTTAAGAAGATCTAGGCAGAAATATATGAAATTTGATGTTTATTAGGAGATTATTCTTTGAATAACATAATGCTGTCGTAGTGTCGTATTTTGGTACTTACTTAAAACTGGACTTTGTTTTGGGTTTATTTATGTACTGTATATGAAAATTTAATAACATGAAAACAATAATTCGAAACATTCAAATATTAAATTTATGTAAGTTAGTGCATTATAAGAGCACAGCAGGTGGCCCTTATTATAAAGTTAACAAACATAAACAGAGGCAATAATCACAAAAAACCATTGCTGAACAATAAAATATTTATTAAACAGCCAACTATTTCATATGTAAAATAACAAAAATATAAACAGCAATTAACACAACGAACGTTTAGGAACCCCAAATAATTCAGATTCCCTTTTCAAGCTGACGATGGTAGCCCCATAAATGTACCGGAGGCTAGCAGATAAAATCTTTTGTTAAAGGCAAAGAATTGCAGATGAAATACAAGATCGATAAGATGTTTCAGTTTTTTTTATATCTGCAATTTGTGCTCTTTGTGCGCAATCATTGTCCTTCTCATACACGACCCATGGGGCTACCATCGTCGGCGATGCTCGCCGAAACGGTGTTGTGTTTTATCGAATATCGGATTATGGCGACAGAGAATATATATCACCACGTGCATTTCTTTTGCAGATATGTGGATGATGCCCTATTGATCGTGAACAATCAATATATTGACAGTGTTCTCGCAGATTTTAACAGTGTGTGCTCCGATATACAATGTACCATGGTAAAGGAGGAAGGTGAAGAAATGCCGTTTTTGGACGTCCTCTTTTGCAAACAAGGGGATCGGTTTATAACATCGGTCTATCGTAAGAAAACAGATGCTCTGATCACGATTAACTATTTTAGCTCAGTGCCGGAAACTTATAAAAGAAATTCTATTTACATGGCCGTCGATAGGGCTTTCAAAGTATGCTCTACTTATGAGGCTCGCGTCCAGGAACTCGACAATATTAGGCACATCTTTCGGGAGAACGATTTTCCAGATTTGTATATTGACCAATGTTTTAAAGCTTTCAATAGGATTGTACGAGCCAGAAAAAGATGCATTATGCCTATGGATGTTAATGATAATAAAAAAACAAAGATCCAGATCCGTTGTTTTGTAAGTATGATAACGGATTATTAAAAAGGAATAAACCCATTTTAGCAGCAGCAGGTATTGGTGTGGCCTGTAAACCAACTAATACAATAGGATCCTTTTTGAATAAAAACGAGAAAAATGTCCTAGGAAACATTATTAAAAACACAGGAACCATATATGCCATCAGATGTACTTCAAACATGGGAAAATTGAAGAATTGCATTTATATTGGTAATTCCAAACGAGAGTTGGGTATGCGTATTCAAGAGCACATAAATGTAGTAAAATAAGGGAATAAAAATTACGGCGCGGAGGTTCATTGCCGGAATACGGGACACTCATTAGACACTAACGCGGTGATAATCCTTGGAAATAGGAAGTGCAGATACCTATGCGAATTTTACGAATCTGGCATGATTAGAACAATGCGCAGTTATAATCAGGACCTGTCAACCAGGAATGTCCTGGAATATGGTTTATAATGCATACTATGTAACGCTTTTAGTTCTGCAAAATAGCAGACGGTCGGTTCCGCTAACTTTTAATAACGACCACTAGGGGACAACTGGTTATAAGCTTCTAGGGAATATTGCCAAACCTCTTTTATTGACGAACCCTGAAAGGGAGAACTATTCCTTTAGAAAGGGTGATTAGTATCATCATCATTTTTAATTTTTAATGCTTGAAAAGGGAATCTGAATTATTTGGGGTTCCGAAACGTACGTTGTGTTAATTGCTTTTTATATTTTTGTTATTTTACATATGAATTGTGCTGAAATAGTTGGCTGTTTAATAATTCATAAGTAGCATGTTAATAATTTTAGACATAATAAAATGTTTAATTGTCACTTGCCAGCTATGAAGTACGATTTTAATTAGTGCATGAGTTTGTGAGAAACTTTGGGTTATAGTATTCGGTCCTCATTATATATTGGCAATAAATTGGGGTTACAAATATTAAAATCGATTCAGGTCTGGACAATGACTCCAAATAGAAAGTTTGATGTTGGTGTGTATGTCTAACTGTTTCGCCCTTAGAAATGGCTAAGAAAGCTGCATTTATTTTGTTTTTTACTTTTTATTTAACTTCTCATTCTAATGAAGAATTCATTTTCATTATTCAACGATGATTTTACAAATTTACATAAAATTGTTGATTACTTCTAATGCTGCCAATATGATTAAAAGTTGTACATTTCTCCTTTCCTTGTATTGGAACTCTAAATGACAATGAACTTCACACAGAAGCTGAAATCTATTTTCTTAGTTTCTTATAAACTCCAGATGTTTTACCATCAAATCCAATAACACCTTGATCATTACTGCATTATTTAAACGGGAATAAAACCATTAAAATTCGACAAAACTCAGTGGAAATTCAAGTTTCGGCGAATGCAATGTCATTTCCTCCTCATTGTCTTAGAGGTTTTGGTTTTAATTCAAATTGGACGCCATCAAAAATCGTTGTGAGCTTTAAGTTAATGAAGTGAATTTGTTCTACAGTGTACAAAGCATTCCAAAGCGAAGAGATGATTGCTACTGATTCATTCATTTATAAAGGAATGACTTGATTGTCTTCAATACAGATCGAAAGAAAATTTCTTTTCTTTTGAAAAAAATTTCTTCGATTAAAGATTAAAAATTCAGATAAAACATTCAGGAACAAAAGAAAGAGAAGGACATTTACAGGAAATATACGAAAACATGAAGTAAGATCTACAAACATAAAACTGCTAAGAAACAACAACAGTCTTTGCTGTGCTTGGAAACCGAGGAAAATACATCAATCTATGTTTCATATCTTAAAAGAGTTAAGAACAAACTGTTTTTGGTTAATTTCGGACAAAAACAGTGTACAATTTTGCCTTTTATTGAAGTTATTTAATGAAGAATGACAAAAAGCAAAGAAATATTTACCTATGAACTTAGTCTTTGGAAATTAAGAATTAATAACTTCAAGAACTTGCTGAACTTAGGCTCTATTTCATGAAGGGATAAATTCACATTTTATTATTTTTCTTCTTTTTTTAGGCTTTTTCATATTTTAAAGAAAATCAGAAACTTTTGTATTTTCTGGAATGAAAGAAATTTTATGAATGTTGTATATAACTCAGTCTTCCCTGAAGATGCATTCATAACGTATTCCCAGATATATTTATCCAATCTTCCTTTTGGAATAAGTACACTAAAATCACTTACTAAGCCAAGTAGATAAATTACTAAGAAAGTCAACATAATAGATAGTTCTACAGAAAATCATTGTATTACAAACTTTCAAATAATAGGGAGAGCTTAAAAATTGTTTAGTCTAACATTCAAACAATTACTGAGAATATTCAGACCATAATAGTCTTGGTCTTCTTCATCCCGGATCCATCTTGGATCACTGGCTAAGGAGAATTACACTCCATGGTGAGGCAGACATGTTGTTTTCCTTAGATATGAATCTGGAGGCATCGCTAATGATAGTCAGACTTTGCCATTCTTTAATGAAGAGCAACAAACACTGAGCAAGAAAGAAAAAAAAACATGCTAATGGTAGGATTCGAACCAGATTCAGACACATCAACCTCGTGGCAGGAGCCGTCGCCTTGGGTACATGGCTCTTCTGGAACGCCACATCAAAATAATAGCTCCTGTAAATTTAATCTCAGAAGCTTTTTTATTAATGAATGTTTTGAATTAAAATAGTTTCATAACATAATTTACTTGCCGACTTGAATATGTTTCAGATTAATCAATGTCATTCCTAGAGCTTGGATTCGCTATTTTTTTTTTTTGTCCACTCATACTTACTGTCAAAGTATTCTGCCTTCTATACTGATTTCACTTAATGTTTTGAATAAATCTCTGTACAAGTGTTTTGTTGTATTTTTCAACCAAACTTTTTTTCTAAAGCATAATGAAAACCTTCGTTTGTTGATGATTGAGGCATCTTTTCAAAGCAGAATCTATCCGAAACCATTGTTAAATGTTACAGAAATTCATTATCACTAGTAATAGTAATAAACTTTCACCAACAATATCAAGCATTTGAGATACTAGGCCATCCTCCGTGTACAGATTGATCGATATAGATGTTGAGATATATGATGAAGAGATAGGTTGAGATGAATGTTGGTTGATTTAGATGATATATGAAGATCATAGCTTGTATGCGAAATTCTTGGCGACGAATTGATTGTGACTATTCTTTCGAGAGAATATAACCAAATTCTGAGGACTTGTGACTCTAGACATTGCAACATACAGTTGTCTGTGAATGAATACATAATTCTCCAAATAGATGGCAACTTTATTTAGAGTCTGTTCTTGAGCTTTATTGACAACGCAAGAAGGTCTGATCTGAAATTGCCTTCTTGTGAAAATTAATGGAATTAGATTATCGCTTGGTTGCATAGACATCCTATGGATGAAAAACAAGTCGCCTTTGTAAGTCCCTGTAATAGTCTCGGCCTCTATGAGATGATTATCGAATGAACGATATTTAAGTTAAGTTCCGTTGCAGAGTCCAAACTTGGGATTGATTTTTCGCAACAATATTATTGGAGATCCAATTATCATGACAAATGATCTGGAGGAATACTGCTGAGATTCAATAAGTTCAGATACTCAGATAGATAGAGATGTTCGTGTTGTGGAATATCAGAAGAGTCAATTTTATCAGCACTTAAGTACTCTCTAGTCTTTCCTTGTATTCTTTGACTTATCATTCGATTGATGTTATTCTATACTCTCGTTCTTCGGTGTGAGAATTGTACATTCATTGATTTCATGTAAGATATTTTCTGTGAACTGATTGAATTGTTCTATTTTTCAGCAAAGTTACAAGTCAATATTATCATTCCTTCTTTATGTGGATAAAGATTGCCTCCAATTGTCTTCAATTCTGAACAAATATTCGGCAAAATTTCTCTGATTCTGGTCATCGTAGTTGATGAGACGAATATTTATCGTGATTTTCTTGACTTTGACGTGATTCCAGGTTTTTGAGTTAGAAACAGTGATGTTTTTTGAGTTACAAATATTGATGGTTTTTGAGTTACAAATATTGATTTTTCAGTATTCTATCTAATAGAAATAGTGCTTCTTTCTTTCTTGACTCTCTGTTTTTCATTCCAACATCTCCCGTGTACATGCGCTTGTTTTCTATATCACATAGAATTTGTTTAAGTAAGAATTTTATATTTCAAATATTGCGACGTTTCGGTAATTATAGCTCTAACTGTCATTTTCGAATTACAAATAAACAGACGGATCGCAAATAAATAAATAATCTTGAGATTCAAGAAAAAGGTAGAATATATTCATTATTGATAAGAGGAAGCGGAAGGACACATATGTCAAAAAACAATATAAAGTGCGTTGTAGTCCCCGTGGCCTAATGGATAAGACATCTGATTTCGGATCGGAAGGTTGCAGGTTCGATTTCCGTCGCGTACGTATCCTTGTAAAATTATTTTGTTTTCCATTCTCACAAAAAATTGCGCCGGACAGACAGACAGACGGAGAAATAAAAGATTTAGTAATATAGATTTTTAAAGGAATGAGGCAAGAAAATGTCAATAGATAAAAAAAGTATTTCAGACTTCTCAAGCCAAGTAGTAAGCGTCAAGTCATATTAACTTTTAATCAAGTCAGAGTAAATTTTACTTCTAAGAAATTTCAAGTTTAAAATTTGAGCAGCCACCATTAACATTGAGATTTATCAAATGTATATCGGAAAGAATCCTATTACGTGATGAACATATTTAAATAGACTCAAAGCTATTGAAATTAAATTGAGGA